>VDFB02047397.1:116996929-117052296 GCA_007258455.2 Sequoia sempervirens
AGGACTCTTGTATCTCGCTTACCGTGCCGTTATCAGATTGAGGGTGGTGCCTATGTGGAGCTTACAGATGTTCAGTCAGAGCTCCAGGCACTCATTCATATCATTTTCAGTGGGGAGACAGTTGGCTGTAAGGTTACTATTCTGATCGTAATCAACTACCGATGAAACAACGAGGAAGCGAGAGAACCGATCTCGGTCCTGTTGGTGAGAATATCGACATGGCATTTCTTCGTCGAGTCATATTTCCGGACAGTGACACAGTCAACAATCTCATTGAGGGGTTGATTGCTCGAGATCACACATAGTGAACTTCAGTTCCCACTTCTCAGAATAGACTTCACACACGAGTTAAACTGGATGTTACCCTTTTCAGTTAACTCGGGGTTGTCATCACATGCATATCTATTCTGAGAATCGCCTTCTTACACTTGGAGTTGTATTTAGGGTTTTCGTTAACTGATGATAGTCTTCCAGTTAACTTGTTTTAATAAGGACGTGCATGCTCGCACAGATGTCCATTTTTAGATTAGATGTTTCAGTTAAACTGAGGGTAGTTGCCCAGTTAACTGTATAGTTTGCTTAATTAGGGTTTGGCGCATTGCTTGCATGCATTGCAGGAACTATAGATAACACAAGGTGATTTTAGGGTTCCCTACACCTTGATGTATATAAATAAGAGCTTACGCTCATTTGTAAATAACTTTTGCTTGAGAGAGGAATATATGCTGTGCCTACCTTGCCCTCAATATTACTCTTTTTCGTATTTGTTCATGTGTCTTCACTATTGCAATTGATTGTTATGCCACATAGGGTTCCAAAAGATTGTGATGTTGAATTCTTCCATAGTTTAGGTATATCTGTTTAAGCATCTTTATCATTGAAGTCAATTGCTATGCCACATAGGGTTCCAAGAGATTGAGGTGATAAGGTTGTTTTGTGTTTATTTATCATTGTGATCGATCGTTATGCCACACAGGGTTTCGAGAAGTTGCAGCGATAAATCTGTTTTGTGAATCTTTATCGATATAATCAAAGGCTATGCCACATAGGGTTTCGTGAGATTATAAAGATAAAGGCTGTTTCGTGAAGACTTTGCTGTTTCGGTCGAGTGTTATGCCACACAGGGTTTCATAAGATCGTCTTAGCGAATTCTTAAATCTGTTGTGCCCAATAAGTTGGTTTAGATTGAGATGATAGTTGTGCCACCTTGCCCTCAAGTAGAGAGTCTAAACCCACTTATCGTCACATAGTCAAACCTTGCTCCGTTTCCTCTTGCTCTGTTTTCCTGAGGAGATTGGATAGATATAAGGTGTAGTTTAGTTGATTTGCAAAACCAGAGAAAACTCAGCTGCAACGTAAAAGTTCTTTCAAGAAAGTCTTGTGCCTCTAGCAGCTGAAACAAAAAGACAGGAAGTAGTTTTAGCTTATTTTTTCTTTACAAAGCATATTTGTCAAAGAACATCGAGGGAGCTTCCCCTCAATAATTCGAAGAGCACTCATTGCGTAGTGTGCATAGGCTGTTCATAACAACTTGTACTCCAGAGGTGTTAGTTGTTACGCCAACAGAGTTTTTAGAATCAAATGAAAGGACAAGATTAAAACAACATCAACGACCAAGATTAATACAACCCAACCCTAATTAGGGTTGCCCAAAATAACATCAGTTATCAACCAATAAACAAGCAGTGAACAAGCAGTTGGAGCTATCTTCAAGGGAAGGCGTCCCTATCCTCTTGGGTAGCATTGTGCTCAACGAATCTGGACACGATTGTGACGACTTCCTCCATCGTGATTGGGGGCAGCATGCTTATCCTGAATTGAAGCTCGTCCAAATCCTCAGCACATCTGGCGAAGGTGTTCTCCCAATCCGCTTCTTGTCTCACAAAGTCATCTCGGATGGACAAGAGGTTCGCCACTTTTGTGAAATCCTACCTCAGAATTGGTCCGGTAGTAGAGAAGAAGACTTCCTAAACCTTATGCTTCAACCTTTCCAGTTGCAGCTATCATATAAATCTTTCCCCGGATTTCTTTAACTTGTTCCTCAACTCTGAGCCCATCTGCCTTTGCCTTCTCCAGAACCTCGCTCTGTATTGTCACTGCCCAAAACCAATGATGAAAATCATAAGCCGCTCCCGCAGCAATAACCTTTCCCTCGACCAATTCTTCCTTTGGAACGCCCTTCAATACTTTGAGGCATGGAATGAGCCTCTCTTGAATATCTGGGAGGTTGTCCCAAGTTTCCGCCATGTCAGCCAATCTGGAAAGGAAAGAAGTATGTCCATAGGCAATCGTCAATCTCTCCATGAACAAAGTTGCTTCCGTGCCCTTGCTTGTCATCCATTCTTGGGCCTCCTTGGCCGTGACCATCCCTTCTTCCACATCCTTGGCCATCTCCTGCGAGGAATTGAGAAGAGGAGCTACTGCATCACCTTGATTGAGTGGTTGGGTCAGATGCCGTATATACTCCTTCAGGCGCTCGACCTCCCTTTTGTACTCTTTCTTTTTCGTCACTTCCTTTTCCAGTCTTGCCTTGATAGTTGAGACATAATTGTCCAGTTCTTCCACTTCCTGGCCTTTTGTTGTTGGGCCAAGGTCTATAGTGGTTATGGCGTATTCTTGGGGAGTGATCTCATCTTGTGCTTTATCCACTGTTGGTACTGTGATATGTATGGAACGGCCGCCGGCTTCGTCCCTCTGAATAGTGGAAAATTTCTTGGCAGGTTTCTTAGTAGCAACTTGTTCCAACCTTGCCAAGAAATCCGCAGTATCATCTTCTTCTTGGACCTCCACTGGTGCCTGGATTTTCATCCTCTCCTTCAGCCAATCCGGAATGGTAGGCTGCTCGATACTATCTTCCTCCTAAACTTTCCCTTCGTTTGGAATATCCAAGACTCCTTTGAGGGCGGAAATCATTCCCTCTTCGAAGTCATCATTTTGGACTTCCATTTCATTATCCGAACCTAGTACTTCTGTGCCCATAGGAGATGGGGGCTCATCATCATCCAACTGGATCGACTCATTGTTCTCTTCCTGAACTGCAGAAGGTCTCATCATCTCAGCCAAGGATTCGTCTGCGATAGCCACCAGCTCATCAATATTTCTAGATGCCGCAGAATGAGATGGCTTCATCTTCTGTCTTTTCTGGACAGGCTCTATGCTTGCAACCATAGAAGCATAAATCTGCAAAAAATCCCGATTAATCGCGATTTTAAAAAAATTTGCAAGCTGGACGATTTTTTCCCTGATTTTTTGAAAAAATCGTTGACTTTTTGGTCAATGATTTTTTTCCGTTTCAAACTGCAAAATCGCCAAAAAAACCATGAGACCATGGCTTGTTGCTTACTATTATGCTTTGATAGATTTTTTCCAAGCATCCATAGCTGTTTGAAACTTTTGTTTTGAGCTTTTAGCCATAGCGACAAAGCGATGAAGCTGTTTGGTAAATGCTTTGGTAGACATGTATGAAGAAAATCGCGATTGGCATGGAAACCGAAGGTGAAGCTGGCAGAAAAATGTCTCAAAGAAATGTAGTCTCATGGTGATGGAATGCCGCTGACAAACAAGTACTGGTTGTGGTGGCGTAGGTAGTACATTTCTTTGAGCGGCCCTCAAACACCATTAATTGCGCAATACGTATTGATATTAACTACTATTATGCTTTGGAAGATTTTTTCCAAGCATCCATAGCTTGTTCGAAAGCACCTGTTTGAGGTTTTTACTTTTTAGCCATAGCATGAAGGCGTTGAACTGTTTGATAAAATGCTTTGGTAGACATGTATGAAAAATGTGGTAGAATAGAAAAGGGAGTGAACAATTTGAAAAAATGCTTCAAAAAAATGTGGTCTCATGGTGATGGAATGCCATAGCGAATGCCATGACAAGCAAATTGCTATGGATTGTCATGGCATTCCATCACCATGAGACCACATTTATTTGAGGCATTTTTTGAAATAGTTCACTGCCTTATCTATGCTATTGCTTACTATTATGCTTTGATTGATTGGCTGCAAGCATCCATAACTTGTTCAAAAGCACTGTTTTAGACTTTTAGCCATAGCAACAAAGGCGATGACGTTTGATAAAATCAACTTTGGTAGACATGTATGAAAAATGTGGTAACTACCGGACAAGCGACATCGTGTTATGCGGGTTGTAGTATGTTTTTGATGCAATGTAATCAAAAGCGATATGAATATAACCAACCAAAGAATCTATTTTCTATAATTCATGGATTGAACTCACGTATTTTATTTCTTTCTCCAATGTCGTATGCTATGGAAATGCCATTAAATTTTTTAAAGTAGTTTATTTGTTTTAACCCCGATTTCTTGTTTTGTAAATCCAGATTTTTTCGCGATCTTTCCCCAGTGTTTTTCCTAGATTTTTTCAAAATCGAGAACTTTGGTTTGCTGATTTTTTCCCCAAACGATTAATGCTGCTATGCTTGCAACTACTTCTTTCCTCTTTTCAGCAATCTCAACCAAATCATCATTGTGGGATGCGCCGGTATTGGAGTATGACTCCGTCTCGCCCAGTGAATCATGCGTGAGCGTCACTCTTTTCTGCCTCAACTCCTGGACCTAACGGTCGACCCACCACTGAGAGTACTTAATCACTAGTCTCATCAATGTAGCCAAGTCTGATTGCTTAGGCTCTGACCACTTCACTGAAGGAAGAGGTCAGCTCTCCTCGAAGCTCGACTGGACATAATTTCCATCGTCCTGCAACTGATCGGGCACCCGGCAAAGTTCAGTTGCTCTCATAAAGTCCACTGGCACTCTAGACCATAATCTCTTTCTGACTTCATACTCATCAGCGGCATTCACCCAGAAGTCCTCCAGGTCTACTCTGTGTTTGTATCTCCTCCCATCCATGGTCTGAATGTGATGATGCGGGTCAAAATTGGCTCTGGACCTATAAGCTGTGAACGGGTACCATTGAATTTCTAGCCTGGCGCTCTCGGTTGCTTGTGTTGACGGACAGGACTAACATATTCCCAATAAAGAATGGGAAAGTAACAACCGCCTTCTTACTTGGCCTCTGGATGTTCTAATACTCTTCCAGCTGTCTCAAGACTTCAAGCAAAATCATCCGATTTGTTGGGTAGATAGGCAGCTTGTAAGGATTTCCAGTGAATCCCTGGATCCTAACATACGTGAACTTTGGAAATTGGATAAACCAAGATCCATACCTACTGACCAAACTCTTTGCTTCGTGACTCAGCCTTTGATGAGTTCCTCCTTGAAGTATTCTTGTGATATACATTAGGAAAGCATCGTGCACCCGCCTGAAATTAGATTTCTCCCTGAGTTGAAGTTGCGGGTAGCAATCATAAGACTTGAGTTCATTCTCCCCATTGCCAACTTTGCCTTTGCAAATTAGTCCCGAGTATTTGTACGTTCTGGCCAACAAATAGACAATGTACGAGCTCATATGAAAAGACTTGGTCTTTTCGAAATTGGTCAGCTACTCGTGAAGATTGTCGCTTATCATTCGGGACCAGTTGAACATCTTCACGCCGGAAGTGATTTCATATATAAAATAATACATCCATGTTTCAAAATATGCACCGGTTGCGGATTGTCGGCTATCCTATTCAACATCAGAATGATATCTTCATAGTCCTCTTTAAAATTTGTTCGGCACGGCTTCTTAGGCATCTTCTTTGTGGATGGTCTAGGCTTCTTCAGCCATGCCTTATTAACATTTGTGGCGCACAATTCAGACTGGCTATCATACAATCTCTTGGCGTCCTCCTTGGTTTTGTAGACGGTCCGGTGATGTGTTAGGATGCCGAATGCCTCCTGTATTGCCACTTTGCCAAGGTGAGCCAGAATTCTTCCATCAGGTGCAACAATTTGTCTTTCCTGAGCATTATAATGGATGGCACATTCTACCATCAACTCAGCACAGTCTATTGCAGGCGGGGATCCGGCTGCTTGGAAAATTCCATTCCTCACCATCCGTTTGGCAATCGGTGTTGGTAATCCAGCATGTCCATATACTCTCTTTTTGAACTCCACGAAGTCTACATGTCCCAGATCAGTGTCTGCGACATTTTTCCATTTGGAATTTATCTTTGACTCTCGCCATACCCCTTTACTAGCGAACTTCATTGGCACCTTCTTTGATGGTTCTCCTGCCGTGGTCATTAACCTGCAGTAAAAACACTAACATTAATATAGAGACTTTAAAATATAATTTATTCCTATGCCTTGTGTTCGAATATTTTACTTTCAGCTTATTAAATATTAAATTTCTGCAAAACAGCAAGCTGAAAGTAAATGAATTTGACTGAAATTTAGCCAAAATGAAAAAGACAGAAGGAGAATTGATGAATTTAGCCAATCGAACTTCAAACCTTAGGGAAAATCCTCTGGCTGCGAATTAGATTCAAATTTCAAGAATTGAATCAAAAATCAAATGTCAAAGTGCACCAGTCTTGCTGAGAAGTTCGACTTTCAGCCAATAAATCCTTCACTTCTTCGAAAAAAAATTTCTTTAGCAATCTTTGAGAAAATCGATCTTGCCTGTAGAAGAATTGATCTTGTCTCAACTTTCTTACGATTTTGAGAGATTAACTTCTCTTCAGCTGAGTCTGTGAAAAATGAGTTGTTGAAACTCATTATAATGCTGAAGAATTCGATTTGTTTTAGCAACTGCATCATTTTCTCTCGATTTCGATTTGTTCTCTCCTCTTCAAACAGGCAAGTTTCTATTCTTTTTTGAAAAAAATCCATGGCAAGCTTATCCAAGCAAATCTCTTTGATTTTCCAAAATTCGACTTTTTTGCTAGATGTTTATCTTTGATTTTCAAAATTTTGAAAAAAAACATTAAATGCCCAATCAAATTCGATTTTTTTCAAGATTCATGGCGAATTTAATTTTGCTCATGGATTTTCTCTTTTCCGGCGTAATTTATTTTCTTCCAATACATCTCTAGTGAATTTTATTTTTGTCCAAGGCATTTTATATTTCTAAGTGTTGGAAATAAATTATTAAAATGTTAAAATATTTAATTTATTTCCAACTTGCTCGTTTTTGACCCATGGCTATTTTAATTTTTTCCAAATTATTTCAATTTTCATCTAGCCAAGTTGAAATTTTAGCCATCTTGCCAATAAATATTACGCCAGAGCCTCATTTTCTTTTGCCATGGCAGACTTCAGATTGTGTCGGGCACATTTTCTCATGCCGAAATCAAATTTTCCCCTTGCTCGAATGAATTTCTCTAGGCAAAGTATGTGTTTGGACGTTTTTTCCAGGCCAATTTCCATGATACTTAGACAAATTTTTAACCTCTTTGGCCTAGGGCAGAATTTCTAACCTCTTTGCCATATGTATTTCCTCTGGGCACTTAGCCAACTTCATCAATTTTTCCCTAGGCATCCATACTTAGGTGAATTTTCAATCTTTTCTCCCCTTCTTATGCTAGGCGGACTTCACACTCTCCTTGCTATGGCCTAGGAATACTTCACCAACTTTATTCCATCTTCCATCAAGGCATGGCGGACTTGACATTTGCCTTTCTTCCCATACTTGGCCAAAATTCGCATTTTCTCCTTCCAAAGCATTAAAATACTTAGCCAAATTTTTAATTTTTTCTCTTCTCATGCCTCCAGACTAAGCCAAATTTCGAATTTTTTCCTTGCTTTAGGCTGGGTGGACTTTATTAATGTCTTGCCATGTGAGGGCGGACTTTAGAGGTGTCTTGACATATTTTATCTAAGGCTGGGCAGACTTTGCCAAGTCAAGGGCGGACTTGGTAGTCTTCATGCCATCCATCACCTAAGGCTTGGGTGGACTTTCCAAGAGTCTCACCATCTTTTGTCTAAGGCTTGGCGGACTTCATTATGCCTTAGCCATTTCATCATTATGCTAGGGCGGACTTCAAGAGGTCCTTGCCATGTGAGGGGAGACTTTGAATGTGTCTTGCCATTTTATGGCGGACTTCCAAACTTTCTTGCCATTGCCTTATCCAAGGTATGGCGGACTTCCTTGCTCTCATGCCACGTCCCTCAAATTAAGGGCGGACCTTGTTAATGGCTTGACATTCTCTCATCTCCATGGCAAGGGTGAATTTCTCTAGACTTAGGCACATTTCTCCATGAATTTCATGCCTTTGGATTGATTTTTTTTGGATTTTTCCCTTGCTTTTAAAAGTGCTTTCCACGATTCGAAAGGATTTGATTTTTGGTTCTAAAGATGGAAACGTTGACCCGTTGACCAGGGTTGACTTTCTAAAAATAGAAAAAGCAAAATCCCTAAAAAATAGGGAACCTAGTTTGGTCCAAAAATGCCAAAAATGAAAAAGCGAAAAAGCAAAAAAGCAAATTCCCTAAAAAGTAGGAAGTGTCAGAATTGGCCCAAAGCACAGGCAATCCTGGTCTCTCAGACCTTCTGAGCCCTTCCATGACGTTTAGGCACTGATTCAGGCATGGATTCTCATCTTGGCTCGGATGACTCTCAAAAGACTGACTCGAAACTCTTAAAACAATGACCTCATGAAACCGTTGCGCGGAGGCAAAATCCTAAAAACTAGCAAACCACTGGGGGTCCCCATTTGCAATGGGGCGATGTGTGAAAAGGTCACAACATGTACCATGTCATGAAAGATGTGAAAAAATGAGAAAAAAGAAAGATAAAATAATCCTAAAGATCTTGTAGTTTCCTTGTGTACCATGTCATGAAAGATGTGAAAGAGATGAGAAAATAGAAAGATACAATAATCCTAAAGGTTGTTTGGCAGCATGTCAGTGAAGTTATTCTAAACAATAAAGTTAGTACTTTAACTTTCATTTTATTATCATGTTGGCTCAAGGTTATTTGATAGTAGGAAATTGTGGGTACCATGTTATAAAGTGAACAAGTCGTGAAAATATATGAACCTTAGTTGCCTCCAAATTACGTGCCTTGTTGACATAGCTCAACCAAGTTATAATGTCATAATGTATAGCTGACAATGGATTTTTAGCCACTTAGGATATGGATTCACCCCACATCCAGTCAAGGTACAGCTGACATACAGCCCAATTTTTAACAAGGCACAAGATGCTCTGCCGAGGTATGTCCCAGGTCTGTCCCAAATGTTAGGAACCCAGTGTATTTGGGCAGGGCATGGACAATCATAGAAACTTGGACCATTTCATGATATGATCAGGTCAGGACTAGTAACCAATATAAACCAGGTACAGGTCCAAGGATCCCAAGAGTAGACTCAGAACACAAATTAAAGTGAATAAATAAGTGTTATGTAGTGGAGGAAGCAATAATACTATTTTTTCAAGCATCGAATGGATATATGTCTCATCCAGATATTTGGGTTCTTCTGAAAGAAATTGTGTATCATATACATTAGCAACAGTGACATAAGCATATAACTATTAGTTACATTTAACTGTTAGCCTGTTTATGTTCGATTGTTTGTCTACATTTAGCATAACATGAACTAGAATACCTACAAATAACCTAACCATATAGTTGTTGTAATATATAAATTTTGATCCTCATACTTTCATAAAACAGCTCATCCTTCCTAGATTAAGGAGCATCAAAATTGGCGCAATCCAGTAGTATTAGGAAACCACGTGGTATGATATCCTTTGTTTTAGGAAAAAAGAATTCCCCATCCTAAAGATTGTTTCTAACACTTGGATAGATTCCTTTGGAAAGAAATTGCTTGTTGGAGGTGATCAGTAGAGACCAGACATCCCTTCCATCAGAGCAACAAGCCAGGGTTTCCCCTCATGTTCACAGGGCTAGGACTCAAAAACACAGCTAATCTTACAGAATATGAATTACTAAATGCCTAACATAACATTTACTATGTACCAAAAATTTAACAAATTGCTAGAGATGAATCATTTGGTAGTTAAACAAATAAGATAGATCAGATTAAATACACCAAATACAAAGATTGAAAAGAAAAACCCTGATATATATATTAAAGATCATTTTGTTCTGATGGATGGAAATCATATTCTAGGATTATTCAAGATCATAGTAAATGGAGCTTCAAAATTAAAAAAATGGCTTATTGAATGCATTGATAATAGTAGAAAAATGATAAAATGCCCGATTATCATGAACATTGATGATAGTGTATACATAGAGAAGTATACTAGCCATTACTGTGGAAACAATTGTATGCCAACGCTTTCCTAGGCAATGCCACACACACCAAACAAGAAGCGTAAAGTAAAAACTCCTTAAGCATGTTTGAATTGCAAAGCTTCAGTTACATTTCACACTCTCTTATATATACATGCAGGATGTAAATAACATTTGGGAAATGGAAGACTTAAAATCAGAAAGAACGTACAGTAAGAGAGGATTGTATTACACATTGTTCAGGTGGAGGAATCGGATAAACTAAATATCATCTTCCAGGGTAAGCAACACAATCACATCTAGAAACAAACAATTGTCCTCTACATAGATGGAACCCTTAACCCTCTGTAATTTTTAATATATAGAACAAGATTTCCTTACTAGTAACTGAAAATAAGCAAACCCAGAAGAAAAATACATGTCAAAACCCAAACGAATGTGATGATCAAACCAGGAATAAATGGAAAAAAAATTTGCTAACAGAAATGGAAAAACTAAAAGTAAAACTCCTACAAGCATTTCGAAATAGTTGTGTTAGCGATTCTCACACCTGCAAACTGCCATAGCCGCTCTCTATCGCCTGCATCTTCATTGTCGTTCTTGCAGCCACCTGACGCTTTCTCCAATGCAATTAAAACCAAGCCCAAAGTAACCCTGATTTTGATTTATGTTGAATTAAAAACTAGATAGGTAATGACGACAGGGAAATAAAATCTGGATACGAAGCCCAAAAAAGCAACTGTAGACACAGATCTCAAAAAAAGCTTATCTGGACAATAGAATGGGAAAAAAAAAAACATGTTTAGCCGGTCACGAGGAATGGAAAAAGCAAGCCTGCCTGCAAATTTAGATTGCAAAAGCAAAGAAGCAAAACTGACAAATAATTTGAACGTTTTAAAAGCTATTTCGTCATAACGATCAAAAAACTTAAAAATCAAATAAGACATAGCATAGAATCTACAACTGAATGGAAAAAATGTTTAGCTGGACACAAGGAATGGAAAAAGCAAGCCTGCCTGCAAATTTAGATTGCAACAGCCACTGACAAATAATTTGAACGTTTTAAAGGCTAGTTCGTCCAAACGATCAAAAAAATTAAAAATCAAATAAGACAGAGCATAGAGGCTATGGATTTTCCAATAATCTTATTATTGTTGAAGAGTGTTTTTAATATGTTAAATTTCATTATATTTATTAATTGATATTAAAGTCACAAAGATGTACTAGAACATCATTGTTGTAATTATTTTGTCATAATAGAGAAGTTGCAATATAGTCCATATTGACTAGTTAACAGATTAGCAAATATTAATTGATGTAGTTGTCCTACCATAATATATGAATTGAAGAATTTATCATAATGTTTTACACACTAGAGATTGTGGATGAATGGACTTGCTGTAGCCTAAAACAAATGAAAGTGTTTTCTATGTTTTGCTAAAGTTCATAATATTCACCTTAGGAATAATAGAAGTATCTAAAGTGACACAAATTACTCTCGAATAGGCTAATGGATATACAAGAATAAATTGGAAAGTAGGGAAGAAGATATTAATGAATGGAACCTCATCATTTAAATTTAAAATTATTCATGTGTTAATGTAAGTGTATATGACATGAATAATTTCAAGTGTTTGAAAAGATGCTTTATTAGAATTGACATATTGAGCAATATCTGAGCGTAAGATCTAGCAATTGTATGAAAGGAGAATAATCTTGAATGGAGAATTATTATTTGTATAGGTTTTAGTAAATTTGTCAACTTATAGGAATTAATTTTGTAAGTTTTGTTGATAGATACACTCTTTCACCAATTTGCAAGGTGTGAAATATGTTTTAAAAAATAAAATTGTTGGGTGCAAGTCATGTTATTATTTTATTTCAATGTAATCAAATTTCATAGATTCTAATCAAGGTGTTCTAAAATCTTTTCAAAAAAATAAGAACTAAACATTGAAACCTAAACTTTAGATGTTTGAATAAATACTACAACTAGCTAGCAAAGACATGTACTTGAAGTCATGATTTATTCATTCTTAAGTGATGAAGAGGTTTATGAGGTTGAAGTGTAGTACAAACATGTGGCCATGAGTAGAATGAGGTGGCAAATAAATAGAGAAGCTCATAGAGAGCATTAATAAATGGTAGCATCTATAATGAATGTTTGTCCATAGTTTTAAATATCAAGTGTGAACATATATTCTGAAGAATGTGCTTTCACAAGGGAAAAAAATTCACTCATTCATCACTTATATGTAATTTGAATTTTCTATATGCACAATTTTTCATCATAAGCTTATTTACATGTATGTCAAGTGTGGAGGTTTGGTGGATGCCCATAAACAAATAGATCTCCAATGTGAAAACTTCACATTTTCCAACATACTTCGAACTTGTGGCAAAATGGAAGATTTTAAACAAGGTATGGATATCTATCAAAGCATAAAGAATAGAGGAATTTTGTCATATATTATAGCTGCAACGACCCTACTAGACATGTTAAAATGAAAGTGTCCACTTTTGAATTGATTGTCATGAGGTAGTTTGGCCACTATAGGTTAGGGTGGTAGCTAGCCTAACCACAATAAATGGTAAGCATTTTAGATGGGTGGCTAACAAGATTAGTCACAAGTGTATCTTGATGTATTGAAATTAAACATATAATTATAATTCATTTGCAAACCTCACTTAGGAGTTTGGTTTTCTTATTTTTAATTTCTTGATCTTTGCATGGGACTTCAAATTCCTTGTTGAATTTTATTTTTTATGTTAATATTTTCTTGTCTATTGTTTCATATTTTTTTATAATAATTTATTTCATTAATATAATATATTATATAATCTAATTAATAATATACTAATTATATTTACTTTTCCATATATGAAGTAAAATAATATACCTCATATAATCAGCAACAATATTCTTCTAAAAACCAAAAAGAAACGAAAATGGTTGTTCGAGCTGGTTCTAGCCGTTATGCTGCAGGAGAATGGGCGAAGGATGTGGAAAAAGATTGGCCAGAGTTGCCGAATCGGGCCAGGAAGGACGGCAGTTTTTAGGAGAAGCATAAGAGGCTTCGGCAGATGCTGGTGAGAATCATGGTGGAAGGAAGGGAGTCTGGGATCGGGGCTCTAACCCTAGGGTTTCTGCGCCCAGAAGAGCTTCTTTGCGATGTCGGTCATTTAGGAGAGAGCTTCCTTGGTTGGTTGGCCGAATGAGAATGGAGGAGAGATATCCAATGGAGAGATCTTTTCGGAAAAGGAAAAGGTCACCTCCGGGATATGGAGGGCTGAGACAGAAACGGTCGAACTCTGGCGATGTTCAGAGAATGCCTTTTGCAGACTAGGGCCACCAGGGGTGATTTGAATGGTAGTCAGAAGGGGCCGGAGGCTGGCAAAATGCGTTGGGTGGAAAAAAGGCCTAAGGTTTCGACTCAAGCCAAGGATTCGGCTCCTGCTCAGGTACGATTTTCTAGGTCTTTCTCCCCAATGGATAAATCTCAAATTTCTCAAGAGATTCTGAGCGATCTTTCGGAGGCCCTTAGGTTTAGTTTGGAGGAGAAGGCTTTTTTTTTTGCTAAATGGTGGGGAGAGAGTTGCTCTAAGACTCGAATGAGGAACTGGTGGTCGGAGAAATGGCAAGACATGGCGAGCATTAAATTTCTAACCAACAGTTTTTTACTGGTTCAGTGTGCTTCTTCTAAGGTAAAGGAGGAAATTTTGAAGTTTCCAAACTTAACAATGGATGGTTTCGGCGTCTATTTTTTTGGTTGGATGAAACGTTTTGACCTTTTGGGCCATGCTCCAGGAAAAATGAGGGTTTGGGTCGAGCTCAATAATCTCCCCTTGGAGTTGTGGTCCTTGGAGGTTTTAGAATGGATTGGGGGTGCTATGGGTTTATGTATTGGGGTGGATGAAGTTGCTTTAAGAGATGGCAATGAGGGTAAGATGAGGATTCTAGTTGAGATTGCTCCTTGGAACCCTTTGTGGGAGGATATCGAGTTGTCTCTAAATGGAGAGAAATGGGTACAAAAGATTGATTGGAATCTATCTCAGTGTCAGCAGACAGTTTTGAGAATGTGGGAAAGAGAGGGCCTTTTGAATAGGGCAAATGAGGACCCAAAAGGCAAGAAGATTTTTGACTCTAGAGAAGGGCCCTCGAAGGGTCGGGTGGTCGACCAAGTTCAAAGTGTGGCGGTTGGGTCACAAGCGGCAAAACCCAGAGTTGAGAGTACCCTTGGTCTCTCTTCTTTTAATGAGAATGAACAACAACCTGGTTTGGCTATAGTTGGGGAGCAAATTTCTGAGTCAGGAGAAGAGGTTATCTTAGAGGAGGTCGATTTGAATTTGAACCAGGAGTTAAATGATTGGGAAACCATCCTAGAAGTGGGGTCCGAGCTAAGAGATCTAGTAGAAATGCAAAGGGGTGGTTCAGAAGAGGTTAGGAATGAGATTCAAGATTTGGCTTGGGAGGATAAGGAATTGGAGGTTCACAATATGCAGATGATTTTCTATGGTGAAGCTCCATGGGAGGTGAATGATTCAAAGGGGAATGAGATATTATTCGAGAAAGTCTTAAATGGGAAGGAGAAGGAGTTGGTGTTGGCTCCTGTCCTGGAAGTGAAAGGGGAAGCTTAGTTCATGGAGCTATCTAAGTCAAGCGCAAGGAAGAAATTAGGAGTTTTGTAGTTGGGCAATGGAAAATCTACCCCAGACTATGGGGATAGGAAGCATGCCGGGCGGAAGATGAATGAAGAAAAAAGGACTTTAGTAGGAGAGGCGGTTGAGCAACAAAAGATTGCGATGCACCTAAAATCAGGGAAGGGAGGCCCCCTTCCCCAGGGGCAATGAGGATCTTAAGTTGGAATGTTAGGGGCTTAAATGCCCCTAACAAGTGGTGTCTACTCAGATGCCTGCTTGAAGATAGATCAGTTGATATTGTTCTTATTCAAGAGTCCAAGTTAAAAGGTGAGGAGTTGGGAAGTTTGAAAGCAAGGTTTAGGGCTTGGTTTTTCTCCTCTGTTGATTCAAATGGTGTGTCTGGTGGAATTATTACCATGTCGAGACCGCAAGTGGTGTAGTTGGAGAATGTGGCAGCAAGTCGTTGGTGGCTGGCATGCAAAGTAAAGAGCTTGAGTTCAAGCTTAGTCTTAACCCTAATCAATATTTATGGTCCTATAGGGTGTGTGCAGAAGAGGCAGGTGTGGAGGGATATTAGTGCTTTTTTGTAGTCTCAGTAGAATTCACTGTGTATTTTAGGTAGAGACTTCAATGCAATACTTAAGGCTGAAGACAAAAAAGGTAGGGTTGGGCAAAAACTCCAATCCCAATCGTATTTTGAGGACTTTGTTTATCAGAACACTTTATTGGAGATTCCAATGGCGAATGGCTCTTTCACCTAGACGAATAGAAGGTTGGGCTTTAGTGGTATAGCAGAGAAACTAAACATATTTATTTTCTTTGGGAACTTGGTGACTTTCCCTTTCTCTTTGGAAGGCAGCATCCTTGCTTTCTCAGGTTTGGACCATTTTTCGATCCTCTTGGAGGTGGTGGGGGAATGCAAATCTCAGTGGTGTCCTTTCCGGTTTGAGAAGATGTGGCTCAAGGATCCTCTTTTTTCGCAAAAGACTAAGGAATGGTGGTCTAAACAAAAGGTGGTCGGTAATGGTCTTTTTCGAGTGGTAAGTAAATTAAAGGGGCTCAAACAGAGGATTCAGGTTTGGAATCGGGAGAGCTTTGGGGATATTTTTGTAGAGAAGCATCGTTTGGAATCAGATTTGGCGGAATTAAATGATAAGGTAATGTTGACAGGTATGGATGAGGCTCTCTTCTTGAAGGAGAAAGAACTTTTGAAAGATTGGGAGGAGATTCTTGCTAGAGAAGAAGTTTTTTGGTGCCAAAAGTCTTGAGAAACTTGGCTAAGAGAAGGCAGCAGGAACTCAAAAAAATTTCACAATTCGACCTGTGCAAGGCAAGAGTTCAACAAAATTTCTAGCTTGATGTGTGGGGATGGTGCCTTGGTGGAAGGCTAGGAAGAGGTGGTTAAGTTGGCAGTAGAGTATTTTCAGAAAATCTTGAACAATTGGGAGGGCTTGAATAGAGTCCATCAAGTGGAGTTGCTTCAAAACATTCTTGCGTTGGTCACTCATAATCAAAACAGCCTCTTGCTAAGTTCGTTTTCCCAGGAAGAGGTGAGGAAGGTGGTTTTTCAAATGCATCCAGATAAAGCTCCTAGGCCAAATGGGTATCCTGCAGACTTCTAGGTTTTTTGGGATAATTTGGTGAAGATGTGGTGTTGGCGCTTGAGGAGTCCCGAGCTTCAGGAGAATTCCTTCGTGTCAAAATAAATAATACTTTTTTGGCCTTAGTTCTGAAGAAGGAGAAGCCTCCTCTCTGGACGAATTCAGGTTGATTGCTTTGTGCAACACTATATATAAAATCCAAGCAAAAGTTATGGCGAACAAGTTGAAGGATATTATTCTGGGTCTTATTACAGAGGAACTTATGGGGTTTGTTCCTGGGAGATCAATCTTTGATGGTGTCATTATAGCTCAAGAAGTTGTTCATTCCTTCAGATTAGCAGGCATCCTGGTATGCTAGTAAAGTTGGATATTTGGAAAGCATATGATTTGGTGGACTAGCATTTTTTATGCAAGGTTTTGGAGGCTTTCAACTTTAGCGGGACTTGGATCTCTTGGGTGTTAAAGAGTGTTTCCACACCGCGTTTTTTGGTTCTGGTGAATGGCGAGCCATCGGGTTTCTTTGAGGCTTCGCATGGCCTGAGGCAAGGAGACCCACTATCTCCTTTCTTATATATTTTAATGGCAGAAGCTTTGGGAAAATCTTTGAGTAGAGCAGTTGAGTCCAGGATTCTTAAGGGTATTCAAGTCACAAGTAGGCTTTTGGCACTATCTCATCAGCAATTTGCTGATGATACTCTTTGCTTTGCTCATCCAAGTAGGAGTGAAGCTGTCAATTTGAAAAGAATCCTTCAAAGGTATGAATTGGCATTTGGGCAACATGTGAATGAGGCTAAATCAGAAATCTTTTTCTTAAATATGGAAGATAGGTTGGTTGATCAAGTGGTTGCGCTTCTAAATTTTAAAATTGGAAGGCTTCCCATGACTTATTTGGGTCTCCCTGTAGCTAAGGGGGTGAGGTCTGACCATCTGTGGGATCCCTTATCAGTCAAAATAAATAATCATTTGGCTTCTTGGAGTGGGAAATAGCTTTCTTGGGTAGGTCAAATTGTGATGTTGAAGGCAGTTATTTCAGCACTTCTCATCTACCTCTTGTTCTACTTGGCTTTGTCTAGGTACAAGGCATCTCAGTTCAATCAAAGTATGTGTCATTTCTTCTGGTAGGGTACATCTGATCAGAGGAAATTTCCTTGGATTTCTTGGGAGACAATTTGCAAATTAAAAAGAGCAAGTGGAGTGGGGGTTCATGATCTACTCAAGCAGAATAAGTTTTTAGGTGCAAAGCTGGTGTGGGGCCTATACAAGCGCAATAAGACGAAATGGGCGCAGATACTTCAATGCAAATATTTAGGAGATGACAATGATGAGGGTATTTTTTGGCTACCAATCTTCCTAACGGATTGAGAGTGTGGAATTTTTTGAAAGCTTGTCAACCACTGATTTTGGAGATTCTTTCATGGGATATTTATGATGGCAGGAAAGCTCTCTTTTGGGAGGATTCGTGGGGAGATTTTTCGAGCCTGGATTCTAGCTTGGGGCTAGTTCCCTCAAAGGATATTTTAGTCCAAGCATGGGGAGTTCATGTGCAGGACTATATGGAAGAAGTGCTTATGGGGGGAGTGCTCGATTGGGTTTGGCGTAGGCCAGAGCTGAGAGGTTGTTGCAATTAGAGCTAGAGAAGAGATTGGTGGTGATTCGGGAGGGGGCAGATAGGATTGTGTGAGCTGGTGCTTCGTCTGGGAAATACTCGGTGAAGGAGGGCTACAGGGTCCAATCAAAGGAGGATGAGCCTTTTGTATTACCTCTGTATTTCTGTTGGAATAGTGTCTGTCTCTCGAAAGCAAGGACGTTTGCTTGGGCTGCAGTGAAGAAGCATATATTAACAACAGATAGGTTTAAGTCCCTAGGGTATGCGGGCCCTTCCAAGTATGTTCTCTGCAAAAGGGCAGAAGAGGATGCAGATCATCTAGTGGTTGGTTGCCCTTTCACACAAGCTTGCTAGAGGTGGTTGTGTGCTAGGTTGGGGTAGAGCAGTGCACTGCCAAATGATATCAAGTCCTTGTTTGTTGCTTGGCACGTGTTGAAACAAAATTCTTTATATCAAGACTTATGGGTGGTGAGTCCTTCTTGGCTTGTTTGGGAAATCTAGAAAGAACGTAATCGGAGGTTGTTTTCGAATAAGGCAAAGTTTTTTCCTGCCTTTCTTAACAAACTAGAGGTGGCGATTGTGGAATTAATCAATGGAAGATTGAAATTGAAGAAAGAGGGTGAGTGGAGATTTTCTGATTGGGATGCAAAAATGAGGAAAGTTTGGTTTGGTCTGGAAG
The DNA here is from genome assembly GCA_007258455.2 of Sequoia sempervirens. Taxonomy (NCBI): domain Eukaryota; kingdom Viridiplantae; phylum Streptophyta; class Pinopsida; order Cupressales; family Cupressaceae; genus Sequoia; species Sequoia sempervirens. The sequence continues at coordinate 117,015,567 of VDFB02047397.1, forward strand.
TTCCCAAACCTGGTGCGAGCGCCTCTAATGCTGGTAAGGTTGCTAGGAGATCAGTTGTGTGGGTTCGCCAAAACTAGGCTGGTTCAAAATGAATTTTGATGGGGCTTCAAGAGGCAATCTAGGGATCTCAGGTTTGGGATGTTGTATTCAAAATGACAAGGGAAGTGTGATCGATGAATGTTCTAAGCACTTGCATCCGATGACAAATACTGAGGTAGAACTTTGTGCTTTGGTAAGAAGTCTAAAATTATGTAGAGAGCTGAGGCTGGATAAGGTCGAATTGGAAAGCGAATTGATGATGGTAGTTTAGGCCTTTAAGGAGGGAAGAATGGATAATTGGAAACTTCAGGCTATTTTGGAATGGGCCCAAGATCTGGCAAAAGGAATCCCTGCTTTTTCAATTAGACATATATATTGAGAAGCAAATGGAGAGGCAAACAAATTGGCAAATCTAGGTGTTGATGGGGAATTGAACATTAGGTTTTGGGATCCAGGGTAAGATTGAAGAATTTTTTTGGTGCATTCCTCCCACGGCTACCAAGTGGGGTCTCGGTCTTGGTGTCGTCGATGTTGTGGTGTGGGTGACATAGTCTTGGTAGGCGCAGAGACGAGGAATGGCGATGGTAGGTAATACGCCTTGTGAGGTGGTGTTTGATGAAGGTGGTAAGGACACACCTTATTAATTGTCGCGTCTTGTCGAAGGACTATGAGTGTGGGGGTTTCAAAGTGAAGGGACGTGTGCATTAATATGGCCTCGCGTATTATATCTTTGGCTTGGTCTTGGCATTTTCATCCTATGTGTGATGAGATGGAGTCGCCTATTTCTTTTCCTTTTGGGTGGAAGCTATGGGCGTTCTACAAGTGGATACGCCATAGGAGACTGAAATCAATCTTCAAGGACTAGAATGAGCTTGTGCTTAGGGTGATGGAGTTGTTGCTTGGTGAAGAATTTGTGAATTTTGTTGAGCACTAGAGAACTAACGCGGATATTGCGGCAAGTTTTATAGCAGCTTTGTTGGATTTGGAGGTGGCTAAACCTATGGTCATGTTGATGGCGAAGAATTTGCTCTGGGAAAGCTTGTTGGAAGGTGTGATGAAGGTGGTGTTGGCTGCGAAATTGGGTGTGGGTATACCCAGATTGCGCGAACTCTAGAAGGCATTCATCCTTGGAGCGAGTGTTAAGCAGTTTGCCTTTATTTTGGATGTTTGAGGGGAGGCTCTATGAATTCATCGTCAGTGAGCAACTTGTGGGTTGATTTTCCTCAAACATCATTTGTTTCTAGAACTGTCTTTGGGGGGTTGATTGGCGTCAATTGTTTAGGAGTTTGCTTGTAGCCGAGGGTGTTCTTCAGGAGGTATGAATGGTTTGGTGGTTTCAAATTTTGTAATGGTTGGAGGCTTGTTTTGGTATGTCCTTGTAGTTTCTAATAGGCTGGTTTTGGTGTCAATGGTTGTTTGGGTCTGTTAATGGCAATCGGTCGGTTGGGTCTGATGCAATCGTTTATTTTGTGATGGTTGAGGGTGGGAGATAGGTGTGGAGTCTAGTTTTGGTGAATGAGCTGAATGTAACATCTTTTTCTGGAAATCAATAAAATCATTTTACGTATCAAAAAAAAAATACTAATTATAATTATAATATAAAATTATCTTTATATTATTTTATAATTAATAATTTTATATAAATCTTAATATTAGTATGTTAATTATATTATTATTTTTTATTAAATTGTTTATTCATATATTTAGGATTGAGATAAAATATGCATCTTGATATTCATATAGATTTGCTAAAATGTGTGAAAAATGTGAATTTGGCACACATGGCGAACAAGACAAAAAAGGTCAAAACCAAAAATATAAGAGGAAGGAAATGGGTGGAGTGAATGTTTTGAGGCTTCATACCCTAGTGCATAAACAATAGATATTGCAGAAGAATCGGTGGAAGACACATATATGTTAATCAAATCCATAATCATTTTTTGATTCATCGAACCTAAAATGAGGAGAGACCAAATAACATGGATTGCAAAGAATTGTAACTCACAACATGTTAAATACCTCCCGAAAGGATTCTTTGTAACCATGTTTTTTGTCAAAAGAGGAGAGGGAAGAGGTTATGTAGGGAAGATTATGAAAAATGGGAGAAACTCTGATGTATATGCAAAAATGGACTCTCTTACTAAAAAACCTATGAATGTTCGAAGTGGATAAGATTATACAATTTGCCTTGGAGCTTTGTTCAGAAGAATGTTTGGAGAAAATAGGGATATCTATAGGAACCCTAATTGATATAGACACATAAATGCTAGAAAAAGATTCATACCTTTATGCACAAATTTTAATCATTGCAATTAATGAAATATCAAAGGAAATTTCTCTTTTGAACAACCCATGCTCAATTGATCCAATCTATGGAAATCAAAGAACCAAAGTAATTTTGTCTCAATTGCAGAAGAAGGAACCACATGTTGAAAAATTGTACTAGATCAGTTAAGATGCATGATATATGGATCCCTAAAATTCAAGAAGAAGGCTATGAATGAAACAAAAGAAGAAGCATTGTAATTTAAAAAAAAAGTGAATATGGAAAGAGAAAAAAAGGACACAATCTCTAACCCAAATCTAGACAAATAGAAGAAAGTGTATATGTCAAATCCTCTAACAAAGAGTGTATTCAAGATGGAGGTAAGATTATCTCAAATCCAAGAGAACCAAATGATCCAAAAATCATACAAGAATCCACAATTGAAAAGGATAAGAACTATGTTGTGCAAAAGGGGAATGTAGGTAAAGAGATCAAGATAGATGAGGAAGAATGGTTGAATGAGGAGGATGCAAAATACGATGAATTGGGAAAGACTCAAGAAGCATTTCACAACCAACTTTTGAAATTCTAAACTACAACATAGGAATGGGGAAGAAGAGGGGGAGAAAGTCAAATAAACAAAAAAGAGATGATAGCACACTAGAAAAAGGATTCACAAGCATCAAGGAATTCATGTTTAAATCTAAGAGAGGGAGCACCTCCCTTAGAGAATAATGAAGATCATAACATGGAATTCCAGGGGCTTAATGCCCCTAACGAGAGAGTTTTTTATCAAGAATTTTGGAGGGAAAAATCAAGATAAGTGTGGTTGCAGGAGGGGGACTCAAATATGATGTTTTTTTATAATACTACAAAGTTGAAGATCTCAAAACAAGATTGAAGCAATCAAGGATTCAAACTTGGACCAATTATAGAATCAGTAACAAGGGTGCAACAAGAAGTAATTGCTTTCTTTCAAAACCTATTGACACTAGTTGGAACTTTAGATAACATCAAAATGGAATGTCTTGGAAAATGTCTCATATATCATCTCAAATGAACAAAATAAGATGCTAACAACCCCATATATGGAAAAAGAGATTAAATAGACGTCTTTCTAGTTGCATTTGGACAAATCATTGAACCCTAATAGTTTCTTGGACCTATTCTACCAGAAATGTTGTCACATCATGAGAAAATAAATATGGGAGTTAGTGGAATACTTTCAAAAACAAAGGAAATTTATCAAATATATGAATAACACAATGATTTCTTTGATACTAAAGAATCTTGAATGCAAACATTTACAAATTATAGATTGATCTTGTTGTGTAACATGATATATTAGATTACAACAAAGGAAATGACAACGAGACTAAAGAAAACAATAGACAAAGTAATATTGATCAATCAAGGTGGCTTCACATGAGGAAGAGGCATAGCAAATAGCATTATAGTGTCCAATAAAATTATTCAATCAATAAGTAGTGCTCAATAAATAAATATGATGATTAAGCTTGACATAAGTGAAGCATATGATAGATAAAGTGGAGATTATTGACAAATACATTGAAAAGGTTTGGATATGATGAACATGTTGGATTGAGATGGTATACCATTGTATTTCAACATCTTGTTTCTCAATATTGGTAAATAAAACATCATGTGGTTTCTTTGAGAGAACAATCGAGTTGAGGTAGGGGGACCCCCTATCGCTTTTTTATATTTGTGATAATGGTAGAGGCTCTAGGAAGAACAATTGGGAGGAATAGGTGGCTAGGAATGTGGAACCTATTACACATTTACAATTTGTGGATGTTATTGTCTTATATAGGGAGGCCTCAATCCAAGAGGCTTACATAATCAAGGAAACTATGGAAAAATATGTGGAACCCTTATGAAAAATAATCTATGAGGAAAAATCCAAGAGTTCAATTTCTTTTACACCAAGAAATTGAACTCTTGGATTTTAATATTGATTCCATTATGTATAAATATCTTGGAGCTCCCATTTTTTAAGGGGGTTGTGAGATCTAATCTTTGGATAGATATAATGGAAATTTGTAGCAATAAACCAATATCATGGAAGGGAAAATGGCTTACTTTGGATGGTAGGATAACAATGATAAAGGTTGTTCTAGCAATACTTTCCATATACACAATGACATGTATGCAATTATCCAAAAAAGTAGCATCTAAAATAAACACAATTTTGAAGAAAAAAATGTGGGAAGGCTCTAATGAGGCTAAATAAATTCCTCCAATTCATTGGGATAAAGCCATAATTAATCAATTAAATGGAGGTGCAGGCATCAAAAATCTAAAGCTTCAAAAATTGGCATTGAGAGCAAAGTTAATTTGGAAAATGTACACTTCACCAAATAGATTATGTTGTAGCATTATGCAAAAAAAGTAAGTAGATAATAAAAAATCAAACAAAATTCTCACAATAGCTAATGTACCAAATAATTCACATGTTTGGGAATTTGTGTGGGAATGTATGGCTATAATAACAAAACATTTCCAGTATGGAAGATTAATGATGAACTTTTGTCTAGATTCATGGAACAAACATAATTCCCGTTTTGACATCACAAAGCTTAGAAGTTGTATTGATATACTCAAGAATATTTGAGGAAGTAAAGTCACTAATTATGTGGTGGTGAATCCAAACGTCAGTGCATAATGGATTGATTTTGATACCCTCTAAAATAAAAAATGAGGCAAAGAAATATCTAAAAGATATAATCATCCCAAGACACAATGCTAACCAAAGAGAAAGATAGATTCATATGGTGTGGTTCAAAATCGAGAAATTATTTGTTGAGGCTATGTTATCGAATTTAGATGCAAATCAAAGAAGGTTATTGGCCCAACAAGTTATGTTGGAATAAGTGTTTTCTCCCAAAATTTGGGGCCTTCACATGGGCTTCCCTATACAAGTGTATTCTCATAGGGGATCATTTACACTCAATTGGTATTGAGGACCCTAGTTGATGTGTGATGTGTAAAGTTAATGAGGAAACAATTGAGCATCTATTGTTAACTTGTTCATATGTATCCTCATATTGGGATTGGCTACAAGACATGTTAGGATGGGTTAGTTTGAGGTAAAATTTTGTTTTGGAAATGTTTCATCATTGGCCATTATAGAACCATAGTGGATTTTGGAGTGGGATTTGGATTATCTACTTGATTGTCCTAATTTGGAAAATTTAGAAAGAGAGGAACCAAATAATTTACTAAGATACCTCCATACTATTTGATGAGTTGCTTCTATTATTTGACTATAATATCTATGAATGGATGAATGCCAAATTAAAAAATCAAAATAAGAAATGTTCACCAGTTGGGATGATGTATTAATGAAGAAATGAGGAGGCCTAAAATTTCCTCAATAATTCTAATTCTCAACAAATTCAAAAGATAAAAGGAAGAAGGCATGGTAGAGTACCCCTCCAAGTGGTAGAATCACAATTAACTTTGATGGTGCTTCAAAAGAAAATCTCGAGAGGTTCGGTGTTGGTTGTATCATCAGGGACAAAAAATGTAACCTAATATGGGAAATTTCCAAGAATTTTCCTCTAGGATCTAATAATGAATTTGAGTTTGATGCTCTATTTGAGGGCCTTCACCTAAGTAGGAAGACATGTATCAATTTATTGAATATCAAAGGGTATTTGATGATATATATCAAGGTAATTAAAAGGAACTTGTAAGATAAGGGGATTTGTTGCTCATGAGTCTCTTCATTCTCAAGAGAATCCCAGGGAGTGAACTACCCTTAACTACCTTGAGCGTTAATGAATGAAGAAATTGCAAAGAAGATCATATACATGATAATTATCAAAGAAGACTACTTCAGACTCTGAAAGAGCAAGGTTTCAAGATATCTACCTCAGAAGGAATAGCTCTCGTTTGGAGGACTACATCACGGTATCAGGACACTAGTGCAACACACTAAAGTCCAAGGGATGTGTTGGCATCCAAGGCAAACAAAGAACCATAACCTTGAACAAAGATGCTAAAGTCCTACTAACGTGCTCAAATCTAAGGTCTATTTGACAAAATAGATAAACAAAAAGTAGGAAATGATGTAAAATACAAAGGAAGGCCAAAGATAGACTTACAAATGATTATGCACTTGAACCCTTTTTTAAGCCTCAGCTCAGCAACCTGCACACAAGCCGAATGAGGGAAATTGTTGGGGCTGTTTTGGGGCTTGCCACAGTCAAACCCCCATTTTGGTGTTCTCACCTCCATGGACAACTAGATAGATAGAACGAGTAAACAAAGCAAATAGATAAAGAACAAGAGAGTGTTACCAAAATTTCTTGATCCCCTCTTGAATGCACACATGCACCGTTGAATGCTGGAAATAGAGCTTTGGCTATTGGAGGAACCTTAGTTTGGAAAATATTCACTCATTGAAGTGATGTAACTCAAAAATCTAATTGCAGGGACACATGTCACAAGTCAAGATTCTGAGATTCCTCATTTCAAACTTGGAAAACCATTAGGACGCTAGCGCGTCACGTAGGCGTTCATGAGTCAAGATTATGAGATTCCTCATTTCAAACTTGGACAACCACTAGGACGCTAGCGCATCGTGCAGGCGTCCAACTCATCAGTTTTCAGGAAATGAGGTTGTAGATTGTTGTCGCTTCATCATTGGTCCCCATGGAGTTGGAATCATGAAATTATAACCCTTTAGGTTATTATAATAAATGTGCTTAGGTGTAATAAATGCAAGGAAAAGTGTAAAAATGTGAAATTGTGCAAGTAGGGTGCAATTTTGCGAAATTATATTTTACCCCACTTTAGTGGGCTCGATTTTGGGAAAAAAACAACTACACTAAAGTAGAAAAAAGAATAAACATAAAAACTTGAAATTTTTATAGATTTGCATGCCAAAAGGATATTGTAGAGGACACAAAGGTCAAGCAGGAAGGTACACGAGATGCCCTAGTAGTCAAACTCACCGAACATACAACACTTGTTGTGAAAACATGCGCAAAATTTGATTATGCAAAAATCAAATTTTAAGTCAGTAAAAAAAAATTTGGAGGAAGCTACCAAGGCGAGAAGAATGATCAAGAAAAAATTTGATGGTTCGAAAGAAAAATATGGTAAAGAGGTGACTATATTCCCCCTTTTGAGTTTTCCCCTAGCCTAGTGGGGTAAAATTAGGAGAAATGGGGTGACCACAATCATCAAAAAAATGGGCCTCGGGGGGCCTATATATACCTAGGTGGCCCCTTAGAAGGATCATTTTCACTATTCATCGCTTGAGTTTTGTTGACTTTTGTGAGAGAAAGGTCAACAAAAATGCCATGCAAATGCAAGTACAAGGAGCCTAGACTAGACCAACCACAGTAGAATGTTCGTGAGGATCTCAAGCCAGACCAGGTGAGTCTTCAAACTTTGTCTTTATACATTTTTTTGAGATTTTTAGATAGATTTTAGGCCAAATCGTAGCACAGGTGTCCTAGTTACGCTTGTGCATCCTCTTTGCGCGCTAGCATCTTGTCAACGTGTTGGGAACCCACATGCATGTTGGGGTCCTCTAGTTGCATTGGCATCCATCCAGCTTTAATGGTAGACCCTAAGACAACATCACATCGCGCAAACATCTATGCGGCATGTCTGTGTCCCAGAGGCACTAAGCAATTTATAGAATTTTCTACATTAGATAATCTGACTTGAATCTCTTTTACTATTGCAAGACTATCTGAAGATCAGGGAGCATCTCAACGGATGGGTGCTTCACCTTGTTTGAGACCAATACCAACATTTATCTGATGGGGAGGAGATGCTCCTATGGTGGGTTGGCCTGTGGCATGTCTATCAGATGCTAGAGATGATATACCATGACCGTATATTGATGGCACTGATGGAGTGATGGGATTCCACCACGTCGACCTTCCACCTCCCGACAGGCGAGATAACTGTCATGTTGGAGGACATCTACTGCATCCTCTGTCTTCCCATCCGTGGGAAAAGAGTGACCATTGATGATACACATTCTGCTTGAGAGAGGGAAAATGAGGTCTAGTACTACTCGAGTCGCATTGACGACGGCAATGAGATCGACCACATTTATACCTGCTGGTTCGCGTAGGGCAATGTTGTGGTGCCCTTGTTGAGACGAGTAATGGTCATCACTTTGGCCACATGAGTCATGATAGATTCACGAAGCTCTCACCTTCACAAGGGCCTCGTGCACACCATCAAATAGATGGAGGAGCACAAGATGATCTTCGCATGGGGATGCATCATGCTAGCACACCTCTACCATGAGCTAGGCAGGTACATGCATTATGAGTTTTAGAGTCTGACTGCATGCACCCTACTATAGGTGTGGGTCTTTGCTCACATCACATGCATGCGACCAATAGGGTATCCCTAGGTGCACGATTATTTAGTGCCCATGGACCATTGGTATGAGCTCATCTGGTAGTGGAGGCATGAGGTTCTGGAGTTTGATGTTTTGAGATTAGATTAGGTTAGATGGTGGCCCTACCGATGGTTTCAGTGGGTTGATGATAGTAGGTATCTCAAGAACCTATAGCACGATCAAATTTTATTAGGTTGCATAGATTTTTCATTATGCCCTCTTACTAGAGGAGGGTTATGCGATAGTTTGGAATCATCTAGACTATCCCTCCCATAGTCCCTTCATATGCATGGGTTTTGAGGAGTGCAACAATACCGAGCGACCATCGACGACCGTTGATCATAGTAATCATCCCTTTAGATGATGATGAGCCTGATTGATACCAGTCAGTTGTGCACACAATCAATGATGTCGATGTGGCCAAAGGATTTAGGACTTGGTGGCTCACACATTGTCTCGCACCAATCTTTTTGGCGGATGCCCCCAAGGGGGATCCCTACCTTCAAGGTGATGCACCACCAATGTAGAAGTGGAGATAGAGAGATGGAGATGGAGGACAAGAGGAGAAGGAGGCGGTGGGTACGGTAGAGATGAGGCCAAGGTAGCGGAAGAGGATCTCCTCTCCTCCACTTGCTACCCTAGTTTCAACAGTAGTGCCAACACCTTCCGTCGATCCAACGATGACTATGTTCGATCTGGGAGCAACACCTGATGTAGGCGGTGCTGGTCCTAGCATTGCTTCACCTCCCGATCCACATTGGCAGCCAAGGGACCTAGGTACAATAGTTATTTAATGTTAATTTATTTCAGTACTTCTAGTTGCTTCATCTCATGTATACACTTTTTCTTTGGTTTTATGTATATATACATCTCATGATACTGATGGGTCTCTTCTCTCTATGGTTGTAGTGGACACATAGGGATGGATTGGGATTATAGCTCAATCATATCAGAGGTGGCCCCTGTTGTGCCAATCCAGGGGATTGTCCTAGATGCCTACCGACCATTTTCAGGAGGGCGACATGCCCACCTCTTTGAGTCGGTCGCATGTCTGAGGATGACCTACAAGGAGGGATAGGTGGAGATCATACAATAGACTACCGATGCTACCACTGCCAGGGGATAGAGAGATCAGGTCTTGGTGGATCTGTGGGTCACCTTATTTGAGTGAGATGCAATTGTGACGAGAACATATAGTGTTGAGCAGGCACGTGATGCTCTGTAGAGCCAGATCGATGACCTCGCAGGGCAGGCGCTAGTTGTGATGCCAATAGGAGACTAGAAGCTGCAAGATGCATTGAGGTGAGCCGAGCTACATATATCCTCCCTTCAGAGAGAGATCAAAGGGCTATGTGCAGCAATATCTGGCTCACGATCACACAAGTCCCATTCCATCTCGATTATTCAGCCGCAACACCAATAGCCACTAGGCCTAGAGGGCTTGGGAAGCCACATGCCCGGGGCTTAGAGATCCCATTTTGTATATCATTTTTGTAGTGATGACACATATTTTGTAGATCATTTTTTATGTATAGACATTGATACACATATACATCCGCCACTTATTTTTTTATGATAGTGGCATGATACATGTACATGACATTCAATATATATTTACATGAGATATCGATTATGATATCATGGTGTTCTCTACTTTATGTGTATACTTCTTTAATTAGATGTATGATTATGTTATGGACATTGTATTTATGGATGTATGTTTAATTAGATGCTATCATGATTTAATAAACACACATGGATGTATGTCAATTAAATATAACAATGATCAAATTGCCTAACCAAAAGATGTAATGTAATACATGGATACATAGCATAGTAGAACACACACATGTATGTCTCTCTCTCTCACACACATGGTTACATCATAACACAATTTTTTTTTCATAATGTGTTAATGAAGGAATGCCAACATATGCGACAGTGCAACCCTAGGGGGTGAATGTTACACATAGACACTACGTGTAGTATCGACAAAGATGCATTGCATTAACAAGTTCTTTTAGAGGTGTCCCATTCATAAATGACAATCCATAGGCACTAGAACCACACACGGAGATGACAATGTAAGGGCCTAACCAATTAGGACTAAACATTCCCTTTTGATTAGGCGATGCATTTACATTTCTCTGATTCACATAGAGAACTAGGTCACCTACCTTGAAAGTCCTAGGAAGAAAACCTTGATTATACTGTCTAGATAACAACCGTTGATAATCTTTAAGATGGTCGAGGGCCTATAATCGGCGCTCATTGAGCATCTCAAGCTGATTTGTAAATGATTAGATCGGTAAGTCTCATCATCAATTAACCCTTTACGAGAAACTCGCAAAGACAAGATTTCCAACTCCAAAGGAATGATAGCTTCAACACCGTATAGAAGGTTGTAAAGTGTTGTTCCTATTGTCACACGAACACTCATGTGATAGGCCCACAAAGTGTACATCAATTGAATGTGCCAATCTATACTATGTTTATTTACAATTTTCTGAAGAATGAGCTCAAGAGTCTTATTAGATGCTTCTGCTTGGCCATTGGATTGAGGATGATATGGTGTAGAGAATCTATGTTGAATATGAAACTTCTCTAAGAATTACTTCACTTTCTTGTTCTTAAATGGTATGCCATTATCATAAACAAAGGTGGAAGGCAATCTGAAGCAAGCAATGATGTTGTTTAGAAAAAAGCTACAGATAGCTTCAATGGTCGTGGATCGAAATGGGATAGCTTCAACCCACTTCATGAAATAATCGGTAGAGATAATGATAAAGACATATCCTTTAGAAGAAGGCGGTGATATCTTCCCAAGGAGAGGTCTGATTTTGTAATTCTTGAGTAGGAGCATGAATAAGATGACTATGTTGTTGACATTGCAGACAATTCTTGATGAAATTAAAGGAATATTGTTCCATCATTTTCCAAAAGTATCCCATGTAAATCAATTTTTGCACCAGGGATTTACCACCAAAATGTCCACCCTCGGAACCCGAATTGGCTTCTTTAAGGGAAAGGGGTATTTTTGCTTTAGTGAGACATCAAAGAAGTAAACCATTATAAGATTTTTGATAAAGAACATCTGAAAAGACAACATAACAAACTAAAAGTTTTCATATCCGAGTGCAATCATTATTTGTCACATCATTAGGAAAATTTCTAGTCTTCAAATAGTTGTAGTTATTAGAGTACCATTCTCTCGAGTCTACATGAGAACACACAAGAGAATTGGATTTAGGTTGGTAAAAAATAGCCGGAGAACGAAGAATATGAACCAAAAAGTGGTATTATTTTGTATCCTTATCTAAAGGTACTAGGGAGGCAACGCTCGCCATGGCATCCCCGTGTCGGTTTTCTCTCCAGGGACATTGTCTATTGTGAAAGAGGAGAATCAATCAAGTAAGTACAAAGCGAGGTCACAATATTGAGACAACTTACTTTGCTTAGTTTGATAAGTTCCCATAATTTGATTCACAATGTGCTCAGAGTCATCACATATATGGAGATGATTTATGTTTAATGCGATCGTGGCACACAAGCCGACAATAAGGGCTTCATACTCAACAATTCTATTAGTGCAAGTAAGCTCTAGTCAAAAGGAGAGAGGGATCAACTTGCCTTGAGGCGAGATTAACACTACACCCACTCGGGAGCCATTGTAACATATTGATCCATCAAAATACATCTCGCATACGAGATCATGATTAATTGCAAAAATATCTTCATCAGGGAATAAGTCTAGACTGGGGAAGGAGCAAGGTGAAGGAGCTTCTGCCAATTGATTAGCAACCGCTTGACCTTTTATCAACTTCTGAATTACAAATTTTATGTCAAACTCAAAAAGAAACATTACCCACTTCACTAACCTCCCAACAAAGTCAACACTAGAAAAAAAAATGCTACAGAAGATCACTTTTCACAATAATGTGTATTAGCATGAAGAAGATAATGTCTTAACTTCTGTGTTGCTAAGATGAGAACAATGCATTATTTCTCCATGGAGGAATAACGAGTTTCATAATCAACTAGGACATGAATAATGTAGTAGACCGCTCTTTCTCTTCTGACATCATCATACTGAGCAAGCAAGGCTACCAAAGTGTATGGTGATGTGGCAAGGTAAAGCAAGAAGGGTCTATTCTACATAGCTGACATTAATACAAGAGGGTTGGCTAGATAATTTTTTATTGAATTAAAAGCTTTATGACACTCCAAATCCCATATAAAGTGAACCTCTATTTTCAATAAATGAGTAAAGGGAAGGGTACGATCAACCAACTAAGATATGAATCTATGAATTTCTTGAATCTTCCCTTGTAAACTCTGCAATTAAAATTTTTTCCTAAGTGGAGGCATGTTAACAATAGCATCAATTTTGTTTGTGTTGACTTCAATTCCATGATAAGAAACTATGAATCCCAAAATTTTTCCTACATCCACACCAAAGACACACTTAAGAGGATTAAGCCTCATCTTATAAGTCAAATACTTTCAAAGATAAGGCAAAGATTCCCTACGTGATCTTAACGAGTTATGGACTTCGCCAAGATGTCATCAACGTAGTCTTCTAGGATTTTATGAATGAAATCATTAAAGATTAAAGTCATTGCCCGTTGGTAAGTCCTTCTTGGATTCTTCAACCCTAATGGCATGACCACATAACAAAAGGTACCCCAAGGGGTAGTAAAGGCCATCTTATACTGATCTTTTAGGTTAATATAGATTTGGTTATAGAACGAGAAGCCATCCATGAAGGACAACAAGGCATGGCCTGCAATCGAGTCTATAATCATTTCAATATTAGGCAATGAAAAATCATCCTTAAGAGAAACCTTATTGAGGTCACGAAAGTCAATGCATATACGAATATGGCCATCCAGTTTACTAACGACAATAATATTCAAAATCCAAGGTGAATAGTCGATCAGATGGGTAAAGCCTACTTTTAGTAGCTTCTTTCTTTCAATCTTAATGAATAAGGCAACCTTGGGATTGATCTTTCATATTTTTTGCTTAACAGGCTTGGCATCGGGACACACGACAATATTGTGAACCACTATAGACTCATCAATACTAGGCATGTCCTCATACAACCAAGCAAAGATATCAGGATGAGAATGTAAAATGTCAGAGTGTTCCTTAGCTTCTTCATAAGAGAGGCACTTCCCGATCTTAATCACCTTATCGGAAGATTTAGGGTCCATGAAAACTTCAGCAGTATCCCCTTTAAGGAGAGGACTATAGTCTTCAGGATGAGGTATCGAGACACCATCATCAACATTAGATAGAGGAGCTTCCTCATCCATATTCAAAACAGATTCTCTAAAGTATGCTTGTTTATTTAAGCGATACGAGAATCGTCACCTATTGTAGAAGGAAAGCAAGTGGGAATAGGCACCTAAGAATTCTTCCAACACTTCTTATGAGGAAAAGACATCTAGTGGAACTTCATCAGGTTCTATTTTTTCCTTTATCAGTTCAAGATGAACTGAGTTGAGAGGTTCAACCAAAATCATGTTAACACTCCACCATGGATTTTTTTAGATTGTTCAATAGAGAATCCCAAACCCAAATGACGCTTGCAAGGATTAAATTGGATAGAGACCTAGATTCCTTGTTCAATACGCCCAAGACCTTTACGCCCATAGCCATACTTGGAAACAAGCCTGTATCGAGGGCCATAACACATTTGCAAAGTCTCGGAAGGGGGTGGTTCCACATAGAGATCATAATTCCACCAATGAGTTTCAAACGTGTCTACAAGATCACCACCATCCTTCTCATCAAAATCACAAACATTAACCTCCTTAGCGGAATTTCGATCATCCTCGTTATTGGGGAACAATTGGGTTCCTGGATAGGATCACAACTTTCCTCCTCAATAAGAGGTTGATCAAATTTCTTAGCAGAGGTATTTGAAGTAATTAGAAGATTGAGGTGGATAGGATTCACTTTGTATTCTTCGATGAAGAATTTAGAGAATTCTAAGGATCCCCAATCATCACTAAGAAATGTGTTTGATTTAGAGGAATAAGTAGACAGGGAAGACTTAGGACTTTCTGCTTTAGATTGCTCCACTTTAGTGACATTCACTTCGGGGACAATCTCCACAGATGGTATTGTCGAAGAACATGTCATCACATTAGAGTTTAGAGATGGAAACAACTGAAGCTTGACCAACGGCTGCCAACTCACAAAGGTGGACAGCTTCAAGGTCAACTTTAACCGTGACCACTTGATTGTTTGCTACAAATTTTAGAGAATGATGTAAAGTAGAAGTTATAGCTCCCATAGCATGAATCCAGGGTCTCCCCAAGAGTAGCTTGTAAGGTAAGGGTCTAGGAATCACATAAACCAAGGTGGGTAAGGTAATGGGGCCTAGCTGTAAAGGCAAGATTATCGTGCCTAGAGCTTGTCGGCCAGTGTTATCAAATCCACAAATATATAAAGAAGAAGCAGCTAGCGAAGAAGAATCAACTTTAATTTTAGGTAGTAGATCTAGATACCAAAAAATTTGAGAGCTAAACCAGTGTCAATGAGGGTACGTCGAATACCAATACTATTAACATTAAAAATGATCATTAGAGGGTCTGCTTGCTTTTGCATATCTGAGGGTGGAATTTCATGTAGATAGAATGTGTTATTCGATGAATCCGCATGAATATGAGCCATCAATGCATTAACATCCGTTAGCCTAGCAAAGGAAGGAAAGAGGATCTTTTGCAAGGCTTCCTGAAGCATACCTTGATAAACCAGAGCGGTCTAAAGCAAATCCCAAAGTGAGATATTACCTAGAGTAACATGAAGTTGCTCGACAAGATTGTAGTCTCTAGGTGCTTTAGTCATAGGTTTAGGTGTTGAAGGAAACCTTGGTTGAGAAAGTGGTAAATAAGTAGGAACTTGAGTAGGTTGAGGTGTATAAATAGAAGTTTGTAAAAAGGTGGTAAATATGTGTGCGCTATGACATTATAAGAAGTAGAGTTTGTGGCTTTCACAAACTTTGTATATAAATCTGAGGAATCACTATGGTATGGAATCCCATAGATCTAACGAGTCCTCTTAGGAGAGGGGCTATCTGGGGTCAGGTAAACAATAGGTCTCTTAGGCCTTGGAGAAGCCACGAAGACCACAACAACATTCACCGACTCTTCAACTTGCAAAGAAGAGGCTCGTTCAGAAGATCTACAGGTAGAGGAAGATGCTTCTAAGAAATCATCTAGAGCATCATCCAACATGTCAAAATCTTCCTTAGAGAAATCATTATCATAAAAATTAAAACATTACAGAAAAATATTGAACATTCTTCATGTCGGGTTCACCAAAAATGTAAGATAAGGGGGATTCGCTCCTCACGAGTCTCTTTGTTCTCAAGAGAATCATAGGGAGAAAACTTCCCTTAATTATCTCAAGCATTACTGAATGAAGAAATTGCAAAGAAGATCATATATAAGATAATTACCCAAGAAGACTTCTTTAGACTTCGAGAGAGTAGGGTTTTAGGATCTTTGCCTCAGAAGGAATAGCTCTTAGCTAGAGGACTACAATGCGGTATTAGGATGCCAACACAACACATTGGAGTCCAAGGGATGCACTGATGTCCAAGACAAATAGAGAACCAAAACCTTGAACATAGATGCTAAAGTCCTACTAATGTGCTCAAATCTGAGGTCTATTTGACAAAAAAAAATCAGAAAGCAGGAAGTGATGTAAATGATGTAAATTACAAAGGAGGGCCAAGGATAGACTTACAAATGATTACGCACTTGAACCTTTTTTCAAGCCTCACCTCAACAACCTACACACAAGTCGAACAAGGAAAATTGTTGGGGTTGTTTTAGGGCTTGCCACAGTCAAACCCCCATTTTGGTGTTCCCACCTCCACAGACAACCAAATAGATAGAGTAAACAAAACAAACAAATAAAGAGTGGTGAAAACAATCCCCACTTGAGGAGGAGAACCTGCACCACCGAATAACAAGTAAACAAATTAATCTATTCATAGATAGATAAAGAACAAGAGAGCGTTACCAATAGTCCTCAACCCGCTCTTGAATGCACAGATGCACTATTGAATGCTGGAAAGAGAGCTTTGGCTATTGGAGGGACCTTAGTCTAGTAGAGCTTCACTCGCCAAAGTGATAGTGCAAGAAGGAGAAGCAAAGAATGGAGTAAGATTGAAGGAGTGAAGTTTAGAAATGTGTGAGAACCCCCAAAATGAGAGAAAGAAAGGGATTTTTTTGTTGCTATAAGGGCGGGAGGAGCCATAACACTCAAAAATTTGACTGCAGGGAAACATGTCACGAGTCAAGATTTTGAGATTCCTCATTTCAAACTCGAAAAACTGTCAGGATGCTAGTGCGCCGCGCAAACGTCTGCGCATTGTGCAGGCATCCAACTCACCAGTTTTTGGGAAACAAGGTGGTAGACTGATGTTGCTTCATCATTGGTCCTCATGGAGTTGGAATCGTGAAATTATGACCCATGAGGTTCTTATCATAAATGTGCTTATGTGTAATAAATGCAAGGCAGAGTGTGAAAACATGAAATTGTGCCTAGGGTGCAATTTTATGACATTACAGAATCATACAATGAATTGAAAATTACTGTCAATATTAGTCAATATCAAGGAATTACTTCAAGAACTTGAAGATTACTTATTTTCACATTTATATAGGGAATCAAACACAATGGTTGATTTCATCATGAATTATGGAGTCACACAGAAGGATAAAATTGTCTTTACAGATTGTGTTGATAGTTGGTCAAGGCTAGATGAAATGATAAAGCTCAAGAGAAATAGATGTGACTCAAATTCAAATTTCAATCTAAATGAGATCATAGCCAACTCCTTTCTTCGAGCAAGATGGCATGAGAAGATGAGTTTAAGGTACAAAAACTAAAATGGCAGTGTGTGGATAATCTCAGTTAGGATTGAAGGAGGGATTGAGGAAATAATGAGTGAAAGCATTATTGATCTATTGTGCACCTACACTACAAAATAAGGGAGGACTCAATCAAGAGATTGTTTCCAAATAACAAAAATGGGGGTGATGAAATTATAATACAAGCATTGGGGTGAAAGGAGCTAGTGGAATAGTTAATTGCAGACATTTTGAGCATCAAACTAAAACCAAAGGCTATGAAGGCCATTTCAAAGATTAAGATAATTTCAAAGGGAGGTCGCATTCTAGGTATATTTAATGCCAACACTACAAAAGAAAAAATATCACCACCGAAGCATTGACACTCTATAGGGAAGGTATGGATTGAGGGAACACGGAAACTTTCTTCTTTTATGCATGCTACTAAACTAGTTGAGTGAATATGTTTCCTAAAGTCTTAGCACACATAAATTTAATGAAAAGTAGTTCAATAAATCATGCGTAATATTTTCTAGTTATCAATATAGGGAGCTACCCACTTGGTAGTGCTTATTTTTTTTAAAAAAACTTATTAATATATTATATGTTATTTATATAATTAGGGATGCTCATGCCCTATTTGAAAATGCACTTGAAATATAATAATTGCACATTAAATCATTTTTATTACAAAAAGAGCGAAATGAAATTATTAGATGTATTACAAATTGTTAATACTTGCAACTTCTATTTATTTTTCTAAATAACACATTGTAGGTTGCAATGCCTAATTTTAGCAACTCTTAAAATTTCTTTCCAATACATCTCATTATTACCATTATATATGGAGTTATATTATGTATTTAATTATTTATTTATTTTTATCAAACAAAGCAAGAAAATTACAATCTATAAAAGATGGTTTCTTTCTAAAAGTAGCCAATTTATAACTTATAATTAAAAAAATTGTTGGAAGTGGATTTTTGTTGAGAACATAGTTATCAACATCATATTTGTGATCTATTTGAAATTTTTGTTAATAATTTATTTAGTTAAACATATGAAGTATTTTTAAACCTCTAACAAGAGAATGCACCAAGATCAAGTAACAAGGAAGAATATTTTGAGCTTAAAGTCATATGAGGTATTTGTAAACCTATAATAAGAAGCTATACTAAAATAAAGTAATAATAAAAATATTTTAACCCTATATTATTTTTTAAATAAATACATTATCAACTACAAATTTGTGACTACAAACTAACTTTGATACATATTAAAAAATGTAATATAGCAAAATGTATATTTAAGAGAAACATATATATCTAGATCTATCAATTTTAAAGATTTGTTACAACTACTTACTTTAATTTCAATTAAAATACATTAATATATTTCAATTGTAGAAATTCGGTTGTCAAGGATTCTACATAAAATTAACTTGTTATTGTGTCTTTAGTGGATAAAATGTTGCAAATTATTTCAAAGGGGTTCTAATTATAAAAAATTTAATCATGGAAACCATGCATAATAAAAAATGTGTACTTGTTGGCATTCCAAGAAAACATAAAGCATCATAATAACAATAAAATTTTAAAGGCATGCTAATCAATGAAGTGGAACTCGAGATAAAAGTAAGATGATTTTTAAAACAATCTAAATGTTGTTTTCATTGTTCATTCATGTAGAATTTATTAATCAATACATATAATATTGCTTGAAATTTCTCCATAAACACATATTTTGTGTCTTGTGGATGTCAAAGCTCAATAAAAATAATTAACTATAGTATACACCCTATAATTGTTTAAACCATCTTGTCCCAATGTTAAGAAAACTATGCACCCACACCTATCAAATTCATCATCATGCAAGTGATGTAGTATTCACCATAGCATAATATGCATTATAAATTTATTTTCACATATCAAGTTGTTCGTCATTGTGAAGGCCTTATACGGTATGACTACAATTATTCAATCTTATGGTTATATTTTTTATGATCTCTAATATATCAAAACAGTTTTGTATAGTTTATCTTGATTAAGAATGGCATTATTTTAATAGACTATTAATTCAAACAAACAACTTTGTATTTAACACAACAATCTTATTGTTATGTTTTTAATGATCTCTAATTTATCAAAATAATTTTTATAGTTAATGTTGATTAAACTAACCACTTTTTTAAACCTTCTTTAGGACTCTTTTAACTTTTATATTACTCTTCAAATGATTTTTGATAAAAAAAACTCTTCCACTTGTCAATTCATATATATCAGAATCAAAGTATAAGATTATATATTGTGAGGAATCGACTACATTATTAAGGGAGGGATCTAGAAGTTTGAGATGGATATCAAGTGCATAAATAATCCTTCTCTTAATTATTGATGGATGCATATACATTATCATGTATGCATGCATATTGTTAGTAGCTAAAGGTTAGGGAGATGTGTAGGTTAGTCAAACATTGCTCTCACAAAATAGCAATGAGTGTGAGACCTTGATGATCGATCTTTTTGATGTCAATTGATGTTATTTCAAGTGTTACACCTTGGGATTTATTGAGACTCGGATTTGTAGTTTCCCTTTTTTCTCGAGTCCCTTCCCATTTTGTGCCTTATCCATATTTTCCCAAGATTATAACTAATATAAGAAAGTTATCTTGGGTTGTCCTTAGTCAAAATTTCTTAGCATATTTGGGTAGAGAATGAAAAATTAAGCCTAGTTGCCTTCAAAAGTTTTGTAAAATATGCTAAGGATAAAAAGTTATTCCCATGTGGGTTTTGTCCTTCCATTTGATTTAGTCCATTTTCCCTGTAATCTGTAGTTCCTCATGTTTTTATCACAAAGGTCTTGAGTGCTAAAAATTTGACGAAGTTTTAACCTTAAAAAAATCCATCTTCCATCTAAACTTCACCTCTTCACCCTTCATTTGTTTGGTTCACTTAGAATTTTCCCCCTATGAGAATATCATGTCCATCCAAAAATTTGTGGGCATTTTCATGTGAACCAACCCATTCCACATCCTAATGGATTTACCACAAGTTCCACTTCCCTATCATTTTCCCACAAGTGTATTGCCAAATTGACTAAGCAAAGGTTTTGTAGATCAATAGACTTCATCTTCCCATACCCTCCCTTGGTGACTTCATCTTCTCTTTGTGGGAATTTTCATGTGAGCTTCTATTTCACATGCTCTCATCTAGGGTTCACTTCATTTTCTCCATGCATTTCCTCTTGTGGACCTTTTCCACCCATTTGAATTTCACCTTTATAAATTTTCTTTATCATGTTCAAATAAATTCTCACAAACCTGATCCACTTCCATTTTCTTGAATCTGCATCTGGATACATTATGCTAATGTCATCCCACCCTACCTGTGCCACCATTATGTCAACATATAAGGAGTTAAGCTAATGGGAAGGAGATGGATCACATTAGGTGTAGTGCAGTAGATGTGTTGAAACAATAATGAGAAGTTCTACCAAATTCATGGAAAATAGTAGGGTAGTATGGTAGGCTTGGGGGATAGATTGATCATTGAAGGTAATAAAATATTAATAGATGGAGAAGGTACAAGGGGGATGTGGTGGATGGAGAATAATTTAAGAGAAATTAAGGTTTGGATTGACCATTTAACATACTTGGATGGTTTTCCCCTATCCATATCAAGATCAAAAGGAGGGTGAAGGGATGGGAAAAGAGGAAATAATGGGTAGATATGGATAAGATGGATAGGAATATGGGAGGAAGGAGATGGGATGAGGTAGCTAGAATGGAGTGGGTAGGAATGCAAGGGGATGTGGGATTTATACATGACACTTATTTGCTAGGTTTTCACCATTGGACAAATTATTTAATGTTTACTTTTTATTTATTTTTTGGATAAGATGAGGGATAGATGGTTGGGGATGGAGGATAAGAATATGAATACGAGATAAAAAAATTGGGAGGGTAGTGGACATGGAGAAATGACTCAAGAATATTTTTTCTATATTGACACAAGAGGATACGATGGAGGATGGTCATTATGGGTTGGTAGAACCTTGTTGTTTAGAAAGTGCACTTGTCCAAGGTTTCTTTAAAAGTGGAATGAAGGACGATAAATTATGAAAAGGAAAGGATTAAAGGGATGTGATGGGAGAGATATGTAGGAGAGGAATATTATAATGAAAGGTAGGGAGATGGAGGGGTGGCAGAAGGCCATAGGATTGAAGGGAACTAAGATTGACACTTACACACATTATGATGGGTGGGGATTTGTGATAGTTGGGTGGGATGGTGGAGAACATAACAACTTGTAGATTTTGAGATATAGGGACCCATAATGGACTTAGAAGATAGAAGATTCTTAGATGGGAGGTAATTAGAAGTAGAGGAAGCATTTGGAAGGGTAGATTTGGATATATTTTGGAGTTTACATTTGGATGAATTTTTTTGGTTCAATCCACATGGTTTTTATTTTTCTTTTTGTTTGGTGGGCCTTTGTAGCCTTTGGATTTATTTGTCTTTGGATCAGATTTTGCTTTTCTTTGGCATGCCAATTTATCATGACATGGTGATCCTTGAATTTTTATTGATTTTTTTCTTTGTGTGTTTTTGATATGGCATCCAATTTTTTTCCAAAGGCATTAAAATGGGTGCATAAAGGTGAATGGTGTGGATAGTGCATATAAGGAGTGATTAAGGGAATCCGTTAGAAGGGGCTCATGGCGTTGGGTGTGTGTGTGTTTGTTGTTCTTGATGGGGATTTTAAGGAACAAATTAGTAGTATGCGGGATGAAGGATTTTGGTACATAGATATCTAAAATGTATGATGAAGATGAGGGAAATACAAAGGTAAATTTTGGGACATAAGGACTCAAAATAGATTTTCAAGATAGGGGAGGGATAGTAGCTTTCATTTTGGATTGATATGATGGAGGAGGAGGGATGGTGATAAATTATTTAGAGGAGGAATGCGAGGAAATTTTTGAGGATGTTGAAGAAGCTTCCTTAGGAGGAACAAAGGTTGTACCAATGTTCATATATCCCCCTTATTTTTTATTTTACATATAAATCTATTTATAGTTCATTTATGGGACAATCTTGAAAGGAAAACTAGGTAGCAAAATCAATCCAAAAATGGATCTAAGAAGGAGAGGGTTGCAAAAATTTGTTACAAATCTTTAAATTATTTTAATTTAGTTGCACATTCATAATTTATTCAATTTCAAATTTAAAGACATAAAACCATAACACACATATTTACGTGGGAAAACCCTTTTAGGAAAAAAACCCACAAACTAAAGCACATATCAATTGTATTATTAGTAAAAAAATAGTTACAATACAATAATAGAGTCTATGCTCTTGCAAGTGTCTTTACACTATGATACAAAAGTGGAGTGATTTCAACAACATAACAACTTCTTAGAAAATACAAAAAATGTTTCTCAAAAATACATGAACATTTCTCATATTTATAAACCTCTAACATGGGTTCCAGGAATGCCATGTGTCATTTCCATAGTCTCTGCATGCATGCAAACTAAAACAAAGAACATGAACAATTCTAAATTGACCAATAAAGCAACCTACCAATCATGCAACGATATGCACCAACATGCAAGGCACCCAACTCCATATTTTATGTAAATATTAACTCACCTTGACATGCATGGTGTCCCACAAAAAAAATTATAGCCAATTGAAAATTTTAAACTTCCTTTGACTTCTAGTCACTTTGAGTAGTTGTCATAGTCATGTTTTAGCAACCTTCCAAAATCCCACCAAGTGATAACTCCAAAATCAATGATACATGCCACTATGGTGCACCTTTGAGAGGTTTTCATAAAATCCTCTTCCCAATTGAGCACCTGAGTGACAAGTGGCACAATTTCATGCTCCCTCCACACAAGTAGGAAGCCAACTCATGATCGGGTCCCACAAAGTGTTATAGCAACTTAGAAACATATCACTTAGGATTTAATTAATAAAATATGTAGTAAAGGGACTAAAATAATTAATTAAATATTTTGGGACTCTCTAAGGTTGAGACACCTTAATCCCAAAAAATATATATTTTTTAAAAAATTGTGGAAGTTGTAGAGAGTGCTTAGAATCTTGAGATGAATCTTTCCTAACTTTTTTGGTAATTTTGACTAGGGTCAATTGCATCTCCTAGGTCAAGATTCCTATGCTTTGCACATGATTTCTTAGCCCGGTTCATTATTCTCACACTCCACATAATTGAACCTACTGCATATCAACTCTTGTTGACTTCAAATTTAAAGGTTGCTTATTTTTATCATTTCCAACTTGCACTTTTGATTTCATTAGTTTTGATCAAGTTTTAGGGTTTCATTTTTTTTCGTTACACCCCAATGTTAATTTACCTAATTACTTTAGCCTTTATGTTTAAATACGGTTTAATGCATGATTATGTCATGATAATATTTCATGGTTGAATGAAATGCATGAATATACAATAGGATGAGACTACTTTTAAATGCTTGTATGATGTTTAATCTATACTATGATTATGTTTTGTATGTTTTCAACTAACTACGAATATGTTGCTCTAAGTTGAATGCAGGAAATTTTGAACCCTCCAGACAAGGAGGGAGAGTATCACCCAAGAGAGGAGTTGGTATTTGGAATGTTTGGTATTGCTACCTGAGTAGACACACACACTCACTCACTTAGGTTAACTGGAACCTCATCAAATCAATTTAAGTTTTGAATCGGTAAAGTCTTAAACCTAAGTAGATATGTTAAGTACTCTTAAGGAAAATAATGCTTTATTGATATTAAACCTCTTTGACCATCAAATTGAATTATTTGCAAATAACTATTGTGAATAATGTATATATTGTGTATAGTGTATTTGATTAGTATATATGAATATATATATATATATATATATGTGTGTGTGTGTGTGATATATATAGTAGATAATGCATATAGATGTATCTATGTAAATATGAATATGCGTAGATATTTTTAATATATTTATGTATATTCATATGTACATACGTATATGTATATGCAAGTAATTATTGGAAGGTATATATATTGTCATATATATAAATATATAATATATATAAAATGGTTTAAAAAGCCATATTAAATGGTTGTTAGCCATGATTTCTAAGCCGATATGCCAAGGCTTTATGGTAGTTTATAGCAATGAGTATTGGGTTCGCCATACTTAGGCACCACCTTGGCTGTTATTATGATATTATTAAAGCCACGTAGTGGCTGATTGTAACACTTTTCAAACTCATTTAAACAACCACCATAAAAGAGGCATGGTGGTATTTTATGTATGTGATCCCATTTTCCAGTCTCCACGATTTGATTAAGAGTAAATAAAGAGTTTTGGCGTGGCAACATTATGGGCAACATAGTTGATTATCTTGTTTGGCATTCTTCATTCCTGGTAATGGTTTTCAAGTCGTGGCACTTATGGAGCTATTCGAGCCTCCAAGTCCAAGGAATAACTAATTTCTATCTTTAGTAAATTCATTTAGTATAAATACATACCTACTGTTCACTTTGATGTTGTTATTTAGTTAAGAATTTTTGGAGAGAGCTATACTACGTGGGTTTTAGGAGAGAAAGTTAGTACTGCATTGAAGAGCATTTACAATCTGCAAAATAGTACACCATATAGAGATATTGGATTAACCGAATCTGATTTAGGTTGATTATTAGTTTCAGACTAGTGGTATTAGACTCAAGAAAATAGTGCAAAAATTGGTGTTGAGCATGGAGCTTGAAAAGCATAGAAGTTTTAAGCTTAAGTTACATAATTTGAAGCAAGGGGCAACAATTTTAAAGCATGGTTAATCTTATTCTAGGAATGTTTTAATTTTCTTCTTCTTTCTTCTCGAATCTGAAAGGAGTTCTATATTTCTGAATATAAATATGCCAGCATTATATGCAATTTTATGACTGTTTGAAAACATCTATGAGTGCATGTTCAAACATGTAAAATATAGATTATTATGAGAAAGTATAAGAGATAATTAGAATCAAAATTAATCAGTGGATTAGACTGAATTATCTCACCTTTAAAAACATTGTTAAAATTGTGCTAGTTTTACGTGATATGGAGCTAAATTATTCAAGAGAGCTTAAAGAGGAAAGTTAATACTCTCTAAGTTGTGTTGTACCAAATGACCAACTTATTAAACTAAATTAGTGAAGAATAGCTAAATACGTGAATATGATATTTATTCCAATAAGATAGTGTCTTAATATATTTTTATCAAAACAAGTTTATATTGCATTCTCAGTGATAAGGTTTGAACATAATAGAAAGATAAAAGTCTTTATTAGCGTTTGAAACTTATAAGTATTACTTACTAGACCAAGAGTCATTATTACTATCTGTTGATTTAAAATCAAGTAATTAGAGTATAGGACATTATGTTCTTGTTAAAAATCAAAGGCCATGATGTTGGGAGATTTTAAGGTGCAAGAGCTCAGATATTCCACAAAAGGAAAAAAATCTCCAAATATGGAAATAAACTTATCATGCATTTATATGTGAGTATATATTTGTCATGTGCAAGGATAAATATATGAATAAGTATATACCTACAAACATAGATATTTTATATAATTATACAAAGGATAACTTGGGAGGAACCTGTGAATAATTTGGAGATTAGTCTAATGGTTCTCAATTGAGTTACCAAAAGTAAACATATTAATATGTTGAATTATTAATGGAAATTATGATGAATATAAGGTTTTATATTGAATCAAACTAAATGATATTTAATATCGTGATTAACTAGATCAGTTATGGCATTCTAGAAGTACAAAACCATACTTGGTATAACAACAAAGAGTCTGAGCCATTATTTAGGAAGAATACGATTGTCTATTTATGTTCACTTCAAAGATTAATTGTATTCGATATGGAGTTCTTTAGGAACAATTCACCATAAGAATAAATGTTGGATATTTGGGACTTTAATATGAAAAAGTGATCTTCAATTTAAGTTTAATAATAAATTATTATACATATCGACATATCGTCAGTACTTTTAGATTGAGACTAGGTGTGTCTAATTGATGACATTGTGTCATCAGTATTAACTAATTATGCATAAAATAGGTGAGTAGTTACTCTCATAGTTAAAATTAAGGACTCAAATACGAGGCAATCGCC
Organism: Sequoia sempervirens; assembly: GCA_007258455.2. Lineage (NCBI taxonomy): Eukaryota > Viridiplantae > Streptophyta > Pinopsida > Cupressales > Cupressaceae > Sequoia > Sequoia sempervirens. The sequence goes on from VDFB02047397.1 coordinate 117,042,315, forward strand.
TAGACCCAAAATGATGCAAGAACATAACTTGGGTATTCAAGTCAAAAAAATATAACCAATCAAGTCAATTATTGACTTAGAAGAAAGGACTTGAACAAGTGGCAGTTGCTAAGGCCCAAGATGTTACATAAATGTAACATGGGTGTTCAAAGTCAAAGAAGGGTAAAAGCAAGAAGTTGGGTCCACGAAGAAGGGAAGTTTTGGCCAAAACAAAAAAATTATAAGAAACACATACACATTTTTTAAAAACATGTATGTGCTTTGGATTGGGTACTCGAGCCTAAATCTGAATGCATATGCATTTAGATTTAGGTATGCACCAACAAACATGTACACATTATTTAAAGCTATTTAATTTTTTAAATAAACGACGGTCATATTCATTTTTTCACTCTGAGTTTGGCTGACCAAGAGCAAGAGTGCATTTCGTGTACGTGTTTCTAAGGGGTGATTTCAACCAAATTTTTACTGCCACCTCCTCTCGTCGACACAACCGACCTCAGCAACCTCCAGGTTGGTTGAATTTTTCACTTTTTTGGCTTTGTATCTTGCATTTTTGTTTTGTAATTGTTATTTAATTTATTTTTTCTTTGTAATTAGGTTGAATATTTTATAGTTTTAAAATTGTATGTGTAACCAAAAAAATCAACCAAAGCAAAAACATTAAATTTTAAATTGAAAACCATTAAATCTATACCTAAATTAACTAGAATTTAACCTAAATTGGAAACAAAACTTAGAAATCAAAACCCTAAACCCTAGGTTCCAAAAAATATAGACCTAAAAACTAAAACCCTTAATGCTAAGACCTAAACCCTAAAACCTAAACCTGGAACCTAAACCTAAAACCCTAAACCCTAAAGCCTAAACCTAAATTAGAATTACAAGACTTTTAGGACTTTCAAGGTAAACGATATGCCAAGTATTAACACCCAAGAGGAGAAGAACAAAAAAGTTTCTCCAAACTTGAATTTAATTTACAATCACAAATAAAATAGCCTATTTTTGAAATACAAGGAACTATAATTTTGACATTGAATAATAACAAGTCTATTTATAATGTCTAGATTTGTTATATTTTTACTATCCCTCAAATCACATAATCCCTACAATAATAACTTCTTAAGAAAATCTCATATCTTTATAACAATTCTTTAGTTAAGCCTTAATTTGCATAAGATCACATTCAACCTTTGGTAATGCTTGTATATTTTCCATACAAGGAGCATATCCAGCACCAAATTCTACATTTTCAAGGAAATAATAACTTGTTTCAAATATGGTCTTAATAATATTTATTAGTGAGCCCAAATATTGCATTAGTAATACCTTTTATCACTTCTAATCCTTATTCTCCACCTCTAACAAACCTTCAAATACTTGGTGTGCTCACTTTTCCAAGTCTTTGTTCAATTTCTTTAGCAATATTCACCTATGAACTCATAATACTCATGCTCAGGTTCACAACAAGTCCCTAAAATTTGTATCTATGTCCCTATACATACCTCTAAGGAACTCAAAACCAAGTATCAAATTTCATCAAAATATGCTTGGAAAGTACAATTTACCACTCAATTTTAACCTTGCAAGGAAAATGAAACCACATGGTTACTAAGTCAACACAAAACCAATTGAATATACATGATTTAATAAAATTAAACTCTCTATCATAAAATAAATTTTATATGAATATGCTTGTTGGCTCTAATTCTCAAAATCAATTTTATTGCAATAAAAATTCAAGGTTCATGGTCTATAATAGATAATGAAAATAAATGGACAATTTATAATTTTATATATTCCTCTTTGTGGACCTAATACTTAAAACTTTCAAAAGTGACAACGTTTGAGACTTATAAATATGTATATCAAATATATAATAACAAAACCTGAGAAACTTTTGAAATAGCCATGATTATCTTCTCAAACTAGTCAGGAAATATAGGTTAGTTAAGAAAAACAACGAGAAATTTAGTTAGAAATTAAACCAAAATATCACCTTCCCAAAATCACACAATCATGAAATGCCAACAATAAATTATGATCAAGTAGCTCATTAAATTATACTTAATGCATTTATAATTTTTCCACTTGTCAAATCAATGAAGTGAACCTTGATATTATTATTTAAAGATTTTAAATTAGGCCATTGTGTTGAAATCAAAATTTAAGATAGAGTGAGAATTTAATCAAGGTTACACATGACTTTAATTGTATAATTTAATGTACATGTTGTAGGGGAGGCTGTAATTGTTTATATAAATTCTACAACATAAATTAGTCTAAATTTTCATGCTCTATTTTTTTTAATGTTTTAAATTGAATGTGTCTTCAAATGAAATGTATTTTGAATTTGTGCATGTTCAATGTGATTTTTAGTTCAAATTGTGTACATTATTTAATTAGTTTATTGATATATATTTTTTAATTGTTTAACATGCAGTTGTCATTTCATCACATGGAACCTGAATTTAATATAGAGCATTTCATACCTAATGACCAGCCTAAAAATTCCATACATCCACAATCCTCACCACAACAAAACCTCACACCTCCACCCTCTCCACCTCTTACCCCCCATGCCCTGCATTAGATCAAAATCAGTTAAGAGAGAGCATAAGAGCAAACTTAAATGTGATTCAAGAAAATATAGATTTAATAAAAAATGAGCCTAACATTCCCCCCCATCTTGCACAATTTGCATCTTCGATGCAAACTATTGTCGATTTTGTTTGATCCATTAATGCAAACCTATATAGGTTCCATCGATGGAGAGAAGATAGGAGACAATTCTATGCAGATGGGTTGTATTATAAAGAAATCCATGATCTTAAAATTACCAAACAAGCCATTTGCCAACATTTCTTTAGCCCCCAAACAAACAAACCAATTCCACCCACTAAAAAATGAATTTCAATTAAATGGTGTAGGCAACCCCAAATAGCTGCAAATTTTTGGGATAGATGGTGGTTGGCGTTTGATACTCCACCACATTGAAATTGTGAGGTGCCCCTTCACTTTTTGAGAAAGGTATGGGTTGAGTTTGAGTTGGGTTTAAAACCCAACTATTTTGATATGACGTTATTTCAGGGAGCTGGGTGTGACATGCCCCAACATAGATTAGGAGCATGCGTCGATCCTCGGGGACATGCTCTGATTCCTTTGATTGTTGCTCCTTTATCTCCTAGTGCTCCCATTGCATTTCAACAACATACAATGTTGTCAACATTAGAAGCATTGAGTTCTCTTTTAGGACATCTCACTCATCAAACTACACACATGACGACTAAAGTGGGCAATAGAGAGCATGGAGGCTTAGGCATCCACTTCAAGTGACCCACATGTATCTAGGATGAAGTCATTTATGGATTTACTATATTTTGAGGATCAACCTACATAGGTATGTACATCTTTTGAAAGGCACATTTTAATTTGTTTGAAATGTGTAAAATTCATGTAAATAATAACATTAAATTATATATAATACACTATTAATTCAAGAAGTGTTCGATGTAGATGCATGATCAGATGATGCTTGAATCCCAATATGATCGTGTCTATTTTTTGAGTGTTGTAGAATTGGGTACACCTTTTGGTTAGGTAAACTAATATATATTCTAATTTATGTGGACATATCTAATTTAATTTGAATTTGTACACATGTGTGAAATGATATATTGTATCTAGATGTAGGGAGGTCATGCGATATCGATGACCAACCAACCACAAGTTGTGGTGAGTGCTCCTAAGTGATCGTTAGCTATTATGCATGGGCCATATTAGGTGCATTCTTTCAAAATTTTGTTAAGTTTAAAATAAATACACATCATATCTAATTTGATTTGAATTTGTACACATGTACGAATGATCTATAAATTATTGTATCTATATGTAGGGAGTTCATGTGATACCCATGGCAAGCACACCTGAGACATCATTGGATTTTATGCATGGGAAATATTAGATGTGTGATCATGAGGTCATATCATTTGAGGTTGTAAAATTTATTACTAAATCTCCTATACAATTTTTAGGTCTTTTAAATATATATATTCGAGGTTCTAATCTATTGTTTGCTTTATTTGAATATGCAGGAATTAGTAGATCAACCATTTGAACCTCCTCAATTGACAGTTATACTACCCATTGAACAAAATGTGCCAGTAGATTCACATGATTAGATGGTAATTTATGCATATTAAAAATCATTTTTACTATATTTACTAGATATTATTTATTTTTATCAAGTTTATATGTTAAATTAAATCAAAATTTCTAAATAATTTTAAATCTATTTTCAAGTTTCTTGTACTCTTCTATAGCATGATACAGGTACATCTAGTCCGCGTGGAGCAAAGAGGAGACTTGATTTGACTGATTGCCCTAATACTTAGATGGTTTTATTTTATGGACTATAGATCTAGTTTTATTTATATGTGTTGGACTTGACATATACATTTTGAACATGTTATTTCATGGACCATTTCACATACATTATATCAATTAATATGATCATGTTTGTGTTTATTTATATCAATTGACTTTAATATGATGATTATATATGCACTCAATTATGATCGTGTTATGTTCATTTTGATGATTATATGCATTCATGTATGTATATATATTTTATCTAATTTTCAAGTAATATGCACTATATAAATTCTTATCTAGAATCAAATTTCATATATAATTACATGCCATTGTTGAATTAAGTTTAGACATGTCTTAAAATGATTAACTTTCAAATTTCAATAATTTCACATGGTTAGGTGACACATTAAAAAATTCCTTAAATAGTTTAGATCATATTCATAATAAAGTAAGGGTAGGTAATTTTAACTATTTTCCAGTTTTAGCAAATATTTGAATCGTTGAACAAAAATCTATCTCCTTGTATGTATAAAATGTATAGTTTATACAAGTGAACAATTATATAAAATGTGGTAAATATAAGACATGATTTGTATAAGATAAAATTGGAACAAGATATTTAAAAAGTGACTAATATGTATGATGGAACATATGTGCATGTAAATACAATTAAAGCTTATCAACTTTTAGCTCAAGACCACAAATTGATACTTACATAATCTATATGATAATTTTTTTTTACAGTGACAATCACATGGTAGACCAACTTGATGAGAACTTGCAAAAATAATTAATGTAAGTAAAGTAACTATATTTTTTACAAGTCATTTAACTAAATAATTTATGCGAGAAAAGAACAATACATACTAAAAGTTAGAAAATTGGATCTTATAAATTCCTTACAAATTCAAGTGATGTTTGCCATAGGATGGATTGAGGGGACCTAAGAGGATATAGCTTAAGGGTTCCTAAGAGAATTCCTTAAGGGGAGTTAAGAGAATGACTTAAAGGGATGCAAGAGGGTGGGTTAAGGGGAGATAATATAATGACTTAAAGGGATGCAAGAGGGTGGATTAAGGGGATGCATCTCATGAACCCTAGGATATGGCTTAATAGGTCCTAAGAGGATGGCTTAAGGGGAATTAAGAGAGTGACTTAAGGGATACAAGAGGGTGGATTAAGGGGATGTAAGAGGATATGACTTAAGGGTCCTTTAAGAGGATGGCTTAAGGGGAGTTAAGAGATTAACCCTAAACCCTTAACCCATATAGATTTTTTATTCTAAGCATCTCATGAACCCTAGGATATGAATTCTAAACTGTTAACCCTAGGACCTAAAGCCTAGGAGATGAAACCTAAACCCTTAACCCATATAGATTTGTTATTTTAAGAATCTAATGAACCCTAGGATATGAAGATCCTAAACCCTTAACCCTAGGACCTAAATCCTAGGAGATGAACCCTAAACCCTTAACCTACATATAATGAATACAATATTCAGCTTCAATGCGGTTTATAGATTTGAAAGTTGGATGATATAGAAAGGTGAATCATTATGGTTGGACTTGAATTTGGAAGTTGCAAAGTAGGATTGCGAGTAGCTGTGGACCCACAGTAAGGCCGTAAATCCCGTATTGAAGCCAAAGGAAAGGCTTGGAAGGGTGAGCAGTAAGTCGAAAAACGTAGCAGCCAAAGGATCAAAACACACAAGTAAGTTCTAATCCTCCTGCAATGGCTAGTCAGAGGTCTATGAATGCTAGTAGCTCTCTCTCTTCTGTCATACATAACTATTTTGAGGAAAAAGATGAATATGTTGATGAAAAAGGAAACTTTAAATTTCCAGAAGTCAAGATCTCAGATCTGCATCTTGAAAAAGGTATTAGGGCTAAGATGATGCACTCTGTTAGGCAATCTAAATTAAATCTTAAGGTGTCTAGAATTGGAATCTGTCTTGTCTATCTTCCATTCTTACTCTCAACCGATATCAAGCGATGGCATGAAAAAGGATATTTCCACGTACATTTTTCTTATGTTGATATAATTGTCCATCCCCACTTTAACTATGATATAGGAGCATAATATTTTGGTAGTCTTATTGACGCCCACTGTAGGATTTGGGACCAAGCCATTATTTACCAGTTTTGATGTATCCTTACCAATGCTTATGATGAATCTAAAGGAGGTGATGGCCACATTTTTGTTCGTCCTAATTTCACCATTAGCTTAGAAGACAAATATGTCCAATTTGTTTTCTGTCTCTTGTTGCAAGTCAAAGGTGTTGAGCTTCAGCCTGATTCTGTCTATGCCACAGTTGGTGGTAGGTGTATCTATAGGTTGTTGAATACAGTCTTTCCACCTTCCAATTTTCCAACTGGGTAAGTTACCCAAAAGGTAACTCAAACATTTTAGATTATGGTAGACATATCAATCATGACGGGTTTGACATAGGATTCCCAGTCATTGAGAAACTCATCAACCAGTCACAACCTAGATTCCAAGAACTACCTACACCACCCTATAGTCCATGGTCAACAAAACCTCGTGTGCAAAGTAGACAAGTTTCTAGCATTAACCTCCAATCTTTACCTGATGAAACTCTGTTTGAACAACTAGAAGTTTCTACTAGTGGCAGACTCAGTCTGTCGACCCGATCATATTCATTATCCAGAAATTTCCCAAGCACCTCTAATAAGCCATATGTGGACTACAAACCTAAAGAATCCATTAGATCATCTAGCCACTATCCCTTCCTTATCCTTCTAGAGCTTCTTTAGCTACACTTTCAGATTTAAGCAACAATCTAGAGTTAATGGAAATTAGTTCGACAAGTGAGTCAAAAATTGGCTCTAAATCCAAAAGAAGATTAGTCTGATAAAAAAGGAAAAGGGATTAAATTAACTAAGATAGGAGAAAAAGGCTGCATGATGAAAGAAAAACTCCCTCGAGTAGGAGCTGAAAAGAAAAAGCACATATAAATTAGAAATGAAGGGAAAGGAGCAAGAAGTAATAGGCTATGAACCTGGTAGATGGCCAACCCCTGAATCTTTTACTATCATTAATCCATATAAAAATCATTGGGGTAGGTATGAGGCTAGGCTACATGTAGATCTGGCGCAAAGCGAAAAAATTCAGAAGCCCTGAGGAATTGGATAGCCCAGTGGTTGATCTCTGCTCAGGAAAATATTGATGATATGGCTGTGGATATTATAAGTATAGGAAATAATTTTTTGAAGACTCAAATTGAGTTGAATAATGTTTCTTCCACACAAAACAAAGTTAGTTTTTCTATTACAAAAATTGAACAACACTCTTCTTCTATTATAAATAATCTTTCTAGTGTAAGCTACCAAGTTAGCCAAGCACAACAAGATGTTCAAACTATGGTAACTAACCAAACTCAGCAAGATAGTTACCTAACATCCATCTATGAAAATCAAAAGCATCATGAAAACTCTAGAAAGCAAGATGTAGAAGATCAAAAGCTACTCATAGATGTTGTAGCTAGAAAGCTAGAAAAGATTAGGCTAGTCACAAAGAAAATTAGAAAAGCACAAATTGGCCATGATAGTTCTTCTAAAGAAGAGAAAGAAAAAAAAGGAAAACCTCAAGATCAATCACTCCCCAAACAAAAGAAAATAATTGTATAGCGGAGGACCCAAACAAGGAATGATGAAAACGAAGAGATAATTGAATCATCCTCCATAACTCATAAACCCTCAACTCATGTACCTATGCCTAAGGTCAAAGAACATAGCTTAGCCAATCAAGAAGAGAAGGGAAAAATAAGGGATTGGTTGCAAGAATAAAATGTAGAAGAACATACATAACTAGTGTATATGGATGAACCTAGTTATGCCAACAAAGAACTAGAAGAAGAAACATCAGATGTGCATAGTTTTGAGATGTCTTTAAGCGAGTCTAAAATTTTCCAATCTTCTGTAGATATTGTAAATAATGAATTTGATGAATTAGATCTAGACTTAACTGGTTACAAGAATTTGGAAGAAATTGAACCATGGGAGTCTACAAAAAAGCTTGTAGATGAGGATATAGAAATGAAAGATGCTATTACAGAAAATGCTAAACCAGAGCAAGTGAGGCCATTTGCTACTTGTGGGTATATCCTTAATATTGATATGATTGTGGAGCCATATGATACAATATGCACTTGGGTAGATACTTTAGAAAACATGTTTGATAGAAGTGGCTCATAGACTGAACCAACAAAGGTTCTTTATGCTGTTAGATTGCTCTCTAGAAAATTAAGAAACTAGTGGAATAATCTACCAGATGTAGGCCAAAGAACTCCCCTTGATGATGAACATGATTATGTAAAACAAAAAGATATGGGGAAAAATGACATATTCACTATTGGATTTGAAGAATTCAAGGTGTTGTTCATTGATCTCTTTTGCGGGGATAGTGAAAATCAAGCAACAAAAGCCAATAAGATTCTACAAACTATGAAACTTAAGAATTTGGCTAAATTTCATGCATATAATTTGGTATTTGAAAAATACATGATAGTTACAAATAAGATGCATGATTTAACTACAAAGCAGTATTACCTCAATTCCCTACCTTGTGGTTTAGGGAGATGGGTAGAAGACTACATAATAAGAAAAGAGCACTTAACAGTAGAAAAATGTACATTTGTTGAGTTAAAAAGTTTATTGGTTATAAATTAGAAAAACAGTGTCTATTGGGTGCACTTCAAGCCAATAACGATGAATACAATTATACTTGCAATCTCAAGGAATTTTGTGATCTCCCATCTATTAATTAGTTGCATGATTTTACACAACTCAAACAATTCAAGAAAAGAGGTTGTGGCAGGAAATGCAGGTGCAACAAATGCTCAAAAAATAGGTATGAAGGGGAATTTTCCTTCAATAGAAGTAAACATGGGAAGTATGGGAAAAAGAAATATAAGGTGGTTCCTTATAAGAAAAGGAAATTCTCAAGACAAACACTATTGGCTTTCAGTTGTTTATTGTGATTGTTTGTCCTTGATGACAAAACTGGTTTTGGTGACACATTTATATGATTTGGGTAGCACATAATGTTTACAATTGGTTCACATGGTTCACAACACTCACATTTTGGTGACACATTTATAGGATTTGGGTAGCACATAATGTTTATAGTTGGTTCACATCAGTTTTTTATGTGTTGGTACTAATGTTTGACATATGTTCATTATAGTAGGACATGCGTTTGTTTCAGGGAATATGATGTTTGGGCTCTTGATACATATTGATACTCTTGATGCATGTTGTTGTTGACAATGTTTATCTTTCAGGGTGCTACAAGTCAGGTTTTACATGATAACATGTGTTTTTATCAAGCATCTTAGACACCATGGATAGTGGCATACATACTCTGGCTGACATATACATTGGCAAGTTCTTTTTGAGGTATACACTTGTTTATACATTTGTGCATTTTGTTTTCACTTGGTCTTGTATTTTAGAGATTCAAAAATGAATCTTTAGGATATTTGATGTATTAGTATGGAAGGTTTATGTGAGTTGAATTAAAACAAAGGTGTGACAGAGCTCTATTGGTTCTTGGTGAAAAATAACATATTTTTTTTAGTTCTAAAATT
>VDFB02047397.1:117052396-117105984 GCA_007258455.2 Sequoia sempervirens
ATTATAAACTCTGCTAACCCTAGGACCTAAAGCCTAGGAGATGAAACCTAAACCCTTAACCCATATAGATTTGTTATTTTAAGAATCTAATGAACTCTAGGATATGAAGATCCTAAACCCTTAACCCTAGGACGTAAATCCTAGGAGATGAACCCTAAACCCTTAACCTACATATAATGAATACAATATTTAGCTTCAATGTGGTTTATGGATTTGAAAGTTGGATTATATAGAAAGGTGAATCATTATGGTTGGAATTGAATTTGGAAGTTGCAAAGTAGGATTAGCAGTATTTAATGGACCACAGTGAAATTTTGTAAATCCATTATTGAAGCCAAAGGAAGGAAAACTGGAAGGGTGGCCGATGAGTTGGCAGCAACCAAAGGATCAAAACACACAAGTAAGTTCTAATCCTCTGCAATGGCTAGTCAGAGGTCTATGAATGCTAGTAGCTCTCTCTCTTCTGTCATACATAACTATTTTGAGGAAAAAGATGAATATGTTGATGAAAAAGGGAACTTTAAATTTCCAAAAGTCAAGATCTCATATCTGCATCTTGAAAAAGGTATTAGGGCTAAGATGACGCACTCTATTAGGCAATCTAAATTAAATCTTAAGGTGTCTAGAATTGGAATCTGTCTTGTTTATCTTCCATTCTTATTCTCAGCCGATATCAAGCGATGGTGTGAAAAAGGATATTTCCATGTATATTTTTCTTATGTTGATATAATTGTCCATCCCCACTTTAACTATGATATAGGAGCATAATATTTTGGTAGTCTTATTGATGCCCATTGTAGGATTTGGGACCAAGCCATTATTTACCAGTTTTGAGGTATCCTTACCAATTCTTATGATGAATCTAAAGGAGGTGATTGCCACATTTTTGTTCGTCCTAATTTCACCATTAGCTTAGAAGACAAATATGTCCAGTCTACTTTCTGTCTCTTGTTGCAAGTCAAAGGTGTTGAGCTTCAACTTGATTCTATCTATGCCATAGTTGGTGGAAGACCTGTATCTATAGGTTGCTGAATATAGTCTTTCCACCTTCCAATTTTCCAACCGGGGTAAGTTACCCAAAAGGTAACTCGAACATTTTAGATTATGGTAGACATATCAATCATGACGGGTTTGACATAGGATTCCCAGTCATTGAGAAACTCATCAACCAGTCACAACCCAGATTCCAAGAACTACCTACACCACCCTATAGTCTGTGGTCAACAAAACCTCGTGTGCAAAGTAGACAAGTTTCTAGCATTAACCTCCAATATTTACCTGATGAAACTCTATTTGAACAACTAGAAGTTTCTACTAGTGGCAGACCCAGTCTATCGACCAAGTCATATTCATTATCTAGAAATTTCCCAAGAACCTCTAATAAGCCATATATGGACTACAAACCTAAAGAATCCATTAGATCATCTAGCCACTATCCCTTGTACCTCCTTATCCTTCTAGAGCTTCTTTAGCTGCACTTTCAAATTTAAGCAACAATCTAGAGTTAATGGATAAATTAGTTCAACAAGTGAGTCAAAAATTGGCTCTAAATCCAAAAGAAGATCAGTCTGATAAAAAAGGAAAAGGGATTAAATTAACTAAGATAGGAGAAAAAGGATACATGATGAATGAAAAACTCCCTCGGGTAGGAGCTGAAAAGAAAAAGCACATATAAATTAGAAATGAAGGGAAAGGAGCAAGAAGTAATAGGCTATGAACCTGGTAGATGGCCAACCCTTGAATCTCTTACTATCATTAATCCATATAAAAATATTTGGGTTAGGTATGAGGCTAGGCTACATGTAGATCTGGCGCAAAGCGAAAAAATTCAGAAGCCCTGAGGAATTGGATAGCCCAGTGGTTGATCTCTGCTAGGAAAATATTGATGATATGGCTGTGGATATTAGAAGTATAGGAAATAATTTTTTGAAGACTCAAATTGAGTTGAATACTGTTTCTTCCACACAAAACAAAGTTAGTTTTTCTATTACAAAAATTGAACAACACTCTTCTTCTATTATAAATAATCTTTCTAGTGTAAGCTACCAAGTTAGCCAATCACAACAAGATGTTCGAACTATGGTAACTAACCAAACTCAGCAAGATAGTTACCTAACATCCATCTATGAAAATCAAAAGCATCATGAAAACTCTAGAAATCAAGATGTAGAAGATCAAAAGCTACTCATAGATGTTGTAGCTAGAAAGATAGAAAAGATTAGGCTAGTCACAAAGAAAATTAGAAAAGCACAAACTGGCCATGATAGTTCTTCTAAAGAAGAGAAAGAAAAAAAATGAAAACCTCAAGATCAATCAGTCCCCAAACAAAAGAAAATAATTGTATAGCGGAGGACCCACACAAGGAATGATGAAAATGAAGAGATAATTGAATCATCCTCCAGAACTCATAAACCCTCAACTCATGTACCTATGCCTAAGGTCAAAGAACATAGCTTAGCTAATCAAGAAGAGAAGGGAAAAATAAGGGATTGGTTGCAAGAATAGAATGTAGAAGAAGAACATACATAACTAGTGTATATGGATGAACCTAGTTATGCCAACAAAGAACTAGAAGAAGAAACATCAGATGTGCATAGTTTTGAGATGTCTTTAAGCAAGTCTAGAATTTTCCAATCTTCTGTAGATATTGTAAATAATGAATTTGATGAATTAGATCTAGAATTTACTGGTTACAAGCATTTGGAAGAAACTGAACCATGGGAGTCTACAAAAAAGCTTGTAGATGAGGATATAGAAATGAACGATGCTATTACAAAAAATGCTAAACCAGAGCAAGTGAGGCCATTTGCTACCAGTGGGTATATCCTTAATATTGATAAGATTGTGGAGCCATATGATACAATATGCACTTGGGTAGATACTTTAGAAAACATGTTTGATAGAAGTGGCTCATAGACTAAACCAACAAAGGTTCTTTATGCTGTTAGATTGCTCTTTGGAAAATTAAGAAACTAGTGGAATAATCTACCAGATGTAGGCCAAAGAACTCCCCTTGATGATGAACATGATTATGTAAAACAAAAAGATATGGGGAAAAAAACATATTCACTATTGGATTTGAAGAATTCAAGGTGTTGTTCATTGATCTCTTTTGCGGGGATACTGCAAATCAAGCAACAAAAGCCAATAAGATTCTACAAACTATGAAACTTAAGAATTTGGCTAAGTTTCATGCATATAATTTGGTATTTGAAAAATACATGATTTAACTACAAAGCAGTATTACCTCAATTCCCTACCTTGTGGTTTAGGGAGATGGGTAGAAGACTACATAATAAGAAAAGAGCACTTAACAATAGAAAAATGTACATTTGTTGAGTTAAAAAGTTTATTGGTTATAAATTAGAAAAACAGTGTCTATTGGGTGCACTTCAAGCCAATAACGATGAATACAATTATACTTGCAATCTCAAGGAATTTTGTGATCTCCCTCTTATTAATTAGTTGCATGATTTTACACAACTCAAACAATTCAAGAAAAGAGGTTGTGGCAAGAAATGCAGGTGCAACAAATGCTCAAAAAATAGGTATGAAGGGGAATTTTCCTTCAATAGAAGTAAACATGGGAAGTATGGGAAAAAGAAATATAAGGTGGTTCCTTATAAGAAAAGGAAATTCTCAAGACAAACACTATTAGCTTTTAGTTGTTTATTGTGATTGTTTGTCCTTGATGACAAAATTGGTTTTGGTGACACATTTATATGATTTGGGTAGCACATAATGTTTACAATTGGTTCACATGGTTCACAACACTCACATTTTGGTGACACATTTATAGGATTTGGGTAGCACATAATGTTTATAGTTGGTTCAAATCAATTTTTTATGTGTTGGTACTAATGTTTGACATATGTTCATTATATTAGGACATGCGTTTGTTTCAGGGAATATGATGTTTGGGCTCTTGATACATATTGATACTCTTGATGCATGTTGTTGTTGACAATGTTTATCTTTCAGGGTGCTACAAGTCAGGTTTTACATGTAACATGTGTTTTGATCAAGCATCTTAGACACCATGGATAGTGGAATACATACTCTGGCTGACATATACATTGGCAAGTTCTTTTTGAGGTATACACTTGTTTATACATTTGTGCATTTTGTTTCCACTTGGTCTTGTATTTTAGAGATTCAAAAATGAATCTTTAGGATATTTGATGTATTAGTATGGAAGTTTTATGTGAGTTGAATTAAAACAAAGGTATGACAGAGCTCTATTGGTTCTTGGTGAAAAAACATATTTTTTTTAGTTCTAAAATTGCGTTTGTTTCAGGGAATATGATGTTTGGGCTCTTGATACATATTGATACTCTTGATGCATGTTGTTGTTGACAATGTTTATCTTTCAGGGTGCTACAAGTCAGGTTTTACATGTAACATGTGTTTTGATCAAGCATCTTAGACACCATGGATAGTGGAATACATACTCTGGCTGACATATACATTGGCAAGTTCTTTTTGAGGTATACACTTGTTTATACATTTGTGCATTTTGTTTCCACTTGGTCTTGTATTTTAGAGATTCAAAAATGAATCTTTAGGATATTTGATGTATTAGTATGGAAGTTTTATGTGAGTTGAATTAAAACAAAGGTATGACAGAGCTCTATTGGTTCTTGGTGAAAAAACATATTTTTTTTAGTTCTAAAATTGTTATTGACAGGGGAAGAAGCATAAGTGATGGTTCTATGTGATCTTGTTTATGCTTATGATATCTATACCAAGTAAGTAACAAATGGGGAGCAAGGCTAATTGGTAAGAGTATCATGAGATTTTCATTTCTCATAGTGTGCTTTAAGCTTATTTAGGTTCTTGTGGCATTGTAATAAATGTTGAATAGTATCATGTTTTATGACAGTACCGTGCTTGAAAGAGATTTGTAGTGAGATTCTTGAGAATCTTGTTTGCTTTGTTATCTCAAATAGGGGGAGAAGCTCATAATATTTTTGATGCTATAGATGCTACCTTACAAGTGATATAAATTCTTGATAATTGCATAATTAATGCCCTGGTACATGGTTATTCATGTTGGTAACATTCTTTATACAGTTGGTGTTTGGTGCAAGCAGGTTATTTGACTGCTCATGTGATTAAAACAAGAAGATAAATGACAAAGAGTTATTTGGTTCTTGGTTTCTTCTTCCAGCTGGTTATTGTGATGGTTGGTTTCAGTTGTTTATTTCATGGCATTTCACATTCTCCTCTGTTATTCTTTTTCATTGAGACAAAAGGGGGGAGAGATGATGTGTTTGGCCATCAAGGAAAAAGGTGGAGTTTTTTGGCTTTCAGTTGTTTATCGTGATTGTTTGTCCTTGATGAAAAAACTGGTTTGGGTGACACATTTATATGATATGGGTAGAACATAATGTTTACAGTTGGTTCACATGGTTCACAACATTCACATTTTGGTGACACATTTATATGATATGGGTAGCACATAATGTTTACAGTTGGTTCACATTAGTTTTTTATATGTTGGTAATGATGTTTGACATATGTTCATTATAGTAGGACATGTGTTTGTTTCAGGGCATATGATGTTTGGGCTTTTGATGCATATTGATACTCTTGATGCATGTTGTTGCTGACAGTGTTTATCTTTCAAGGTGCTACAAGTCAGGTTTTACATGATAACATGTGTTTTGATCAAGCATCTTAGACACCATGGATAGTGGCATACATACTCTAGCTGACATATACATTGGCAAGTTCTTTTTGAGGTATACGCTTGTTTATACATTTGTGCATTTTGTTTTTACTTGGGCCGACATTTCAAATATGATATGAATGTCATATCTTATGTTTTCACAAAACATATATGTTTACAAGAAGTTTGTATAGGAATGTAGATTACAAGTCTAAGTCACTCGTATATTCTCTCTTCATTGATTATTTTGCTAAAGGGGTCTTCAAGACATTAATTCATGGTGTCATAAAGCATATAAAGTCACATGAATTTAAGTAGTTTGTATTTCATTGTATATGTAACATTGGTATATGTTTTTAAAGGATCTCATTGCTGATATGTCTTATGCTAAGGATATTGAAATATCTATCCTTTACACCAAAAATGGTGTCAGGCACTTAAGAGATATGAGACTTTTATTAAACATAGCAAAAAGATCCCTTGTCGGGCATACTAAATCATGAGGCAAGTCAAAGTAGTTAGGTTCACTAAAGATTAAAAGCTTCTTTTTAAAGCTTGGGTAAAGGCATTTTTTGGTGCTAAGTTTAGATCATTAAACATGTGATATTGATCATTGCAGTGGTCATGATATCGGTAGCTATATTTGACTTAGTGTAATGGTGCTTGGTATTATGATGTCAAAACTTTTAGTAGAATTATTATTTGATTGAAAAGGTTTCTAATTTCAAATGATTGTGTTTTTGTATAAAGTCTTTGAAAGACTTGAAGAAAAGGAAAAACTAGGGCAAAAGACATTATGAATGGAACCCTAGCCGCCATGGACATTTTTGTTGTCTGCAAAATATGTAATATTGAACTTGTTGAACATATTTACATTTTGTGGTAATTGGAAAGAAGGTTGAGTGTTGACTGTGGAAGTTGGAAAGACAAGTAGTAGAGCTTGTTGATGGAGGTCTTCAGCTAGGTAGTTATGAATCGGTTCTTTTGGTATTTGTTTATTCACATTCCTCCATAAACAGGTATTAAAGAAATCATTATTTATGGGATTTGAACATTTTTGTTAAGGATTTAGTCATGAATATTCAATGGTTAATGTTATTCAAAACCCTTGATTATTCCTTAGCAAACAAATAAAGGGTTAATACATTCAGTTGAAGAAAAATAGTTATTCCAATATAGAAATTTTGATGAAGTTACATGAGAACATATGTGTATAATACAAAGGTTATGATTCTTGAAAGAGTTAGTGGAAATTTTTTTAGGGTTCTTCTCTTGCAACCCTAACTCGAGTTGATTTACAGTTATTCAAACTACATACAGAGATTATTATTTGCAGGGTCTTTAAAAGATGATTTTCAAGCATTTTTTCTGGGTAATCTGAAAGAGGAATATGATATTTTAGATATACTATACAAAATTTGTATTGCATTGAAAATATTTCTATTGATACTCAGATTATTGTATTTAAGGAAGATGTCATTCTCATACAACATTCTTCAATGTTCTTATTGAAAATTTTTATAGTCTTCTATTGAAATTCTAGGACTACATATTGCACTTCTAGGGTTCTGATAGAATACTGTAATTGTGTTGCATTGTAATGGAGTTGGTGCTCCTAGAGTTGGTACTCTAAATTAGTGGGGTTGGTGCTGTAAATTAGTGAGGGGTTGGTTCTCCTTGGAGTGGGTGCTCCTAAACTGTGTAGAGTTGGTGCTCTATTTGAATAAAGTGATATATTTTTTGAGTGGTTTTTATTCCCCAAGAGGGTTTTCCACTTAGGACATATAATGTGTTATGTGATGGTTATATGTGTGTGATTTTTTCTTATTTGTGTAATTTTAATGTGTGATTAAATGCATTGAATGGTTGTTAATCACCGGTTTTTCATATCTGCCAATGTTTATATCAAAATTTCATGCATAAAGGTTCTGATTTAAAGTGATCTCTGATACATGTGAACGTGTTAAGTTTCACCTTTGTTAATGTTTTATGTCTAATTCATGGTTCATGCAAATACAATACTATTCATGCACAAGTCAAATTTGTTCTTTTAAAAGTCAAGTTTGCTTCACATATTGTCATTTGTCCTCTTGGTTCAAAAGCAAACATAAATTCTTGGTTTAGAAATTTTTTGTAAATTTTATAAATCACTGATTCACCCCCCCTCTCAGTGATTCATTCTTCCAACAAACTCCACCATACTTACTTAGGAAAAGGAATAAGTAGGCCCCAAAAGGCGTGAAATGTTTTATCTATAAATGACCTCACTATGCAACAAACTGTCCTAAGAAGTTAAATTTGGGAACAAAGATCTATGCCATGTTTGAATATGAAAACTAGGATTGGGAAATAATAAATAGTAGAAATATTTCTCCTGAGATGAATGATTTGTATAAATTAATAGAAGTTGTTCCTGAATCAAGTTATATGTTAAAATTAAGGATCTAAAAGACAAAGCAAGATACTATGAAAGACAATAATCATCCCCTGATCCAAAATCTTCTGAAGATGATGATTATTTAATCTCTTTGCTCAAACATACCTTAGAAGATGTCAAGCTAAAAATCTAGATTGAGAAATCTAAAGATCCTTACAAAACCATAGCGACAAAGGAGGAAAGAAAGAATGTTGTCAGACAACATTTAAAAAAATTGAAAAAATTGGAGTTAGAAAAAGAAGAACTCCAGAAATAGCTGAAGCAGCAAAAGAAACCCAAGTATGGGTCATCCAAGGAAACGAGAAATAAGGCTACTAGGAACATTGACCATGGCTATAAAAATTTTCCATGGTAGAAAAATAAACCATCTACTTCAAAATAGATAGCAACCTAGGTTGAAAAACCCCTCACTTTATTAATTCAAAAGATTTCAAATCCCCATTCTACTCACAAACTCAAACTTGGCTTGTTTTCACTATTTCACCTTGACACCCTTATAGGTCAGTAGACCCAAATTTCTCAACTTAACTCTCAAATATATTTAACAACCCTTGCAACTAATTATCATTCTAGACACCCATTTAAGTCCTCTTTAACATACTTCAAACCCACATAGGACTCCTTTAGAACAACTTGCACTAAAATAGGAAATAGCGTTGTCCACAAGGCCAATTAGGCCTAATTTCCAAAGTAACCACCTTAGGGATGCCTCAAAAATCCCAATACTCAATTGGGAAACACTCACCTACCTGAGAAAACACAAAATTCATAGTTCTTAGGGAAAGTTAGGCCCTGCAATAGCCTGAACTCCAAAACGCTCTCTTTTCCCAATCTACCCTAGGGTTTATTGAAAAAACTACTTCTAGACTTCACCATACCTTACCACCAACTCAAACACCCTTGAATAACCCTGTACAAGCTTAAAAGAACATAAAAGTGACTACGCACAAATGTTTCTCACATTTACCCTTTCTAACCTCTCTTTTTCCTTCAAAACCATACAAAGTGCCATCTAGGGCATCAACAAAAATCATAACCCAGACCTCCCCTGCACATGAAATAATGCAAACATGTTTTACAACCTAAAATAAGCCTATCCACTGAATTACAATATCATATAATGGGTGGAAGGCTTAGAATGAAATTTTTAAGCACTCAAAACCCTTGAAATAGGGCACACAAACCAATCTTCAGAAATTTGCCTCTCAAATGCACACAAATGTATGAAATTTCTTCAAACCAAGTTTGTGATGAAGTTAACTCTACTGCCCACCAGTTTCCATCAAAAAGAAAACACAAACACACTGTACAGAACCATACAACACAAGGAAACTTCATAAATTATGGAAAAACATAGAAAATTGCAAGGAAACAATGTGATTTTATTGATTTTCTTTCAAACTTAGTTTCTCCAACCTCAAACTCAAAAATATGGGGTATTTTTAAACATGAAAGAGACTATCTACCACCCCTCAACTAACTTCGACCATCCAAAACAACAACTTTTCAAAAACTAACTGCTACCTTTCAAATTTGTTGCAATTTTGCAACTTACAAATTTGACAATTTTTCACTTTTGACACTTTATTGCACTATTGACCCTATAAACACACAAATGACTCAAACATAACTCTTAAAACACCAAAATGGACTTTACATGGCCTTATTACATTGAAATGACCCAATTTCATCAAACTCAAACTATGAACCTTCTAACTTAATGATTAGGACTTGGTGCACCTGCACCATACACCCCCACTAAAAAAAAACCTCATGTCCCATGAGGACCAAACTGACTCAAACCTAACTCTTTCATAGCATGAATTTTTTTTACAAATGCCCCCTGATGTGGAAGTATCCTCCATGGAAACAAATAACCGGTTCCTACTCCATGTCTTACCTTGTTGAACTTGTGTTCACTTTTCCAATGCCTCATCCTTGCAAACTGACTCGCCTCATGCTTTCCACCATTATTCTCAATTGAAATTGAAGTCATAATTGTAAACAAACTTTTACCTTTTGGTTCTTGAACTCTATCCTTCATCATCTCTGCATACTTTAACTTATTCAAATGCCTTGGCCAAGTACCCCTGTTCACTACACCCTTTACCTTTGCATCTCCTTTCAGGTACTCAAACCCAAATGCTTCTATCTTATTAGGGTTTTTGACCTCTATACTGATGGAGTACACCTGCCCATCAACCTTTCTTTCAACAAGTGAACATAGCATTGTCCCAATCACTATATTATCATACTTCTCTAAACCATCTACAATCTTCAAAAACAAAACATTTTTTTACCTTTCCTTGGTCTGCCTTTGCCATCATCACATATTTTTCCCTACCCAATACTGAGACACATTTCAAATTCACTATTTTGACACCTTCACCTTGTACATACTCTTCTTTTTTTCTATCCTCAACCTTCACAAACTCTTTATTACCCATCATGATTACTTTTGATGCCCTTGTTTGCTCCCTATCTTCTTGCAATGATAACAAAGTGAATGTGTTCCCCTCATCCTCAATTTGATATGTATTAGCCCGTCCATCATACACAACATGTTTGTCAAATTTCCATGGCCTTCCAAGCAACAAATGGCAACATCGCATTGGTAAAACATCATAGAGTACCCTATCTTTGTATCCTCCAATCTGAAATTCAACTAAAGCCTGCTCATTGACTAGGAGTGATTGATCATCATTTAACCATGACACCTTATAGGGTATTTGATGAGGAACTTTTTACCAAAATTAACTTATCTACCATTTCCTTTGATACAATATTATTAGTGGAGCCTGAATCAATTACTAACTTGCATACTTTACCTTTGCTCTTGCAGGTGGTCTTGAAGAGACTTCTCCTTTGCAATGGTTATTTCTCCTTGGAGGCCTTCAAAATTTGTCGTTGCAACATCAAAGCTTCACCAACTTCAGGTGTAGCAACAAGGCTTGATGAATTTACACTTTCCTCTTCATCTTCTTGCACAATTTGAACTCTCTTTTCAACTTTTCTCTCACTTCCACTTGTAGCAGCACCAAACTTATCATGACATTTGAAGAATGGATGAACAAATTCACCACACTTATAACACCTTCCTGCAAACACATTAGTGTCTCTCCCTTGGTCTATATATCTAACCCTAAGGTTTTTTCTTCCACCTCTCCATCCACCTCTAGATTCAACCACTTGTTCTTTTCCTTTACCAACATCTTCAAGTGATCTTCCTTGGACCCTTTTGGTGTAGAAAAAATACCTCTTCGCTTAGAAGTACTGCCTCTTCCTCTTATTACCTTCTCTTCTCTCCTCTTCACTTTCTCCTCAGCCCTTATAGCCATTTGAAAAAAATATTCTACTATCTTTGGTGTCATCAAACTAACTTCATCTTGTATGTTATACCTTAAACCATTTAGATACCTTTCCACTCTTTCTTCCTCATCTTCCTCATGTTTTGTTCTTATACTTAACCCATGGAACTCCTCGATGTATGTTTGCACATCTAAGTCCTTTTGCCTAATATTTTGAAGTCTTTTAAGTAATTGAACATTGTAATCATTAGTAAGGAACTTACCTTTGATCTTTTCCTTCATTCTATCCCAAGAAGTGATCTTAGCCTTCCCCTTTTTCTGCCTTTCTTCTTGCACAAAATTCCACCACAACAAAGCATGTCCTTTTAACTTGGTTTTTTCCTTCTTCATTTTGTGTTCATCTATCTCCCCACTTTCAAAGTAATTCTCCATGGCTCCTATCCAATCCAAGAACTCTTTACCATCTAGTTTAAACCCCCATACATAGGAAATTCCATTTTTCCATGTCCATCACCTTTCACATCCTTCAAAATCTTCAACATTCTCATATCTTTTGGATCCAATTATTCCTCTTCACTAGAGGTCTCTTCCTCTTCAGAATCACTCTCATCCATATCAACCCGAGTTTTAGACTTCAATGCAACAACCTCCTTTCTCAAGGCTTCTAATTCTTTAGCCTGGATATCAATCTTCCTAGCAATAGTGCTTCCTTTAGGAGGCATTTTGATTCCTGCAATTACACCTTTTTCTTCCACACAAACCTTTAACCTTCTTCCTCAAGGGACCTACTCCCTTTGCTCTGATACCAATTGATAGCAACATAGGTTGAAAACCCCTCACTTTATCAATTCAAAAGATTTCAAATCCCCATTCTACTCATAAACTCAAACTTGGCTTGTTTTCCCACTATTTCACCTTGACACCTTTGTAGGTCAGCAAACCCAAATTTATCAATTTAACTCTCAGATCTCTTTAAAAACCCATGCAAATAATCATCATTCTAGACACCCATTTCAGTCCTCTTCAACATACTTCAAACCCACATGGACTCCTTTAGAACAACTTGCACTAAAACAAGAAATAACACTGTCCATAAGACCAATTAGGCATAATTTCCAAAGTAACCACCATAGGAACAACTCACAAATCCAAATAATAAATTGGGAAGCACTCACTTTCCTGAGAAAACACAAATCCACAGTTCTTAGGGCAAGTTAGGCCCTGCAACACTCTGAATTCCAAAGCCTTCTCTTTTCCCAATCTACTCTAGGGTTTATTGAAAAAACTACTTCCAGAATTCACTAGACCTTACCACCAACTCAAACACCCTTGAAAAACCCTACACAAGCTTAAAAGAACATAAAATGTGACTGACCACAAATTTTTCTCACATTTACCCTTTCTAACCTCTTTTTTTCCTTCAAAACCATACAAAGTGCCATCTAGGGCATCAACAAAAATCATAACCCAGACCTCCCCTACACAAAAAATGATGCAAAAATGTTTTACAACCTAAACTAAGCCTATCCACTGAGTTACAACATCATACAGTGGGTGGAAGGCTTAGAATGACATTTTTAAGCACCCAAAACCCTTGAAATAGGGCACATAGACCGACCTTCAGAAATTTGCCTCTCAAATGCATACAAATGTATGAAATTGCTTCAAACCAAGTTTTTGGTGAAGTTAACTCTACTTTCCACCAGTTTCCATAAAAAGGAAAGAACAACCACACTGTACGGAACCGTACAACACAAGGAAACTTCAGAAATTCTAGGAAAAACACAGAAAATTGCAAGGAAACAATATGGTTTTATTGATTTTCTTTCAAATTTAGTTTCTCCAACCTCAAACTTGAACATATGAGGTATTTTGAAACATTAAAGACACCAATTACCATCCATCAACTGACTTCAACCACCCAAAACAACAACTTTTCAAAAACTAACCGTTGCCTTTCAAATTTGTTGCAATTTTGCAACTTACAAATTTGACAACTTTTCACTTTTGACACTTTATTGCACTATAGACCCTCTAAACACACAAATGACTCAAACATAACTCTTAAAACACCAAAATTGCCTTGACATGGCCTTATTACACTTAAATGGCCCAATTTCATCAAACTCAAACTATGAACCTTCTATCTTAATGATTAGGACTTGGTGCACCTGCACCAAAAACATTTCGAGAAAGGTGACACTAGCATTATTGTTGTTTTAAAAAAACTTGATTTGTTTCTCAATGATGTAGCTGACCTTAAGTTCTCCCTAAAAACCCAAAAAAAGGAAATCAGGAATTTTTCTGCAACAGTAGGAGAATTGTGAGAAATCCTCTTCAAGGCTGATCAACAAAATTCTACTAAATTCGAGTCTAAGCCAGAAACTCAGCCAGAAGAGATAGATGTGGAAATAAACAATGATAGTGGTGGTTTAATACAAGAGACAAAAGACAAGCCCTATTATTTGTTGGTAGCTAACAATGGGAATTACATAAGAATTAATTTTTATTTCCTAGGTTTTAAGAAAATTCCCATGGATGCTTTCATTGATACAGGATCTTCTAGATCCTTAGCAAAAACAAATGTCATCCCACCTGAATTCTAGAAGCCCAGACAAGACCTGCCTCATAGTTATGCTATTAATGGAGAACAAATTCATATGGGAAGATATGCTCAAGATGTACATGTGGAAATTATGGGGAAAATGTTTGTTATAGATTTCATTGAATATAATGATCTTGAAGATGATGTTTTGTTAAGTTATCTATTCCTCACTAAGTATGAACCACTTTAGTTTTGGAAGCATAAAATTTATTTAAGGCATGGAGATGGCCAAATAGAAATTCCTGCACTCAAAATTGTTAATCATAAGTTTGAGCAGAGTAAGAAAAGAGAAGGATTCAATCAAAGAATTGATAGAATCATCTACCAAAATGTTTGATGAAATCAGAAACATATTTGAATCTGAATGTTGTAGCATGAACCCCTTGTATTTTGGTTGCAAGAACATGAGGAATGTGAAATCTAGTTGCATCCAAAATTCCAGTCTATAATCCCACATGAACTGACATACTTGATGAGCCTGTCAGAAGTGACATAAATGGATGATCACCTGAATGAGTTACTTGAAGGACACTTCATACATCCTAGAAAAATTCCATTCTCTTGTCCAAAATTTTTGGTAAACAAAAGAGCTGAGAAGGAAAGAGGTAAGAAGATATTTTGAATACCTCTAAATGATATCATCCTTCCATTTAATTATCCAATACATTTTAGTGCTGATCTGATTAGAAGAGTTACTAATAAGAAGGTGTATTCAAAGTTTGATTGCAAATCAAGTTTTTGGCAAATAAAGCTAAATGAATCAGATAGATATAAGACTGCATTTTTAGTCCCACAAGGCTTATATGAATGGAATGTCATGCCATTTGGTCTTTGCACCACATCGACATATTTTTAGAGAAGAATGAACCAGACACTTAGACATTTAAAATATTTATGTGCAATCTATATTGATGACATAGTTATGTTCTTTGATTCAACAACATATCATTTGCAGCATCTTGAGGAACTTTTTGCAGCTATAAAAAAGCATGGCATATGCTTACCAGCTAAGAAAATGGTAATTGGTAAATATCAAATTGATTTTCTAGGATTACATCTAAACAAAGGACAAATTCAGCTACAACCCCATATTTTGCAACACATTCAGGAATTTCTTGATATTCTATAGGATAAAAAGAAAATCCAAAGGTTTCTTGGTTGTTTGAATCATGTCTCCCCATTCTGCAAAGGTCTTGCAAAAGACAGGAAAGCGATCCAGGAACACCTGAAAGAAAATCAGGATGGATGGTCACTCAAAGCCACAAAGGCAGTTCAAAGAATAAAATCAAAATGTCAAAACTTTCCTTCTCTACAAATTCCAGTTTTTGATTTACCATTAATTCTTTACATTGATGCTTCTGACACTACTCGGTCAGCTATGCTTATACATGAAGAAGAAAATGGAAAAAGATGTATCTTCGGTTATAGATTTGGAACCTTCACCTAGACAGAATGCAAATACCATATCTTTGAAAAAGAAATACTGGCAGTTAAAAAAGGCATTGAGAAGTTTAAAATATTTATGAAGCCAATAAAATTTATAGTTAAAATAGATAGTTAGGCAATGAGAAGCCTGCTAAAAAAGAAGTACAATAAGGACATTTCCCAGGGAAGGATTGCAAGATGGTATTTTGAATTTCTTGGTTATGATTTTGAAATTGAGTGGATTAAGGGAGAAAATAATCCATTAGCTAATGCATTAACAAGAGAGCTTGCAGGATCAATATACCATGTAATTATTTTCAGTGAACCTGATTTCTATAGACCTGATGGAATTGATGTGTTTCATAGAAGCAATGGCGATGGAAATATCACTAATATGCATTACTTGCCTAATAATATTGTAGAGTTACTTCTTGAAGCCTATTTCTTAGATAAATGGCTTAGAGACCTTAGGGAAACCATTTGCTGGCATCATGGACAAGGAATCATGGACCAAGATGAAGAAAAGGAATTTATGGAACTCCTAGGATTGGACGAAGCCCCTATTAAACATTGGTGTAGCAGATATGAAGCACTTCATATTCACATTAAAGGATTCTTTGGGATGAATTGGTCAAAGCGTAGAAAAATGAACTTACTCAAAAATCTAAAATATGGCTTCATCAATAGAATACGTTTTGACCAAGATTCTTTTGAAGAATACACTGATTTAGTGGGTGCTAGGTTTAATCCAAATCTAGAAGAATTTCTAAGATTCATTCATTCTCTACTCTGGGAAAGAATGCTTAATAGTATGGAACAGTATTTAACACATTATCCAAGAACTTGATATGAATTTCCTAGAATAGAATTTTATGCCTTGGAAGCTAGATGGAGGCCTGAGGTAAGAATTGAAAATATGGAGATTCGTCTCAAGCCCACATCGTTAGCCAGGAGAATTAAATTTGATTGTGCTTATTCCCACGATTATGTGGTGCAATTAGGTTATGTTTTTCATGCTCACTCACAAGATTAGGACATTGTTTTTACTCCACTACCTGAATTTTTTTTGGATCCTATCCCCTTTTGATGCTAGCACATGGGCATGTCTATGTTGTGATGTAACCCATGTTAAGATGTGACAACAGGACACAACCCTGTCATAAAAATCCAGATCCTTGTATCCACTTACGAGTGTTAAGTGGGCCCTTCTCACTCACGGGTGTCCAAAAAGTGATTGTCTTTTCCTACACTATGTTAGTGCTCATAACGGAGTGCCTAACAACTATCTCCTCCATAGTGTGGTAGGTTTGTGGGATGCATGTCACCATTGTATGGTTGGATTCCAAAATTAATTTTAAAATGCTAAGGTTGAATTACCCACACTCCCCTATAAATAAGGGCAAAGAGGGCTGCCTTAGGCATTGGAAATTGGTTGGTTGGAGTCTAGAGTGTCATAGTGCATATATTCCTTTGAGTCTAGCATATTAGACATATGCTCTCTCCTGCACCTCGAGCGATCTGGATGATCAAAAATCTATATGTAATTACTATATATGTTCCAATAAAAGGTGTGCAATAAAGTCAAGCATTCTAAGAATTCTGAACCAAATGGTATCCAACTTGTGTCTTGGGGAAGGTTGGTAGTTAATAGAATGGTCATTCTATGAATACCCAAATTTTTGTTTGTTCCTAGACATGAAGTGATACCAAGGTTGGTTCCTAGTCGAGTTGTAAGACTAGATGTTAAGGGTTGACTTGGCACAAGGGATTGATTTGGTTGAATCGTAGATGAAGTCAAGCCTTGTGTCAATGATTGTGCAAAAAAAGATACCAATTAACCAAACAACCATCATTAGATCTGAAAATGCTCACATTTCTAAAATTTTGCAAAACATGGATAAAAGTACTTTTCACTTTTGCATACACAATGTTTCTATTCATAAAACTTTACATAAGTTTGATAAAAGTGCTTTTCATTCTTGGATATACATTATTTCCATTCTCAAGGCTTTGTATATGTTGGATAAAAATGTTTTTCATCTTTGGATACACATTGTTTACATTATTGAAACATTGCATGAAATGGTTACATGTGCTTTTCATTTTTGTTCAAACAATGTCCGTGTCTTACATATCTAGACATGCTAAGAAAAATTTCCTATCCCCTCCCTATGAGAGTGTTTTAGTGAAAGAGAATAAAACCTTGGACATTCCTAATGATCATATTTTTTCTTCTCCTAATATCTCTTCTATTGGCGACAAAGATATTCTAGTAGAAGAACCAATCAATGAGAGTTTTGAGAATCCTAGTTGTTTCTCTCTTCTTACCTCTCTCAGTGGACAAGACATTAATGAACAAGACAACGTAACCATAGGTAATCATGACAATATAAATTTTCCTTATTTCACATGTCTCGTGTTAGTATTCTTTTCCTTGATTTATGACCGATAAGGTTAATTCCATCCTCTAAGGTTTGAAGGAAATTTATTGTCTTATGTACTATTATTTCTCAATATCTCTCAATTGTGTAGTTATGTAAATTTTCCTTCTACAAAATTATTTGGATAACTTATTTGTGTCATCCTCTAGGGTTCCTTGGTGGGGTGTTACATTATAGGGATGGAAACAATATGGCCAACACAATAGATGGAATCATGAATCCATATGAAATTGAGTTTGAGAAAAAGACATGAAGTGACCTAGTTACCCTCATGAAACAATGTAAAATTTGTGAATAAAATCATGATGTATAAGGTTGTTACAAAGCTGGAACCATTATGGCCTCCACAATCTATACATGTAAAAGGATATGGCCAACATTCTTTGCCTTGATTATTTATGAATAAAATCAACACAATTTGTAAATAAAATTGTAGGGATGGAAACAATATGGCCAACACAATACATATTTTGTAGAAATAATGCCATAAAAAAATTTGACTACTCCTACCTTTTCAATGTTTTAAGGAAAAGATATACTTAAAATTTCCTTATCGATCAATACAACATTCTTTTCCTTGATTTATGACCGACAAGGTTAATTCCATCCTCTAAGGTTTGAAGGAAATTTCTTGTCTTATCAGTCAATATATACTGAACCATTGCCTTATATACATACATAGTATGGAAGTAGATATATATATATATATATATATATATATATATATATATAGTAATCACATAGACATATATATAGATACATATATATATGCATATATATAGATACATATATATATATACATACATATATACGTATATATACATACATATATAGATGTGCATGTAAACATGCATACATATACAAGTACAATGTATTTATAGATAGCAAGTATATATATCTATATGCACTATCTCTCTCTCTCTCTCTCCCTCTCTCTCTCTCTATATATATATATAGAGAGAGAGAGAGAGAGAGAGGGAGAGAGAGAGAGATGTAATTTCAATTTTTTCTTGCAATTGATTTTTTTTTTGTTAAATTAATAGTTTTAATTGAACATTGAAAGTTATGTGCTTTAAATTATTTGGGCTCTTTGGGGAGAGAAACAAAAAATTTGTATGGCTCTTTGGAGCGAAAGGAAACAAGTGATTGCAAGTTGTACATGTATAGTTGAGATACTACTGAGGTGTTGTGAGCACATGGAGATATCTTAATGGTGTTGTAGGTGTGCTAATATGATGAGTTACCAAGTACTTTTGAGAAAATTAATAAATAGTGAACTCAAAATTGTGTGTGTGTTCAAAATGTGCTCCTATATGTGCTCCACATTTCTTCTGTGTTGCTCTTATGCTTGTGTGGATATGAAGTGTTATTTATGGGAATCCTTGGGTGATATATCCTAGATTATAACTTTTGGTATGATGAAGAGTGAAAGTTGAGTTCACTGGTTTGTGAACTGGTCTAGCAGAGTTGTTTGTCTATGGATTGGAAATAAAATCAACACAATTTGTAAATAAAATTGTAGGGATGGAAACAATATGGCCAACACAATAGATATTTTGTAGAAATAATGCCATAAAAAAATCTGACTACTCCTACCTTTTCAATGTTTTAAGGAAAAGATATACTTAAAATTGCCTTATCGATTAATACAACATTCTTTTCCTTGATTTATGACCGATAAGGTTAATTCCATCCTCTAAGGTTTGAAAGAAATTTCTTGTCTTATCAGTCAATATATACTAAACCATTGCCTTATATACATACATAGTATGGAAGTAGAGAGAGAGATATATATATATATAGTAATCACATAGACATATATATAGATACATATATATATATACATACATATATAGATGTGCATGTAAACATGCATACATATACAAGTACAATGTATTTATAGATAGAAAGTATATATATCTATATGCACTATCTCTCTCTCTCTCTATCTCTCTCTCTCTCCCTCTCTCTCTCTCTCTATATATATAGAGAGAGAGAGAGAGGGAGAGAGAGAGAGATGTAATTTCAATTTTTTCTTGCAATTGATTTTTTTTTTGTTAAATTAATAGTTTTAATTGAACATTGAAAGTTATGTGCTTTAAATTATTTGGGCTCTTTGGGGAGAGAAACAAAAAATTTGTATGGCTCTTTGGAGCGAAAGGAAACAAGTGATTGCAAGTTGTACATGTATAGTTGAGATACTGCTGAGATGTTGTGAGCACATGGAGATATATTAATGGTGTTGTAGGTGTGCTAATATGATGAGTTACCAAGTACTTTTGAGAAAATTAATAAATAGTGAACTCAAAATTGTGTGTGTGTTCAAAATGTGCTCCTATATGTGCTCCGCATTTCTTCTGTGTTGCTCTTATGCTTGTGTGGATATGAAGTGTTATTTATGGGAATCCTTGGGTGATATATCCTGGATTATAAATTTTGGTATGATGAAGAGTGAAAGTTGAGTTCACTGGTTTGTGAACTGGTCTGGCAGAGTTGTTTGTCTATGGATTGGAAATAAAATCAACACAATTTGTAAATAAAATTGTAGGGATGGAAACAATATGGCCAACGCAATAGATATTTTGTAGAAATAATGCCATAAAAAAATTTGACTACTCCTACCTTTTCAATGTTTTAAGGAAAATATATACTTAAAATTGCCTTATCGATCAATACAACATTCTTTTCCTTGATTTATGACCGATAAGGTTAATTCCATCCTCTAAGGTTTGAAGAAAATTTCTTGTCTTATCAATCAATATATACTGAACCATTGCCTTATATACATACATAGTATGGAAGTAGAGATATATATATATATATATATATATATATATATATATATATATATATATATATATATATATAGTAATCACATAGACATATATATAGATACATATATATACGCACATATATAGATACATATATATATATAGATACATATATATATACATACATATATACATATATATACATACATATATAGATGTGCATGTAAACATGCATACATATACAAGTACAATGTATTTATAGATAGCAAGTATATATATCTATATGCTATCTCTCTCTCTCTCTATCTCTCTCCCTCTCTCTCTCTCTCTCTATATATATATAGAGAGAGAGAGAGAGGGAGAGAGAGAGAGATGTAATTTCAATTTTTTCTTGCAATTGATTTTTTTGTTTGTTAAATTAATAGTTTTAATTGAACATTGAAAGTTATGTGCTTTAAATTATTTGGGCTCTTTGGGGAGAGAAACAAAAAATTTGTATGGCTCTTTGGAGCGAAAGGAAACAAGTGATTGCAAGTTGTACATGTATAGTTGAGTTACTACTGAGATGTTGTGAGCACATGGAGATATCTTAATGGTGTTGTAGGTGTGCTAATATGATGAGTTACCAAGTACTTTTGAGAAAATTAATAAATAGTGAACTCAAAATTGTGTGTGTGTTCAAAATGTGCTCCTATATGTGCTCCGCATTTCTTCTGTGTTGCTCTTATGCTTGTGTGGATATGAAGTGTTGTTTATGGGAATCCTTGGGTGATATATCCTGGATTATAACTTTTGGTATGATGAAGAGTGAAAGTTGAGTTCACTAGTTTGTGAACTAGTCTGGCAGAGTTGTTTGTCTATGGATTGGGAGAAATGTTTCTGCTCCACAGTCTACCGCTGTTTTGTTTTATTCATGGAAGAAGTCTGTGATTTGGCAGATTCAATTTGGGCACAATTTTGATGAGTGTTTTGGAGTTTGGCAGATTAGACATTTAACTTGCTGCATTGGAATTTCCACAAATTTCCTACACTCAGTTGTATTAGAAGGTGCTCAATTTGCTATTTTGAGGCTCATTTCTTCATCGGAGAATATTTTTTTGAAACTTTATATTTTATAAAGTTTCCCCTAAATATTTATTTAGGGTTTTATACTGTGCAACATAAGTGTGTGGGCCCAAGTTTCCTTTGGAGTTGTGTTTTTGGGAAAATTAATCCCACATTAGAAGCATGGTTACCTTTTTTGTTGTTCATATAGCATAGCAGTGTCTTTGATTGGTGTGAGAAAGTCTCACAGAAGGCTATCTTACTTTGGTGATTTGGCGTGAGAACCCAGTAAGGTGTTTAATTTTTTTTGCTCATTTTTTTTTTTTCAGATTCTTAGCCCTTTTTTGCATTATTGATTCTTGAAGTATTACAATGATCATCCCTACAAAGAATCTATCAATACTTCTAATATTTTAAATACAATTAAAGCTTATCAACTTTTAGCTCAAGACCACAAATTTATATTTACATAATCTATATGATAACTTTTTTTTATAGTGACAATCACATGGTAGACCAACTTGATGAGAACCTGCAAAAATAATTAATGCAAGTAAAATAACTATAATTTTTACGAGTCATTTAACTAAATAATTCATGCAAGAAAAGAACAATACATACTTAAAGTTAGAAAATTGGATCTTATAAATTCCCTACAAATTCAAGTGATGTTTACTGGTCGCGCCCACAAAAGGATATGAAAATCACGACAAAACCTATCCTGGGAATTGGACATTCCAGTAGGCAACTAATACCTCTTCGTGGTCGTTCATTTACTTGTCAAACCAGGGAATGTATACTTTAAATGGAGCGGCACTATATGTGCACTAAGAACCAGTTTTAGTCACAACCTATTGAAAATAAATACTTGGAAAGAAATTCTACCTATGCTACAGGAAGGTAATGCAAAGTTCTCTTAACTCAACCATAATCTAACCAAAGCAAAAATCATAATAGCTACAATTGAGAGACAAACTATAAACTGGCCTTATGCTACAAGAACAAACACAGGGATGGATTCCCGATGCTGCAGGAACAATATAAGACTGAGCTTGTGCTGAAACTTCTAAAATGAAATCTAACTTGAATTAACAAAGGATAAACAACTGCTCTCCTACAGATACTTACTAAGTGGGCCCCCTTAGCAAGCATCAACTAATTTACACAGAAGATTGTACTCAGAACTCCATCAACTTTTATTCATAATGTGAAATAATTTACATTGATTGTTCTGCTTCAGAAAACTAACAAAAACTTTGATTCATATTATAACTCTAACTCTTACATAATCTGCTTCTCTATCTATCTTCTATTTCTATGTTCTCTTCTCTCTCTTGTTCACCCGCGCAGGAGGAACACTTATTTAAATAAGGAAAACAACTAACTAACTAACCCTAACAGAGAAAGACGTGGATGTAAAATGTATCCTGAAATCGAGGAACATACTTCATAAATGAGTTTATTTGTTCAACCCGATCCAGAGAGAATCTAACACTCCACTCTTTCTAGATTAACTGACATTTAAAATCCTTCCCAATAGTTTCGGTCAAAGAGTCTTCGCCAGAGCTTCCTCGAAGTCATGCAAGAAATGGATTTATTGCAAGGCCGAGATCGGCTGTGCTTCACTCAATCATACTTTCTTCAACAACACAAGGTAACAGATGTGAAAGAAAAGATGCATGCCACATACACAATATCCATTCATTAATCACATATTTAAATCTATTTCATCATTCAAAAACTACATGCATTATACCAGTCATTTGGGGAGTCAAACAGGGTAATAAATATAGACATGTCAACATGATAGGCTGCAGGAACATGAAAGTGTATTACTATAGGACATCCCCCAATAAAAGGTTTCAAAAGAGTTAAACAACCATGAACAACAAAAGTAAAGGTATTAAAAGTACACCATGATATCCAAATTATGAGCATATTTTGGGCTCATCATTTACCATAGGATGGATTAAGGGGACCTAAGATGATATAGCTTAGGGGTTCCTAAGAGAATTCTTTGTGGGGAGTTAAGAGAATGACTTAAAGGGATGCAAGAGGATGGGTTAAGGGGAGTTAATAGAATGACTTAAAGGGACGCAAGAGGGTGGATTAAGGGGAGTTAAGAGAATGACTTACAGGGATGCAAGAGGGTGGATTAAGAGGATGCATCTCATGAACCCTAGGATATGGCTTAACAGGTCCTAAGAGGATGGCTTAAGGGGAATTAAAAGAGTGACTTAAGGGATGCAAGAGGGTGGTTTAAGGGGATGCAAGAGGATATGACTTAAGGGTCCTTCAAGAGGATGGATTAAGGGGAGTTAAGAGATTAACCCTAAACCCTTAACTTGTATAAATTTGTTATTCTAAGCATCTCGTGAACCCTAGGATATGAATTCTAAACTGTTAACCCTAGGGACTAAAGCCTAGGAGATGAACCCTAAACCCTTAACCCATATAGATTTGTTATTTTAAGAATCTAATGAACCATAGGATATGAAAATCCTAAACCCTTAACCCTAGGACCTAAAGCCTAGGAGATAAACCCTAAACTCTTAACCCACATATAGGTTTGTTATTCTAAGCATCTCATGAAGTTCCCTAAGATATGAATCCTAAACCCTTAACCCTAGGACCTAAATCCTAGGAGATGAACCCTAAACCATTAACCCATATAGATTTGTTATTCTAAGAATCTCATGAACCCTTAGATATGAAGATCCTAAACCCTTAATCCTTGGACCTAAAGCCTAAGAGATGAACCCTAAATCCTTAACCCATATAGATTTGTTATTCTAAGCATCTCATGAACCCTAGAAATCTTAAACCCTTAACCTTAAGACCTAACTACTAGGAGATGAAACCTAAACCCTCAACCCATATAGACTTGTTATTCTAAGCATCTCATGAACCCTGGGATATGAAGATACTAAACTCTTAACCCTAGGACCTAAAGCCTAGGAGATGAACCCTAAATCCTTAACCCATATAGATTTATTATTCTAAGCATATCATGAACCCTAGAAATCCTAAACCCTTAACCCTAGGACCTAAAGCCTAGGAGATGAATCCTAAACCCTTAACCCATATAGATTTGTTATTCTAAGCATCTCATGAACCCTAGAAATCTCAAACCCTTAACCATAGGACTTAAAGCCTAGGAGATGAACCCTAAACCCTTAACCCACATATATTTGTTATTCTAAGCATCTCATGAACCATTAAACCCTAAACCCTAAACCCTAAACCATAGGACCTAAAGCCTATGAGATGAACCCTAAACCATTAGCCAATATTGATTTGTTATTCTAATCATCTTGTGAACCCTAGAAGTCCTAAACCCTTAACCCTAGGACATAAACCCTTAACCCATATTAGAATTATTATTCTAAGGTTCTAAGGATCTTGTGAACCCTATAAACCCTAAACCCTAAACCATAAGACCTAAAGCCTTTGAGATGAACCTTAAACCATTAACCCATATATATTTGTTATTCAAAACATCTCGTGAACCCTAGAAATCCTAAACCCTTAACCATAGGACCTAAACCCTTAACCCTTATTAGATTTGTTATTCTAAGGTTCTAAGCATCTCGTGAACCCTATAAACCATAAACCCTAAACAATAGGACCTAAAACCTAAGAGATGAACCCTAAACCCTTACCCCATATAGATTTGTTATTCTAAGAATCTCATGAACCCTAGAAATCTTGAACCCTTAACCATAGGACTTAAAGCCTAGTAGATGAACCCTAAACCCTAAACCCGTATAGATTTGTTATTCTAAGCATCTCATGAACCCTAGAAACCCTAAACCATAAACCATAGGACCTAAAGCCTAGGAGATGAACCCTAAACCCTTAAACCATATATATTTGTTATTCTAAGCATCTCATGAACCCTAGAAACCCTAAACCATAAGACCTAAAGCCTAGGAGATGAACCCTAAACACTTAACCTTTATAGATTTGTTATTCTAAGTATCTCATGAACCCTAGAAATCCTAAACCCTTAACCATAGGACCTCAATCCTAGGAGATGAACCCTAAACCCTTAACCCATATAGATTTGTTATTCTAAGTATCTCATGAACCCTAGAAATCCCAAACCCTTAACCATAGGACTTAAATCCTAGAATATGAACCCTAAACCATTAACCCATATAGACTTGTTATTCTAAGCATCTAATGAACCCTAGAAATCCTAAACCCTTAACCATAGGACCTAAAGCCTAGGAAATGAACCCTAAACCCTTAACCCATATAAATTTGTTATTCTAAGCATCTCATGAACCCTAGAAATCCTAAACCCTTAACAATAGGACATAAATCCTAGGAGATGAACCCTAATCCCTTATCCCATATATATTTTTTATTCTAAGCATCTCATGAACCCTAGAAATCTTGAACCCTTAACAATAAGACTTAAAGCCTAGGAGATGAACCCTAAACCATTAACCCATATAGATTGGTTATTCTAAGCATCTCATGAACCCTATAAATCCTAAACACTTAACCATAGGAACTAAAGCCTAGGATATGAATCCTAAATTCTTAACCGATATATTTATTATTATAAACATATCACGAACCCTAGAAATCCTAAACCCTTAACCCTAGAACCTAAAGCCTAGGAGATGAACCCTAAACCCTTCACCCATATAGATTTGTTATTCTAATAATACTATGAACCCTTAACCTATATAGATTTGTTATTATAAGAATCTCATGAACCCTAAAAATCCTAAACCTTTAACCCTAGGACCTAAAGCCTAGGAGATGAATCCAAAACCCTTAACCCTAGGACCTAAATCCTAGGGGATATAAGAGGATGGATTAAGGGTAGATTAGAGGATATGGCTTAAGGGGTACTAAGAGGATGGCTTGAGGGGAATTAATAGAGACTTAACCATAGGACCTAAAGCCTAGGAGATGAACCCTAAACACTTAACCTGTATATATTTGTTATTCTAAGTATCTCATGAACCCTAGAAATCCTGAACCCTTAACCATAGGACCTAAATCCTAGGAGATGAGCCCTAAACCCTTAAACCATATAGATTTTTTATTCTAAGTATCTCATGAACCCTAGAAATCCCAAACCCTTAACCATAGGACTTAAATCATAGGATATGAACCCTAAACCATTAAACCATATAGACTTGTTATTCTAAGCATCTAATGAACCCTAGAAATCCTAAACCCTTAACCATAGGACCTAAAGCCTAGGAGATGAACCCTAAACCATTAACCCATATAATTTTTTTATTCTAAGCATCTCATGAACCCTAGAAATCCTAAACCCTTGACCATAGGACATAAAGCCTATGAGATGAACCCTAAACCCTTATCCCATATATATTTGTTATTCTAAGCATCTCATGAACCCTAGAAATCCTGAACCCTTAACCATAAGACTTAAAGCCTAGGAGATGAACCCTAAACCATTAACCCATATATATTGGTTATTATAACCATCTCATGAACCCTAGAAATCCTAAACACTTAACCATAGGACCTAAAGCCTAGGAGATGAATCCTAAATTCTTAACCGATGTATTTATTATTATAAGCATATCATGAACCCTAGAAATCCTAAACCCTTAACCCTAGAACCTAAAGCCTAGGAGATGAACCCTAAACCCTTCACCATATATATTTGTTATTCTAATCATATTATGAACCCTTAACCTATATAGATTTGTTATTATAAGAATCTCATGAACCCTAAAAATCCTAAACCTTTAACCCTAGGACCTAAAGCCTAGGAGATGAATCCCAAACCCTTAACCCTAGGACCTAAAGCCTAGGGGATATAAGAGGATGGATTAAGGGTAGATTAGAGGATATGGCTTAAGGGGTCCTAAGAGGATGGATTGAGGGGAAATAATAGAGACTTAAGGGGATGCAAGAGGATGGATTAAGGGTAGATATACAAGGATATGGATTAAGGGGTACTAAGAGGATGACTTAAGGGGATGCAATATGATTGATTAAGGGTAGATAAGATGATATGGATTAAGGGGTCCTAGGAGGATGGCTTAAGGGGAATTAATAGAGAGAATTAAGGGGATGCAAGAGGATGGATTAAGGGTAGATAAGAAGATACGACTTAAGGGGTCCTAAGAGGATGGCTTAAGGGGAATTAATAGAGAGACTTAAGGGGATGCAAGAGGATGGATTAAGGGTAGATATACAAGGATATGGATTAAGGGGTACTAAGAGGATGACTTAAGGGGAGTTAAGAGAGTGACTTAAGGGGATGCAATATGATGGATTAAGGGTAGATAAGAGGATATGGCTTAAGGGGTCCTAAAAGGATGGCTTAAGGGGAATTAAGAGAGTGAATTAAGGGGATGCAAGAGGATGTATTAAGGGTAGATAAGAGTATGGATTAAGGGGTCCTAAGAAAATGAATTAAGGGGACATATAATCAATTATAAATTTTTATAAAATGACAATGAATTATTTAGTTTTATATTTATACTGTCAATTAAATGTATCTAGAACTACATATAGTTACATGTCTCTAGATTCAAATTCCATTGTAATATATATGCATGTCCTCTCTTTTTTGTATTACATCTAGTATTGGGAGACGTGAAACAAAAAATGATATAAAACTATGATTAGGAAATGACTAAAGACAAATATATATAGATATGTATATGTGATAAATTTTTAACTATATATAGGCTATCAATTAAATATATATACAACTACTTACCTATATTTATTTACTCCATTGTACCATCTGCATCCTCTCTTTTTTGTAATGCATCTATAATTGTCTCATGATCATCCATTGAAAGTGTCCATACCACTTTATTAGCATGCCTCCCTTGATATCTAACTAGTTTTATATTGGTTGCCAAAATCAAATGTGAATAATGTATAATCTTCTTGTGTCTTTCATAATCTTCAAATGCAGGTAAGCCATTCTTTCTTATCAGATATTTTCAAAGCCAGGTGCCAACAACAATCACAAAACTAGTTGGATACTCAAATTTGTCATCATCCACTCTAGGATGTACCAACTTATGTTTTCGCTCAACACATCTAGCCAACCAATACTCCGTCTCCTCTTCATTCCCCTCAAGTGCAACAACATACATATGTCCTGCAAAAAAAAATCAATAAAGAATGAAAAATATTTAATTCACATATAAACATGCATACAAATAAAATTTGATTCAAATTAATGTACCTTCTTGTACAAGGTTTGAAATATGATCATAATCATTTGATGCGAACACTTGATTAAATCTTCAATTTTCATTCCATGTTGAACATGTGTTGATGTAGGTGTTAAGGCTCTTTGTTTCCATTCTTCAACCCATTCTGTATTTTCACATGCCTCCCAATCACCAACAATACAAAATTGACAAAAACATGTAACCTATCTTTTCCATATTGTCCATGTGTTTGCATTCAAACTCTTAAATGAATGCCATTTTTCACATCCATTAATTGTTTCACAATCTTGCCAAGTAAGAATATCATTTTCTTCAACTAACCAAAAGAAGCGTTGAATTATTGAGCTCTCACTTGTTCTTAATTTGGTATTGCACCAATCTACAATTGCACGTGCATCTTTGAATTTTGCTGCATCCTCAAATTTTAGTTGCTCTCTAGCAAGAGCTCTTTTTCACACATGCACCTGCTCCATCATGTTCTCCTTTACCATGTCTAGCTTCAAAAAACTCCACATATGCTAGATATTATTTTCCTTATAAACTCTACATAACCAATAAAACATTCTAGCATTTTTGAATTGACTCGTGCAATTATCCGACCATATGAGATGTTCTCTCATTTGAATCCCTCTCTCTTTTAAATTTTTATAAAATATATCAAAAAAATATTGAACAAACTTAGATGAATGCAATTGATTATCACTTACATAAAAATGGTACTCTCAAAAAAATTCTATTATCTTCTCTACTATCATCTGCATGTCTATATACAATATGAACAAATATGGCTACTTGCACTGAATTGTTTCACAATCTTGCCAAGTAAGAATATCATTTTCTTCAACTAACCAAAAGAAGCGTCGAATTATTGATCTCTCACTTATTCTTATAGATAATTTGGTATTGCACC
The DNA here is from genome assembly GCA_007258455.2 of Sequoia sempervirens. Taxonomy (NCBI): domain Eukaryota; kingdom Viridiplantae; phylum Streptophyta; class Pinopsida; order Cupressales; family Cupressaceae; genus Sequoia; species Sequoia sempervirens. The sequence goes on from VDFB02047397.1 coordinate 117,082,202, forward strand.
AATCTACAATTGCACGTGCATCTTTGAATTTCACTACATCCTCAAATTTTAGTTTCTCTCTAGCAAGAGCTCTTTTCACACATGCACCTGCTCCATCATGTTCTCCTTTACCATGTCTAGCTTAAAAAAAAATCCACATATGCTAGATATTATTTTCCTTATAAACTCTACATAACCAATAAAACATTCTAGCATTCTTGAATTGACCTGTGCAATTATCTGACCATATGAGATGTTCTCTCATTTGAATCCCTCTCTCTTTTAAATTTTTATAAAATATATCAAAATAATATTGAACAAACTTATATGAATGTAATTGATTATCACTTACATAAAAATGGCACTCTCTCAAAAAAATTCTATTATCTTCTCTTCTATCATCTACATGTCTATATACAATATGAAAAAATATGGCTACTTGCACTGAATTATAATATTGTGATTGAATTTCTTCTTGTGGAGCTAGAGTATATTTTCAGCAAAATCAATTCAACTAACAATATAGTTCCAATTGGGAATGTGTTTTTACATGACCGAAATTGATTATCAATCCAACGAGCATATTGAGAGTGTTTAACATATTTAGGTACAATATTATCTTTAAATTGTTTAATAAATGCATGCACACTAAATTTTTCCACAATTAGCTCACAACGTTTTCCAAATTTTCCATCTTTTAAAGAATAATCAATATTTTAAAATTTTTTAACATCCACTAATTGTCAAGTCCAAATTCAAGTAAACTACTTTCATGCATACATTCTCCTAACAATGAAAAGTTACCACATCTATTGTATTGTCCAAAAATACATGCTTTTAAATAAAATAAGTTTCCATTAGAGGGTTCACAAAATAAACCTGCTATAAAATCTTTGATTGTTTCAGGTGGCATATTAATACCACAAATATCCTACATAATTTGGTTAACATGCATAGTACAACGTATATATCAAAAAATATCAAAATAATAATGAAATTGTACATGAGTCTTACAACAACAAGAGATTCATTGTTTATTAATTCTAACATACCAAGGTTTACATTTTTTAAATGATATTTGACTTGTGATTTAATATTAAATGGTAATATTGAATCATCTATTTTTTTTTATATAATTCAGTTTGAGACATATCTAAGAGATGCTTTGGATGTTGGTCATGAATTTTGGATCCCACCCTTAATTTTAAAACATCTCTAATATTAGGTGATACTCTTGTATTATCATGCCAATATTTTTCAATTAAAGATTTGATTTCATTAGTTAATTTCATGTCTGACCTTGGGAGTCTACCACTAAAACTCCAACATTGATTAATTGGATCTTTTTCAATACTTTCTCTTGTTTTAGCAACTCTTATCAAATTTTTAGGATTTATTTTTATATATTTACTAATCTCACTTAACATTCTTTTATTTGAAGTTGTTTTATTAACTAGAGTAGTTGTTATTGCAAGACAAGTTGCATTCTTATCTTTAGGTCAACTTTTCTTACCTATAGAATCAATAGCATTGGCAACACTAGATATGACTTGTTCTACTGAATCATCTTTTTTTTTTAATTTTACAAAAATGTCTAATTTTTTCATCACTTTTCTCATTTTCCACATTTTCATCAATTGCATCATGAGTTCACATTGAAATCCTAATTTTTTTCCATAAAAAAATATTTTATATATTCTATTTCTATGAGTTCTCATTTGTCTTCAAGAAACTTTACCAGGAAGGTTATCTAGCACATCTCTTTCAATTTAAAAAAAAAACATTTTCATTTTCATTTTCATTCATACTTGAGAGGTTTTATTTTCGTTCACACAAGGGGTTTCATTTTCATTTTCAAACATAAAAGGGATTTCTTTCTCATTTTCATCAATATGAGGGATTTCATTCTCATTTGCATTCACATAAGATATTTCATCATTATTTTTTTTTTGTATTGTTTCAAAACTAGAATTATTGATACCATCAATGGTGTATCCAACTTCATCTAAATAACTAAGATCAATATTATCAAGACTTGGGTTTGAAGACATACCTAGATAAATTATTTGAATAGGTACATTTTCCATATCATTGAGAGGTGGATTTGAAGACATACCTGAAATTGTTTGCATACATATATGCTATTTCCATATCATTCAAAGTTGAAGTTGAAGGCATAGTTGGGTTTGTCTCCATAATTGCATTTTCTTCCATATTCACCATCTCCACATTTGCATTATCTACATTCATCTCACCCTTCATGGTTTCCTCTTCAACATTCATGGAACTAGATGCTTCCAAAATTTTCATTTGGTGAATCCTTTCTCTTCTATCTCTTTGTCTTTTTGCCTCCATTTCTCTATTTACTTGAATTTCTTCAGGTGTCATTGACTTTTTACATTTTTTTCTTTGCCTTTGCTTTGATCCCATGATTACCAAACCCTCTTTGATAACAAAACAAATGATTCTTAACCTATTTTTCAATTGCTACCTCCTTCAAATATTCAAATAAAACTATATAGTATGAAGATACTTTCTTCTATAAACTTTGAAGTACAAAAAACATCATGAATACATCCAAAAGTTCTCTTTTTCCATATATTTTTGTAAAATGTTCTTGTACTTGATTCCACTTTAAGAAATTCAATGTGCACTTGTCTCTTCCAAAAATTTGAATAGAATATGCCCTGTTAAGAGATTGCAGAAGACAACATTGAAATAAAAATGCAGAAAATGATGCATTTAGACCGTACTATAGAAAAGGAATGTTGCAAAAAAAAATGTGCTCTATTAGTTTTTTCCAAATTAGGAAAAAAATTTAATAAGAAATACGTACGCATTATAAAATGCATACACATTCTATTTTAGGAATGCACACTTGTTACCTTTTACCAATGGGTAAATAGGTAACACGTACACATTCTATTTAAATAATGCATATGTGTTTTATAACGCGTACACACTTTTAAAAAATTGAATCCCCAAACCACATATTGCCTTGGTTTTAGGTTCGAGAAAGGCTTGGCAACCTGACCCTTAGCCTTTAACCTACAACTAAAAAAATAAAGTAGATTCAAGATTTAAATGCCCAACTTTGGCAATATGGCTGATGGACTTTTGTTTTGAATCAATCTATGAAATTAAAACCCATTAGAGAACACAATGTCTAGTTTTCAAATATATAATTTTTTGTTAAGATTAGATTATATTTGTTATTTTCTAATTAATTTCTAAGCAAACTAGTCCATAAACTTGAAATATCATAGTTTTTTGTTTTTTAATCTTTTTTTTGGTTAATTTTCTTGTAAAAAAATTATATGGCATCAATCTTCAGACAATTCTCTACACAATGAAAAACAAATTCCAAAAATGTCTAGTGTAGGTCCAAATATGCTATCTGTACACATTGATTTTTATAAACAACAATTAAGGCCAATAAAAATTCAATAAAAAAATTACAAAAAAAAAATCCTCATCAATCTTCATGTTGTTAGCTATCTTTCCCCAAAAGGAATTAGCAAAATAATTTTATTTGGGTCAAAAAGTGGTGTTCGTACACGTGCATGGTATGGTAAAAAAAATGACTTTTAAAAAGTGGTATTTATACATCCCTATCAAAATCTAATTTCTATCATATGAGTATTTGAATAAATTACATATTTGAAAACTAGATTCAAAATTCTAAATTTCATAGTACTAAGTTTTTTAAGATTAATTGTGTAAGTGCCTCAAATTTTTAGTCCAAGTGAGACAAATTCTAAAAAACAACAAAAACAATTCCACTTTTTGAGCTTTTTGTGGACCCATCTTCTTACATCATCCTAGAAAATGTAACCAACTTAGTCGACACTAGTGAAGTCATCAATATTGTAAGAGAATCTAATTGAGTTAGTTAACACTTGGGTCAAACCAAAAGTAGAGTTAACCACAGGTTAACAATTTATTTCCAAGTTGAGTTAGAGGTGGGTGAACTTACAACATCGCTTCCTTAGAAAGTGGATGATTATAAATATCAAAAATTTGGCCAAAGTAAGTGCAAAAGTCTCTGCTTGCACTTTCCAGGTTTGCATAGCTTGTCAGTAGCGTCATGCATAATTGGAAGGTATCCATAGTTGTATGACAGTACATGTTATGTAGGATGCAACAATAGATACTCATATGATAATACTATGGCTTCCCATACCAAACTCTTTGTCAAAGGGTAAGGCCACTTCTAGTTGGAAGGTGTGTGAGAGACTGCTGGTCTATGGTTGGAGGTAAAATGCTTTGGTGATGCTCTCCCTCTTGTAGATGGCACATTGAGAATCACAAAATAGAAGAGTAATCTAGTTGAGGATACCCTGACCTTGTTCTCTTTGTAAATTATGAAACTGTTTATATGTTCTTGACTTTTGTTTGTAAACTGTATTTGGAAAAATGAGTTTCATTTACAAGAAGATTAGTTATGTTAAATTTCAATTACGCAATGTTATATGAAATTATTTATGCAACATGTGCAAAATGTGTTATTGGAAAAGAAAAAATATATTTTCTTGTTTTGAAAGCATTGAATTATTCACTTCATGAGTTAAAACCTAGGTGAAAACTATAAGAATAAGGATATAATTGTTACATTTTCTATTTCTCTTCCTTTCATGCTAATTTTCCCTCTTTTTATGCTAGTTTAGAACAAGAATATTCTCTTTTTTTTTTTCTATCATAGGAAGCTCTATCCACTTGAATAGGTCTTTGTATCACTCTACTTACCAATTCTAATTTTTTTAATAAAATATTTAAAACAAGGTCAATATTACTACACTCAACATATGGTTTTCAACCTCAAAGGTCAATATTCTTGCACTTGAACCTTGGCTCATGTGATCTCCAAATTTGTTCTATAACATCATTTTGGAGTCACATATAACTCTTTTCTAGTTGTTCCATTACTGTTTTGCAAATGCACTTGGTTATATTTTTTGTTTTCTTCACTTATTTTTATATCAATTTTTTTTGTTCAATTTTTGCTTTCTATAGATCTCTTATCTATTGTCAATCCAAGCTCTTATGTTTTTATATTAGTATTAGACTGGGTTGAAAAGTATCATTCATATTAGTTTATATATGCACTTAAGGAAACTAATCCCTCAATGTTTTCTTTTCTTTTATTTGACAACAAAGATACACATATCTCATAATCATCTTGACATTTCTATATCATGTTAATTGTTATACTCAAATTTTTAAATTATAATTTTAAATTTACATAATTATACTCAATTATAGTCACATTTTCTTTCTCTCATTCCTTTCATGTATTATCTTCATGTTACACACAAATCAAGATGGGACATATTTTCTGCTAACTCTATTTTAAGTTTATTTACATTCTCACTGCATATTTACATGATCATACTCAATTTATAGTCACAAATTCTCTCTCTCCTTACTTTATGTGCATTCCTTCATGCTACACACAAATCAAGATGGGGTATATTATCTACTAACTCTATTTCTTTTTACGCACATTCCTATAGGTGATGCACACATTTTTTTTAGATGCTTAGATTTTCTACATCTAGAAAAAATATATCCTTTGAATTTCACAACTTATTTAAATTTGCTATATTTCTATTTTGACATGTATGACCAAAGTGGGGTTCAAATATAAAGGTAAAAAGTGCATATCATAATTTACTAAATTTTTATTATATTTTATGCTACTTTGGGTTGATGTCATTGATGCATGATCTTAGCACATAATTAGATTATTTTAACATATATTCACTAACCCAAGATCTAATCATCAATTCTGATATACTAAAATATTTTGTTGAGATCTTGTCTCATTGAATTCTTAACAATTTATGCACAATGCAAAAGATTGCAACTACAATTATATAACCATTTTTCAAAATTTGAAATCTTGCATTCCAAGGTTGATATTCATAGGATCTAGCCACTAATTGTTAGTGTGAGAACTAGAAATTTAAAATTATGTGTATAGGCTTATGTGTTTAATGGCATCATCCTAGGACACTCTAAAATCATCACATCATTAAATAACCATGAATTAGAGATCACAAAAACATTAAAACAATTCCTCCGCTTGCATGCACATTAGTCAACAATCATTCTTTGTCAACATCAACAACTGTAAAACTCTCAACAATCGATAAGCGATATTTATTGTCAAAGTACACTTTGAAAACATTCTCCAATACAATCACTCATTGGATTACATCAATAACCAATAATCAATAATTGACTCAATGAAATTCATTGTCATCAACTCATCTCTTTTATTTTTACTATTTATTTAGCCTTGGAGGCTTGACTAATGTGTAATGAAATCTTAAAATTCGCTGCTACATAGCAAGCTATTGAATTCTCTTTAGCACAACCACCATTTTCCTTGCTTCAACTATCATCAAATGATTAGATATTGTGTGAACCAAAGATCAAATTGGCTCAAGATAATATTACTTATGCAATCATGTCTTAAACACTCTATTTCTTAGGTTTCACTTGTTTGAATTCTCTAATCAATAATCTAATATTAGATTGTAAGATACAATCATTCATTGAAACATTGCATTAGATAAATCTTATCTCTCATTGACTCAAGACATACAACTCTAACCATCTCAATTTTATTTGAACACATATTTTAAATTTTAATCTTATTAACTTACATTAATCATGTTATTCAATTGAACTCATATATTTACTATGTCATTTATTTTTAATTAATTTTACTATTTTTATTACTTTTAAGTATTTGTAAAGTTAGAATTATTTTCCACTACTAATATAAATTCTTTTTTCTTTCTTTTGAAAAACACTAATCATTAGAAGCCAACCCATGAGCTCCATGGAGATGCATAAAAGAAATGCCCAACATAAATCGTTGAATTAGAATCAAGTCAGCTTAATCATGGATTTTATTGTAGTACTGATATAATATGACTATGTTTATTTAGCAATGTATTGATTGCTTTTCTATATGTAATTTTTTTCTTACATGACTTCAATATATATATATATAAAGAGAAAGAAGTTAGTAGAAGGTTGGTGGGCTGCCTCATCGACATCTGACTATTTGTTCTAATGGTTAAAAGATGACCACTGATTAACCAAAACAATCCTGCTGGTATTTTTCAATATAGAAAATTTATAGATTTATAAATGACAAGCCCTTGGCTAAAACGTGCACATCTCATTGCATTACTGTGGAAAATAAACAATATGCACGATAAATGAATAAGAATTTCAATGTTATTGAGCACAACACTTTGGACTTGTGAGAATGAAACATAAAAAAATATTTCAAACCAAAAGAAAGCCACATCAGCTCTGAATCGACATCAACAATGGAGTATGCATACAATCAAGGGAACCCAATGTTACAATAAATCACAATGAGACTGAAAATCAATGAGAAGGGGTGATCTGGGTGAGCCCGAGCAACTTCCCATAAAACAACTCGTTCCAAATGTCAGGCAATCCTGGCAAACACCAATGGCTGCAATCACCAAACCTGTCTGGATTCTTCCGCTGCTCTGCCGTCAACTTCTTTCCTTCTCTCATTATGTACACAGATGGATGTGCATCTTTGCGAAAATCTGATAGCCTTGTTATGTTCATGAGAGATACAGGAAATTTCATCTTTACCAGCACCTCCTCCACCATTTTCATTCTTTCAGGGTATGGATTTATGTATGACTCCTCAAGAATTGGGTCCTTTTCAAAATTACACTTGTGACCCTTTGGCTTATTCCATTGTCTTGAACTGCAACTCAAACAATGCCAACGCTCAATTACTTCTTGGCACAACTAATTGTAATCAATACTCAATAAGTCTTGTCTAAAGTGGGAGAGAAAGCTTCTGTTGGTTTACCTGAAATGCATGGGAGAAAATCCTCTGAAGAACACTTTGGTTTTAGTTGGGTCAATGTTTTGATCTATCCAATTGGCCCATGTAGCCAACCCTCTTTGGAAGGCAACTAATGGATCCAATTGAGGGTGAAGATAGTTGCCCTCCATATAGAAATCTCTCCTGTAACATATCATGTAAGTGAATCTTCCTACAATTCAATCCCATAAATTATACCATATTTTTAATTTTCCCATAATTTGATTAGAGTAGAGTTCAACTTTTTAATATGTGAATTAGTTGAAACTTAAAACTTACGATTGAACTTTATTTCCATGCGTCCACCAGTGAGCTGAATTGAAGACCAGGATATCCACATCTCTCCAATAAGCTCCATTCTTTTCAATGGCATCCATTCTCAGTATTTCCTTGCTGCTATTGCCACTGTTGATGGTGTCTTGTTCGATCAAAAAGGGTGCCCAGAAAAATTCAAACGAACAGTTATAATCCTGCATAGATTAATCGCCATGACTGCTCAATTAAGGCACTGGGAGGGAACAACTAAAAAAGCTTGTTTATGTAAGCCATACACAAATTTAATTTTTAAAAAACAGAGCACTTGCCTGAGCTACGAAAGAAGTGGCGCCGCCATGTTTGGAACGGCCGAAAGATTTTCTGTTTGGAGGCACTACAGTGCTGAGAATGCAGAGCATGGATTCCCACTGGTTACGATTGATGGAGTCCCCAATGAACATCACTCTCTTTCCCCTCACTCTCTCCAGCAAGTCCGTGGCATTCAACCTAATTTATGCCACATTTTAACAAGATTAAACCAATTGCACGGTACTGAGATTAAGACAATTCATATCAAATATCAAACCTGGGAAGGTCACAGTGTGAAGGCTGCCATCTCCATTTTGTATACTCTGAGTCTTGACGTCCATTGGCTTGACAGTTAAAAGACCCGCTCATATATGGGCATTCTCCAGCAGGGTAAAGAGGGTACGAATCATCATACACCCATTGTCCCGAATACAAGTCACATTGGGAAAATTCTGTTATTTGAGCAGCTTCTAATTCTTTATCTGCCAGTCCATCCTCTGTTTCTTCCTTTGGAAGATTACTTTCCTGAGCAGCTGCTTCTTCTTTTACCTGTATCACTGGTGCATCACCCTGGGACAAATTTTGGGTGGTATTAACAAAGGTTGTTACTTTCTCAAACTCTTGGGGATTGCTTCCGTTTTTGGACCCATCAATTCCCTCATGAAGCTCCACTGAAATAGTCCTGTTACAATTGCTGCTCTCCCCTGTTAATTCAGAGCAATTTGGAGTCAAATTATCAAGCTGGTGGGTGGCAGGAGCCAAGCTAAAGTCAAAACTGACTCTAGAATTCTGTCCATCATCATCATGATCAGAGGAGGAGGGCAGATAAGTGCAGAAAATGATGAGAGACAGAGCAGTGACCGCTATCACAAGAGATGCAATTCTGTTATTTGCTGCAACCTGCTGCATCTTCTTGAATTCATACATTGACATGCCCATGACATTTCTCAGACTGAAATCATTAGCTACAAAATGTGAAAGCTTTTCTATACAGTTAAGATAAGAAATATGAAATCTCTGAAATATGAAATGAATGATGAAGGCGTCATTATTTATGAGCCTACGTAAATATATTTAGGTAACCGTCACTGCCATTGCCACCGCCAAAAGCACGGGTGACGGAGCAGTTGGGTACTTCTGTCATGCTCCCGAATACCATAGACATGGCTGAAATTGTGTTTTAATGGAGAAAACATTGTCTGATAGTTTTCCCCACGCGCATCCACCAGCATTGTCTTTTTGCTTTCCCAAAGGTATTGATGGCACAGGGTGGAATATTATAACTTTCCCTAAGCGTTCGTTGTATGAGCAGAGAGTAGGTAAACTACTCCCTGGTGAGTGCCGCCTCTTTCGCAAGATAGAACAAGTAAACACGACAGAAAAACCAGTCGTGAGTGGAACTGTTAACGGAAACCTTCCAAATTCATAGCCTAAAGATCTAACCACTCCATTTATAAATTCCTTAGTTATTTTCATCCGATTACGAAGAAAGGAATCGAGTCAGTCATCTTATGTCACGCCAAACATTAAGTACTTGTCGACTGCAAGTGGTGTCATCTTTCAAATATTGCTGCTGCCCTTATTAGAAAAGAGTTTATTTTCAGAATTCCCTGTAACTAACTGGTGGAGGTGCAGCTGTTGTTATTTTAGTATTTGTTTCGGATTATGTTTGTTAGACTTTTGTGGGTGTGCTTTTCTACTGTGGGAAATGTGCCAATTGCTGCCCATGATTCAATTGTTGTTTACTCCATGCTTACTTGAACCTCCAATAACTGTTTAGATTTTAGTTATTACATTGTTTTAATTATGCCAATAAAAAAATTACCAATTACATCAATATATGTTCAAATTTAAACATCTATTGGTACATATATGTTTTCAACACAAGACAAGTTGTACAAAATAAAGTCATTTTTGCATTAATTAAAGTACATTTATGTTTACAATTACCACTCTTTGCAAGTGGTTTAAAGCTTCAAATACATTGTATTTACATGTATATATATGAACAGTTAATGGTGCCAATGTGACATAATATAAAACATTTATCGGCTTTATGAGCTATCAATTGCACATTCACCCACACTTCCTATCGCATCTCCATGCATTAACTCCATCTAAAACTGATACTTGCACACATAGTTAATGGTGTAAGGCTCCCCAATAAACCAAAAAACATATTATAATTCATATATATGACTGAATTTATGCAAGCCACCTATTTTGTCAATTAAACCAAATATAAAATTGAAGTCCTAAAAGCCACGACAAAACTCAGGCATAAATGGCTGTTGCAAAATGAAATGACAGATTGTTTCCCATGAAAATTCAAATTTGAAATTCAACCACCACAATTCAATGCATTCAATTTACACATTCGAATGATTTTATAAGAGAGAATTTCCAGGGTCATTTCCATTACCTATGAATTCTCCTCTGCTTTCACTAAATATCCTTTGCAAAATTTAGAGCTTACTAAGGCAACCTCTGCACATTCCTCTTAAAAGGGAGCTTATTTAGGTCGGTACACCCAGAATAACTAAATTCATGTTTTTATTTATCAATATATTGTTTTATATTTATGTATTCTGTTTCATTCTTCAATATATTGTTTTATATTTATGTACTTAGTGTTTACATTAGTTTGAGGCATACAAATTATTCTGTTTTCAGTCAACTATTCAAAATAGCATTATCCATTATTTAATCATATCATAGTTACATTTTTATCACCTGCATTCATCATACATCAAAGATAATAACATCAACATTCTCCTTAGTAAAGCTTTCCAATTGCATACATCAAATATAATAATAACAACATTATCCATGTTTTAATCATATCACAATTATATTCTGAATCAATCGTTAATAATCATGAAATTTAATGGGTATATAGTGTTTGTCTCAATTTATTGAGCAATTTGAGGATTACACATCATGCAAACTCTCCTGGTTTTAGGAAACCTCTATTCATTCCTTCCCCTTATATTTTGCACACAATGATATGGGTTAATCTGTTTTCTTCCACTTATTTCCAAGGTAGAGGTTTTCTTTTTTCAATAATTACAATTTGCAAATAATGATACATACATACATACATACATACATACATACATATACAGTCATGTCGTGTAGGGTTTCATCATATCAAGCAAGATAGGGAGTTGGGGGTATAGGGTTTTACCAGATTATATATATATATATATATATATATATATATATATATATATATCAGATTACATATATTTCCAATTTATATAACCCTGACACTTCCATACCATCAAATACTTTCACCTTGCTCTGTGATTTCCCTTGCATTAGGCTACTGTCCAAGTGACTAGCATGTTTGATTAGCTTTCTTAAGGACTCATAGATCTGAAAAGCAATCCTTTGTATTGCTCTTCCATGTAGGGTGCCCTGATATGCAATATAGACTGCATCTTTCAGCTTCATACTGCTATGGCTCTTCAAAACCGTGAGAGATAATTATTTAAAAATTGTCCGAAAACCCATGCTGAAGTAGACGTATACGTGGCATGTGGTGCACATAATCATCATGTGAAAAAATTGAGGCAAACGCATCAAAGCACTTCTACCTTGCAGAGTATGCAGTCAGAAGTGTTACAAAATTCATGGCATGGAATTTGCCATGAATTTTATAACACTTCACTGCACTCTACTGGGAAAAAAAGCTCCTCCATTTCTTCATCTTGGAAAAATTAGATGCTATGTGTTAATCTATTTTCCTTTCCTATGGTATTTTGTATGTTCAATAATGGGTTTCAGTTGGCATCAACGGTCATTTTGTATTTTGTCATGTTTTACAATCATTTCTTTGTATGGCATCAAGGGTTTCAGTGTAATTATTTTCTTTAAGGTATATTACGAAATCATTACATAGAATGTGAAATATATATATATATATACAAACAAAAATACGTATATACATATATACATATGTATACTTATCAATACATACACACATGCATACATACATATATAGCTCTTTATGTACATGCACATATATAGATTTTAAAGCATGAACCATGCACTATTTGATTTAAACAACTTGTAAAAGTTAGGATTACACAAATTTATTTGTAGATATACATACACAACTTGAATGTAAGGGTGCAATCTTAAAGCCTTCTGTGATCATGCTTGTTTAAATTTTGGATTTTCAGACTCATATTTATGCTTTAGTAACAAGTTATGCTATATTTACTATCCGTGTAGGTTAACTGGAAAATCATGGTACCAACTAGAAGACCAAAAAGAGTTGTAGGAAGAGGACCAAGCGCGAAATTAGAGTCACTTGTGGGGTGCACTTCATTGAACCAGATTCTACTGAGGAAGTACATGCAATTTCCAACCAAGAAGATGTTCTTGACTCTGCAGATGAAACCACCAACACATTGAAGTTGAACCAAATGTTCAGCCAGATGTTGAACCTATTGTGCAACTGCCCTCACCTATACCCATTAGATAGTGGACATATGATGATATGGAAGGAGCAGTTAAAAGTGTCAAAGAACACAACATTTCAACCAGGGTTACAACAATCGAGTGGGGTATCCCACCTAGCAGTTTGAGGGCGTGGTTGTTAGGAGTTACCACCACAAAGGGGAGGGGTCCACGTACCATTTTACCTGAGGAGGAGGAGACTGAAGTTGTCCAATGGTGCAAAGACATGGAAAAATTGGGCCATGGACTACAAGTAAATTAGCTACAAGCTACAATTACCCAAATAACTAGAAGTCGGCCCAATCCATTCACAAATGGGGTCCTCAGGAGGTCATGGTGGGCAATATTTCAAAGAATGCACCCAGATTTGAAAATTAGAACAACTGAAGGAGTGGACAATGACAGAGTGATTATGGTTCATCCTTCTATCATGCAATCATTCTATGACAACCTCGAGAATATGATCAACCTTAACCACTATGGATCAAGTTGAATTTGGAACTATGATGAGACTAGTATTCGGGTTGGTAGGAACTGTGGCATGAGAGTTATTTCCAAATTGGGTGCAAAATGTGTACCACATTTGGTATCAAAAAGTAGATAGTGGATCACAGTGTTGGCTTGTGTAAATGCATCTGGGTTAAGTATTCCTGGGTTCTACTTGTTTAAATCAAAGAGGCACATGCAAAACTATATCATAAATTGTGAGATAGGGGCATTGATGGTAGTCCAAGAACATGCTTGGATGACAAAGGAACTATTTTTTAAATGGTTAGACCATTTTGTAGGTAATATCCTTGGTGGGGTTTCACCAAAAAAATAGGGCCCTTCTCATTTTTGATGGTCATGGCAGACACATGGCTTTCAAGACAATAGAAGAAGCAAGAAAATTAGGAATAAACCTACTAATGCTGCCTGCTCATACCAGTCACAAGCTACAACCATTGGATGTTAGTATTTTTGCTCCATTCAAGGCTTATTTCAGAGAGAAAAGAACGATATGGAACTTAGCAAACAACCCACATATTGATATCAGACATGAAGAGTTGGCAACTCTTGCAAGCCAAGCTTTCAAAAAAGCATTGAAACCAAGCAACATTGATAGTGGGTTCTGTAGAACAGGAATTTGGCCACTTAATCGGTCAACCCTTGATAGGGACATGGGGCCAAGTGAGGGATATGTTGTTGAAGAGGATGTAGCAACTCCTAGAACAAAAGATAATGCAGTCATGATGGAAGATGATCAATAGTTTATTGCAGCAGAGGCTTGCTTGCGTCTATTTGGTTATAATGAGGATAAAATAGATGGTTTTGTATGAGAATACGATGCAAGGAATGTGGAAACTGATATTGTAGTAGAATGCAATGAGGTTGCTAAAACTATAACACACAGTCATAGTTTTCCAGCACAAATCCAACCAGAAATCTAACCAATTCTTGTAGAAATCCAACCAATTCTTGTAGCATGTAATGAAGTTAGAGAAACTACATCAACAGGCCCAAGTTTTCCAACTCAAGTAAGCCAACCAGAATGGATGAATGAAGCAGCCACAAACCTTGGAGTGCAATTAAATTTGATTGAGGAAGAAGTCAACCTCTCTATGCCATCCCCACCACACGTTGAAACAACTGAAATAATCCATTACTTCACTACTGCAAGGAATTGGGAAGAGTGTACTGATGCTCAAAGTAAAGATGACAATGCAATTAGTGAGGAAGAAGTCGAGTTTGTGCCATGCACCCCACATGATGGACAACAAACGACAAGAACAAACAACAGATTCTTGAGACTTCTAGTGTAGATGGGCATGGAACATCATGCGGAGGTCATTTGGGAGTGCTTTTCCTTAGTAGGCAGTCCCAAGTACTAACATCCAATGCCTTCATTGAAATGTACAATGAACAAGAGGCACAAAAGTAAAGGCATGAGGAGTTGCAACAATGTAAGGAGTAGATGATGTAGAGAAAGGAAAAATGTGAAGCGAAATCAATTGAAAGGGAAGCAATGAGGGTTGAGAAGCAAGCAAGGAAACTGATAGAAGATGAGGAAAAGATGATTAGAATGCATGAGAAATAAATTAGATAGGAGTAGGTGAAGGATGAACAACTACAAAAGGAAACTGAAAAGCAAACTAAACACGTAGAGAGGATAAAACGTAAGTCTACAGTGGGGAATCCTATACCCCCCAACACCCTATCTTGCTTAATATGATGAACATATTGTCACCAACCTTTACAACTATCAAAAATATGCAAGTTGGGAGTGCCTCGCAACAATTGGGACTGACTATAGATGCAAGCCAAACATTGTTTGCTCAAATAGCAACTTTCTTTCAAACCTCTATTAACCAAGTATCACCTCCTACAAGTAGACCAGACTTAGCTATTAGCAGATATCTCACTCCACCTCCTTTTCCTAGCAATGTGGAGATATGATAATGTTCATATTGAATTTTATTTTTTGATTGATGTTACAGTATATTTTGATGATCTACTTTGCATAGCAAACTTGTTTATTTGCTTCAAGTTATAACCGTGATATTATTATAATATGTGATAATGATACTGTTGTTATGTTTGGAACCTCACATTTGTTTAAGGTGACAAGAAGTTAAATACAAGGTTTCAGTAATATGTTGATATGTTTCAAGTATGTTTCGTCCATGTTTTTTCAATGGTACCACCCAATCAATGATTGCAATTTGATTAAAAATATAATTATGATATGGCTATAAAATGTCCTAATGCTGCTGTTGTTATTTATTGGAACTTCAAATTTGTATCTCTTATATATGCTTGATGAGGGTTTCAGCCTCGTATTTTTTGTGGTATCACTAATTACACTATGTTTCAGTGTTTGTCAATTAAAAAAAAAACTTTGATTGCAAAATTAAAAAACACATAATTCTAACTATTTGTTCAGGTATGGATTCTATATATATATATATATCACTATCAAAATTTAACAATACTACAGATTAATTATATATATACATACACTCACATATATAAATATAGTTATATATGTACATACTGTAGACATTGAAAAATGTCCTAATCGATGTTATACACTTAAATCAGATTTATTAACATCATTTCCTCTTTAATCCATCCTCTTTTCACTTAATTGATTTAATTAGCCTACCTAATTAATTAATTGCATCATTTTCATCTGTTAGCCTAATTAATTAAATCGGGTTAATTCATCTCTTTTCACACTAACACTTCATCTAATTAAATTAAACTAGCTATGGCACCTTGTGCAATGGGTACACCGAAGAGGTGTGGAAGGTGAATTAGGAAAAAAATGGTTTATTTTTTGCACACATTTGTGTAGTAAATGATGCTAATTTATACTTAACTATGCAGGGTAAAGGATGCTATAATTTTAAAACCTAAATTTTCTCATTATTAAGATCTTTGCCATAATATTCATTTAATTTTAAAACCTAAATGTGCTCATTATTAGGATGTTGGCCGTAATTTTCATTTAAATAAAAATACTCTAAAACCCTTGTCGAAAAATAAGATGACATAAAATATAAAATTAGTCAAGCCCATAAAATTTCTTGTAATTTTATCAAAAATTAATTGTCATACAAATGAACTGTCAAGCTATTTACTCATTTTGTAGTCTTTTTTTACTACGTACACTAGAAAGCATAGAATTGTGTTAATGTGGTGAGCGTAAAAAGTAGAAAAATAGCGGGAAAAATGTGAACAAAAAAGAACGTCAATAGACGGTCAGGATGGTTTTCCAAAATTGTGCACACCATTGATTTATTATATTAGGTCAGCTTGCTCATATTTATGTGAAAAGTGGACGACATGAAAATCCATTAAGGTGTGAATGGAAAATCAGCCAAGGCGTGAAAAGCGGTGAGAAAGAAAAAAAAAATGGAAAAATGATGGACAACTAAGATTCATTTTAATGTCAACCAAGCCCTATCCTTTGTTTCAGATAATTCACAGGAAAAATGAGCTTGGAAAGCTCATATAGGACACGCCTTCGGTGTAATAAAACAATACCTCTCATTGAAGTATACCCTATAACACACCATATGATAATTACTGCGGTCTTAACTGCATGGTTCTTGCGCTTCCCAAGACAATGATGAGTTTTGATTTCCATTCTAGTGAAAGGTCTACGTCTACATGTAATAATTAGTCATGAGCAAGTTGTAGAAGAAAAATACAGAATCCCTACATTTGGCAATTAGAATTGAAAGTAAAAATTTCTCACTGACCATATTTTGAGACACAATATTTCCCTGTGTTGGAGAGTTGTTTCATAGATTTTTTTGCCCAAAGTTACTTGACTTTGCCTCTACCATATTTTGGGTAGAGTGTTGGATGTTTCTTCAATTTGTTTGTCAAACCCTACAATTCAAGGGATGATGTTTTCCCAAAATCCTTGTAGAACATGGGGAAATTTTCTAGGGAAGGGTCCTAGACACTTACAAAACCCATACAAAAAAGCTTCCAATTATCTTATGCCAAATGGTGGCTTCTGTGTTGTGAATTTATCCTAGATATTTACTGTTCTTTTCAATCCAAAGTTACAAAAAAATTGTACATAAGCATGAAATTCCATATTACTGAAGATCAATATTCCACACTCTAATTTTGTCAATAAAATATAAATTAAAAAAATATGGAGTTCCCACTCTGAGAAGGTTACAACATTTAGCAAGGCACAAGAATAAGGGGAATTGTCTTGTCCAAATATCCTAGGTCCAAGTTGCCCTCATGATCAAAGAACTTAGATAGCCCATAACTCCAATCTGATCCTATATCTTCCTTCAAAAGGAAGTTCACACTTATGTTGTATTATAGGATTAGAAAGATTTACCAAACTTGGAGACTACAATTTAAAAAGTTGTATATATCGGATAATTTTTACCAAACTCGGAGACTACGGTGTGATCCAAAAACCCGATTGCTTTAAATTTTTCTATAGATCATTTCTATAAGCTTTTCACTATACAACTTTATAACATAGTTTTGAGGCTTTGTAAATCTTGGCACATGTAGCTAGGTCCCGATCCAAAGTAATCCCTAGACTCAACTTGGAAGAGTGACTTCTCAACAAAATAAAAAGGACAAGAATTTCTTTAAATCCTAATTACCCAAAACATTCATCCCTCGCTCCATTTTAACACAATTTTTTTTTAGGTTCTGGAAAATTTAGAAAAGAAAGAAAATGGATATGTAACATAGAGGGAACTTTTATTGGTTCCTTTGGTCAACCTTTGAGGTGATTCTCATTGTCTTTTCCCAATTGTATTGGCGAATTTTGCCAAGTGTTCACATATTTCTTCCTCTAATTATAATGGAGAATTCTGCTAGGTGTTCACAAATTGCTTCCTCCAAAATGAACCTAATCTACTGAATTCACTTCTCTGATTTAGCTAGCTGCAGCCTGAAAATAAGGTTTCAACAAGGGTTCTAGAGTATGTTTACTAAAATGAAGCAGCAATCCTCCTATCCTCTATATTGCTGGAGAGGAATTTGTTCTACCATAGATGAAGCCAATTGTTGATATAGAGTAGCCATCCAAACAAAAGAGGGCAAGCGAATTACCTGGAGTTTTTGCACAAATTATGTTGGGATGTCAATGATGCCGATGTATGAAGAACTGTGCAGTCTTTGCAAGTAGACATATGAAGCCCTAGCATCGCCTAATTTCGTTCACCGTCTACCTCCCCATCCATCATAAATTATGCAATAACTGCTATACATGGAGAAGGGAATGGTCAATGAAAAAATGGAATTTTTAATTGCTATTGCAAAGTAGGAGGATGAATAAATATGATACACCATTTGCAGGCTACATTGCAGAGGATTAAATGCGATGCAGACGTGACGTGAAGCCTCCCTTTCAAGGATCAACATTTGCAGATGCCCGAACCTTCTTGCCTACTGTCTCTATGTTTTTCAACCGTTGTCAGGCAATTTGAGCTTCAAAAGCTCAAATAGGGACATGCCTTCAACATAATAAATCCAAATATTTAATTTAATCTCCTAAGTCATCTTATTTAATTAAATAACCCCAAGTTATTTAACTAAATATCATTTCACCCCTCCCCTATTTATTAAATTGCCTAATTTAATAAATATCTCTTTAATTCTTCTAATTCCCTAATTGCATAAATTAAACCTTCTTTAATTAGCAATTAAACTAATTTTCTTCTAAGCAAAGGGAATATTCCCTATCCTCCTTTTTTGCACAATTAAAACTTTGTTTTAATTTGTAAATTACCTTTTTCCTCACCCAACGGAATATTCCCTCTCCTCCAATCAAATCATTTAGCTTCAAATGCAAGTTAACCTTTAACTTCTTTAGCAAGTTACCTTTGACCTATGTGAGTAGGTCAAAAGTGTGTTTGTTTGAGGCAAGTGTGAGCCCTTGATTAAATTTCATCATGCATTCTCATTTGTTGATGAGAATCCATGATTCATGCCTCTCATCCCCTTCATATTGAACCGTTGATTAAGATTTTTGATCTCAACCATGCATTACTCATTTGCTCTCCTATAAATAGGCCACTATTTGGAGACAAATGGATCCATCTTTCAATTGCAAACTTATGCTGTTGAATTTACTCACATCCACACTCATCTTTTACTCACTTTTTTTTTTTTAATCTTATTTCAGTTATTTTAATTGCATAATAACTTAGAGCATCCATTGATGGCTTCCATGCATCCATCTTAGTTTGCACTATAAATTAGGGTTTTCATCTTTTTAATATAATTTTAGCTTAAGATTGGCTTAGCAATAGCATAATTAGATCATTTATAGCATAAAATCATGGTAACTTAGCGGATCATGTTCATTTTTGGCAATTTAGGTTTTCATACACCAAAACACCATGGTCTCATCGATTCTCTTCCATAGAATCGATTGAGACAAGCTCAGTAATCACAAGATTGGGAAAAGGTCATCATTCCACATCAACATGACACCAATTCCACAACAAGATAAGTTTTAGATGGATTAGAATAGATTTTTTGAAGGATTTTATGATTTAGTATGTTAGGTTTTGATAAAATGTTTAGTTTCAATTTCATTTGATTGATCTTGTTGAGATTCGATTATTGGTGGCTCTGTTATGCTTCGATTCTTCATCGATCAAGTGTAATTCAGCCAATACTAGTATTTTCACATCACATTCTGGTGCTAGGAGGGAAAACCGATCATATAACTATTTTTTAGCTCGAATTCCATGTTCATGTTGTTTTGCAGGTTGCAGTGATGCTAAAATCACAAACAATAACACTATTTCAATAGCATCACCATATAGTGATGCTCAGGAAATTTGAAACAATGACACGCAATTAATCTGCCAACACTGATTTAAATATGGCAACGTGTATTTAATTTGAAGATATCAAGAAATGAAAACGACAACACTCAAACTCACGGATAGCGCTTTTAGGATTTCAGGTAGTGCCATCTTTAGAGCGTACCCATCAAATAGTGACACAATCATTATCACTTTGGTCTTACTATAGGCGACACCCCATTTCACTAGGCTGACACTCAAATTTGACTTTTCTCGTGTTCATGATGCCATGCAAGGTAAAGAAATTTTATGTTTTTTGACATGTGACTTAATTTCTTTAGTTAATTTGATCAGCGATGCATGCTTGGTACGTGTTTTTGGCTGTTAGACTAACAAGGTTTTGTAGGTTTTAAAGACATGAAGCAAAAGCGAAGAAATTCTCTTCTATCTCAAATTCTATAATTGTAACAAGCATTTGATGCTTTGGGGTAATTATAACCCAATTTCATGCTTTCTACTTTCTGCTTTAGGAAACACACTAGAGTTCAATTTGGTTTAAAATGAATTCTCGAAGTTGGATAAAATTCAACCCTCACATCACATCTTTCAATTGGGCTTAAAATTGAACAAGGAAAATTTCATCTTTCAATTGGTGCTTAAAACAAACTCATCATTTTTTTGAAAGGTTAAAATTGAGAATTGTTTGCTTTGTTTTGTGATTTTCAATTTTGTTGGTGAATGCATATGCAATTTTGTCATGCCATTTGGCGATCTTGAGAAACAAAAAAACTCTCTAACACTTTTCAAAATCACCCACATTTTTCAATTTGGGTTTAAAATTGAACATCCATGCTAGTGTGAAAGAGAGTACATTATGTACAATGCTCCCCTCCTTGCACTTTATGCAAAAATTTGGTGAGGTCAAACTACCAAAGGGTAATCTCTCGCTTTTATTTTAACTTTAAGAGGGGCCTGCCTAGAATAATTTGAAGGTGACTCCAATCAATTTTTCACTCGGGTTGGTATATAAATGGATAAGACTAAACTGTCAAGTCCTCATGGTATGTAGGCCTTAGCTGTATAGTGTCTTTCAGAACGGGGTACTACTGTAAAGAGTATAAGAGCCCCTAGTAGGATTGATCAAAGCCTTTTGTGGCTTGCTGGATGCTCACAAGGTGCCATGTCCCTGATTACCCTTACTACAACCCATTTGTTTAACATGCCAAAATCCTAAAAGTATTTGTTGGTGCAAGAAAGGTCATTCTGAAGCTGCCCCACATATGTACTATTCAATTGTAGAAATAGGAAAATTCCTTTTAATCTCCAAATTTTAAGGGTTTTCAGATTTGGTGGTCCCAAGAAGTGTGTGTCGTGGAGGGGAGCCAGTGTTGCCAAATCTCTAACTATTCACATTGTCTAGTGTTTGGAGAAATCCTAGTGGGGACTCAACAAATATATCCATTTCTATCCTAGGGTTGTAAATGATTGTGAGTCAGTTTAACACTTTGCTTGGTTTCTAAATGATCCAAAAACAAACATTCACTATCCAAATTTCAAACACTTTGGCTCGAATATGGACTTCTTGAGTTAGCCTCGATATTACTGCTTGTCCTAGGATTTATCCTTACCGATTTCTAAATATCTTGACATTAATATCAAACCCATATTTCCCCAAAGACAACATGGGAAATTATGGCTTTGACCTCATGATTTTCATGAAATAGAAATTGTGAAAGTTCTAATGTTGTTGACATTAATATCTAGTTTTGAAACATAATCAAGACAACTGTTTGTGGTAAAATAATTTCACTTTAAGCAAAGATAAATTGACAAATGAACCCCACGTGACTATTTGGAGACCGATTGCTCTTGTTGAACAACCTGATCTTCTAGGTTCTATAATTCAGCCAAACTTTGAACTCATAAATGGTGAACAAACAGATCTCATTAGTAGTTTGAGAACCTTCACTTTTGAAAACAAGGAAACAAACACATAGTGGAGAAACACAACAACCATTCTAGACAAAGAAGAGGAACACGCCAATGTTGAGGCTAGAAGGCCCCTATTACCACCACTTGTGTGGCAATAAATATCTTCCTTTCTTCCATAGACTTAAACTGTTTTCACATGATCTCATGAAAAATCAGGATCCTTAAGCCAAAGTCTATAGGTTCTCATTTTAGACTTAGGCATCTCACTCCAAAATCTCTTAAGAAACACCTTCAAGTAGTTCACAAAAATAGAAACAAAATAGTAGCAAATTTTTATAGACATGCTTCAAGGTATAGTCCAAAGTTGTACGCATTCTTTTGGAGTCAAAATATTGGTCTTTTTCATGATACTCAACTCCTCTAAATGATTCATCCAACAGTCAAAAGCTGTAGGGGAAAATCTCCAGCACTTCATTTTAGACATAGAAATCGTAGAACAAGGTATGGTCAAAAGTGGGCTTCAATATTTTACCGCAATCGTTACACCTTGTTGAGAAACTTTTATGCCCGGTTTAGGAGAGCCCGAATAGGTTTGAACATACCCATCCGTCCTCTTTTTTTCTAAATCATTGCGTCTTTAGGATTTGAACGTTTTAGAGGACTAGCATCATTCTCACTACCTTGGTCTTGTCAAAACAAAAGGTTCACTTAGGTCAACATTGGTTCAAACATTTCACTCACCCTTCATCAAATTTCATCCTTCACCTCATCTATCTTTGCAAATTTCAAATACACCAACACTTTGGGACTTAAACATCAAACCAACTACTACCGTAGCTATGTTGTATGTGAAATGTATCCTTTTCCATGCACTTAGTTAAGATAGTTATCACCTTTGAACTAGTTTATCTTGAAGGTCACAAGTCTACCTTAAGGATTTCTAAGTTCATTAGCATCCTTTATCCCAACATCAAAACATCAAACTCAAGTCAAAAGTGTTGTCCCAAAACACTTGCAAAGATCACTTCCCACATCACCCATATTTTCATCCCCCATTATCATCATTTCTCCCAAAATACTTAGAGCATCCCTTTTACCTAGGTTTGAGTCAACTAGAGAGTTCAAACATTACAAAATTCAACACAACCTCCCATAGATGACACAAAATTTATGGTAAAGACGAGATCACAACACGAGAGAATCATGGAGAAAACTAAAGTTACATTTACCTGAAGTGATCCAAATCCTTTAGAATTAAATCCTAAAAGTCATGTTAACCCTTCACAACAACCATCATCTCCTTCATGACCATATGAGATCAAAGATGTTATGAATAACCCATTTGAGCTCACTAGAGAAGAACTTTTGAAACATCGATCCTTTGAAAGTGTAGCTCTTATCTCCCCCACATTTGTAGCACAGAGTTTAACACAAGATTTCACAACTCCATCACAAGGGCTAAGTCAAAATTACATACCTACTCTTGCAACCAACCTTGCTAAATATTTTGGTCACACCTCACCATTTGAAAGTAGTACACTTGTGGGTACTCTTGAAACTAATCCTCCACCCCCCACCACCATTTGGACACCTACTTTTGGTGCTCCTCCCATTCTCAAAAATCCAAAATAGCTACACACTTCGCTTGAACTTCATTATTC
>VDFB02047397.1:117106084-117141079 GCA_007258455.2 Sequoia sempervirens
GTTGACAATTTAAATGTAGTCTTAAGCAATGTTGAGTGGATTTTTTAGTCAGTTAAACCTCAGAATTGTGTAGGTTCTACCAAGTTTACAATACATTAGTTTAGACTCTACATTTTTGGTGTCATTATCGAGGATGGTGCTATCTTCATAGACTTTTTTTCACAACTTTTATAGTTAACTTTTGTTTCTAGCATTGGGATTGTTAGACTTAAATATTTTTCCAACACCAGAGATACACAAACATTGTGCAGGACCGCTACATTATAAAGTCATATTACATGTATGTTGCGGAAGAGAGATCCCTTGGGTAGATCCCTTCCCTCTACATGCCAAGAAGCTATATTAGAAGTTGGTGAATCTAGTACTAAGAGTAAGGGTAACACTGAAGAAGAAGTTTCCTTATCACCAACATCTAGCAAACATACAGAAGGAACATACCACACCATGGGAGATGCAGTGGATGATGATCCAAAACGTGCCACCTTTGAGTTCCCAATCACTAACCAGGAAAGGGCTACAGTGATGAAGAACATTCCTCCTTCAACCTTACCAGTCTTCTATGGGTTAATGACTAAGGACCCAAATACATTTCTCTTTGAAATTGATGTTTTATGCAGAAGTCATGATTATACTTCTAATGCTCATAGGCTCAAACTCTTCCCTGTAACTCTAAAGGATGAAGCCCTAATATGGTTCATGGGATTAGGTAAGGATGTTATTCCTAATTGGGACACTATGAATACCTTGTTCTTAGAAAAGTATTAGGATTATTGTAAGGGACCTGATAGGAGGAAAGATGACATTTTTAGAATTTCACAAAAGGATGATGAGCCACTAGAGGATTATGTGGAGAGATTTCGGTTTGCTTTAAAGAAAAACCCACAAAACAAGTTGCCAGAAGAGTCCCTCAAGTTGGTCTTTTTGAGGGGATTTAATGATGACTGCATGGATGCCTTGAACCTCATTGGACAAGGAGATATTTCTCAACTACCATTTTCAAAAATTTGTAAGGTCTACAAGAATTATTCCAGGACCTTCACTAAAAGGCCAAGAGGAGATAGGACATCAACTATTGGTAAATCATCTATAGGGTTTTTAAAGAATGAGTTAAGCAACCTATTATCCAACATGAAGGAGGAAATTATTAGCCACTTGGAAACTCAGTTGGATACTCTCCACATCAAGAAGACGCAGGAGGAAGTTGAGGCTATGCTCACTAAATATTTTCCAAGTTGTAGGCAAAGAAAAGCAAATTGCAAATGTAAAAGAGTGGCTAGTATCCAACAAGATAAAGTTGATAAACCTGATTTCCAGCCAATTGATGGAGATGATGGGTCCAACTCTTTTATATATCACAAAGGAGGCCTTGGAAACAAAGTGAAGGTATGCCACAAGTCCCCTTCAACTTTAATTCATCATTTCCTATTGGGAATCAAAACGTTTCTAATTGGAACTCTCAACCCTAGTAAGCAAACCAAAACCAATGGAAAAACCCTCAATAATGGCCACAAGCTCAGCCAAATTGGAACCAACAGCCAAACCCTTGGCCACAAAAAAAATTCTAGGGTTCCAATTACAATCCACATTGGCCAACCCAGCAGAATTAGTGGCATTCTCAATGGGAAAAAAGCCAGCAATGGTAGTAGAAAAATATGAACTATCAAAAGCCTATGCTCCCTCCACCACAACAACAAGATTTAATGTCTTCATAAAATATTACATCCCAACCAGCCAAACAACCACAAATACTTGTCCAACTTGCACCTAACCCTAACACTAAGCCTGTTTAATAGGCTTATTCTAACGAAGTTATGCAATACCCCACTTATGGGGTAGAGGTGAGTGATGCCCACCTTGGATCAGGAAAAAAACTTGCTAGACCTTTATCCCCTCAAATTACATAGATGGAGGATAAAGAACCTATAGTTGAAGCTTCAAAAAAATCACCTTTGGAACCTGAGTCAAATCAAGTACACCAAACTACCTCAATTCCAAAGCCACCTTTTCCTAAATGCCTAGCTATTCAAAAGCATCACACATAGGTTGAGACAGATATTTTAGGTCAATTAAAGGATGTGAGCATCAAGATACATCTCATCCAAGCTATCAAAGACATCCCTATCTATACCAAAACTGTAAGGGATCTATGTCTTAAAAACCAAGAAGAAAAAGGAAGGATCCTTAAACAATTCATGTCTTGGGAAACCTTGTCGATGTCATGTTAGGGAACATTGTTGTCCCTGAGTACATAGATCTTGGTAGTCTAGTAGTGGATGTTAAGATTAATGGAACCATCATTAAGAATACTTTGATAGACTTGGGGGAAACAATTAATGTTATGACAAAAGAAACAATGCAATTACTTCTGTTAGCCAACCTTATGCCTACACAAACTATTTTACAGCTAGCTGATAGGTCAACAATTAAGCCTGAAGGAATCATTGAAGACTTAGTCATTGTATTGGATTCTTGGGAATATCCTGCTAATTTTATAGTTCTACAACCAAAGGTTAATCTTGTAGGTTACCCACTCATCCTAGGCAGACCTTCGTTAGCTACAACCAATGCATTTATAGGTTGTAGGTCTGAAAAAATGATAATATCCAATGGGACAGTCACCAAAAACTTGGTTCTCTATCCTCCAGCCCAACCTTATGTTGATATTGAGCAAACTATTTGTCATATTTTGGATTAGGAAGATAACTATTCTCTGCATACATTGGTGATTATAGAGTGCAACCCTTTATTGGATGACCAAGATGAAGATGAGCTCATCACTCACATAATCCAAAATGACTATGGTAGGAGTCCACAGCAACAAGACTGCCTCATATGCCTATAAGACCCCTTGCAAATTATTATACCCACCAATTCTAAAGAATAAATATCTCAGATATTTCATTAATTACTACCTCAATAATGTCTACCTATCATACCAAATCTTGATCTCTCATTTGTCCAAGAATCATCCAAGGAATTGGAAATCATGCCTGGAAAAATGTTAAACATAAATAATGCCTTGACAAAAGAGTAGAAAAATTCTTTGCACAAAGTGTTGTAGGCACACTTCACCACATATGCATGGGATTACTATGATATGAAAAGCATAGATCTTGATTTATGTATGCACATGATTTATGCCAATGATGGTTATAGACCCATTCAACAACCACATAGATGTATGAACCCTACCTTAAGGGAGATAGTGAAAGTTGAACTACAAAAACTCCTTGATTTAGGTTTTTTCTATCCAATATTAGACAATGAATGGGTCTCACCTTTGGTAATTGT
This sequence comes from Sequoia sempervirens, assembly GCA_007258455.2. Lineage (NCBI taxonomy): Eukaryota > Viridiplantae > Streptophyta > Pinopsida > Cupressales > Cupressaceae > Sequoia > Sequoia sempervirens. Next base: position 117,109,376 of record VDFB02047397.1, read on the forward strand.
TCCCAAGAAAGGTGGAAAATGGAGAGTTTGTGTAGACTATAGGGAACTGAATACAACGACTAGGAAGGACCACTTTCCTTTTCCTTTCATAGATCAAGTACTTGATTCTCTAGCTTAGAAAAAGTACTTCTCATTTCTAGATGGTTTCATTGGTTATAACCATATTAAAATTGCTCCAGAGGATCAGGACAAAACTACATTCACATGTCCTTGGGGAACTTATTCCTATTAGTTCTTCCCTCCAACTTATGCAATGCTCTAGCTACCTTTCAAAGAGCAGTACTCAACATATTTTCTAATTATGCACATGAGTGTATGGAGATAAACATGGATGATTTCACTACCTATGGTGAAACTTATGACAAAGCTCTCAATAATCTGGAAAAAGTATTAAAAAGGTGTAAAGAACACAACCTGTTACTCAGCAATGAAATTTTTTTTATGATGATGACACAAGGAATTGTATTGGGACACTTTATATCTAGTGCAGGAATTTAGGTAGATCCACACAAAATAGAAATTATATCTACCTTACTTGTTCCTCAAAAACAAAGAGATGTTAGGAGTTTTCTTGGCCATGCAGGCTACTACAGGTGATTTATCAAATATTTTAGTAAGATTTTTGGGGCATTATTTGTTTTATTGAGTAAGGACATTGAATTTGAATGGATGTCAGAGTGTCAACACTCCTTTGAAGAACTAAAGAAAGCCCTGACTCAAGCACCAGTATTAAGAGGTCCTAATTGGACTCTACCCTTTCATATACATACAGATGCTTTAGATTTTTCCATTGGAGTAGTTTTGAGTCAGAAGGAAGGCAAAAGAGTATGCAATTTATTATATCAACAAGAATCTTCAAGGAGTGGAGTTGAACTATACTATAAAATAAAAAGAGATGCTTTTTTGTAGTCTATGCTATTAATAAATTCAGGCACTATATTATTGTTTGTTCAATCTTTATCCATACATACCACACAACAATCAGGTATTTGATGAACAAGCCATTAGTTGGGGCTAGATTGGTAAGATGGATGCTTCTTTTATAGGAATTTGACATTATCATAGTTGACAAACCTAGTAAAGAAAATGCAGTGGCAACTTTCCTGTCAATATTTCCAACACAATCAACTGAAGGAGTGGTGGATGATTCATTTCCTGATGAACACTTATTTTATTTACAAGTGCAGGTACCTTGGTGTGCAAATATTGCCAATTATTTGGTTACAAGGCAAATTCCACCACACTTTTCTCCAAGGGAGAAGAAACAGCTAGTCCACAATTTTTTCCATACTCCTAGGTATCTGGTTATCTATTTTATACTGGCCCAGATAACACTATGAGAAGGTGTATCAGGGAGGAAGAGATCTTTGACATCATGAAGGCATGTCATGATGATCCATGTGGGGGTCATTTTGTAGCAAAAAGAACAACCTTTAAGATCCTCACAATTGGCTATTATTGGCCAACTTAACATAAAGAGTTAGTTAAGTACACAAGGAGTTGTGATAGGTGTCAAAGGATGGGAAGACCAACCAAGAGTGATGAGATGGGCCCTTACAACCTCAATTGACATTGACACCTTTTGAAAAATGGGCTTTGGACTTCATTGGACCAATCTCACCTACATCCAATAACAAGGAATGCATCCTTGTTTGCACTAATTACTTAACTAAATGGGTGGAAGTAAGGCCTTACAATTTTCTAGAGATGGTAATGTAGCTAAGTTCTTGTATGAAGATATCTTTACTAGGTATGGAGTACCTAGAGAAATATTCACTGATCAAGGACCACAATTTACTTATGATTTAATCACCAAGTTGGTTGACAATACCAAATTAGACACAAGAAATCAACACCCTACCACCCTCAGGCTAATGGTCAGGTGGAAGTCACTAATAGGGAGATTGAAAATATTCTCAGCAAGACAGTGCAGCTACATAGGAAAGACTGGGTTGCAAGGTTACCTGAAGTAGTATGGGCTTACAGAACAACTTGGAAAACCACGACTGGATTTACACCTTATGAGTTAGTCTATGGTAAGATAGTAGTCCTTCCTATTGAATTTGAATATAAAACACTAAGGACAACAGTAGAAATATAAATGGATTTAATAGAAGCTCAGAAGGAAAGGCTACCTACTTTAAATGGTTGGATGAGATACGAATTGAAGCAATCCATCACATAGAGGTAGTTCAACAACAAAGGATGAAGTGACATGATCAGTAAATTAAAATAAAGGAGCTCACTATCGGGGACTAGGCACTATTATATGATTCACGATATAAAGACTTCAAAGGAAAATTCTAGTCCAGATGGTTGGGACCTTATGAAATTAGTAAAGTTTATCCTAATGGGGCAATCCAGTTACACACCATTGATGCAGTCAAATTTTTAATTCTTTTAAATGACCATAGATTGAAGTTATATAAGAATCCATTATAGAAGGATGATTCCATATTTTTCCTATTTCAGCAATATGGTGCTCTCAATGAACCAAATACATAATCTAACATAGAGTGATACTTCAACAACACATGATATACCAAGGACATCTAGTGACCCAATGATTGAGCTACACAACTCAATCTTTGAGATCACTTGGGATTAATTTCTCATTTACTCTCACAAGCACACACTAGACGTTATAATAATGTTCACAATATCTTCAAAAGGACCCATTTATCAATATTCACAAAGGGTCTTGATACCATAGGGACCTGTAGCTTAATGTTGTCAATGTTCAGAATGGGCCCTAACACTATAGGTACTTGTAGCACCATCTGGAAGCCGAAAAGAAAATTCAAATTAGTTGGTGCCATATTTGTTGCAAGTTCACACACATTCATTTCATTATATCCACATGTAATATCCATCACTTCATAATAAGTACCAATGGCATAATTCTTTTATTGCCTGCTCGCATTTCAAATACTCAAGTTGTCAAATTGCCAGCTCATATTCATAATACTTGTCCCATCATTTTCACTCGCCACCCACTATTTATTACCTTGTAGTTATAATATGTCACATCGAATCAATGAATAGATACATTCTTTCCAATTTCCACATGTGGCGAATGGTTATTTCTTCAAGGCGGTTCAGGTATGCTATCATGATTATTATAGTCTTCTATAAAATTTCATTATATTTTTCATATTACTCCATGCATGTGAAATATTATATCACTAATTACCATCATTTCATATTTAAACCACCTCCAAATCATAAATGTGAAGTGAGGTCACTCCATCAATTAAGTTGGGGAGAGGGTACAACCTAGTCAGTCTTTTCAAAATATGCCACCTAAATTAAAATCAATGGATAGAAACGACATGCAAAACCTTCTAAATTATATCTCAATTTTGTTGTCATTTCCAAATTGCTAAATTTTACACCCTGATAATTTGAGCTTAAGTTTAAACTAGAGTCGGGAGTCAAACTTAGAACCTATTCATGAGCTCGAGTTAAGTTGGTACTGAGAAGGGAAATTTGCAGTATGGTATGCCAGTAAAGATATACAAAAGAACAAAAGGGAATTGAAGGGTTTTGAAGGTGGTAGGAAATATTGAGTTAAATTTCAAAGCAGGATTGAGTGCAATGAATATAGAGGTAAGCCAAAATGGGAGGTGATGTCATAAGAAGGGAGCCAGTAGCTCACTAGAAAAAATTGGAGGATGCAACAGTTTTACCCATTTTTACCAAGGTTGGTTGGCTCAACTACTTCTTGAAGTTAACGGAATTTAGTGATGACATGACAAGAAGGTTTGCATCTACTCTTGACTATGATGAAGCTATGGTAAAAGGACTTTTAGTAGACGCATATGAGACCACCACTGCACAGGTCACTGGGTTACCAAGAACAAGGGTAGAATTTCCAACACAAGCTGATGCAGTTGCAACCAGGGAAGAATTTTGTATACGAGGATAGGAATTAGACTCCTCACCACAAGGTATGAAGAGACTTTCCCTCCCTTGGTTATGGGAAAATTGTGCCTCTTACATTGTCATATATATCACCTGTGATGGTAGGCAAAACCTTTTTGTATATAGTTCATTTCAAATTACTTAGTCATCTCAAGAATAATAAGTTAGTGAATGTACCAAACTTTTTGTACAATTTGTTGAAATAGATGGCCTTATAATACCGAAGAAAAAAAATTAATACCTCTCTATCTCATCACTATTTAATTACCTTACTAATAAAGAGGAATTTAAGGATTCAATACCACAAGTGAAGTGGGGGGACTTCAAGGATTGCACAGGTATTAATAGTTTGTTGGATGCACTTGTAGTACTTGAGGATGTAAAACCCCAAAATGAACCTATAGAGGAAGACCCTCACATCTCACATGTGGCTTCACCTGCTCGTAGCCAAGGTGAGCATGAGGAACCTAAAGAACCAAAATCTAGGCCACCTATAATTGAGAAATTACAATCTTCTTCATGATCACATAAATCTAAGAGTCGGAGAGGAAGTGCACCTACCTCCTCTACACCCTCTAAACCAAAAGAAAGGAAGGATACTCTAAAGAAAAAGAAGGTTACTCAAAAGAAGAGAGAGGATGTTCCAAAGCAGAAGAAGGGGGATGTTCTAAGGCATAAGAAGATTGTTCAAAAGGAAAAGAAGAAAATTGAGAAATAAATACTCACACCTAGATGCTCAAGTAGATTAAGGAAACAAGGTGCCATGAAGGAAAATATAGAAGAACCAGAGGAAGAAGAGAAGATCAAGGAACAACAATAGGAAGATTTCCTGATTATAGAAACAGACTCTGCTGTAAAAGGGGATATCCCTGGCATGTGAATACACCAACAAAAAGGAAAAGATATGTACTACCAACTTCTTATTCAGAATCATAAGATATATTTACTGCTAAAAAATTATGGACAAAAAATCTAGATAGTCCCATTCATTGAGATTATGAAGAAGGTAATGAGCAATTTAAAGATACAAAGGAGGTTTACATATAAGAGATGTAAGGAAGGAAATCCAAGAGGCATTGGATAGGATTAAACAATTGGAGGAGTTAGTGAAAAATTATGAACAAAAGGATAAGGAAAGAGAAGAAAAAATGTAGGAGATGGAGGAGAAACTAGAGTTGTATGGCCATGGCACTAAGCTAGATTTGTTGGCATAGCTGGTCATCACCAAGACAGGGGAAAAAGAACTAGCAATGCTAGATGAGAAGCCCTCTCCTATAAAAACTCTTGATTACCACACAACCTTCTCACTTGGCTACCAACTGTGGAAAGTGACTAATGAGCTTGCATAGGAAAAGGAGAAATGGAAGAAAGAAAAGGAAGAATATGTAAGGAAACTGGAAAAGAGAGACATGGAATTGAACTGAATAGCAATCAAGCTGGAAGAAATAGTAGATAAAGTTGTACAAATTGTCAGATGTAGACCTCCACCTAGAACATATGCATTATTTTTATAGGAAAGGTTTGTATGCTTTTAGTTTAGTAGATTAATTAGCAAACATTTTGTTGGTATGAGTAGAAATTCTGATTTTCTTGAAATTTTTGATGCTTCCACACCTAAAGAATAGGATTAGTTGTGCCAGTTTTATTTACACAACTATGTAATACTTGATGAGATAGAATGAAACCCTTTAATTTTTGTGGGAGATCTTTAGATCAAAGCACTTGCCTCCTACTATAGGAATGAGTAGCTTAGGGGTGAGATCATGGAAGATTATTAGGAGAAAGAGAAATCCATTGCATTTCCTATAATAAAAGAGGCTAAAGACCCTGATGCAATCATTGAAGAATGGATGAAACTTATTAAACATAAGGGTCTGGGAAAGAAAATCATGAAACTCAAAAAGGAAGATTATGAAAGAATGCAGATGTTAGCTATGGGTATCAAACAATAGTGCGACAAGCATGCACATAATAGATGGAATAGTTTAACACCTGAATTATAGAGGAAAGAACCGCGTTCTATGTATAATTTCACTACTATGCTTTAGAGGGTACACAAATATATAGCAATTGGTGTCAAAAAAGGAGTTTACTAGGTACCATTCACCTCCATCCACCTATTCTTCTCTATCCAGTTCCACATTGGACTGGGGAGAGAGGTGATGAATGTGAGAAAGTAGGAGTTATTAGAATGAGGTAGTTTACAACATATCAAGGTTTCTATTTGAAACAAATTCAAGGGGTTAATACAATTATGGACCTGAGACAAATTACTTTGCAGTACAATCAGTATCCCTAGTGTTTTACTTGGGGATAAGCAAAAGGCTAGTTGGGGGGAGATGATAGGTCTAGATAATAGTTCATTTTATGTTGTTTTCATACATGTTTTGAGACATTTTTAGATATAATTTCTCGACAATTCTCCTATATTATACTATCCTTTCATATCTATTATGCAGACTTGAACCTAAAATATAATGATGGAATTATGGTTATAATATACTAGTAATGTATAGTTTATATGAAGATATGTATGGAATGTTGATGGAATGTTATGTTTTGATTGTGATAGTTATCCTTGTGTACATGCTTTATGAAATTAACTTGTTTGTAGCTGAAGGGGAACTATGGCACGTAGCCATTGCAGGATGAACCCGCAATAGCAGGAGTTTGGAACAACAAAACAAGGGAGTTCCAGATTAGACTGAACATGTTGCTGATTAAAGGCACTTGATGAAGGTTGAATGTGCATCATTATAACCAATTAATAAACATTGAAGAAGAGGTCTCCTTCACTTATGGTATTTTGACAAGTGTTTGTATGTTTACATGCAATTTTGTTTTGACAAATTTTTAGTCCTATTAGGATTCTTTTTCCTTTTTAGTTATAGGTTGAATAAATCAATCTTAACTCTACGTTGTAGTATCTGGGAGGGGAGTTAATGATTTCAATTAAGTTTTTGCTTTGAATAAGATTCCCTCAAGATTGTATATAGTTGTGGGTTGAATTCATAGATAAGTTAGTTGGTTTTTCAGTTTTATGTTATTAGTTACTTTCAATTTCAAGACATGAAGAATATTCTGAATGATTGAGTACAATCTGTGAAAAGATATTTTGTAATCCTTCATGATATTCAATGAATGGAGTTAGTTTTATGGGATGAGTAGAATCTAATTAATTAGATTTGGGTTCAGTTAAAGTGAGAACTACTTGAGTAGGCCACTCAAGGGATTGTTCCCCACTTCTTCAATTGTTATTTATGTTTAATAGTTATTTTTCATTTATCATTATCTCATGAACTTTATGCAAGTTAACTAGAATATTCTATCTTGCTTATTGTTTTTTATTATGTTCTATCTTGCTTATTGTTAATGAATGCTTATGAATATGCATGCAATGGTTAACCAATAGTACTATAGAGGTTAATTTAGTTGATTCATTAGCTTTTATCAGTCTTTGAGTTATCACAACATCATTTCATTAGTAATAGTTTAGTTACAGTCTAAGCTATAGGTACCTGTAGCCACTAGTTCTAGTTATATCTTTTATTGTTTTGTAATTATGTGAGTTTCCATCAAGTAGAATAACTTGAATAGGGTAGTTTAAGTTGTTTTGAGTCTTTGAAGGCATATATAATGATGCACCATCACAAGCTTACAAATCTTGGGTTGAAAATTTAAATGTAGTCTTAAGCAATGTTGAGTGGATTGTTCAGTCAGTTAAACCTCTGAATTGTGTACCAAGTTTACAATACATTAGTTTAGACTCTACAAAGAGAGAGGTAGTAAACAAGGATGTTCTATAAATAAGCTTTAAGTAGTTGTAATTTCCCTGCTTGAATAAGAAGTTTACCCTTCCATCCCACCAAATTATTTTGGACTATTTCTATGATGTAATTCTAATAATTGCTGCTAGGTTTCTTGGAAATTAAAGGAAGACCCAAGTAGGTAACAGGAAGAACAACATCTTGGCATTCAAGAATTCTCATAACCCTATCTTTCACAATCTATTAAAGAAATAGATTTTGTTTTTGTGATAATTTATATACTGGCCAAAAACCTTAGCACAGTCATTCAAAATAGATTTATAGTGGCCAACTTCAACAAAAGAGGCTTCTCCAAAAAGAACGGTATCATCAACAAACTGTTGGTGAGTAGTAGGAGGAAGTAGTAGGAGGAAGATAGGAAGTAGCCTTAAAACCTTTCAACAATTTTTGATTTGAGAGCTTTTCAATATTTCTCCCTAGAACTTTAACCACTATTATGAATAGGTAGGAGAAAGAGGTTCTCCTTGTCTTAAACCACGTCCACAAGAAAAAAATCCCTTGGGAACACCATTCACCAAAGTAGAACACTTAGGGGTAGTAATAAAAGAGGCAATAAGCTTAAGGAACCTTCCTTTAAAACTAGATTACTTGAGCACAACAATAAGAAAAGGCTAAGACACTCTATCATATGCCTTAGATATATCCAACTTCAAAGCCATCCCTAGTTTCTTATTGAGCTCCATAGAATGAAAAACCTCATGGGTAGAAACAACAACATCCAAAATATGTCTCCCTTTAACAAATCCTTTTTGATTCTCAAAAATCATTTTGTTAAAAAAATCTTTCAATCAGTTGACTATGATCTTAAAATATATTTTATAAGTTGTGTTACATAAACTTATGGGTCTAAAATTTTGCATTGAGAAAATAGCTTCCTTCTTAAGAATAAGAGCAATAAAACTAAAATTATTTTGGTTTAGAAGTCTACAAGATCAAAAGAAGTCCCAAGAAACATTTAAAATATCTAAGGAGACATCATCCCAAATTTCTTGAAAGAAAGTAGGAGGAAACCCATCTGGCCTCGGGGCTTTAAAAACACCAAAGGAGAAAAAAATAGATTTAACTTCCTGGAGAGAAATAGATTTGGACAACTCTTTAAGGTCTCGATCAGTAATCACTTGGAGAAGTTCCTCAAACTCCACTGAGCAAGAATCAAAAACCTTATGAAAATTAGAAAAGAATGAGACAACCTTATTATCAATTTCATCCTCAATATTAAGAGTTGTATCATATTTGTTAATTAAACATCTTATTATGTTCCTGTTTATGTGCTTCATGGTAAATTGAATCTTATTATTATCCTGCTTATGTGCTTCATGAATTTTTCGGTTGTTTCCTTATTTCAGAATCTTGAATATTGTCCTCATTAGGTTTCTTTTCGTTCCACTTGTCACTTTCCTCTTTGGTATTACCATCCATTCCCTAGGACTCCTCTTGGATCTTTTGATTTAGGTCTTCAGGAGAAACAAAAACTGCACCATCCCCTCCAATAAAAATAATAGTATTTGTCTCTTGCCCTTCTGAGATCTAATGTTTCTATAACAAATCCTCAAGAATAGTACTTACCTAGAGATTCTAAGAGTCATTCAAAGAAACAGTTTTATCTTTAGGCTTTGAAGACTAGATATTCTTAGAACCTAGCTCCTCATTTTTATTATCAGAAACCTACCTTAAGTAGGTTTCCTTGAAAGGACCAAACTTCCTACAGACTTGACAATATGCTTTGACATTTCATACTCAATAGGTTGAATCCATTTCCCATATTTTTACTTCAAGCCAAAAAAATTAGGAAGGGAAAAATTCACTACCACATTAAAATAGATCCTAGCAAACACCAACCATGACTTTTGTTGTGTAACTTTATTCATAGACAGTAAGTGACCAAAATAATTTGCAAATCTTGGAAAAATGACATAGTTCCAAAATTCTAAAGGGAGACCAGAAAGGCGAATTCGGGTAGGAGCAACCGTACCCAAATCCGTAGAAGGGTTGAACCCTGGATTCTATTTGCAAAGTGACAGAAAATTCCTAAACCCATTATCAAATGCCCAAGCCCCCTTGTGGGCACCTTAATCAAATACTCTACAACACAAAACTAAAAAGGAAGAGATCCTTAGACATAACACTAATGCTATCATTGCCTTTTAACTTCCAAATAGAATCAACTCATTCTCTTACCTGGTCAATATTTGGATGGAACACAAGAAACTTTCCAACCAAAGAGAGCTTGAGATTATATGTCACTTCATTCATTAGTCCCTTTATAACCTCCACTTCCAAATCATCCATAGAACAAGAAACATTCACAACTTTATTCTTAGCCATACTAAGTGAGCTGCAACCAACCAATTTTTCCACATAAGAGATATGATCTTCCTCTAAGAAGAAGGAATCCAAGCCATACGATAGATAAATAGGGGTCTTCCCACAAGTATGGTCAACAACCCAATAGAAGAAGATGCAACATTTACAAAAATAGTACCAACTTTAGGGACACTATTTTTGGATGGGGGAGCCCATTGGGCCCCCCCACCAGACAGACCCATCAGAGAAACCCTCAAGAATCTTAAAAAAAAATTGAAATTATAGATGCGTGTGATTCAAATAAATATGTTATGTCCTAACACATTTGATGAAATTATAGAAAAGGGTCTTACCATCAAAAAATCTCTCATTGTTTTTGAAAGTGTGTTACAACTAGATGAAGCAATGTTTATTCAAAAAAGAATAAAGCATAGCAGTAGGATGCCTCAATCATTAGAACGAGAGGAGTGATGATGAGGACGGAAGTAGGTATGCCCCTTGAGAGGATATGCGAGTTTTAAGAACATGAGTATACTCTTGAAATGCATGAAGGGTTAGAGGATATAAGGAAGAGATGAAAGGATGGATAGGTTAGGATGAGAATATGGTTGGGATGAAGAAGCAAATATATTAAGGGATATGAATTTTTATTTGATTCAAGTAACCTTTATTTGATATAGCACTTGACGTTATGCACCAATGCATAAGGACCAAGGTGACAATGTGTCAAATGTATAGATGACTAACTAAAAAATAAGGGTCACAAGTAGGTATATATCATATGACACCATGGTATGAAAGACCATGATGTCATTTTGGTTACATGATGTCATTTTGGTTACATGATGCAAGGACCATTATAGATGCAAAAAAATGATAATAAACATAAGAAAGCAATCAATCATGTATAAATGATGCAAAGATAAACACATATTTCCCCTAGTAAAGTTAAAAATTGATTGATTGATTGATGATAGCAATGATATTATTGTTGAGGATGACAATAATACAAATTTTGGGAATGATATATCCTAATGATGATAACTTAAGTAAAATAGATTAGGTTTTGCAATGAGGCTAGGAACAAAAATATTAGATGCTTTGGATGATGTGTTAGATTGTTTAGAAAGATTATGTGGATTATGATTGTGTGTGATTGTATGGACTACACTATGAATATTTTATTTGTGGGTGATTGGATTTGTTAGATTGTATTTAGGGTAGTCAATCACTCACAACAAATGATAAGGGAAAATCAGGTCCATGGGAAAAGATGAAATGATGGAAAGGTTGCTTAGATATGGGATCAGAGAGTGGAGGAGGAATGCTTGGAGAAATCATAAGTATATAAAGTATCATAGGAAGTGGATTTTATGACAATGTTAAAGAATATGAGAGGTAGTAGGGGTAATTAGAGGTGTTTCATGTGAGATGACATGGTGAGGTTTATGTGTTGGAAAAGATAGCTTGGTGGTTCAAGGTAGTGGAGGATTAATGAAATGGAGGACAGTAAGAGTGATGAGTTATAGAGAAAGTAAGGCTTGTATCGACCAAATCATGCTTGGAGAGTATTCCCCTATCTTTATCAATATTGAAAGTAAAAAGGGAGTATAGATTGGATATGATGTGATAGGTATGAAAATACAATAAAGTGGTAGATAGTATGTGATAGGTAGGATAAGAGAAGTTTGTCCACGAGTGTAGGGTGCTCATGAATGGGTAATTTATGCATGACACATGTTTTCTAGGTTTTCACCATGATACTTGTCAAAGGTGCCATAGGAATGTTTTCACCATTGGATGATTTATTTCTCTTTGATTTTTTATTTTTTATTTGTTATTTTTTTGTTGTGGATGTTTTTTATTTTATTTTTATGCTAGTTGGATGTTGGGATGGGGACAGACAGATTTGGATTAATGATAAAGGATATGTTGATTTTGATTATTATGGATGAGGGATATGGATTGGGATGACAAAATCAAGTATCTATTTTGAATGTGATAATATCCTTTGTTGCATAATTGTCATGCCACTAATATATTGGTAGAAACCTTGAGGGTTTCTAAGTTGACTTCTCCAAAATATAAATAGGGTACCATCATAGCTCCAATGGTGAAGGATGTTGTTAAGGAAAATGAACTGGATGGGTAGAGGATGATGGGGATTAGGCGATAGCTAAGATTAAAGAAATGTGATGGTGGGTATAGGTGGGAAAGTGGATAGGGTTTGAAATATGGGTGGTTGAAAGGATGAGATGAGGGAGGCATGAGTAAATGTCATGGAACCTATGGAATCACAACTAATAGTTTCACACACCATGATGGGAATTGGAGCTTTGGATTAGGATGGGATGTTGGAATTTATATGGAGTGTTTAGGATTATTGAATTTTGGATGTAGGGACCCAAAATGGATGGAGGATTTGTAAGATGGGGATGATTTGATTTATATGGAGGGTTTTAGGATTGAGATGGGGGACAAGGAATAAAAGTATTTAGATAGAAACATTGTTTGATCAAGCGTACTCTTCCTTTGAAATGTAGAAAGATACGATGAATTTGAAAGAGAGAGGCATTATCAAACCAATCAAACATTTTGAATGGGCTTCAAAACTTGTTCTAGATAGAAAAAGAATAGAGATATTAGATTATATGTGGAATTTAGAAAATTTAATAATAAGTCCCTTAAGGATAACTATACATTGCCTAGTATCAACCATTTGATGTAGTAGGTAATAAGGTATGAGTTGATGTCAATGATGGATGGTTTCTTGGGTTACAATCAAGTCATGGTCAAAGACTCTGAGCAAAATAAAATAGCTTTTACCATGCCATGGGGAAAATTTGTATATGTTCAAATGTCATTCAATTTAAACAGTGTTGGAGCCATTTTTCAAATAGCTATGGATATTGTCTTTCTAGGCCGTATAAATTAAATTATGGTTGTCAACGAAGATGAATTGACTACATACTCCAAGAATAGGAATGATTGTTAAAGATATTTGAAGTTAATCTTCTAGAGGTTTTTATAACATGGGATATCTTTGAACCCTAAAATCTTGTTTTTAGCATAGAGGAAGATAAGCTCCTTGGAAATTTTGTGTCCAAGGAGGGGGTGAGGATTGATCTAAAAATATCAAAGAAATTGTCCTTTTCCCTCAAACCAAAATAATTAAGGTAGTACGATAATTCTTTGGGCAGATAAATTTTATTATGTTTGTTCCTAAATTTTCTAAGAATACAAAGGTCATTTCTTTGAGGTTTTAAAGAAGGGGCAATAATCAATTGGGATAAGGAATCAATTGATTCCTTCTCAGAAATCAAAGATGCACTTAAGAAGGCACTAGTTCTAGCAAGTCCATATCACTCTAGACCTTTCCAATTGTTTTTCTTTCCATCATTTTATGTTATTGATGTTGTTTTGCAATAAAAGAATGACGAGGCATATGAATAGACAATAGTTTTCTTTAAAACATCCATACAAGATGTTGAATTGAAATAATCTATAATGGAAAAACATGCTTATGGTCTTATTAAGGTTGTCAATAATTTTAGACCTTATCTTGTAGGTTCCAATATAATAGCTTTTGTGCCACATACAACTATTATAGACATTTTTGTGCAGCATAAGGCATCAAGAAAAAGGTGTATATGGACCAACACAATATAGAAGCATGAAATGGTGGTACAAACAACCAATTTGGTTAGAGGTTAAGGCCTTGAAAAATTAATGGATAAAGAAAATTTGGATATTTGGATGTTTTTGAAGTCAATCAAGTAAACTCTGACCCTTCTCTTGCTCCATGCCTGTTAAAGGATTATCCTTGGTATAAGGGCATTATATTTTATTTAAAAAACCTAAATTTTCCTCGTGAGTTGAATGATGAGAAAAAAGAGGACATTAAAAATTTAAGCTCAATTTTATATTTTTATCGAAGGGCAATTAATATGGAGAAGCTTTGATGGTGTGCTCCTAAGATGTTTAAATAAAGAGCAATCTATAAGAGTTATTGAGGAATGCTACCATAGATTATGTGGTGGGAATTATAAGTCAAAAACCATTGCTCATAAGATTAAGAGAATGGGTTATTGGTGGCCCAAATTATTTAGAAATCATGGCTAGGTTTGTGAAGGGATGTGACACTTACCAAAGGATTTTTGCTAAGTTTAAAATTTTAGGTGTACTTTCCCTTACCACAATTTTAATAGAGGCTCCATTCCAATAGTAGGGTGTTGATTTCATAGGGGAAATAACTAAAAATTCTAGCAACAAATACAATTGGATATTGGTGGACACTGATTACTTTACAAAATAGGCAAAGGCAATCCCTATAAGGAATGCAAGTTCAAAGGTGGTGATTGAATTTTTTTGAATAACATAATTACTAGGTTTGGTGTACCATCAAGAATTAATGATGGAAATGCAATGTGTTTTAGATCCCAATATTCTATTGACATGTGCTCACAATATGGGATATCTTTAACACAGTCATCACCTTATTAACCACTAGGAAATAAATGAGTCAAAACAAGTAATAAATGCATCATGAACATCATTAGAAAAAAAATTGGATCTAAACAAGAAACTTAGGTGGGATGACAAGTTAAAGTTTTTTTTTGGATAGATAGGGTATTTACAAGAAGGTTGTTGTGAAGAGTCCATTTGAATTAGTTTATGGTATTAAATCCAAATTTCCAATCAACCTTGAGTTACTGATTTACAAGTTGCTACAATAAATTGAAGGGGAAGGAAAAAGTGTTATTTCTCAAAGAATACATGAGATGATTGAATTGGAGGAGGCAAGAAAGGCTACCCATGAGAGGAATTTGTGGAGGTTGTAGAAATGAAGTACCTCTTTGATAAGAGGGCTACCAAAAGGGATTTTTAGGTTGGAGATCTCATCCTTATATGGAATTCCAAGTTAGAAGACAAGGGAAAATATAGAAGATATAATGCCTTGTGGGTTGGGCATTATCATATTACTGAAGGTTGGGTTAAGAAATATTCTACCTTAGGAGCCTTGATAAAAATTTCATGGAGCTACCAGTTCATGGTCAACACGTCAAGGAATATTTTTCCTAACCTTTTAAGGTACTCAAAACCTTATATGTTGTCCTTTATTCTCTTTTGTTGTGTTTCCTTGTACATATTATTGAATTTATGTTATCGAGACCCTTATTTGTCAAATTGATATGGCTTGAGTCAATCTTGATCCTTGTTGTTCCCTATTTTTGGTTTTCTCTCAAAGATCTAGTTTCTCATTGTACCTATAAGAGACAAGCATCCACAATTAGGGCCAATGTTGGTACTCCATTTTGTTGTGTCTCATTTTTGCCCTATTATGCTCTTGTGGTATTTACCATTTGAAACCATCAAGGAAAAGTTGAGAATCGCTTTAGTGCTACCTGGACCCAACCAGGAATTGCCATTTTATATTTATACAGATGCTTCAAATGATGTCATTAGTGTAATTCTTGGAAAGAAGATGAATATGGAGGAAATCATGTTATTAGGAAAAAAATAACTCTTACTGAAAGAAATTACGCTACTATAGAGAGATAATTCCTAGTTTTTGTGTATTCCCTCAATAAAATATACCATTATATCATAGGTTATAAGATAATAGTATATAAAAATCATTAAGCTTCTAAGTATCTAATGAATAAACTTGATGTGAGTGGACAAATAATTAGATGATCGTTACTTCTCTAAGAATTCAACATGATCATGATAGGTAAAACTAAGAAGTTTAATGTAGTAATAGATTTTTATCCAAGATGCAACATGAAGGAGGAAATGAACTGGTTAAATATGAATTTCTAGATGAACAATTATTTTCTATATCTACGTATACACCTTGGTTCATAGATGTATCCAATTATTTGGCCATAGGATCATTCCTCCCATAATTTATGTAAAATGGAGAAGGATATTGGTTAGAGAGAGCATGAATTTTAAATGGTTTAATGGTTTTTTATTTAAGTGTGGACTTGATCAAGTTTTACATGCGTGTGTAAGAGTTAATGAAACCTATAACATCATGAGATCTTATCATGATGATTCTTTAGAAGGATATAATTTTGCTTGAAAATAACTTCCCACAAGATCCTTGGTATTAGATATTAGTGGTCCTTAATGCATAAATATGTTAAAGATATGTTCAATAGTGTGATGGATGCCAAAGAATGGGGAAACCAACAATATCATGTGAAATACACCTCCAGCCTTAGGTGGTCCTAGAACTATTTTAAAATTACAACTTGTTGATCCGCAATATTAATGGAAGGAGAACATACTTATATGTATAAACTATCTTATAAAATAAGTAAAATTTCAAGTGTTCAAAGTAGCCACAAAAGAGAAAGTAGCAAAGTTCCTCTATAACAAAAAAATCCTTAGATTTAGAGAATCCAAATCTATTGTGATCAACCAAGGAGGTCTCAATTCATGTGTCAAAGATTCTTTTAACCTTTAATGAATATTTCCAAGTAATCCATAAAAATTCATCACCATACCATCCTCATAAAAATGATCAAGTGGAAGTGAATAATTGGGAGCTCAAAATTACTCTCACAAAAATAAATTTAACTAGTATAAATATTGGGCTAAGAAATTATATGAATTTGTTTGGGCGTGTGTGCAAGTGAATTTTAGCCTAAAAATGAAAAACAACAATGGAAATTCCAGCAAGAAGACACAAACAAAACACTCAAGATTAGCCTAGTTTAACCCAAACAAAATGCACAAGAAAAAACCAATTTTACCTTGCATGAGTTGTCTCCTTTGGTTGGCCCTTTGATCATAATTTTATATGCTTCTTATTTAACAAAATGGCTCTAAATTATGCTCAAAATGATGTGGATGTAATGAGGGATGCAATGGTTTCCATGGATAGGTGATTGGATGCAATATGGTGGCTCTAAGATGCTACAACAATGGAGGATGTTTGGTTGTGTGAGTGCATGAAAGTTGGCTAGGTTGAGTGCTTGCTTAGTGATTGCTTGGTTGATGATCAAAAGAGGGAAATTCCACTACTTTTAGGGGAAGTGCCTCTAAACCAATGGATGGTTGAGATGAATCCAAGGTGGAGGAGATCAAGGGCTAGGGTGAGTTGAGAACTCACAAGCCATCTCATGCTGACATGTGTTAGGTGAGGTGGGAAAGAGGAGATGAAGTGTCAGAGATGATGTGGAGGTACTAAGATGTACCTTGGGAATGGGCAAGATCTCATCATAAATGAGGTCTTTGTCCACATGTACCTTGGGAGGACAAGTGAGGAATTAAAAATTCCTCACAAATCCTCATGGGGATGAGAGAAGGAATTAAAAATTCCTTAAAATGCATGGGAAGGATAAATGTGAATTTTAAATTCACATGGGGAAGATGATGCCTTCTCCAAAAGGAGAAAGCATTTAATAGATTGACTAAGGACACATGCCATAAATGGCATGAGGATTAGGTTCGCCTAAATCAATGATTAAGGTTGTACAAATGCAAGGTTAGATAGGTTAATGAAAGATTAAGAGAAAGTTGAAAATTATGGAGGATATGACCCTAATGATGATTAGGGATGTGCACACCCTAATCACAGATTAATTAGATTAAACTAGATTAAAAGGGGATTATGGAGGATGTTGACATGAGGAGAGAGAAGAAGATGAATTAAAAATTGATTTAATTCTTTTAGATAAAGTTACTAAATTAAATAAATTAACCCTTTATTTAATTTAGAGAGGAATGGGGCAAGGTATTTGATTAATTAATTAAATACCTTAGGGGGCATTAGGTTGGGATGAAATATTAACCAAATAACAAATTATTTAATTAATATGGCTTAAGGATGTGGCACAAAGGAATGCAAGGGTGAATTTGACCATATGGGAGTGGTCAAATTCAGGTGTGTACATTTTTCCCCTCTTCGAAATACTATTAAAATAACAGTGTTTCAAAGAGAAATAAAACACGGACAACTCAGTAGAGGAAAAAATGTTAGATGGTGCCTAGGTATCGCAGGAAAATGGACAGGAAAGAAGAATACAGAAATATGATAGGGTATGCCCCCTCGAGAGGGTAGAGGGTAGATGGGGAAGAAAAGGGGCCCCAAGTGACTTCTTGATATGGATAAACAAAGGGTACCACGCGATAGAGCACGAAAAATTATGAAGAATGACTTTTCAACGGAGGAAAATGGGCATGCAGGGTGCAAATGGAAACCCTTGGAAGAAAAGGGGGAAATGAATTAATAAAGGGTTAATCAAATAGTAAAAAATTACCCAAAAATTAAAAAGCTAAATAGGGTAAAAAAATAAAATTATAAATATTAAATTTGAAAATTCACTATTCACCTAATTTTCATTTGCACACTTGTCATTGTGCGATTGAACGCGAGAGAGAGAGAGAGAGAGAGAGAGAGAGAGAGAGAGAGAGAGAGAGAGAGAGTACTAACATAATGAGTGACATGGAGGGTGATGACGAGCTGATCCACTGAGGAGAGTAGGTGCACATGTACTACTATGAGCGAGTGGTACCCCGCCAAGTAGGCCTTGTATCCGTGCTTTGTGATTTCATTCAAATTTTAAGCACACGTTTTTAATTTTTGGGTAGGTAGCTACATAAATGGATTCACCACGGAAGGGTGGATTCACACTTTCGGCTAAGCGCATTCATCTATTCGATGAATTGGCGAGAGAAGGAGCAGATACGTATCCTGCAAGGGAAAATACACGGGGAGAGGGGTGATTGCAAAATTGCCTCTCCAAAAAGGGTGAACCTGCACAACGCAAGGGTGGAGGAAAAGTGGGATAGGTGATTTCATGATCACAAAAAAGGAAAAAGGGAAAATGATAATCCACCCAAAAGGGGAATAGGCAGATGTGAATCTTCCCAAAAGGGGAATAGGCAGATGTGAATCTTCCCAAAAGGGGAATAGGTGGATGTGAATCTGCCCCTTGGGAAGAAAGGTGAATGCAAATTATCCTCTTGGGAAGAAAAGATACAGGGGTGATCATGCAGACACCCATGGGGGAAAGGGGCAAACATGAGTTCACCATTGGGGATAAAAAGGGAGAATTTGTGCCCAGACAAGAAAGGGGTGGGTGTATTTACAGAATAGGAAAACTTGCAAAAAGAGACCACAAGTGTGAATGTGCATGCTGGACAGGCGAACACGCTAGAAAGAGGAATAGGCAAACCCGTATTACACAAAGGAAAACTCGTCAAATTGGGGTAGGGATGAAAAAGGAATAAAATAGCAATGAGATGTTAGAAAAATATGATAGGACGACTAGCATGAATGCAAAGTTTCGAGACTCTGAGGACATGGAAGAGACACTCGACCATGCTTGAGGTGACTCTAGAGAGGATGACCCTTGAGGATCATGCGACACTGGATCAGGCGAGACTATTGCACATGTTGGGATATCCCAACATCTGGTCACACAGACCTCTATTGATAGCATTGATGGAGCAGTGGAGCTCAGAGACTTTGACATTCCATCTCCTGATAGGGGAGATGACAGTGACATTGGAGGACGTATGGAGGATCCTCATACTACTGATCGAAGGACATTTGATCAATGTGATGCACAACTAATTAGTGGAGAGGAGTGTACGGGCGATATTTGGACCTATCGACCTTTCCATCTAAGGGAAGGAGTTAGATATTGATGCATGCTTGGCGATGGTGCAGGCACCACTACCATTGTATATGTGCAGACTTATCAGTGGGATCCTACTTCCTGATAGGAGCGGTTGATTTTTCATCCTCAAGATGATTGAGGTTGTTAGGCACATCGTGGAGAGGCAAGACCGTGTCTTCACATGGGGGCATGCGTACTGGTGCAACTATATCGGGACATGCACATGGTGTGCTACAGGTGGGCGTTGAGTATCACACATGCCACACTGCTCTAGGTATGGGCCTGGGCACATATCAGAGTGGCACGCCTAGATATTCTAATTGTTAGAGCCTAAGATGAGACGTTGCTAGTGACTTATTGGTGGGGATCGGAGTATGGCTGGAGGCTACACTACCAGGAGGTAGGGAGCCTAGAGGGGTGGTGATGAAGGATAGATGGATTGGTGGATGGTGACATTACTTAGAGACCATATATGGGATGACATTTTCTCAATTAGCAGAATGATGACAAGTGATGGAGGGGCTATTTGTACTCATAGTGCTATTCAATAGGCTGAGATCCATTTATTATTGAGTTGCACAGGCTAGATAGGACAACCCATCAGTTTGGGATTCAACAGGACATCTTTGTGAGGCCCCAGATGTTTAGATGGGTTAGCAGGAAGTCTAGGGCCATATTGGGAGAGCAGATTACAACCAAGTATTCCCGTCAGATGTGGGAGGAAGTCCTGATTATGATATGGTTGTGGAGGGGAGGATCAGAGGATGCAAAAAATACAGTGTGATACTCAGCATAGGCCTGGGAGGATCACCATAGTGGACCCTATTGTACCGGTTGTAGGATTCAACAAGGAGGATGAGTAGGAGTAGCCGAGGCCATAGAGGAGGAGGAGGGATGGCAGATGGAGGGGAGAGGTGGATATGGAGATGGAGGAGGCAGGGAGAGAGGGGGAGGTGATGGATGTGGATGCCCCAGTAGTGGACTCATTGGCCATGGTGCTATATGTTCCACCCCCACTAGAGGACCCATCAATATTATTGATAGGAGCTTTGGCCAGGCTACAGATTACAGAGCATAGACTACAGGAGTTAGAGGATGATAGGGATTGCTTGCAAATAGAGATGGAGAGACTGCAGGAGTTAGAGGATGATAGGGATTGCTTATAGATAGAGATGGAGAGACTACAGGGAGAGGTGTAGTAGCTGCAAGATGCATAGTGAGATGGAGATAGAATGTTTAGGGAACTGGTAGACAAGGCAGGTAGGTGATTATTGGAGATACAGACCAAGAGAGATGATTTGAGGAGATGGCTAGAGGAGGATCTAGAGAGAGAAGAGTGTGTAGAGGTGGTAGTTGGGGAGGCAAGGGCTTTATTAGAGAGAGCAGAGGAAATTGAGGCCCAGGTGTAGACACTATAGAGCGAGAGGGATGAGGCAACAAGGAGGATGGAGCAGCTGGAGGTACAAGTGGAGCAGATGAGGTTGGCGCAGGAGGCCTGGGAGTAGGAGAGGTGGAGGATTTCTCAATAGAGGGATAGGTACTGCCTAGAGAGGGAGATGGCCAGGGCATAGGCAGTAGGAGAGGTTGATGCCAGGATAGAGGTGAGATACTGGATGTGTTGGTGTAATTAATTATTTAATTACACTTACATAAGTTAGGACATAAGATTTTTTCTAAAAGTATTAGTTAGATTTTCTAGAACTTATCTTATCTAGCTAATGTATCATTTCCTAGGTGATTAGTTTGTTGGTTGTCTCATTTCATAAGATTATGACATTTGTCAACATCATGTTCATTACTACATTTCAACCTTGCCTATATAAGGAAGGTGTTTGTACACATTTGTAATATACTTCATACCTCATCATTTGATAGGTCTTAATATCAAGCAAGCTCATTTTCTTACATATCCTCTTGTAGAAGGTTTTCATTATTTTTGCAAGTGGTCTTGGGTGTTGAGCTAATATCTTCAACTCTTACATGGTATCGAAGCCACATCTTGAAAAACCCTTCTCAAATTTGAGGGTGGAGCTATTGCTAGTGAGATATCTAGATTTGAGGTTGTCTCCACATGTGGGATTTCATGGAAAGTCACTTTTGGCTCATGTTGGAGGAGATATAAGCTTAGATTTGAGTTCAAGGTAGCTGAGAAAGTCATAATTGAATTTCATTTTACCTAAATCTAACATTTCTAGCCAAAGTTGTGGAGGTTTGAAGATTTGCAAGATCTAGGAGTTGCAGAGCTTCTAGTGCATTTTCAGGTAGATCCAACCTCGCCATCATCTTTAGGAGGCCCAAGAGATGAAAATCGATACATAATTTTCCCTATTTCACCTTCAGTTGTTTGTAAGGCAAAAAAAATTTACCCGGGGGGTCGTACGACCCCCAGGTACAGGGTACGATATTTAGTTTTGCAGAAAAATATTCTAAAAAATATGTTTTGCATTTTATATTTTTTGGGCTAAAATATTTTGCAATATTCATTGTGCTTTTTTTATCATGGGATTTTAATAAACTAGCAGAAAAAGTCTTTTTTTTGGCAGAATTTTAAATTTGTTGTAGGTCTATCCTTTGTCTTGTCGGCCCTTGCGCCGTCAATTGTCCTTCAAAGATCGTTGACTAATCATTGAATTCCACTGGTGACAAAATCTTTGTAGTCCTCCTGCTGGTGCTGCCTTCATTATCCACAGTGGTTTAGTGTTTACCCACCCATCCTATGTGTGGGATTTATCGGCTTATTTGATGGCCTTTGCTTTTTTTTTTCCGAGCCTTGTCTATGTCATCAAATCACTAATCATTGACATTCATTGCCAAGGTCTACAGTCCTTTGGTTGGCCTTCAATCTCATACTCTTACTCTCTCATCGACATACTCTTCTTGGCTATATTGAAGTCTCTATCGGTCCTTTCAATCCGTCAATTGCCTGAGATTCTTGGTTGGCGTTGTCAAATCAGATCTGACTGTCAGTATTTCCAGGTATTCACTTCATCTGCTAGGTCTTTAGGTTTTTTACAGCCCTTGCAAAGCCTTACTCCACTCATTACCAGTGCTACTTCAAATCTTACATCTCTTGTCGGATAGTGTCCCTAAGCTCCATCATCGGTGTGCTTTGCTATCTTTTCGGCTGACTTATTTGGTATAGTTTTTCATCGGGAAGTGGTATGGTGGAGTTAATACATTTATTAGCTTTTATATGTGTTTTGGATTATTAAATTTTTACAAAACCTTGTAAAGCTGACTATATAATTGTGGGCCGCCCTTTGTATTTATTTTTTTTGAATTTTTTTGGCTAAGGTCATATGAATGACCAGGCCCTAGTCCAACAAAGCTAGATTATTGCATTAGTTTAGTGTTGGCAATGCCCTAATTTTCCCCCTAAGTGCCTCAAATAGGCCTTTTTTTTGTTTTTGCATAACTTTTTGCCACAATCTCCAAATTATGCAAACGAGATATCGACAAAAAGCTCTCTTTGAGTACTTCATAGTGGTGTAGGTATTTTTGACAGATTTTTCTATAGGTACAATTTATTCACAACTGAAGTCAGATCACCCCTTTGGACCTCTGAGCTCATAAATTTTTGCCAATTTCTCTGATTTTGGTCATTCAAGTTGCATTTGAAAGGTATTGAGGAGCCCTTTGATTTGGTTCATGTACTTTTTTCAGTTTCAGCCCCAAGTGTGAGATATTCAGATTTTTGCATATTTTCTTTCTACTTCATAACTTGGACATCCTGATTCTTGAAGAAGTTTTTTTTGTGGGGGGAGCTTATTTTCAGTTGTATTATCAGATTTGGGAGGTTTCATATCAATTTGATTAAGATATTTTCCATATTTGCATTCTTGGTACTTGTTGACCTCATGGTTGAACTAGGATTTGAAGTGTTGACTCCTCATAACTATCATACATGGAAGGTAAAAATACAAAAATTGTTTTGGTCAAAGGGTTTTTGGTCCACTTTGGGTGATCACCAACCTAATTTTTCCAGCTCTAGAATATGAACAATTTACTCATAGGAATAAATGTGATGAAGCTATGGGTTTAATTGCAATGCATGTTATAGATAGTTTATTCTTTCATATTAAGGAATGTACAACTCCTAAGTAGGTTTGGGATAAGTGCAAGACTCTCTTTGGTGTAGTTAGTGAGGTACATGCCATGCAGTTGAAGGTTGAATTGGATTCACTTTCTACAAATGCATTTTCCACCATTGAAGACTACTTTGTAAAATTCAAATCACCAAGATCTCAATTGGCAGAATGTGGCAAGGAGAAAAATGATAAAGAGTGCATATTTTTTATTTTGTCTAAGTTGAAAGGTTCTTTTGCATACTTTTCTACTTCCTTTTATGCAACAATGGATGGTTTAGGTGATTCTTTTTTAATGCCATCATTTGAGACATTTTGTGATAGTTTGACTAGAGAACAAGGAAAACTTAGTCAACTTGATACACATGCTAAGAATCGTGCTTTAGTTGCATCATCATCTAAGGATAAAGGAAAGAACCTCCCACATCTTCAAAAGAGGAAAAACCTAAGAAGGAGAAGACTAATTGTGGTTATTGTAAAAAACCAGGGCATGGTGAAAAAACTCGTTACAAGAAAGATTTAGATGAAATGAGGCAACTCTTAAAGGGACACAACATTTTTTTTCCTTATAAGTCTAAAATTTCATCATCATCATCTTCTTAATCAACATCTACTACACACATTGGTCATGTAAGCATTTCCAATAAGAGTGATATGATAGATGATTATAAACAGAAAGGACATGCCCTTGTTGTCACACAAGTTGAGAGGTCTAAAAATTGGATTCTTGATTCTAGAACCTCCTATCATATATTAGGCCAACCTGAAAGGTTTTCATCCTTGAAGCATACTTCACTTATGAGGATTTTGATGGCTAATGATGTGTATCTTGATGTATTCAGTAAAGGGGTTATTGATGTGCCACATGGTAGCTTTAATAATATGCTTTGTATTCCTGATATTAAGCACAATCTTCTTTTAATATATCAGATTGCACAAACTGGTAAATCAATTGAGTTTACTCCAGATTCAGTCTACATTCAAGATTTGGAAACCAAGCAGCTTGTTGCAGTGGGTAGGTCCAATAATTAGGAAAAGATATACTACTTTTCTCATTTTGTTCCTAATGGTGAATGTTATAGAAATGAATCTCCTAGATCTAGTGTGGACAGTTGTTTAGGTGGTGGATGTCATGGATGGTTAAACCTTGCCATTCTTAAACCATGTAATGAGGTTGAATCTCCTCCCGCTTCTTCAGATTTGAGCTAGACTTCAAATGAGCAGGATACTTGTGGTTTTCTAGATTTGCACATATAGGATGGTTTCATGATAGGGATATCAGACTTGGTCTATCATACTTCTTCAACAGATTTGGAGGACTTGTTTGAGGGGGTTTCTCTCCTTCTTGATCATTCATCTTTGGAGGTTTCTCTTGAGTCTTCACATTCTTTGTCTCCTTCCTTGATTGGGGTAACACCTAAGTTTGGTAAGGCATCTTCAGAGGCTCTTGACACATCTTTAGAGATTTTGTGCTTCTAACTAATTCCCTCTTGCTTCTTCATGAAGATGAAGTTTCTTTAGCATCAGCCATTGGATATTTTTCTTCCCAAAGGGATATACATTGTTTGTAGGTGTAGATGTCTAAATTTGGACACTTAATTTATCCAAATTCATCCTCTTTCTTCTTATTTTTCATTAATTAAGTAATACTGCTATTATTTAATTAATATCTTTAATTTTTCCAAATCCCTAAGGTATTTAATCAATAATACCTTATCTCTTTAATCCTCCTTCCATCAATTGAATTAAATAAATATTCCATTTATTTAATTCCCTTCATGTCACATCCTCCATCATTTTTATCTTATCTTAATCCTTCTTCTAATCCTATCATTAGGATGTGCACATGCCTAATCCTTGATTAGGATGTGTCACATCCTCCAACTTTTGCAAGTTGGCCTCTAATCTCTCTTAGCCACCTAACCCTCCTCTAATCCTTCATTACTCTTTCCCATGTGATCTTTGACTTGTCACATCAAGTCACATGTGAAATCTAACCCTCTTCTAATCTTCATTAATTAATCTAATTAAGTACTTGCACAATCCTAATCACCCCTTTAGTCAACTCTCCCCATCCTCCAAGGAATTTTTAATTCCTTTTTATTCATCCAAGGCACTCCACTTCCCCATGTGAATTTTTAATTCACCTTTTAATCCCCCAATGCACCCTTTGGAATTTAAAATTCTTTCCCATCTCCCCATGTGAATATTTGAGGAATTTTTAATTCCTCACATGTCCTCTCACCCACATGGGGACAAGTACCTCCTTTATGAGGAGATCTTGTCCAATCCCAAGGTACTTTGTACCCCTCTCCATGTCATGTCCTCCTTCCACCTCATGTCCACTTCACCTTTTAGGGCTATCTCACATGCCACATGTCAAGATGTGAGGGCTTGTGAGTTCTCAACTCACCTTAGCCCTACATCTTGATATTTGGTGGATCAATCTCAACCGTCCATTTCCCTAGGATTTCCCAAAAATCCTATAAATACCCCCTCTTTTCTCTCATTTTGGAGAGATCATTTGTGCTAGCCAAACTCTTGCAGTTTTGTTTCTCAACCTCTACTTAGCCATTTTCACATTTTCATCCACTTGCATCCATCTTCACACCCTCATCTAGCTTGCATCTTGCCATCCAAGGAGCATACACGTCAAAGATCAAAGGGCCAACCAAAGAATCGACTCAACGCAAGGTATAAAGTTCCATTTTGTGGCTTTGTCTTGTTTTGTTTCTAACTTAGGCTAATCTTGAAGTGTAGGTTGTTTAAGTTGTTTATTTGCACTCCTTTTACTTGTTGCTTGATTTCTAACAGCTCTATTTTGACCTATAACATTTCTGGCACACCCGGTGGGACCCATAAACGGGTCTATTTTCTTCACGTTTGCTTTTTTTGCATTTTTCAAGGTCCAGGTTACAGAGTGGCGGACTGGTCCTAATTCAGTGGCGGATTGGTCCTGGAGTGGCATGTCTAATTGATTGGCCGGTTGGATGCGGGCGGTGGTCTGGGTGGCCGGTGGTCCTAATTACGTTGGTGATTGGTGCCGGGTGGTGAATTGTCACGGAGTGGCGGTTGGTCTAGTCCGATTGTGATTGGTCTAATTGATGGCGGAATTGGTCCTAATTCGTTGGTGGGCCAGTCTCTCATTACGATTGGTGGATTGGTCTGGAGTGGTTGTCGGTGTGGTGGTGATTGTGAATCCTAATTCAGTGGCGGACTGGTTCTAATTCAGTGGTGGACCTGTCCTAACAGAGTGGTGGACCTGTCCTCTAGAAGGTAAAAATTTCAAGTTTTCCCGAATTGTCTTTTGGTAAAATAGGAACATAGTTTAATTAAAGGGGTGTCAATAAACCTTGCTTGGTGTGTTTGGGAAGGCTATTTGACGTATCCAATCCCCTTGCGCCATTTGGCGATCCTGGGTGACGAGAAATCATAGCTTTCCAAGTCCTTTTGAGTCACCCTTTTTCAATTTCTTAGTGGGACCTGCTTGGGGATTTCATCACCCCAAGGGACGATTCCAACCACGCGTACCGGCGGGGTATATAAAGGGGGGAGAGCGAAAGCTGTACCTCAATCCAACCACGTTGTAATTGGCAAAGCGTCGGGATGACGTGAAGAGTTGGTCCGAGCCTTTAGTATCTCGCTAAGGTTCCCGACTCACGCTTGTAACGGGTTGGTGTTCACGGTTTGGGCCTCACATACCGTGCGTATATCGAGGACTCCTTATAAACCATGTTCATCCTAGAGTAGAAGACTTTGTTGGCCATACCCATCTCTACTAATCTTAGGGTTGTGCTGTCTGAATTGTCTATCTCATGCAAAATCAGTCATTATCAGTGTTTGATATATTTTGGGTCCTTTGCCTTACCCATCCATCAAAAAAATCAAGCTTAAACTTATCCTTTGGCGGACTTGTCCTTATCCTTTGGTAGACCTGTCCCTGTGCAGTGGCGGATTTGTCCCAGTGCAGTGGCGGATCTGTCCCAGTGCGGTGGCGGATTTGTCCTACTGCAGTGGCGGATTTGTCCTAGTGCAGTGGCGGATCTGTCCCTGTGCAGTGGCGGATTTGTCCCAGTCCAATGGTGGATCTGTCCCAGTGTAGTGGCGGACCTGTCCTTCTACTCTTTCTTCCTAGGGCCACCATTTCCACACCGTTTATCCGATTGACTCTGTTCAAAGGCAGTTCCTCTCATCTTTTCGTGCTCTTTCCGATGATATGTACCACTTCATACTTTTGAGAAGTTATCCGGGGCACCTTTTTCCTCACCATCTGCCTCCTCGAGGGGGTACACCCTACCATTCTCTCTATTTACTCGTTCCGAGTGAACATTCACCCATTTCACATATCCTTTCATCATTTTGAACTCTCGTCCTATCATTCTGATCATTCGTTTACTCATTCCGAGTAATTGTTCATCCTTCCCAATCAACCATTTGCTCATTTTGAGTATTTGTTCATCCATTTCTATCATCCATTTCTCCAATCAAGTCATCGCTTTCCCCATCCAAATCACCTGGACTTCGTCTTGGGTTATTGTCCAAATTGACCAAAGCGTCTGATTTGATCGTCATCATCAACATTTACTTAGGATTGTCATCCATCCTAAGTTAATCATCATTGGCCCAATCAATTCACCTTCAATCTCAGGGTGGATTCGGTGCTACAATCATCCATTTATCCTTAAATCCGATCAATCAGTATCCTAAGTCATCTAAGATAATCTCTGAACGGGATTTCTAGTCTCTTTCATCATCCATCAGTCAATCTTATCAATCAATCATCGATCAATCTTATCCAATCCAATCTAATCACATCCCTATCCAACCACCTTCGACCCAATCAATCTATTTCCATCTTGAAGTAGATTCGGTGTCGTAATCATCCTTTGATCATCCAATCCAATTGTCAGAATCAATCCCATCCAATCATCCAATCATCCTAATCTGAGCTTTAATCCAATCCTAATATGAGCTTGTCCTAAATCCCGATTTGGGATTTTGTCCATTTCCATCCAAAATATTTATCCATCATCTTTATCCTTTCATCATCATGAATTCTTATCCTCCATCAATAGTGGTCAAGGGAAATCCTAATTACATCGACGATGATAACGAAAGTCTTGTTGATCAAGAGGTATACGACATAGATCCCCTTGACACTATCATTGCTAGTAAGCTTTCTCTACCCACATTCCAAAATCCAATCACCCCATCAAGTTATCCCATCATGTCTTCATCTATGCCTAATCACACTCCTTATGCTACCTTTGACAAGGGATGTCCATCATATCCATCATATCCTTCATCTACATCGTCCTCTTATCCAACACCTGCATCCTCTTATCCTAGTCTACCATCACAATACCCTCATCCTAATCCCTCGTCCACATCCTCCTATCTTAATCCTTCATCCACATTTACCCACTACCCCAATCTCCCATACCAATCTTCTCACCCTAATCCTACATTCCCACCTTCCTATCCTAGTCAAACACAAACACACCCACCCACTTACCCTAATCCAACATCTCCATCTCCCTATATCAATCCATCACCTGCCTCCTTGTGTCCTAATCCACCATCCCAATACCTTTATTACAACACGCTGCCCATATCTTTCAATGAATCCATCCACTCCATGTCATCCTATCCTAATTCCCCATGCCCATATCCTTACCTTAATCCTCCATCCAGTCTTAATCTTCCATCTAATCCTAGCCCACCAATCCCTAGTCCTAATCCCCCACTAATCCATAAACCTTCATCCCCTCCCACCTCGCCATCTCAGCCTAGCATATCCAAGTTTCTCCAAGGAATTATAACAAAGGAAACATCCCCCACTCCACACATTGCAGTCGTGGAACCATGCCATCCCAACCCATCATCCATGGTCGTTAGTGACAAGACCCTTCTCCATCCAACACCTATCATTGATGCTGCAATCACATCCTCTGAATCTATTGAGTCCCCATCTCCTACCATCATATCCGCTGAATCCATTGAGTCCCCATCTCCTACCATCATATCCGTTGAATCCATTGAGTCCCCATCTCCTACCATCACATCCTCTCAATCCACTGAGTCCCCATCTCCTACCATCACACCTACCAAATCCATTGAACACCCACCCCCTACTCCGAGAGCCCTTGAACCTATCAACGACACCCAAATCCAATCCACTCCTCCCACTCCTAGTATCCATGCCAAAGAATATTTTGAATCCTCCATCCTTCCATCTTCCCCACTTGCAGAGTCCCCCCATGACTCCATTATCATGCCTCTCACACACGATGAGTCATGCCAAGAGCCTGACCCAAAGCATGCCAACATATCCCCTCCTCCTGATCAAGATCCTACCATCCCATCTAGTCTACCCCAAGATCACAGTCCCCCATCCATTCCATCCATGATCCTCTTGACATTCAAGATTCTATCGCTCCATCTCCATCTCCATTGCATGAACCTGCTACCACAAAATCAAATCCTATCATATCCCCTACTCCCTCTCTTGATACCACCCATCCAAATGCTACTATCCCATCATCTCCTTCTCAAGATCCCCCATCATCACCTAAAAATGCTATCCACACACCACTTGCATATCCCCTTGGTACTCTCACATTCTTCAATGGTGGCCTCCTTGCAGAAGAAAAACATAGTGTATATACCACCCATCATCCCCCACCTAATAATGGACTCGCATCATGTTTTCAGAATAACAAAAATCCTATCATGGATCGAATGCTCAAGAACATGAACTATCAAGGAAAAGGTCTAGGCCTTCACGAGCAAGGTATTTTAGAGCCCATACAAGTCAAAGAACAAATCTGCATGCAAGGTCTTGGATCTATTCCCCAAGACTCACAATCTAAACACGTTGGTACAACTTCTAGACGTCCTCAACGAGCCTTTTCCAAAAGAAATGTCAGCTCTTCCCATCGCTCCACCAAATCATATGCTGCCATCCCTCCTCCTCTATCGTATCACCTCAAAACAACCGCCCATATTCCTCCTTCATTTGCTCCGTCCATTTTGGTTCCTTACATCCCTCCATCCACCATCTCCCGTCCTTCATCTACTCTATCCATCTTGGGTCCGTATATCCCAAGATCACCTCCTCCATCTCATCCTTTCACCCATTCAATACCTATACATGTCATCCATCATAAACATCCCTCTCACATGTCCCATAATCAGGATCAACAAAGGCACATACCTAAACATCCCCCATCTACACGTAATCCCCATACTCCTACCTCCATTGCTCCACATCGTCCATCCCCTTACACCCATCCCATTTCTAGTATGAGCACTTTGGATGCCAGAGGAAAAATGCAGCAATCTAAACACCCACATGAATCTAAAGCTTCCCATGTCCCCTCTAAAAGACATGGTAACGAAAAGAAAAATCCAATCCCAAATCAAAATCAAATCAATAGCTCGCAAAGAGCCAGCAAAGCAAAGATCAAAACCATGTGGATCCCAAAGAAAAAAGATGCAATGCAATCAAATGAAAAATCTGTAAGAACATCCAAAGTTGCTAATCCAAACACTAATTATACACCCCTTTCATCTCCTAAATCTATTTTGGGTCCCTATGTCCCGAAATTCACTATTCCATCTCCTCCATTATCTCCACATTCTCCATCCATTGGTCCCCGTATCTTTTCACATCCGCCACCACATGTGCCAATGTTGGTCCTAAACCCATCCACCCCATCATTCTATCCATACCATTTCCAACATCCCACCCATTATCCCCTGTACCTTCCCCATCAAATCCCTCTCATTCATCCTCTAGCATAATCCATTTATCCTAAGGTTGTACCAACATCCAATAGTCGGTTCGAACATGAGCTTTTAATACCTGATATGGAACTTGATGCTTGAGTCCTTCATCCATATCCTTATCGCATGTCTTCTAAA
>VDFB02047397.1:117141179-117320970 GCA_007258455.2 Sequoia sempervirens
TTTCTTTCGTCGTCCCGGACAAAACCCATGTCTTGAAATTTTCAAAATTTATCGAAAAACCATATTTTTTAGGGTTTTGATTTTTACACCAAACTTCCAGAGGCCATAACTTTTGACTCGGGTGTCCGTTTGAGCTAAAATTTGACGGGTGGTTGCGTTATGCGATAATGAGTGGATTTCCAACTAGTTTCTTTGAAAGTCGTTGGAACCCGTTTTGACCCATTTTCGGGGCCTCAAACTTTCATCTTGACCCTCAAAATCCCAATTTAGTGTTTTTTTCCAGCATTTTGAAAAATTGTTCACTCATAACTCAAAATGCATATCCCGAATCTGGGATTTTAGTTAGCAATTCATCCTATCTCACCAATGGGTATTTCTTGGAAAAAATTGGGACTCTCAAACATACGACCATGAAGTTTCCTAAAATGGCAAAATTTGACAATTTTTAAAAATTGCCAAATTTGGAAAAATCTGATTGTCAACACTTTATGCCCTTTCAACCCCGGAACTTGGTGTAGAATTCATCCCATCACATCCTCCAATCATTCTAGTCTTCAATCCAATCCTCATCTGAGCTTTAATCCTATCCCAATCTGAGCTTTAATCCTATCCCAATCTGAACTTAACCAAACCCCTAATCTGAGCTTTCATCCCTCTATAGTCCAGATCTTTGGGTATCGAACAAAGTCTTAAGATCCCTCCCTCCACCTCTTCACACCTCCTATCATATCCAACATTCATCACACCTCCTTCTATCATTTCAAACTCTCAATCCATAATCTTGATCAATCGTTTACTCATTCTGAGTCATCTTCCACCTGTTCCTACCCTTCACCTTCTCGTTCCACGAATCAGTCATCAATCCATCTGGCAACATTTTCCTCATCATCCATCCCAACAATCCTTATCCCTCTATCCAATCCACCCAAACAATCCTTTCCTCCCCCCATCCTCTCCCCTCATCCCATCTCATAATCCCTTATCTGTTTCACATCTTTTCTATCTCATCATTCATCTATATGGCATGTCATCTGCCCACTTCATCTTTGATGATTTGGATAACTATCCCATCCTTGAGCTTCGTGATCACCATCATCCTCCAATCCAATCCAACAGGTCTATCTTGTCCCATTGTGACAGTCCAATCATTTTGTCCCCTTATCTAGGGTTATTCCATCATCTTTCATCCATCACTTGTCTTTGGCCTTCCATCGAACTACGTTGCCCCTGCGCTTTCACATAGGCAAGGTCGATCATTTGATCTGCCCCCGGGGTTCCATCATCAGTCTTTCTATTCTGTCCATCCCCTCCTCTATCATCTATCATCTTCCATCCATCATCAATCTATATTGTCCACTTTTCTCCTATTCTCCATCCCATCTTGGTCATCCGTCAAAATCATCCATCGAGGTCTCCTATCTTGTGTCATGTCTCTCATGTCGCATCATCAAGCTATGCCCTTATCTCGCCGGTTCTTAACAAACGAGATCCACTTGTATCATCATATCCAATCGGTTCTGAATATCCTACGTCATATCAATCTTTTCATTAGTATCTATCATCGGTCTCAACAGGATACATCCTTCCTAATAGACCTCATCAATCCCACCCATCCCCTTTGATTGATCCTATGGCAAAGGACATTTGAAATTAATTGTGATCTTTTGATGCTTTTGGCTTTTGTTTATCATTTGAGCTCCCTATCATCACTTGTCATGGTCGCCTTGATCCATCATATCATAGTGTGCTTTGACTAGTCAACATAGGGGTTTATCTTGATCTTTTCTTTGTCTTCTCGGTTGTCCCACGTAGTACCCACCAAGATCCTTGAGATCTTGTGTTACACTGGGGCATCCTTGTGTGCTTGTGGTTATCCCAATACCTGGCCCGACCAAGGTCATCGTGACTTTGGGGTGTTGGGATAGCCTTCTTGTTTGTTATGTTTGTTTTTTGCATTAGACACTAATCTGCCTTGGTTCTTCATACCCTGGCGTCTTGTGTCTTATGCTATAGCAAAAATCAGTGCTCCGATGATGGTAAATTGCATTTAGATTGCATTTCATCTCTCATCCTCACAATCCCCCCATCCATTCATCCTTCATCACACTCCTCTCCCAATCTTCCATCGCATTGCATCATCTTCTTCAACTCCCCTTGCATCATCTTCTTCAACTCCCTTTGCATCACCTCATCCATTTCGAGAGCCCACCCGTGTTCTCCTGAACCTGCATGTCCTCTCGAGGGGGCATCCTTCATCCCTAACTTTCATCTTTACCCCCATCATTTCCCTTTCTAGTCACTCCTTTGAATGACTGGGGCATCTTTTCCAGTATAACCATCTTCTTCTAGGTTCTATGTTTTAATATTCTTTGAAATGATGCTACTTCGTAACACCATCTCAAAGAGGGGCAAAATGTAGATGTCTAAATCTGGATACTTAATTTATCCAAATTCATCATTTTTCTTCTTATTTTCGTTAATTAAGTAATACTACTATTATTTAATTAATATCTTTAATTCTGCCAAATCCCTAAGGTATTTAATCAATAATACCTTATCTATTTAATCCTCCTTCCATCAATTGAATTAAATAAATATTCCATTTATTTAATTCCCTCATATCACATCCTCCATCATTTTTATCTTATCCTAATCCATCTTCTAATCTCATCATTAGGATGTGCACATGCCTAATCCTTGATTAGGAGGTGTCACATCCTCCAACTTTTGCAAGTTGGCCTCTAATCTCTCTTAGCCACCTAACCCTCCTCTAATCCTTCATTACTCTTTCCCATGTGATCTTTGACTTGTCACATCAAGTCACATGTGAAATCTAACCCTCTTCTAATCTTCATTAATTAATCTAATCAAGTACTTGCACAATCCTAATCACCCCCTTTAGTCAACTCTCCCCATCCCCCAAGGAATTTTTAATTCCTTTTTATTCATCCAAGGCACTCCACTTCCCCATGTGAATTTTTAATTCACCTTTTAATCCCCCAATGCACCCTTTGGAATTTAAAATTATTTCCCATCTCCCCATGTGAATATTTGAGAAATTTTTAATTCCTCACATGTCCTCTCACCCACATGGGGACAAGTACCTCCTTTATGAGGAGATCTTGTCCAATCCCAAGGTACTTTGTACCCCTCTCCATGTCATGTCCTTCTCCTTCCACCTCATGTCCACTTCACCTTTTAGGGCTTCATCACATGCCACATGTCAAGATGTGAGGGCTTGTGAGTTCTCAACTCACCTTAGCCCTACATCTTGATATTTGGTGGATCAATCTCAACCGTCCATTTCCCCTAGGATTTCCCAAAAATCCTATAAATACCCCATCTTTTCTCTCATTTTGGGGAGATCATTTGTGCTAGCCAAATTCTTGCAGTTTTGTTTCTCAACCTCTACTTAGCCATTTTCACATTTTCATCCACTTGCATCCATCTTCACATCCTCATCTAGCTTGCATCTTGCCATCTAAGGAGCATACACCTCAAAGATCGAAGGGCCAACCAAAGGATCGACTCAACGCAAGGTATAAAGTTCCATTTTGTGGCTTTGTCTTGTTTTGTTTCTAACTTAGGCTAATCTTGAAGTGTAGGTTGTTTTAAGTTGTTTATTTGCACTCTTTTAACTTGTTGCTTGATTTCTAACGCTCTATTTCGACCTATCACAGTAGGCATTTGATTCTCTTTTGTCTTCAAACATTCTTCAGTGGTTTTGGAGTGACTTCATTATGTGGGGGCTATGTAGTCTCTTTCTTTCTCTCCTATGGGGGGGCTTTTGTAATATATATATATGTGTGTGTGTGTGTGTGACAGATGGTGTCCTTGGGAGGTATCATGGAGTCCTCCATCCTTCCTCACATGATTTTTTTCTTTTTTTCTTTTCTCTCTTTTGGAGAGGAGTTTTTTCCCATTAGGTTTTCTCTTTTTCTCCAGTTGTGGGAGATTTATTTTTGCATTTGTACATGGGTACCTAACATGGCCTAGTAGCCAAGACCCATATTTGCATCATTTGCATAATAATCTTCTCCCTAAGTTGCACTTATGGGGGGGTGTTGGTGTAATTAATTATTTAATTACACTTACATAAGTTTACTTAGGACATAAGATTCTTTCTAAAATTCTTGGTTGGATTTTCTAGAACTTATCTTATCTAGCTAATGCATCATTTCCTAGGTGATTAGTTTGTTGGTTGTCTCATGTCATAGGATTACGACATTTGTCAAAATCATGTTCATTACTACATTTCAACCTTGCCTATATAAGGAATTTGTTTGTACACATTTGTAATATACTTCATACCTCATCATTTGATAGGTCTTAATATCAAGCAATCTCATTTTCTTGCATATCCTCTTCTAGAAGGTTTTCATTGTTTTTGCAAGTGGTCTTGGGTGTTGAGATAATATCTTCAGCTCTTACAGGATGAGTTCCTATTTTAGGGAGGTGCCTGATCCAACACAGAGAGTGCTTCCATATGTCAAAGCAGCTCGATAGAGGCCAACACCCTCATATTCAAGTGCTACCCACACTCGTGGTTATAATAATTATTGAGAGACACCCCCCATGGCCGAGGTTCAAGAGGAGATTCCCCTAAGAGATTAGATGTAGGGAGCAGCAGGTGGAGAGTGTGGAGACAGGGTTGCCATTTTTGATAGGTGCAACATGGATGTTGAGTACATATAGGTAGAGAATACAAATTCTTTTGCACAGATTGGGCAGATTGATTCATTCTTTATTCTTTATTGATTTAGGATGTCATGATGTGTCAGATGTAGTCATTTGTATTTTAGTAGTTCTCTACACTTGTACCTTTATTTGATGAACTTTCATGGACTATATGATGGAATATTATTATCAACTTTCGTGGACTTTTATGATATTTTTATTGTGGACTATGATGGACTTTGATGGACACTATATTTTTTGATACATATACATATATATGATGCAATGGACATTAACGATTCTATGTGATTATTGTGTGATGTCATGGATATTTATTATGCTCATGTGTATGGTTATGATTATGTTGTATGCATGTGATCATGATGGTTTGTGTTTATATCTATGTGAATGATATGGATTATACGCATTATGTCTAATGTTTTTGGATGCAGGATGTGATGTGACATGATTTATGATTTTATGATTTATGTTGTGGATGTGATACTAATGGTGTGTGATGTAGGTGTCAATGTTATTGTGATTTGTGGTGTATGTAGCGAAATGAACTAATATGTTGAGAGTAGCAACTCTAAACAACATAAAATGATATGAAACGAACTTAAGATGCTTAGAATAACAAATTTATATTAATCTAAACAACATAATAAGATAATACGAATGATAATGCAATGAAATGAAATGATATGAAATGAACTTACGATGCTTAGAATAAAAAATCTATATAAATCTAAACAACTTAAGATGACTATGAAAATGATAATGCAATGAAATGAAATGAACTTAAGATGCTTAGAGTAACAAATCTATATTAATCTAAACAACTTAAGATGATTATGAAAATGATAATGCAATGGAATCAAATGAACTTAAGATGCTTAGACTAATAGATCTATATTAATCTAAACAACTTAAGATGATTATGAAAATGATAATGCAATGGAATGAAATGAACTTAAGATGCTTAGACTAACAGATCTATAAATCTAAACAACTTAAGATGACTGTGAAAATGATAATGCAATGGATAATGAACCTAAGTGAAAAATGATAGGTATGATAATGTAGTGCATAGTGAGATGAATGATGATGGGTGTGATAGTGCACCTATCAAAACCATAGGAATAATAGTAGGAAGAATAGATGGAGGGAAGAACATTTGCACAACCAAAAATCACTAACCCTTGGCTAGAGGGAGAATTGGATGGGTATAAATGCAATGCAATGAAAGGATAAATGAAATGTAAATCTAATGCCATTTTTCCAAATTAGGAGTATTGGATTTTTCTATAGCATAGGACATGATGCACCAAGGTATGAAGAACCAAGGTCAATTAGTGTCAAATGCATAAGACAAACACAACAAACAAGAAGGCTATCCCAACACCCCGAAGCTACAATGGCTTTGGTTGGGCCAGGTGTTGGAATAACTGCAAGCATAAAGGATGCCCTAGCTTAACACAAAACCACATGGATCTTGGTGGGTACTATGTGAGACAACTGAGAAGACAAGATCACACAAAAAATAAAGATATGCCCCTATGTTTACTAGTCAAAGTGCACCATGATATGATGGATCATGGCGACCCTAACAAGGTATAATAGGAAGCTCAAATGATAATAAAAATTCCAAAAGCACCAAAAGATCACAATAAATTTCAAATGTCCTTTTCCATAGGATTAGTAGATGGATGGGATTGATGTGGTCTAGTTTAAGGAAGGATACATCCTGTTAAGACCAAAGATGAAGGATAGATTAGGTGATCGACATGACTTAGGATACTCGAAACTATTTGAACCTCATGATATTAATGGATTCTATTTTTAGGAACCAGTTGGATAAGGACATACTCAATGACACGACATAGAACCAAGACACACCCTAAGGACAAACCAAGGGTCTCAAGGGCTCATCGATTCATGGCCTTGCTTAAGTGAAAGTGCAGAGACCTCGTAGTTCGATAAAAGACTGACGACTGACCATGGATAAAAGCGGAAAGAGGACAATGGAGACCTCGATGAATGACAAAGACTAGATGGAAAAATGCCTTAGGGGATGAACAAATGATTATCCTTTCCTACCTGAAAGCATAGAGGCAACGTAGTTCGACAAAAATAGATAAAAGACAACATGAGACCTAATAATGACCGACACGATGAAGGACCCTAGATGTGGACATGAGACCGACAGATGACACCAATATGTAGGTGATGAAAAGCTCATATTTAAGATAAAAGCTTATGATTTAGGATAGCCAATTTGAATCGTCCAATGCTCAATCAAAATATACCGAGCAATGGATAAATAGGATGTTGATGGGGGGGATGGGGACAATAGGATGTGAGGATAGGATATGCAGATAAGACAAATGGAAGCATAAAGGAAAATGTGAGACAAGGTAGATAATGGTTAAGCCCTCTATGAATGGCACTTGTTGCTAGGTTTTCACCAAATGTACTTATCCAAGGTGCCACCAAGGGTGGTTTTCACCATATGACACATTATTTCTCTTTACTATTTTTGGATTTTGTTGGCTTTTTTGATTTTTTTGTATTTTTGCTAATTTTTTAATTTTTTTGGTATTTTCTAGGTATGATAACCCAATTGACCTAGGTGTAAAACCTTTTCAGGTGCATGATGTTGATGGGTTCTTCCAAGGGTCCCCCCTAATGTGTTGCAAGACGATATGCCCCAAAACCATATTTTGCAATGACAACATATGGACCCAACCAATTTGCTTCAAACTTGCCTTTCTTTTCTTGATCCTATTGGGTACGTTGATTCTCTTTTAGGACTAGATCACTAATGTTGAACTAACGAGGACAGACCTTCTTGTTGCAATTTCTCCTAAGACAGTGTTGATATGCCTAGAGATGATTATAGGCCTTAATGCGTTTCTCATCTAGGAGTTCCAGTTGACTTAATCGTGCGACTCGAGCATCTTCATCACTAATTAAATTCTTTAGAGAGATACAGAGTGATGGGATCTCAACTTCAATCAGCAAGATAACATATGCACCATAAATGAGAGAATATGGGGTAGTGCCATTAGTGGTGCAGATGGATGTGCAATATAACGAAAGGGTAGGATTATGATGGAGATGCCAATCTTGACTAGTGTTATTGACAACATTTTTTGAGGATTTTGATAAGGGTTTTTTTGGTTTATTTTGCTTGGCCATTACCTTGGGGGTAATAGGGAGTTGACCAATGATGCTGGATACGATATGTCTTGCAAAGGTGTTTCATATACTGGTTTTTGAAAGGCTTGCCATTATCGGTGATGATGGTGGAAGGGATACCATATCTACAAAGGATACGGTAGAGGATGAATTTGGAGATCTGAATACCAATGATTTGAGAGAGGGAAATTGCTTCCACCCACTTAGTGAAGTATTCAGTGGTAGTAATGATGAAGGTGTGACAATCAGATGAGGGAGGGTAAATCTTTTTGATTAAGTTGAAACCCCATTATGAAAAGGCCACCGTGTAATGATGGGCTGCAAATCCTATGTAGGAGCATGGATTATATCTACATGTTGGTGATAGGGTACACATTTCTTCACGAACTCACAAGCGTCATGCTCCCTAGTGGGCTAGTAGTATCCTGCTCTGAGAATTTTCTTTGCTAAGGCCATGCCATTAGAATGGGACCCACAGACACCACTATGCACTTCATTTAATGCAACTTGATATTCTGATTCATTTAGACACTGAATAAGAGTGTCATAATACCATCGATGATAAAGTGTATCTCCCACGATTGTGTATTGGGAAGTGTGTTGGATGAATGATTTGCATTGGTTACGGGTGAGGTCAGGTAGTAGGATATTATCATGTAAATAGGCATAAATGTCATGATACCAAGGTGATTGAGGACCCACGATATCGAACACCATTTCATTGTTAGGAATGTTGTACGTTGGGATTAATAGTTGCTCAACGAGGAACTCACAATCCATCCGGTCTTTAGGCATGTCGATGAGAGAGCCAATTGTAGCCATAACATCAACTACCTTGTTCTGCACTCTAGGAATCTGCTCAAGATGGATATGGGTGAAGTACTTCTTGAATTCATCCACCATGCATTTATAGGGAAGTAGTTTATCATCCTTGGTTTGAAACTCATCATTGACCTGTTTGATTATCAATTGATAATTTCCAAAGACATGGAGTCAAGTGATATTCTATTGGATTGAGATCCTTAGACCGATGATTAGAGCTTCATATTCAACAATGTTGTTCATGCATGGAAATGCTAGGCTGAATGACTTTAGGAAGTAGTCACCTTGAGGGATGATAGAGAGGATACCCGCATCAACTCCATTGTAAGTATATGACCCATCAAAATATAGTGTCCATGTATCCAATTCTGAGACTATAAGGACACCTTCATCAGGAAACTCTACTACTAATGGATATGCATCTACCATAGGAGAGTCAAGTGATATTCCATTGGATTGTGATCCTTAGACCGATGATTAGAGCTTCATATTAGACAACGTTGTTCGTGCATGGAAATGCTAGGCTGAATGACTTT
This sequence comes from Sequoia sempervirens, assembly GCA_007258455.2. Taxonomy (NCBI): domain Eukaryota; kingdom Viridiplantae; phylum Streptophyta; class Pinopsida; order Cupressales; family Cupressaceae; genus Sequoia; species Sequoia sempervirens. The sequence goes on from VDFB02047397.1 coordinate 117,150,416, forward strand.
AGGAAGTAGTCACCTTGAGGGGTGACAGAGAGGATACCCGCATCAGCTCCATTGTAAGTATATGACCCATCAAAATATAGTGTCCATGTATCCAATTCTGAGACTATAAGGACACTTTCATCAGGAAACTCTGCTACTAATGGATATGCATCTACCATAGGAGCATTGAAAAATTGATCTGCTATCACTTTCCCTTTAATTGATTTACAGTCCATGTATTCTATTTGAAACTCACTAAGTAGCATAACCCACTTGGCCATGCAGCTAGTTAATGATGTTCTTGATAACATATATTTGAGTGGGTAAACTTTTGATATTAGCTTGATGCGATGACTAAGCATATAGTGATGCAACTTCTGTGAATTGAAAATGACTACCAAGCAAGCTTTTTCCATGGGGTAATAATTAAGCTCATAGCCCACAAGTGTATGGTTGATATAGTAGATGGCACGTTCTTTAAAAAACTCATCATGTTGTGCTAGCAATGGCCCCAGTGCAATTGATGTGGCTGTGATGTATAGCAGTAGTGGCTTACTAGGAATGGGAGGCATTAAAATGGGTGGATTGGCTAGGTACTCCTTGATCTTGTCGAAGCCTTGCTAAAACTTTGAATCCCATTTGAAAGTGATATCCTTATGCAAGAGGTGTGTAAATGACTAGCATTTATTAGCAAGTTGGGTGATGAAGCACTTGATAGACTATAATTTTCCTTGCAAAATTCTTAATTATTTTAGATTTTGAGGTGGGGAAATTTCCATTATTGCCTTGACTTTTGTTGGATCCACTTCAATACCCCTTCTTGATATGATGAAACCTAAAAATTTTCTAGATGTGACACCAAACACACACTTCTGTGGATTCAAGCACATCTTGTACTATTCTAATCGCTCAAAGATTTGCCTCAAGATTCTGGAATGATTTTCTCTTGTTTTGGATTTCCCTAGTAGATCATCAACATAATCTTCCATTATAATATGGATGAGATCATGGAAGATGACAGTTGTTGCTCATTGGTAAGTTGTCCCTACATTCTTGAGGCCAAAGGGCATGACATTATAATAGAAATTTCCCTAGGGGGTGGTGAAAGCCATCTTATACTGGTATTCAGGTGCAATTCTAATCTAATTATAGCCAAAAAAGCCATCCATGAGTGATAGCATAACATGTCTTGTTGTGAGATCTACCAACATATCAATGTTAGGAAGCAGGAAATCATCTTTCGGGCAAGCTTTATTAAGATCCTAAAAATCTTTACAAACTCTAATGTTCCCATGATTAGGTTTAGCCACAAGCACTATGTTGAATATCCAGTCAGAGTAATCAATAGGTCTGATGAATCCAGCCTCCAACAATTTTTCTAGTTCTTTCTTGACAAGTAGGGCCACTTGGGGATGCATTTTTATGAGCTTTTGTTTAACTGGTTTTGCATCTGGACAAACATCAAGATGGTGTACAACCAATGTGGGATCCAATCCTAGCATATCTGAATAGGACCATGCAAATTTAATGATCCCTTCCTTTAGTAGATTGACAATGATGGGATACTCTTGTTCGGACAATGACTTGGCCATATAGGTGATCTTGGGCTCTTCTTCTGTTCCCAAATTAACTTATGTCATTTCTCAATCAGAATTGAAGACCATTCAGATAAATGAGCTCCAACAAGGGGAAGATGAGTTACATCCCCATCCTCTAGCACCTCATCGAGGTTTTCACTAGAAGATACACCCTTTATTTTTACTTTTGATGAGTCAAGAAGTGCCTCGGGGAGGTTTTCACTAGATGACCTTTTTTTTGTTTCTTTTTGCTTTTGTGGTTAGGGTGTTCATCTTCCCCCAATCCCATGAGATGTATGTAAGCGCCCTCTGAAGGAAAAATATCTATAAGTGTGCTCCCTCATAGGTCCCAATCAATAAGGTTGGGGTGACGAAGGGAAAGGCTAATGGAAAGGACTAATGTGGAATCAAAGAGGGAAGGAAGATCTACATCATTGTACGAGAGTATGATTGCTTCTTCTTCAGGTATGTCTTCCAGGAAATCATTATTTGAGTTGACATTATTCGAGGTGCTAGTGGATGGTGCGGGACCCTTCTAATTTTTTTCATAGCCTAGGACCACACGTTTAGGTCACACTGGTGTCTCAATGGGCTGCAATCTTCCATGTTCCACTACACCAAGACCTCCCCCTTGATAGTTGTATTTTTCTACTAGCTTTGATGCATGGGGATAAACCTCTTGGAAATATTCAAGGAGAGGGGGAGAAGGCTCGAGTTGCTCTCTATAGATCCATTGACTGATATCATCATCTACCTGATCTTGTAAAGTTCCTAGATCTTGAAAAGTGGTAGAACCCATGCTCTTAGAGCTGATAGTTTTTGTCTTCACTTCTTCCTTTAGTGCTGACTGAGAAGGTTGGTCATAGGTGCGAGGAGATGGAGGCATAGTTTCCACATTAAGATTTGTATGCATCTCATATTCTCCACAACCTTTATTGATGATCTGGGCCTTGGTAATGGTAGAATTAGATGTGGTGGGTGGAGTGGATGATGTGTTGGATGAAGAATTGGAGGATGGATTGGATGATGATGCATGAGGTGCCCTAACTTCTACTCCTGGAAAACATCAGGAGTGGGGGAAAGAAGCTTCTAGAGCATGGTAGTATTCAAAAGGATGAGGGTCTACATGGATAGTTACTTCGACCCCATTGTATGGAAATTTTAGGCATTGGTGATAGGTGGATGGAACAATCTGCACAATGTGAATCCATGGTCAACCAAGGAGAAGGTTGTATGAAAAATGTAGATCAAGGACATGGAAAGTAGTGTATTGCATCACATGACCAACCTATATAGGAAGACAAATAATACCTTCTAAGTCCCTTTTCTGCATTGTCATAGGCCTTAATTGTAATGGTCTGGTTATCCAGGTTAGTATGAGTATACCCTACCTATTTTATGAACTTTAATGTACATAGATTGAGGGAAAACCCATTATCTACCAAGACCCATTTTACCTTATGGCGAGTAACCAGGACCTCAATGTTTAAGGCAAAATTATGGTACGAATCGATCGGTGGCATATCATTTTGGCTAAATCCCAGTGTATATGTGGATGAAAAATGTCCTACTAAGGTTTGAAACTGAGTAGGATCAATGCCATTTGGCACGTGCGTATCTTGAAGAGCTTTTGTAAGGATTTCTTGGTGGATTGGGGAAGACCTTAGAAAATAAAAAATGGATATTTGGGCATGGGTCTTACCAAGATAGTCAAGGATATTGTACTATGAGCTCATAGGAACTTGCTGAGATGAAGTGGAAGGCCTAGGAACTAATATGCAGGTATGAAATGTGGTAACAACACATTGAAGGTCTTTTCCTTTGACATGATTCATAGATATGTGTGGCTCCCCTTGATTGATACACGTAATAAGGGTCTCATAATTATATGGCACAACTTTATAACTAATATTATTAGTGTTGTTATTCTGGCTGTTATTGCTAGGCCTAGGGTTTGTGTTTGAGTTACTAGGACCCTGACTATACTTAGGGAAGGAATTATGATATATATGTAACTAAGCATTGGATGATGTAGCCTGATTTGCATCCACTACAATATCACCTCGATCTATAAGATCTTGGATATAACCTTTAAGTCCTTGACATTTCTTAGTGGAGTGACCTTTGATCTTATGATAATCAAAATACTCATTCTCTCTGTACCAAGCATGTTCAGGCTTTGAATCATCAAAAGGCTTCGTCACAAGATAGGTGACTACATAATTCACTTGAAGCAGCCTCTTGAAAACATCTAAAGGTTCTCCCAAAGGAGTGAATGAGAACTTATTATTCACTTGATTGTATTAATTGGACTGTGCAGGAGGATGGGGTGCACCATGTGGTACAGATATGACATTAGAAACTGATTGTGGATTAGGGACATATTGTGATCTTTGTGGGGTATTGGCTACTTGGATGTGTTTAGTGTCAGTGAAACCATCGTTGACAACATTTTTTTTCTTGTTCTAGCAGCGAGATTTGTCTCTAGACGATTTATCTTTAACTTGGTTAAATATTTTGATTTGGCCTTTAACAATAAGGGCCCTCTCGATGGTAGTGTCGTTCTCAATGACCTATGAAAAAGTGGTAATGCAATGGAGAAGTAGGTTATGGGCTAGTTCAGGATGAGAATTTTTAACAAAGATGGTTACCAAACCCTTCTCGTGAAGATTGGATTTAAGCCAACTAGCCAAGGCTCACCATCTTTGTAGGTAGCTTGCAATGTTTCTCCCTCCCATTGCTTATCTTTCAAGAGATCCAAAGTATCAATGTCTTTCTACAAATTGAAGGAGAAGTATGCAACAAATCTTTATGAAAAGTCAGCAAAGGAGGAAATTGACCTCTTTGGAAGACCCATGAACTGGTCTAGAGCTTTCCCTATTAGGCTCCTAAGGAAAAATTGCAGGAGATAATTGTCATTATGTAGGACTTCTTGGCAATGCATGTAAAATTCCTACAAGTGGTTTCTTGGGTCATGCCTTCCTTTGTATTTATCAAATTTTGGCATTTCAAAGTGCTTAGGGAAGGGGACTAGTGAGATGGAGGGATCAAAAGGATAAGGGAAAATCTCCTCAAATTTAAAGGACTTCTTGTACATCCCCATTTGTAAGTCTTTGAGGGAAGCTTTCATATCTTCTCACTCCTTATTAATTGGTATTGACGAGGAAGGACCTATTGGATTGGACTGATCATATGGGACATATTGTTGGTGTGATGGGAGTGGAGTCAGAATGGACTAATCATATGATGGTGGACGTGGATATGAAGGGGCTTGTTGGTATTGATCAGTATACGTGGGTTGAGGATTGGCCTAGGTTTGTTGGTATGATGGCTGGGCTTGGTAGTATGATGAAGAGGCATCCTGCTGATATGGTGGTGGCTATTGGGCTTAAAATGGATTGGATTGGTATTTGTATATAGCTTGTTTTTTAGAAGCATATGGAGGCGGTTGTGGAGCAAATTGCTAACAGTAGGTGTTTTGCTTTGATTGCTGGGTATGACGGCGGTTGTTGGGGTTGTTGCGGAATATAGTAATAATAATTGGTATTGGGATTAGATGTAATAGCTTACAAATAGTAGGTGCTTTGGGGATGGTATAAGTATTGGGAAGCAATTTTTCTTGGAATTTGTTGAGAGGATTGTTGTGATTGCGATGAAATTTGAGTATGAGGTGGAGGTTGTGAGGGGATTTGTGAATGATGAGGAGATTGAGATGGGATTTGGGGTTGCTAAGGTGGTGGTTGATAAGAAGAGATTTGAGACTGCTGAGGTGGTGGTTGATAAGATGGTTGTTGCTAAGGGGGGACTTGTGATTGATGAGGAGGCTGTGATGGATTACCTTGAGATTAGTGTGGCAATAGTGGTGGATTACCCTGAGGTTGATGTAGGGGTGGTTGTTGATGTTGCAACGAGATTTGAGTGTGATGTGAGGGTTGCAAAGGAATTTGAGTATGTTGTAGAGGTTATGATGGGGGTTGTTGTGATGGTTGTTGTGGGTTACCCTAAGGTTGATGCAAGGGTAGCAAATTGCCTTGAGGCTACTGTTGAGATGTGAATGGATGAGGAGGAAATTTTTATGTGTGTGTCGAGCTGGGAGGTATGTGAGGAGGTGGAGCAATGAAGGGATTTCCCCCAATATTCCCTAGCAACTAGTTCAATTGATGTGGTGGAAGTGGTGGTGTAGATGGTATGGGGATGGGACCTTTCAGAATGTTCATACCTTGTGGGTTAATACGACTAGGCCCTTGAGGGTTGTTTAGATCTTGGTGATTGGTAAAGGCTTGAGGACTATTGAGACCAAGACCTTACAGATTTTTGAGATCAAACGTTGCACCCATGACCAAAATATGAACCAGAGGGGGTTGAATTTGATAATAGATGTCATTACCAAACCCAGGTTGGTACCAGGTGTTGTGTGTCAAAACTGGGGGGATTTGTGAGACCAATGAGTTGGGATTAACCTAAGAATTTTGTGGATCTTGTGATTAAGGGGGTGTTATGTTAACATACTAGGACATATCAAATCCTGGTGGTGGCTTAACATCCCTCATGAGTAACGAGGCTAGGATTTTATCACCACGCTCATCAAGAAGTTGATCCATCATTTTCACATTAGTGGGGTTGCTAAGATATTCGTCAACGGTGAGCTTAGGTTGGTTAACCATGTTTTCCTTTGGGGAAAATTGCATGGGGGTTTTCGTGTTGGATTGCGAAGAACCACCATTAGTGGGGTGATTTAGGGGATACTAAAGCTAAGCACCTTGAGACTATTATTGTTCCATGAGTTTTCTTCCCTTTGATCAGGTGGTAATGGTCATGAAAGTGCGGATGACCAGGAGACTAAAATGAGACTACCTTAAGATGCACTAAAATATTAATGATCTAGGTGATGACTAAAAGGATTATTAAGATGAAAAATAAATTGACTGTACAATTGCTAGGATAATGATGGGTTGATGATTGAATTTGATTGATTGATTGGATAGGATGATTGATTGGATAGGATAAATGATTGGATAGGATCAATATGATTGAATCTTAACCTAGTTCAGGGGTGTGACTAGATGATGCAGGATGATGATGATTGGATCAAATGATAAGGATGATTATTACGACATAGAATCTATCTCGAGATGGAAATAGATTGATTAGGCTGCAAAGGATTACTTACTCAGGATGGATGACAATCCTAAGTAAGCATAGATGATGAAGATGAGGGTTAGTTACCTAACCCAATTAGATAAAAATCCCATAAAATGATATCTAAGGGGCCCAAATTGATGAATCGATGGTGGATATGCAGTCTAGAGATGTCCTAGGATTCACTTATGTGATTTGATTGCAGATTTGATGACTTTTGAAAAATGCAGATGGATAGTGATATAAAAATTTCAATCATAGGAACAGACTTGAAAAACAACAGGCTTTCAGTTGTCCAAAGGATTAACTCTCAGGTTTTTTGTATGGAAGGTGGGTTCACCTCTTTGATTAACAGATTCGCCCTTCCAAGTAATGGGATCACCTATTTAAAGGATCATAGGACTGCCTCTATGTGTCACAGAATCACCTCTCTAGTTAACGGGATCACCTATATCTTGGACCGTACAGTTAGGGTTTCTTAGGATCACCAAAAATAGTATCAAGATCACCTAAATCTTGGTATGTACAAAGGGGTGATGGAAACACCTAGGTGGATGATAGGATCACCTATTTCCTTAGATGTACGAACTAGAAATGGGATCACCTATTGGGATAATAGGACCACCTATGTCTTTGAGTGTATGGACAAAAGGGGATAGATTGGACACAAATTTGCCCCTACGGATAACAGGTTCACCTATTATAGGGGATGTATGGATGGATGACTGGGAGACTTGGATGTAGAACTTCCTATGAGGATGACAGGATCACCTATTCAAGGAACAGGTGGATATAGGGTCATCTATTTAAGAGACCCATAAGCAAATTTGCCCCTGACAAGAGCGAGTTCACCCAAAAAGATGACTAGATAGGACTAAGACATGGAATCACCCCTTTTAGGTTAGGATTGCCTATCCACAATGCAAGTTCACCCCTGTGAGAAGCTAACTCACCACTGAGGCTAGGGGTAGACTACGAAAAAAGACTGAAAACACAACAAATAAGAAACAATGGGCTAGATTGACTTGAACTGACAATAAGCATTGGTATATCATGAGAAAAAACTCCAGGAAGCACAAGCCTAAATTAGTAGTAAAAGTTTACTAACTCAATGTAGGCCCACCACCTTGAGGGGACATCCCAAGGTTAATACTTAATGATACTAGGGTGGTTCTCTAAATCACCCTTTCTCACGAAGGAGAATAGCTAGAGATCCAATGGCACAGTGTCGTTAACAAATGCCATGGGCTCACCTTCTCTCTCTCCTCGGGAACTGTTGTAGTCCACCATTAGGATTTCTATCTCAACCTAAGGGAGTATGTTATGAGTAACTTTGGGGTATGATCCACATCCCCTACACTACACCAAGCCATAACTAAACATGGGTCTCTATCTAGGCTAACAGGTTCTCTCATGAACCCTCGAAACACTAGCCTGCCACAAGTGTGGATTGGGAGCCACAACGAGGTACTAGAAACTTGGACCAACCTTGCATGTCTTATCTAGGTATCACCCTAGCTTTGACACTTCGCTAGACATGATGTGACTAGATTGGGGTATAGCTTTTGCTCTCCCCCCTTTATATACCCTACTGATAACACGTGGTTGAAATTGTCCCCTAGGTGATGAAATCCTAGGTAGGTCTCCTATAGGGAAGGAAATACTAGACATTTTTGCTAGTCCCAAAGCTTACACGTAGCGCAAGGGGAGAGCATACATGTACTAGTACTCCCTAGGTGGATTCAACTGTACTGGAACGAGTTGCGATTTCTAGTCACCCAGGATCACCGTACGGTGCAAGGGGAGTGCATACATCAACAACCTGCTCCCAAACACAACAAACAAGTTAATTGTCCCTTTAATTAAATCTACGTGTGCCTAGATTAGTATGAAAAAGACACACACAATCTAATCTAGGGGTCTTCGACTGATCATCCTGCAACAAATGTGTTAGTAGTTTCACCTTCAATCTTCATCAAACGTGGGACAAGATGCATAAATTGTTTGTGATATCCCACAATCATAGAAAAACAAGTGATCAGATTAGTACCCCAAATCCAAAATCAAGTAAAGGATTAGATAAAAAAATTTAAGACTCTGGATTACCTCAAATTTACCACTGTAGAGCGAATTCGCCTTTCTCTGATCTCAGGATCGCTTTTTTTATGAAAGGGGCGGGAGCGCAATCACCTATTGAGTGGATAGGGGGGAACGTATTTGCCTCTATGGTCAGGTTAGGATCACCACTTCTTCCATTAGGTTCACCTGTCCCAGTTACCCAAGTGCATACACCTCTGAAAGTTGTGATCTGGGTTAGGGGTAGCAAATTTGCCTTTTTGAGGGAAAGGCATATGCGTGTTTTCTTGTGATGAATGAAGGTCTACCCCTGTGTCAGGAAGATTCACCCCTCAAGGGCGGATTCACCCCTGCATCTAAGATCCAAACCTACAAAAATTTAAACAACAAGAAACGTGAAAGTAGACCCATGACGTTAGTCCCACCAGGCGTGCCAAAAATGTGTACAAGTGAATTCTAGCCTAAAAATGCAAAATTACAATGGAAATGCAAGCAAGAAGACACAAAAAAAACACTCAAGATTAGCCTAGTTTAACCCAAAAAAATGCACAAGAAAATACCAATTTTACCTTGCTTGAGTTTTCTCCTTTTGTTGGCCGTTTGATCTTGATTTTGTATGCTCCTTCTTTGACAAAATGGCTCTAAATCACCCTCAAAATGATGTGGATGCAATGGTTTCCATGGATAACTGATTGGATGCAATATGGTGGCTCTAAGATGTTGCAACAATGGAGGATGCTTGGTTGTGTGAGTGCATGAAAGTTGGCTCGGTCGAATGCCGACTTAGTGATTGTTTGGTTGATGATCAAATGAGGGAAATTCCACTACTTTTAGGGGAAGTGCCTCTAAACCAATGGATGGCTAAGATACATCCAAGGGGGAGGATATCAAGGGCTAGGGTGAGTTGAGAACTCACAAGCCATCTCATGCTGACATGTGTCAGGTGAGATGGGAAAGAGGAGATGAAGTGGAGATGATGTGGAGGTACTAGGATGTACCTTGGGAATGGACAAGATCTCATCATAAAGGAGGTATTTTTCCACATGTACCTTGGGAGGACAAGTGAGGAATTAAAAATTCCTCACAAATCCTCATGGGGATGAGAGAAGGAATTAAAAATTCCTTAAAATGCATGGGAAGGATAAATGTGAACTTTGAATTCACATGGGGAAGAGGATGGCTTCTACAAAAGGAGAAAGCATTTAATAAGGTTGACTAAGGATAAATGCCATAAATTGCATGAGGATTAGGTTGGCCGAAATCAATGATTAAGGTTGTGCAAATGCAAGGTTAGACAGGTTAATGAAAGATTAAGGGCAAGTGGAAAATTATGGAGGATGTGATCCTAATGATGAATAGGGATGTGCACACCCTAATCATAGATTAATTAGATTAATCTAGATTAAAATGGGATTATGGAGGATGTTGACATGAGGAGAGAGAAGAAGATGAATTAAAAATTGATTTAATTCATTTAGATAAAGTGACTAAAATAAATTAACCCTTTATTTAATTTAGAGAGGAACAAGGCAAGGTATTTGATTAATTAATTAAATACCTTAGGGGACATTAGGCTGAGATGAAATATTATACAAATAATAAATTATTTAATTAATATGGCTTAAGGATGCGGGACAGAGGAATGCAAGGGTGAATTTGACCACATTGGAGTGGTCAAATTCAGGTGTCTATAGGGTGTATAATAGTACTTAAAAATCAACTATAGGCTTTACACCATATGAACTACTTTTTATAAAGAACCCTATCCTACCGATTGAGTTTGAGCTTCAGACATTAAGGACAACTATGGATGTGGGTTTAAATATAAACAGAGCTCAATTCAAAAAAATCCTACAACTAAATGAATTATATGAACTTTTATTAGAAGTCATACAACAAACTAAAGTGATGTTGTAGCAAAGGAAATCATTGCAGGATCATCATATCAAAGAAAATAAATTTTACAAAGGAGACTAGGTATTGTTATTCAACTCTAAATTAATAAGATCTTAAAGTAAAAAATTTATCATGATGGTTTGGAAATTATAAAGTGAAATAATAATTTGATAATGGGTACATGCCTTTAAATCCAATTGATGGTGTTGCAAGAACACTTCTAGTTAACAGTCATGGACTATGTTTGTACTATAAACTAGCAAGAAAGGATAAGTTCATCCAAATTATCAAAGGGAAAGTTAACCTTAGTTGTAAATAGATTATTCCCTTCACCAAAAAATCACAAGTAAATACTTTGTAAATTAAAAAAATAACTTGTACACATGTGTGTGTATCACGTTTCCCTCTATAATTCATGTTTTCTCTATAAATATCCTTTCAACAAGGCTCTAAAAGGATGTTTATGTTTCCTTTGGAAGCATCCTTTCAATGATGCTCTAGAAGGATTCTCTTATTTCTTTAGGAAGAATCATTTTAATGATACTCTAGAATGATGTTTGTGTTTCCTCTAGAAACATACTTTCAATGATGCTCTAGAAAGATGTTCATGTTTCCTCCAAAATAATCCTTTTAATGATGCTCTGGAATGATGTTCATGTTTCATTCAAAATAATCCCTTTAATGATGCTTTAGAAAGATGTTCATGTTTCCTCCATAGCATCTTTTCAATGATGCTTTGAAAAGATCTTTGTGTTTTCTTTGGAAGCATCCTTTTCATGATGCTTTGAAAGAATTCTTTTTTTTCATCTAGAAGCATCCTTTCAATGATGCTTTAGAAAGAGTTTCATGTTTATTTTAGGTGTGTCCTTTCAATGACATTCTATAAAAATAATTTGTGTTTCCTCTAAAATATGATATTCCAAAGTCATTAATAAAATAATTTATGCCTGTGTGATTTGGATGTTATGTTCAAAAGTATTTGAAGGTGTTATATCCATAATTTTAGGTTTTGGATCATGTGGCAATGGAAGATGTGTTTGATAGTGTTTGGCTTGTAAAGAAGGTTATTTGGGGGAAGTGGAATTGCTCTGCATTTCTCTGTGTTGAAGTTTCTTGTCTTGCGGATTTGGGAACATGCTAACGATGCCTATATCTATCTTCCCTTGGATGGTTTGGTGTTCATCTATTTTTCAAGCTTGGTTCATGAGTTGTGTCTCTATGATATTTTGATTGGTTGCACAAGATGATAGTATTCTCAATTTCAAGTGGTTGCACAAGTATGTTTGAATATTATGTTGGTGTTGGAATATTATAGGATGACATGTGATGTTTCCTTGTGGTCTACATTATGTTTTTGGACCTAATGAAGTGCGAACTTGAGTGTTTGATAGTGTTAGTGCAAGCTTGGTTGACCTAGTGTGCTAGTGTTGTTTGTGGAGGTGCTTCGTTGTTTGTGGAAGCATGGTGTAGCATGTTGGTGTAGATTTAGGTCCCGGTTAACCTTTGATGTGGTCCACCTTCAGTTCTTTCCACCGTGGAAGTGCTTTGGAACTGACCTATTCAGTGGTTGCATGTTTGAGGTGCATACATTTCATTAAGGCCAACCTAGAGAAGTTATTTTAGGTCGCAAAGGATATATATGCAAGGTTAATTATTGGAGATGTGTGTGTTGTGAAGCATGATGCGAATGTGAGAGTTTGTTGAGATCTGAGTGCAAGATTGAATGCCTAGGGCTACTAGAAGTAGTGAGCATAGGGTGTTTACATTTCAGTGTGCATGAAGTTGCTAGAGGCAGTGAGCCAAAGGTTACAAATGGTGAAGAGTTGTGGTGGATTCTCTTGTATCTTTGAGGTAGTGAACCTCCTCATAACAATTTATTATATTCTCTTTCTATTCTTGACAATGAGTCCTCTAGGTAGTGAACCTTTCTTTTCTTTTGGATAGTGATCCCTTCCGCTAGTGAACCTTTTATAATTGATGTTGTTATTCATATATATGTGAGTTAATCCTCACCGTGGTTTTCCCCTGATTACGTTTTTCTATGTAAATCTACTGTTCTATTGTGTATGGTTGTGAATGTGTTTATGTTTCATGTGTTTACATTCATGTTGATGCTTAATAAGGTTTTAAGGGTTTGAAAGTTAATGGGGGTTTGAAGGTTTTAATGCACAATTGATTCACCCCACCTCTTAGTTGTCATGTGTGTTTAACAAATAAAATGTAACATAATATAATGCCAAATCATAAAATTTTGATCATGTTAACTTTAATTTATCACAAGGTTGACAATAGGCACATACATTCATTATTAATTAGGAAAAAAATAATTATTATGAAATAAATTGATTCACATAATTTTTCATCCATAATAATCATCCATTGGTAAATTTACATCACTTTTCTTTGACTAGCATATGGGAAGGGTGGTGTAATAACAATCTCCATGAATTACCATCATAATGCCAGATAAGATCATCTATACAAAATCTTATTAAAACTAACTCTGCCATAATTGTATACACTCAAATGTTATAGGATTACTTAGAATACTTCTTGTATTGGACAAAAAAGGGATCTATGGTCTAAATCACACCTTTAACCCATTTACACATTAAGGGACTCAAAAATGACCATAAAATACTACTTGGCTACTATTCTAAATGGAAGAGCCAAAATGGTTCATCAAGGTTTTCATCCCTTTGTTTGTGGTAGCGGGGTTATATATGATTTAGTAGTGAAGTGTGTTAAATGATAGTGAATTAGGCTAATGATGCACCTACAAAAAATTGATGGAATTACAAAAAAATACATAATTAATACCCAAAAATAGATTATAGAGAAGCAAAGTACAGAGATAGAGGAACCTAGCATTCAAATTTGGATTGAAACTAACTGGACAAGGGTGTGGGTGCCCTAGACTGCAAATCCTACTTTTGAATTTTGAATAGGTCTCAATAGGTTACAGTTTGTAGGCTTTGTCCTCCTGTAATCAACTTTGGAACTTCATATGTTGATAAAAAATTCTACTTGCCCTAATTCATTGAAGCAGAATGCTTGAATGTTGAATCTTACAATTAGGTCTTGAATCTCCTTCCAACTTTTCTTTAGATCTACCACTTGTACACAGAAAGGAGGAAAAGGGTTGTTCCATATAGGGGATTTCCTAAGTCAAATCTTGTTTTGGTGTTTCCACCTCCACAACACCTATGATGATGTAAAGAGTGCTTACCCTAGTTTAGACAAAGGCAAAATGGATAAAATAAGTGATAAATTGATAAGTGTTGCAACTCGCCCCTTTAGATCTAACTTCCTTGATGGACTAAAGTCATGATACACATCTCATGTAAGGAAAATTGAATTGATTGAAGGTCTTGCAAGTGTCAGTACTTACAAAACACATGAACACAAAAACATGAATTATCTTCCTTGAAAACTTCATGCATTTCTAACATGATGCTTGACTAAAATAGTGTTGCAATAGTTTTGCTAATTCTACCCTTGACTTCTTTTAGGATGCTCAATTTTGTTGATTATATCTCTAGCTTTTTCATTAGATTTAAAATAATAAAAAATACTTATATTTATATGCACATTTATTTGTTTCTCGCAAAATTAATTGTGAAGAGCCAACAAATAAATTTAAATTTATAAATATAAAAATGTTGATGATAAAATATTTAAATTTGGGGCAAAATAGCTTGGTCAGGGGCGTAGGCACCCTAGACTAGACCTATTTAGGGCTTTTGTTTTCATTAATGAATATTTAATATTAATTTCCAATTTTAATTTGATTTCTTGAAAATGGCATTAAAACAGGAAAATAATTAACATGATTAGGTCCATGTATCAAAGGGGGGCCCAAACATAATGTGAAATTATTAGGGTCAATAATTTATGATAGTACACTCCCCCCTTGTGACAACACCATACCTTAGGAAATATTCAATGGATAAAATGAAAAGTGAAACTAGATTCTTCAAAGAAGTTACAAGCCAAGCATCAATAGAAATCTTTTGAGTTGTAGGGTGGGTAAATTTCTTTACATAATTTTGAGGGATACCATACAGAGCTTGTGGTGGAATTTTTTAAAACTATTCCAAAGGTTATAATATAACTTTTAGGTAAAAATTTGATGCCAATCTTGAAATTATTGTTACCTGGTTTACACTCGCAGGCTCGATTAGGAAAGAATCTATGTCGCAGGTGTCACAGGGGTCAAATGGGATGTCTCCATCGAAGGTTACTTCATGCTAGGTTACATTTTCTGCATCAGATGAGTCTGTGTTGCCTCTCGGCAAGACTCATCCGATGTCACGGCGATCAAAAGGGTTCTGCATTCTTCATTCGGCAGGACTCTTCGTTTGTTTTGGCGACCATGGGATTGTTATCAGCATATGTTTTCACCGCCGGGGTTGTGTCTTACCGATTTTATCATCTCTCCCCGACTAGGTATATGGTGATTCATCGGTGAAGGTATATCACTATCGGCATAAAGTCTCAGCGAAGTCTTCAAGTTTTTCCGACTAGAGGAGAAAAGTATATCATATCGGCATGAGTTTAGGTTTTCGTGAAGGTGTCACGGTGACTTCTTTTTGTCTTGCCGATAGTGTGCAAGGTAGTTGTCTTTCGGCATGAGTTCATTTTAGTCTCGCCAATGGGAAACATGAAGGCTCCTGGTCAGCATGACAACTTCCTTGTCTCGGTGACTCTCAATGTGTGAGGCCTTTCGGTATAGCAGATATAGTCTATGTGAGGTCTCTCTGATGGGCGAAGGCTACAACGACATAGTTGGAAAACGAATGGGCTCGTCGGTAGGATAAAGCATGGGTCTCAATGATTAAAGGTTTTCTGTTCGGCGGAGGTTCTTTTCTTCGAAAAAGGGTCTCGGTGAACGCCTCAAGTTTCACCAAAGTCACAAGGAGCCCGGCACAAAAGATGGAGGCCTTGATATCTAGTTTTTGGTGAGAGTCTCGCTGATTATGAGTGACTTCGCTGAGATCATCGAATATCGACATAGAGTCTCGCCAAAGTGGAGATGTCTCACCGACAGCAAGTGGATGGCCGACAGATGGTGTTGGTTTCGGCGTAGGTCTCAGTGAAGCAGGAGAAGCTGGCCAGGAGATAGGGAGTTCTCCATAGGATAAAGCCATCGGCGGGAGGTCTTGCCGATTTGGTAAGATCTCGCCGAAGGCCATAGGAAGGATGAGCCCTCATCGAGACAAAAGCAATTCAGCAGGACTCTTGCCAAAAGCACAATGATGGCTTTTTGGGCAGACAAAGGGAGATCTCGGCAAAGGATATCGCCTTCGGCAAGGTGTCTTGCCGAAGGATAAAGGTCATGGCGAAAATAAAGGCAACATCGGCAAAAGAAAGAGGCGCTTGGTATGAAGTCCGGCTAGCAGACCAATGTCTTGCTGAAACAAAAGGTTCCTGCCATGAATATCACCAAACACGGAGGTCTTCGGCATGACATAATGAGCTCAAGGCAACCTCTTTCTGACCGGAATGAGTCAGGCCGAAAGAAAATAAGTTGGCTGAGGGTTCATACCTCGGCATATGTCTTACCGAGATGCATTTCCATTCAAAGGACTTTTGACCGGCTGTAGGGCTGCGTGGTTTTTACTCAGCCAATCAAAAAGATCTAAGGGTAAACCGTGGCAATCCAAAGAGTGTCGACAGGATGAAGGGTGACGTGTATCTGTTACAAGATTAGACCATTCATGGTGCGGCCGAAGTAGCTCAACTAGACACGATGGATCGAATAAATGTGGTAGCTGAAAGAATATCTGAGGAGGACTTCTTCGAGATGTTTTAGACCGACACCAATACCAGGGACACGCAGGATCCCCAACATTAACTCAACAAAAGATCTAAGGGGAAAATCTATCCCGAATCAAGATATTTTTTGTAAGCCCTAAGGGGCCGACGTATCAGTTTGTATATAAGGCATTTTTTTCCTTTTTTGTAAGAAGTTTTGATTGCACACTCTGAAGAGTTAGTGATTTTCAATCAATCCTTTCTCAGTTAATGTATGTTTTCTGTAACTCAGCTAGAATCTTGAATATAACATAGAGTTTACCTTGGAAGTTTGTCTTCATGTTTGCATGATTCTCATTTCTGTATCTTTCTTTTTGAGCTTGCAAGTCATTAACTGTGTTTTCCATAATACTGTATTCATATCTTAGAGTTGTGAAAAATCAACCTTTCCCTCCTGAGATGCGTATGTAGACCAAACCTGTTAGAAAGACAAGCATTAAATCTGAAAGATGTTGTCCTGAGAATAGCAATTAGGCTTTCAAGTATATGTTCTTTTTGTGTTCATTTCATGATTTCTCATCATTCGGTGTATCATCCTAGTGTGGTATTTTAATTTATGCATCTTCTTCCTCTTTTCTCTCAAAGAATCAATAGTTTAGGTGATACCCAAAGGAAGTCGGCCTTCTCCGGAGGTTCATTTCAGTTATAGGTGACCCACAGCCTTGAGATGATCCCATGTTGCTCTAGAATGCTCAATTTTTTTTGTAAACTTTGCACAAGGTGCGATTCTAGGTGACAACAGTTTCTAGCATGCCCGGTGGGACAAAAATTTGTTTTAACTACTAGTTTGGTATGTAACCAGTGAATTATCATGCTTTATAGAAGCCCTTTGGCATACTTGGCGACTCCACAAAGAGGAAGAAATCCAAAAGATACATGCCTTCTATAGTATATGAAAAGAGTTTGAACAAGAAGCAGCTCATGCCCTTTTGAATACTTGCAGTTGTCACCACCAAGAAGACGAGACAGAGTTGAGGAAAGGCAAAGAACAACAATCATCTATTCCAGAAGAACTTAGTCCACTCCTCCACCTGTAAGATCTCATTTCGTTGCACTAGCAAATCCGCCTCAAATACCTTCAATGGTTGCTCCAAGGAATCAACCTTTTGTTGCTTTCAATGGAGGGAGTCCCTTGAACTTGGTGCAACATAATGATATTCCAATGGCAGCCTTGAAGAGTCTGCCAATTTTCATGGGAGAAGATCAAACTACTCCCATTGAACATTTAAGAGATGTGGCTTCGTTATGCGGAGTCCATCACATAACCGAAGAAGATGTTGCAGTAAGATTGCTAGCTGCTTCACTGAAAGGAAGAGTTGTGCAGTGGTACAGGAGCCTGCCAGTCAGTTCAATTGCAACATGGGATGACTTTGGAGAAAAATTGCACAAGCAATTCCAAGATAGGTCTGACAACTTGTCTCTTTTGGAGCAATTGACTACCATTAAGAGGGCTCCACAAGAGCAGATGAACGACTTCAATTTTAGATTTCAAAGGACTTGGGATAGAATCCCTGCAACGGTGAGGCCACCTCTAGAGTATGCATTCTTATACTTTTTGAGAGCTTTAAACAGTGATATAGCTGTCATGATACAGTCAATGGGAGGAGTATATCTGCCAAACGCCTTTGAAATAGCTATTAGAGCTGAAAACAACTTAAATACAAGCTGGTAAGCTTGCCCCTAGGCCACCAATGCCAATATTCCCACAAATTCATGCAAATATTCCTTTGCAAATACCTCCTTTCACACCTCTGCCAGCCATACCAACACTACCAGCTGTTGTTCCAACCATTGACAAGTAGGAAAGTGTTGCTTAAAGCTCATCAAATGAATTACAAGAGATCAAAAGTCTTTTACAGACTTTTGGTAACAAGTTGGTAAACTTGGAAAAGCAACAGACCTATTCTAGGCCTTATCAACAGCAAAATTAGGCCTCAAGTCTGCCTTTTCAAGGTCAGCAGCAGCAATTCCAAGGGAGTAGACATCAGTATCAGGGCAATTATCAGGGCCCAAGACAGAGTGTGAACACAAGGCCTTTTCAGGCCTACGCTCCAACACCTGTTAGTGCAGTCAGGGACCTGGTTCCCACTCAAAATAATTGAGCAGCTGATTATGAATGGTGCTACCCTTGTAACCAATCTCATAATCAAGCCACTTGTTCAAATGGACTCATCAATCAGGCACTTATGGTGCAGAATACTTCGAGTTCACAGCAGAGTGCATGCAACGATGCATCCTCACAACAACAGGATCAGCTTAGTAATGATGCCACCCTACTTAACTGGCAAGGTCAAGAGTTCTATGGACTGAATGAAGATAGTTCTCCAATTGCAACCAACACTAGGGAAAAGAAGAGGGCATTCGAGCTCGATTAGGCAGCCGACAAGGGAAAGGCATTAGTTGTGGAGCCATCTACCTCTCAAGCAATTCGTGGTTCATAAAGAGATCAACAACTCCTAGATAAGGAGCAGCCACGCTTACAAGCTAATCATACCGGTGCAAAGGTACACAATAAAAATCCAATTGCACCTTTTAACATTCTTGATAGCATGAGAAAGAAAAATGTGACCATGTCTATTGGGATTCTCTAGTCATTCCCGGTCAAAAGGATATGTTACAATCAGCCCTATCAATTCTGAAAATGTCTGATGAATCTGAGCCCCCAATAGGTTAGGTTAGAGCCGTGTTGACAAGTGATTCTCAGGGAAATGATCAACAGCCTTGCATAGATAATGAAAAAAGAGTTAAACCACCTCCTTTCTATGTGTCTGTAATTATTGGGGATAAATTAGTCCATAACTGTATGGTAGATAGTGGAGCTAGCAGCTCCGTCATGCCAAAACAGATTGCCGATAAACTTGGACTAAAATACCAGCCTTTAGAGAAGGGAGTAATCCAGTTAGATGGAACTTCGGTTAACACTTTAGGTATTATCAAAGATTTAAACCTCACTCTCCATGCTTGCCCGAACTTTTCAGTCCCTCAAGACATATGTGTGATAGACCTTCCACCTTTCTTTTCCTTGTGTTTATCTAGAGACTTTACAGCCAAGATAGGTGGTTACATATCAGCTGATTGGTCACACATGTTATTTAGAACAAGATATGGGACTAAAGTTACCATCAAGTCTGAAAGGTTGGCCAAAGACCACATTGAGCCATATAACCCAAGCCCCATAAATGCTGCTCCTTCTGCTGCAAATGCAAATTGTTTTGTTTCTACTGACAATGAACTAGCTGCTGCTCAAGAACTCCAATCAGAAGTTGTTCCTGACTTGCTGCTGCATGAATGGGCAGTTGAGAATGTGTCGGACAGTCTTGAGGACCTCATTCAAGAAGTTGGTATGGGCAACTATGTCATTCTTGAACCTAACACAGAGATTCCAAATTTGGAGAAAGGTGTAGATCGGTTGTTACAACCACCAAATGGACTTTGGGAGATGTTCTTTGATGGTTCTAGAAGCAAGAATGGGGCAAGAGGAGGTGCAATGCTTGTGTCTCCTCAAGGTGATAAATACTTCTCTGCATTCTGTTTTGCTTTTGCATGCTCCAATAACACCGCTGAGTATGAAGGCCTTGTTCAAGGTCTAGAATGGGTAAGAAGGAGAGGAATAACCAACTTGAAAGTCCATGGAGACAGTGAATTAATTATTAATCAAGTAAGGGGCCTGAATGTTGCTAAAAATGACATATTAAAGTCCTATAGAAACAGAGTGTGGAACATACTCAAAGATTTTGATGCCTTTAATTTAGTGTCCATCCCAAGAAATCAAAACAAACATGCTGACAGGCTCGCAGCCATTGGAGCACAATTTGATATTCCAAATGACATCAGAAAGGAGAAGGTGCAGTAGTATGTTAAGGTTGTAGTCATACCATCAATCCCTAACAACAACATCCACTGGCAAGTCTTTGACAGTGATGAGCAGATCCTTTTCTTCTTGCTTGAAGAAGATCAATTCTCCATGGTGAATCGAACAAAACTCAAGCAGCAGTATGGTGATCAAGTCATACAGCTGAAGACAAACAAATTGCCCAAAGGCCTGGTTACCTTAGAGTCAATTTTCAGTACTGATGATCAGCTAAAAAAGGGTAAAACCAGATTGTAGATCAAACAAGAACACTATGAAGAGCTGGAGATCTTCAAGGGTAAGCTCCTTAAAATAGGAAAAATCTGTTCACCTGAAGATAGACAAGCTTTTGTTGATTTATGCCAAGAATTTCATGATGTCTTTGCTTGGGAGTATTTAGATTTGAAAGGATTTGATCCCCATATTGATTAGCATACGATTGAATTAGAACCTGACGCCAAGCCAGTAAGACAGAAACAAAGGCCTTTGAATCCTAAACTTCAGCCTCTAATGATTAAGGAGTTGACTAAACTAGTTGAGGGGGGTATTGTTTTCCCTATCAAGCACACTTCATGGGTTTCTAATCTCGTACCGATTAGGAAGAAAAGTGGTGAGATAAGGCTCTATGTAGACTTCAGGGATCTTAACCGATCCTCTCTAAAAGACCACTACCCATTGCCCTCCATGGAACGAATCTTGCAAGAGGTTGCTGGTTCTGAAAGGTTTTCCTTACTAGATGGTTTTTCAGGATATAATCAGGTGCTGGTCAAAGAGGAAGATCAGTTTAAGACTACTTTTACAACTAAATGGGGCACCATGGAATACAAAAGGATGCCTTTTGGTTTGTCCAATGCTGGTGCCACGTTTTAGAGAGCCATGGACATGGCATTTCAAAGTTTGATCAACAAAATCATACTGATTTACCTAGACGACATCACAATTTATTCTAAGAATGCTGGTGAACATCTGTTGCATCTTAGGCAAGTGTTTGAAAAACGCAGAGAGTTTGGTATCTCTCTCAATCCAAAGAAGAGTATCTTTGCTGTTCATGAAGGGAAATTATTAGGACACATAGTGTCAAAGCAAGGAATCACTATTGATCCTGAAAGAGTTAGAGCCATACTTGAGTTGCCTCTGCCTAATCATAAGAAGGGCCTACAGAGCTTTCTTGGCCAGATCATCTTTCTAAGGAGGTTCATCCCAGATGTGGCAAACCTATTACAACCTCTGACAACTATGTTAAAGAAGAATGTAGTTTTCAGTTGGACAAGAGATGCCAAGAATAGTTTTGAAAAGGTTAAGGAGGCCTTAGCAGCATCTCCTACACTGACAAATCCAAATTTCTCTAAAGATTTTTATCTGTATGCTTATGGTAGCACTAATAATATCTCTGCAATATTGGTTCAAAAAAATGAAGAGAATTTAGAGCAACCAATAGCTTTCTTCAGCCAAGGCTTAGTCGACTATGAACAGAAATACTCCTTTGTGGAGAGGCACGTTCTTGCTGTGATCAGAAGCCTTAAGAAATTCAAGCCTTTGGTCTCTCACAATAGAATTCATATCATGGTGGCACACTCAAGTGTGAAAGAATTCTTATTGAATAAGGATCTGAATGAAAAAAGAGTAGGATGGATTACCAAGGTCATGGAGTATGACATAGACATCAAGATCACCAAACTAGTGAGAGGTAGAGGCCTTTGTGAGCAGCTTGCTTCAGGGGCGAGTAGTGAAAGTGAACTGGAAAAGGATGTTGTCCTTGCCAATACAGATGAACCTCAGAACAACCAAGACGATGTGCCCATAGGGATAAATAATTGGGTCCAAGATATGACCAAATTTCTACAAACTGGTCAATGCCCATTAGGTCTCAACGGAGCTAAAAGAAGATACTTTAGACTGCAGTCCATACCATATGTGCTGATGGGTAATGTTCTCTTTAAAAAAGATCTGAATGGCATCCTGTTAAGATGCATTCACAGTGACCAAATTGAAAAGGTGCTTCATGAGTTTCATGATGGAGCTGCAAGAGGTCACTTTGCTCCCAGAACCACTGCATGGAAAATCATGAGAGCTGGTTACTACTGGCCCAGCCTGTTCAAGGATGTATATTCCTGGTCAAGAAAGTGTGTCAAGTGCACCCTATTTTTAGGAAAAGAGAGGTTGTCGGCTATGCCCCTGAATCCAATTCAAGTAGAGTAGCCCTTCATGAGATGGGGCATTGATTTCATTGGACCAATAAGTCCAATATCCAGTGCTGGTCACAAGTGGGTACTTACAGCCACATACTACTTTACAAGGTGGACAGAAGCAATAGCCTTGAAAGAAGCAAGGGAGTCTTCAGTCTTGAGCTTCTATGAAGATATAGTCACCAGGTTTGGGGTACTTGACTCCATCATATCTGATAATGCCCTTGCATTCATAGGTCTAAAAGTAACTGAATGGGCCGTTAGGCATGGTATTCATTTGAACACATCTTTGAATTATTACCCCCAGGGTAATGGCCTAGCTGAGAGCACAAATAAAAACATCATCAAAATTATTAAAAGGGCCATAGAGGACAACCAAAGATCCTGGCCCAATAATCTAAAGAATGCACTTTGGGTAGACAGAGTGACCCCTAAGAGGTCCGTTGGTAACTCACCATACGTGTTGGTCTATGGCAAAGAAGCAAGATTGCCCCTGTCTGTGGAGCTTCCAGCTCTAGACATTGTTCATCATTTGGAAAATCTTGAAGGACATGACCCAATGTCTGTAAGATATGCAGAACTTATGGAGCTCCAGGAATCGAGGGACAGAGCAATGAAGGCTTTGGAGTATCATCAACTCCAGACAAAGAAGACATTTGACAAAAGGGCAACATTGAAGGTTTTTAGGGTGGGAGACCTTGTGCTGAAGTGGGACATTCTCAAAAGCAGACCTGGCCATCACACTAAATTTGATAATATGTGGACAGGTCCATTCATCATCAGAGATTGCAAAGAACATAACGCATATCAACTAGCTACAACAAAAGGTGAAGTGCTTCCTATCCCATTCAATGGGATACACCTTAAGCCTTGTTTTCAAATCTGACGTAGTCTATCCATTATACATAATAGTGTAGGTTTTATGTTTTCCATAAGTGATGTTGCAGCACAGTATTTTTCTCTTTTTGTTTCCCCTGTCTTGCCGTTTTGGCCACTTGTTGTGTCCTATAAATCTCATGAGCTCAGGGCCATATGCAAAACTAATGTTTTAATTGTTCTCTGAGTTTTCTAACAACTCCATGCCCAATGGATAGGCCTAGGCTACTGGTCTTCATGTTTAGCAGGAAAACATCCCGCAAAAATCACCAGAAATGTTACCTGGTTTACACTCCCAGGCTCGATCAGGCAAGCATCTATGTTGCAGGTGTCATAGGGGTCAAATGGGATGTCTCCATCGAAGGTTACTTCATGCTAGGTTACGTTTTTTGCATCAGATGAGTTTGTGTTGCCTATCGGCAAGACTCATCCGATGTCACGGTGATCAAAAGGGTTCTGCATACTTCATTCGGCGGGACGCTTCGTTTGTTTTGGTGACCATGGGATTGTTATCGGCATATGTTTTCACCACCGGGGTTGTGTCTTACCGATTTTATCATCTCTCCCTGACTAGGTATATGGTGATTCATCGGCGAAGGTATATCACTATCGACATAAAGTCTCAGCGAAGTCTTCAAGTTTTGCCGACTAGAGGAGAAAAGTATATCATATCGGCATGAGTTTAGGTTTTCGTGAAGGTGTCATGGCGACTTCTTTTTGTCTTGCCGACAGTGTGCAAGGTAGTCATCTTTCGGCATGAGTTCATTTTAGTCTCGCCGATGGGAAACATGAAGGCTCTTGGTCTGCGTGACAACTTCCTTATCTCGGCGACTCTCAATGTATGAGGACTTTCGGTATAGCAGATATAGTCTATGCGAGGTCTCTCCGATGGGCGAAGGCTATAGCGACATAGTTGGAAAATGAATGGGCTCGTCGGCAGGATAAAGCATGGGTCTCAGCGATTAAAGGTTTTTTGTTCGGCAGAGGTTCTTTTCTTCGACAAAGGGTCTCAGCGAATGCCTCAAGTTTCGCTGAAGTCACAAGGAGCCCGGCACAAAAGATGGAGGCCTCGATATATGGTTTTTGGTGAGAGTCTCACCGATTATGAGTGACTTCGCCGAGATCATTGAATATCGACATAGAGTCTTGCCGAAGTGGAGATGTCTCACCGACAGCAAGTGGATGGCCGGTGAATGATGTTGGTTTCAATGTAGGTCTCAACGAAGCAAGAGAAGCTGGCCAGGAGATAGGGAGTTCGCCATAGGATAAATCCATCAGCGGGAGGTCTTGCCGATTTGGTAAGATCTCGCCGAAGGCCATAGGAAGGATGAGCCCTCACCGAGACAAAAGCAATTTGGCAGGACTCTTGCCAAAAGCACAATGATGGCTTTTTGGGCAGACAAAGGGAGATCTCGGCAAAGGATATCGCCTTCGGCAAGGTGTCTTACCGAAGGATAAAGGTCATGGCAAAAATAAAGGCAACGTCAGCAAAAGAAAGAGGCGCTTGATATGAAGTCCAGCTGGCAGACCAATGTCTTGCCGAAACAAAAGGCGCCTCCATGAATATCACCAAACACGGAGGTCTTCGGCATGACATAATGAGCTCGGGGCAACCTCTTTCTGACCAGAATGAGTCAGGCCGAAAGAAAAGAAGTTGGCCGAGGGTTCATACCTCGGCGTATGTCTTGCTGAGATGCATTTCCATTCAAAGGACTTTTGACCGGCTGTAGGGCTGCGTGGTTTTCACTCAGCCAATCAGAAAGATCTAAGGGTAAACCGTGGCAATCCAAAGAGTGTCGATAGGATGAATGGTGACATGTATCTGTTGCAGGATCAGAGCATTCATGGTGCGGCCGAAGTAGCTCAACTGGACACGATGGATCGAATAAATGTGGTAGCTGAAAGAATATCTGAGGAGGACTTCTTCGAGATGTTTCAGACTGACACCAATAACAGGGACATGCAGGATCCCCAACATTAACTCAGCAAAAGATCTAAGGGGAAAATCTATCCAGAATCAAGATATTTTTTGTAAGCCCTAAGGGGCCGACGTATCAGTTTGTATATAAGGATTTTTTTCCTTTTTTGTAAGAAGTTCTAATTGCACACTCTGAAGAGTTAGTGATTTTCAATCAATCCTTTCTCAGTCAATGTATGTTTTTTGTGACTCAGTTGGAATCTTGAATATAACACAGAGTTTACCTTGGAAGTTTGTCTTCATGTTTGCACGATTCTCATTTCTGTATCTTTCTTTTTGAGCTTACAAGTCATTAACTGTGTTTTCCATAATACTGTATTCATATCTTAGAGTTAATGAAAAATCAATCTTTCCCTCCTGAGATGTGTATGTAGACCAAACCTGTTAAAAAGACAAGCATTAAATCTGAAAGATGTTGTCCTGAGAATAGCAATTAGGCTTTCAAGTGTATATTCTTTTTGTGTTCATTTCATGATTTCTCATCATTCGGTGTATCATCCTAGTGTGGTCTTTTAATTTGTGCATCTTCTTCCTCTTTTCTCTCAAAGAATCAATAGTTTAGGTGATACCCAAAGGAAGTCGGCCTTCTCCGGAGGTTCATTTTAGTTATAGGTGACCCACAGCCTTGAGATGATCCCATGTTGCTCTAGAATGCTCAATTTTTTTTTGTGAACTTTGCACAGGGTGTGATTCTAGGTGACAACAATTATTACTCAAGTTTCTTTAATCTGTACAAATGGAGTTTATCTCCATAATGAAAAATAAATGACACATTAAGAAATATTAGCCAATTTCACAAAGGGGAATCCCTTAGTAATAATTAAGAAAGGTGATTTAAATATGGGCATTTATAGAGATATAATCCTTGAGCCTTGAAAATTGTAGTTTGGGTGATAAAATATCTTACTTGTGAAGGATAATTTGGTATAATTATAGGTTTGACATTTCAAATGCTAACATACTTGTACCACGACTCAAAAAATTCTTCCTTAAAAAATAAATTTCCCTCATAGAATCTATGAAAATAATTATAGATAGCTATAAAAAATGAAGTGAGCATTTAAAGCATCACAAACTTATCATACTGCTATACAAACATCAAATATTAAAAAAATAGAAAATTTAAAAGAAATGGAGAAGCTTTTTACCAACCCTTTAAAACAAAAATAAAAAGGTGAAATTAGGGAGAACGTTTGGAGCTATCCCTACAACTGATTTTCAAGATCCAAATCAACAAGCTCTAGAGGTTTAAAATTTCCAAGAAGATAGGGAGATTCTAAAGCCCTAACTTGACCATCTATGGAGGAACCATTATAGAAGAAATCAATACAAGAAAGTGCTAACTTTTAGGAAAATATATAAATAATTTTCTTTGATGAGGAAGAAACAAGATAGATGAAAGAAGTAGGAACGAGGGTTAAAAGAGAAGCAAGCAATCCTCTTCCTTCCCTTTGGAGGAGCAAGTTCCAAAAGATTGGATCAACCCCTGACATTGGAAATCCCAAGAATAGAAAATCCATAGAGAGGTAACCCTAAGATAAACCTCCACTATAGTTCCTTCAAATATGCATGATTCACTAGTTAATGAAATTCCAATGCAAGAAGATGGTCCAATTTTAGAAGAAACAACAATGAGTCTGAAGGAGAAATAACTTGAAGGTCCTTTACAACAAAGCCTAACCAAAGAGAAAGCCCCAATGAAAACTTCAGAGGAACATAGAAAAAGGGTTCAAAGAGAAACACAACATGTATTTTAATTATCAAAGGAAAATCAAACAATTTTTTAACAAAGACAAGAAATTAAGAAATTAAAGATGTTAGCAAAAAAATAAAAATAAATTTTGTATTCAAAATATCAATTATATTATCCATTGGAAATATCTACATATCATTCTAAAAAGGATGGAATTCAAAAAAAATTGTTGAAAAGGAGAATGAAAGCTACATGAAGAAGTTACAAACTTGCAAGGCAAATGCAATTAGTTGGAAGAGGCTAAAATTAAAATTGCATGGTAAGAGATTTACTTCTTGCATGTAGAAAACCATTCAAATTGTATCACATGTTCTTAAATGAATAGCTCCTAAGGTGGAAGTTTCTAAGAAAATATTGTAATTAACCCTAACCCAAATTATGAAGAATTCCTTAAGCATTCAAAATTTATACTCTAGAGCAACATACATTTCTATGTGAGTTCTTCACACATAATTTATTGGTTGAACAATATACTAATTTCTTATTAATATTTTTGTGGGAGAAGTTCAAATAAAGTCATTCATTTCTATAATATAGAATCAGATAATTTGGCAACATAGGATAAAAGAGTACTATAAGGCATAAGGTATTGTTCGATTATTGATGATAAATTGACACCACAAGCCATAGGCCTTCTAGATAATATTTGAAAGAATATTCCAATACCCTAACATGGTTGATCAATACAATAACAAATTGAAACTATTTTATGAAGATCTTTCAAATGTCATTATTGATTTACCTAAAGCAACCTTAGTGGCTTGTGAGGAGTGATATAAATCCTTACCCATCAACTAAGAAAGAGATACATAATACATTTAGGGAACATCATGTGTTCCTTTCAAAGGGATAATTTTTTTATAAAATTAATGGATAAATTAAGAGAGAAATATATCGTGCCTCCCCTTCTTCTTTAATTGATTACTCCAATATGTGTCAACATTAAGCAATTTGACTAGGATTTTCAAATATGGAAAAAAAGGTGGATATAGGTAGAGGCTACATAATCAATCCTTAGGAAATAGATACCTCTATCCATGTAATCTATGGCACCAATTATAAAATTGAAGAAAATTACAATAGGAAAGAAGAAAATAGGTAGCAATAGTTAGACAAGTAACACTAAACAAGGGAATAAGTAGGGAGAATAAGCAGGAGAACTTGCATAACCTTAAGTTTGGGGAGAATGTTGAGGTAAAAATATCAACCCTATAATTAGGATAAATTTTTCCTTTTTTTACCATCCATAACCCTTGTCATCCTAAAACTAATGTGATTATATAATAAATTATCTACGATCTTGATTGATAATAATGTATACATTCTTGTTGTCTTCTCTATATTAAATACAGATTTTTAACTATGATGATTATGGTAGAAAAATGTGTTTCTATAAAAAATAGGATAATAGGTAGTGCTCTTGTGAAATGGATTCCACATAAGATGGAAAATTGTGCCACATCTTTGGAAGCTTTGAAATTGTCATTACATCTCCAAAATCATCACAGTCTAAAGTTACCATGGGAAGAGTTATGGAGGAAGTTGTCCTCTATCTTGGAGAGAGTTGCAATAAAATACATGTCTACTAAGTCTCTAGAGGGAAATAAATATAGAAAGCTCTTATTTAAGGATATCTCTACATAAATTGATTTATTAAATACAACTAAACTTGTATTGATGAAATTGTGTAACAGACTCATAACAACATCGGTGCATGTTTCCCACAATTCTATTGTTTAGGTATTAGATCACAATATATCTCTTTATGTTCAATAGAAAATAACTTTTTGATTCATGAAATAATATAGAATCACTCTATTAGGTTGTATATATTGTCTTTTTTTAGAATGAATTTTGCAATTTGTGAATGATTTTGTAAGTTGATTAATTCTATACTCTAGAGAGCTCTAGCCACTAAATTGAGGAATCAGGGTAGCATAATAGAGATAACTAATTTTATTTTCAATACGTTTATGTTTACGTGATTATGTTTGTACAATATGTACCTACAAATTAAGTCTATGTATGTTGTCTAGTATGTTCTTTTGCATGTTCATGTTATGTGAAAGTATTACATTCCATAAAGTAAAAGTTAGTACACAATTTAAAATTAATAATTTTAATTACTTGACGTTGTTTGAAAAGGTATGTAAGTTAAGAGAAATAATTGAGAAGTTTAAAAAGATTTCATTTATAGTAGCTAAGTAGTTAATTTTTTGTTTCATTGCAATAAAAAAATTTAAATAATTTTTTGTAGATTGAATTGCAAATATTTTTGTAGGTTAGAATCTTAAAAATTATATATTTTTAGCTAAATTTCATTTTAGCATAAGAAATCTTTATTTCCTAGCTTAAAACTCTACATTAAATAGGATGTTTGAATTCCTCTTGCATATAACCTTGGATATTGCCTAATTTGACAAAATATTAATTGAATAAAGTGCGAAGACTCGACAAAACATCATCAAGGAGAAAACATGGCTTCTATTTGTTGACGTTTCAATAAATATTGTGTATGTTGTGGATATCAAATGTAATAAAGCTTAAATCAATGCCCACCTAAGTTTATTATGAGATGGTACTTACAAACCATAGTATCTAGGGCTAACACTTATTTTTATTCTCAATGTTTGTTAACTTAGAAAATGATTCACCCATTTAAAAAATAATAATGTGATTTTATATTTTTTTAATAGGTTATATTTGTGTTCAAGGTATCGCCTAGAATGTTGGCTCACACCAATAAATTGTCTTAGGGTGAGAAATTATTGTTAATTAGGAAAAAAAATCTTTGTTAAAATTTTCTATTTAGTTTATTTCCATGAAAAGGTGTTCATGTACTCCAAGCTCGATATCATATACCCCAAATTCCCTTGAATGAATCTACACATTATACTCTTGAGAATGAATCTGCACCTTCCATGTGTAGCACTCAAATTATTTAGTACCTTATTATGGATCAGATCCATGCTTTTGAGTCATGGGCAGTTAGCTTCTTATCTCTTGAAGAACGGGCAGATTATATTGACCTTCTCTTTTCTTTTAGGCCCCCTTTGTAAATTTTGACTAAGTATTGGCTCCTCCTGCTCATGCCACGTCATGCCCCACACTCATCCTTCATAAGGGGATTCTCATATCCCTTTAGGAATAGTGCCAATGCCATGTAGTGGCTCCGATGCTATCATCAAATAAGAAATGGAAGGAGATTAAAAGTGAGCGAACCCCCACATGACATCCTCACAGACCTCAAGAGAAAAATAATTCCCTTCATGGAGAAGTGATGTGCCATTGGTTAGGAAACACGGGCCCCATTCCTAATAGAGGCTTTAGGAGCAACTTGAGAGAGGCATGTGTCAATATTGGATAAATTATTAGGTGTTGAGGTCACACCATATCTGTGATCTAAAGATCACCCATGCATATGAGTTGTAGCACTCCCTTTCAATTACAATGGTCTTATCATGAGAACAAGTGTGAGGCTCTAGGTGTCTTTCTATGTTGTCTTGTGAACCTTGCTATACCAAGGTTGTTGTTCCTATATATTCAAGGGTTTTATCTCTTGTAGGGGTTCCTTAGTAGTTAGTTTCGATAAGTGTTTTGATTATAAGGAAAAAATAGGTTTTGAAGGGACCCAAAACCATTTAAAACTTTAGATATAAAATATTGCTTTAAAGATACTAAACTAAACCATCAGCAATAACCCAAAACCCAAAATACCATAAACTACAAAATGTTGATCTAAAGATATAACACTAAACTATTAGTAGCAACCATCAACAAAAAAGTAGCAAAGTAACAGGAAATAAATTGAGACCCAATAGCAGAACAATAAACAAGAAACAAACAACAAGACACTATTTCATACTACTTAAGGTGTTTTCCACCTCAAGCTCCTAACTCCTATGCAACACAATCATGTCCAACAATTCTTTTTTCTCAACTTCAAAGGACTTATTCTAGTTAGCCAACCCTCTAGTAGCAGGGCCTTTACCATCATCTTTTACACCTTTTTTCCTTTTACCTTTGGCAAAATTTTCCTTCTCCATCAACTTAGAAAAATACAACTAGTCCTCTCTAAGCTCACTAATCTTGTGAAACAAGACCTCCAAAGAGTCTACACTATTCTTTACTAAAATGTGACAGGCATTGAGAATTTTCTTGATATCTGCATTGGTGTCCAATACCTTGGCTTCTAATCCAGCCAAATGCTGCTCACAAAGGGACTTGAATTAAGTGAATGAGCACTCAAGATCAACAATTTTATCAATCAAAATATTTGAGGCCGAACCTTTTAGAATATTCTACAAATTCTCTTTCAATCCCGTTATTTTGATGTTGACCCTATTGAATTCTCGTAGGGTCCATTTTGCTAATTTGAAAGTGCTAGTAGCATGTGCCCTCACCATGTCAAGAAGCTCAAACATAGAGGTGGAATCATCATTCAGATAGGAGAAGTCCTTCAATAGGGTATTAACCTTTAGAGACTCAAACTTCACTTGCTTCTGTTCAACATCCTCCTCCTCTTGAACTATTTTTTCACCCACAGGTTCCACATTCAGAGAGTTTTGAACCATTGAATCATCAATTTCCACTACCTTCTCTTCCATAGTCTTCTCCTTACAGAGCATTGTGGTATCCTTAACCAAATATTTTGAGGCTTGTATCTTCATCTTGGAAATGTGCTTAGAATCCCTTCTAGGATTATCCTTGGTCTCTGTGGTAGTCACATTCTCCTGACACCCCTCCTCATTACCACCAACCTCGGTATCACCCTGGCCAAAGACCATAGCTTCATCATTGGGCATAGAGTCCCCAAAACCCACCTCTATGTCATCACCATCAGACTGGGACTCCAAATCATGTAGAATAAGATGCTTAGCTACCCATTTTCCTTTAGGGTTACCCTTCTTCCTCTTTTTAGAGGGGTTAGCCACATGGGACGAGGTCCCTTCCTCATCTTCATCATTCCACTCCTCCTCCTTAGCTACACTGGTATCTAAGCCAGAAGAGCTAGAATCCTCACCAATAATATTCTCCTTATCCTTAATTAAAGAGGCAGGGATAAGGGCTTTTGATAACTGTCACCAGAGAGAATAGTATTGTGATAATTTTAGTTTTGAATATAAATAGCAGTAGTTCTTGCTTTTCATTTTAAGACCTTAGCAGGCGCCCTTCGCAAGAAGGATTGAATGGTTTATATTATGCCTCTCGGACTATGTATTTTGTTCTCTATCCAACAATGAAGATGATGTGGTGTTCTATTTCAAATTGTGTGGAATCAATAGTTGTCTATTATTTTTATTTTTTTATGCTATATTATGGGATTTTGTTAATATTGTAGACTTTAAACCATGCATATGCTCTTTTAAATTTTCTATAATGTTTTGAAGGTTTTAATCTATATTATGCAAATGTTAGGAATGGATACACTAGTAGTCTTGGTGCATCGCCTTAGTTAGCTTCATTTCAATTTATTTTACATTTCCTCCTTCCCTTTTTCTCCCCAAAACATTTGAAGAGATGAATTCTAAAATCTCAAAGGTCACTTCACAAACATCTTCAATCCCACCTCTATAAAGCTTCCTAAACAACAATGCTTACGAAGAGCGAAGGTTTTAGAAATCAACAGCTCCTTTTTTGGCATGCTCGATGGGAACTATTTAAGCCTGATTAGAAGTCAGAGTTTATGAGTCAAAGGCCTGTCACAAGGTCGCTAGTAGCACAAAATATAAGCTTACTACTACCACCTTTGGTGGTTATAACTCACCAAAGGGTCGCAAGGTCAAGTGTAACACAACAACCGCAATAGATGGTTGCCCCAAGACCGCCAATAAATTTTGTAGCATGGAATAGTGGTATCCCACTCATTCCTCTAGTAGCCTTGACTACTTGGGATCCTATTCCTACTAATTCCTTAAAGACACTCCCTAAATTCATAGGGGAGGATTTCAAAAACATCACAAAACATCTTCAGGATGTGGTGAATGTTTGTATAGTGCACCATGTCATAGAGAAAAATATAGCTTTATAGCTATTGGCCACCTATTTCAAAGGAGAGAGCTCTCAATTGGCATCAGTCCTTGCCACCCAACTCCATTACTACCTAGGATGAACTGAGTAACAAATTCTTCAATCGATTCAAGGAGAAGGGGATTAGTCATCTCTCCTCCAACAACTAATTATTATCAAAAGAGTTTCGCAAGAGGCTATTATAAACTTTAATACCAGGTTCCATAAAACATAGCAAAGAATCTAGATTGTGGCTTGATTGATCATGGGTATGGCTATCATATTTTATCTTAAAGCCTTCAAATCAGATACAACTGTAATTATTTAGTCTCATGGAGGCCAAACGTTGTTGGATGCGTATGAACTAGCTCTGTTAGAGCAGAGAATAACTTGATAGATGTTGGGAAGCTCCCCCATGGCCGTTGATGCCTATGTTCCCAAAATTATCAATGTCACCACAAGAAGAGGCTCTCAACACCTCACAAGACACTCCTTCTGTGTACATGTATTTTGTTGCTTAAATGAGCACGATTGCTTCATCGTCACTAGCCACATAGATGAATGATATGAAAAACATTTTGCAAAACTTTTCTAACAAGATAATAAACCTTAAAAAGCAATAAGCTATGCCTTTGAAGCCCCCTTTCAAGAATTATCAAGGTGGGAGGCCATTGTATCAATATAACTAGTACTAGGGAGGACAAAGGTCGAATCATTATACACAACCTATGAATTAAATCATCTCAGTTCCTACTCCTTTGTAAGCAATCTCACCAAATCCACACAATGAATTGGTTGTCAGCCAAAAAAACTTGGTGGATGACTCAAATTCATGGAATTTTTCACATAATGATGCACACACACCTTGAAATTGTCCAAGGGGAAATCTACAACAAAGATTAACCAAGTAGCAAAGACAAGGGAACACACTTGATTCATCCCCTTGTAGATACCGGTCCTTGGGTGCTGAGAACGTCATCCTAATGACTCAGGTGCAAGGTATGTCCCTAGAACAGGAAGAGGAGATAGCACCAGAACATGCATTATTCTCTTGGGTGGAAGGAAAGGATGCATTTTATGTAAATGAGATCCCCATGTTGAAATCCCCCTAGGTCTAATCAAACTACTGCTCCCTTTAAAAGAAGAAGTTAGCCAAGGACCAAGAATATTTTGCAAGGCCTAAAGTGACCTTCAGGAATAATTAAAGGCCTCAACCATCGCCCTTGATATATAAAAAATGGGGTGAAATAGTGCAGAACAGGATAAAAGAGCTTGAGACCTTACCTTAGGGGTCATTGAATGTGGTCGAGCAACTGAAGAAGGCCCCAACTAATGTTCTCTCTGGGATGTACTATCAATCATTGAGTATAAATATCTACTATAAGAGGTATTGGAAGACCAAGAGAGGCCCACATAAGGTAACCCAGAAGTGGAGCCAGTGCAAACCAAATAGAGAGAGACCAACAGGAATGTACAACCCCATGTGTCATCCACATTCATCAACTCCAAAGCAAGGGTAAGTAAAAAAAACTCGCCCCATTTTATTTAACTCTCATTGTGGGGGACAAGTTGCACAATTCATGATTGATTATGGTGCCAACACTATGGTGATTCCCAAGAAAATTATGGATGCATAGCAAATTTAATATGAACACTTAGACAAGGGAGTATTGCAGTTGAACATGAAGAAGGTTTAGATTATAGGTGTTATCAAGGATCTTCCCCTAACCTTGTATTTTTGTCCTAGTATTACAGTACCACAAGAAGTGGTGGTAATTGACATTCCCAAAATCTTCAGGCTATGCTTATCAAGATATTTCATAGCCAAGATAGGTAGATACTTAGCTTTGAATTGGTCTCACTTGATCCTTAGGACCAAATATGGCTAAAAAATGAAGGTGCTCTTTGAGCCATTGCACCTAAAACACATAGTTGATGATGCCATGATGAATTTTAAGTTGGTGTACAAATATTTCTCAAAGAAAGAAATGTATTGTGTAGAAATGCTTCAAGGAGTGGTTGACAACAAGAGCTCATAAGAAGAGGTCCTCATTAATAAATTTATGAGGAATGACCCATTCAAAATTTTTGATGCCACCAGCCTCGGGACTTATGCAATCCATGATGAGGACCAAGCCATCCTTGAGGTCATGAGGAAGAAAGCAAACCAAAGTAATGAACCTGAAATTGAGTCCAATTTTTGGACTTTGCATATTGATGGAGCGAAATGCAAAATTATCTCTAGGGTTGAAATTTGTTTGGTATCTCCATTTGGGAAAGAAACCCTTAGAGCTTTCCACTTCCAATTTGTTTACACAAATAATTAAGCTGAGTATGAAGCCTTGATCCAAAACCTCGGCCTTGCTAAGCATATGGGTGTGAAATAACTAAAGGTGTTCAAAGACTCTAAACTGGTAGTGAAACAAATAAGAGGAACTACAATTGCAAAAAACATTCACATGAGGTCCTACTAGCATCAGGTGTGGGATTTAATTGAAACATTTGAGGACTTCAATATTCAAATCATCCTAAGGTCTATGAATGTGAAAGTAGACATAATGGCAGTAGTTGGTTCACAGTTTGACCTAGTAACTGATCTACTAACAAATGAGCATATGGTGAGAGTGATTATCAAACCCTCTATCCCAAAAAATGATGAGAACTGGAAAGTGTTCAAGAGTGATGCCTATATTTTCATGTTCCTCCAACACTCATGCGAGTTTGTAGAGTAGTTGTAGCCAAATATTGAAGAGGCCTAGGCATATTAAATCATATAGCTAAAGAAAAACAAACTTCCAAAGGGAATAATCACTCTAGAGAATTTTTTGATTTTGATGATGCGAGGAATGGAAAGAGAAATTTTGTTGCAAATAGAAGTGATTAATCCAAACTTGATGTAGGAGATGGAAGAAAATTGAAGGTGGGGAAAGAATTTTCCCAAAAGGATAAGGATCGATTGGTATCCTTTTGCAATGATTATGAAGGGGTTATGGCCTAGACCTATGACGACCTAAAGGGGTATGACCATGAGGTGATCCAACATACCATAGATTTGGTCGAATAAGCTAAGCCAATTTTCCAAAAGAAAAGGTTAGTAAATCCAAAGATTGAGTCTCTTATGGCTCATGAGTTAAGGAAACTAATTGATTCAAGGATTATATACCCCATCAAACATTCCACATGGGTATCTAACCTAGTTCATGTCCTTGGAAGAAAAATGGTGAAATTAGACTATCTGTAGATTTCAGGGACTTGAACAAGGGGTCCCTAAAAGACCACTATCTCATTCTCTCCATGGAGCAGATCCTCCAAGTAGTTGTGGGCACAAATATGTTCTCTTTTCTCAATGAATTCTCAAGTTATAACCAGGTGTGGGTTAAAGAAGAGGACCAACATAAAACCACTTTCACCTCAAAGTGGGGAACCTTCGCGTATGTACAAATTATTTCATCCTCTCTAATGCAGGAGCTAATTTCTAGTGAGACATGAACACATCCTTCCAAGGCTTAATCAACATAATCATCCTCATCTATCCGGATGATCTTACAATATTATCCAAGAAAAAGGAGGATAATTTTGATCATTTGGAAAATATTTTTCAAAGGCGCTAAGAGTTAAGGGTATCCCTCAACCACATGAAATGTGTCTTCAACATTCAGTAAGGTAAGCTACTAGAATATGTGGTATCTAAAGAAGGCATCTCCATTGATCCAGATAGAGTGAAGGCCATCAAGGACTTGACCTCACCAATAAACAAAAAGGGAGTCTAGTCTTTCTTGGGGAAGATCAACTTCATCAACCAATTCATATATGATTTTGTGGGGTTGGTAAGGCCAAGTACACTAATATTAAAGAAGGATAAAACTTTCAAATGAACCACTAAAGGAAGGATATCATTTGACAAGATCAAGGAAGAAATATCCACTGCCCCTATGCTAGTCAATCCCGACTTCTCTAAAGACTTTGTCATGTATGTTTATGGGAGTGAACATAGATTGTAATTTGTGTTAACTCAAAAGGAGGATGAAGGAAAAGGTGAGAAACCCATTTTATTCTATTCAAGAACCCTATGTTGCAAGGTCTACAACCTTGGTCTCCTTGTGTTGTGCAGTGCGTCACTTGGGTTCATGACATGGATTAACCACCTCCCATGGATTCATTAACTCTAGCAGTTGTATCGAGCATTAACAAGTCAATATTTTGATGCAATGACAATCGTCTTTGTAACAATTGGTATCAAAGCTTGGGTCATGAGTTCGAACCCCTTGCTTGTGTAGGGGGGATTGTTGCAAGGTGTGCACCCTTGGTATCCTTTTATTGTGCAGTGCAGTGCTTGGGTTTGTGACATGGCTTCGCTACCTCCTATGGATTCATTAACTCTAGGAATTATATTGAGTATTAACAGGTTGATATTTTGGTGCAATGACAACCATTTGTACAACACCCTATA
Organism: Sequoia sempervirens; assembly: GCA_007258455.2. Classification (NCBI taxonomy): domain Eukaryota; kingdom Viridiplantae; phylum Streptophyta; class Pinopsida; order Cupressales; family Cupressaceae; genus Sequoia; species Sequoia sempervirens. The sequence continues at coordinate 117,188,002 of VDFB02047397.1, forward strand.
AGGATATGAGACTAAGTTCAACTTTGTTGAGGGATAGGACTTCACCATCATCAAGGGTCTCAAGAAGCTTAGATATTTGGTGGTGAGGAGTAAGGTAATGATATACATCGTACACTCCAACATTATAGAATACATCATGGAGGGGAAAATCAAAAAAAGAAAGGCAATTGGATCATTAAGATCTTGGAATACGACGTCGAAGTCAAATCAACCAAGTTGATTTGAGAGAGAATACTTTGTGAGCATTTGGCCCAATGTGTGGGCATCCTAATAGACAAGAAATATGCACCAAAAATAGTTTTGGTGAGCTATTATAAAACCGTTGGGTATTGGGTCATTGATAGGACTCGCTTCCTAGAGACTAGACGATACTCAGATGCACTCCCCACACATTAGAGAAGTTTCTATAGGTTGCAAGGAGCTAGTTATATGCTAGTTCAAGGAGTCCTTTTCAAAACCTTAACTTCTATGGGATTCTCCTTAGATGTGTCAATGAACACCAAGCCAACAAAATCTTGCAAGATATGCATTTTAACCCTCTGGGTGGTCACTTCTTGGCAAAAACAATCACAATTAAGATTATGCGCGCTGGGTACTACAGTCCAACCTTATTTTTAAATTGCTTTCAAGTGATCAAAAAGTGCTAGTAATGCCAATTTTTTGTAGGCAAGCAAAATAATTCAACCATGCCATTGAACCTAATCATGACTAATGAGCCTTTTACATAGTAGGCTTGGATTTCATTGGGATGATCAATCCCTTGTCTAGCACAAGCCATAAGTTGATACTTACAACCATGGATTACTTCAAAAGGTGGATTGAGGCTGCTCCTTTGAAGGAAGCGACTAAAAAGGTGATCCTCGACTTCCTAGAAGAATTGGTAGCAAGGTTTGACCCTTTAAAGACAATCATATCCAATAATGCAAGGGCCTTTTTCAGGTCAATGATTTTAGAATTTACACTTAGAAATGACACTTTAAAAAAAAAACTTCATCCAATTACTACCTACAAGGGAATGGGTTGGTTGAGTCAACTGACAAAAACCTCCTAATTTTAATCAAGAGAATGGGAATTGACCAACAGAGGGAGTGGCATAAACATCTGAAGATAATGTTGGGGGATGATTAGATAACTCCCAAGTAGATTCTAAATATTTCCCCTTATGAATTGGTTTATGGGAAAGAAGTGGTCATGCCCATTTCAATGAAAATTCGCGCTTTGTAGTTATTGAAAGCTCTTGAAAAGGAGGAAAATGGAGCGATGGAAGTTAGGTTAGAAAAATTGCTTAATATTCAAGAAACAAGAGAGTAGGCTAGCAACACTATGATAGGCCACCAGTAAATAGTGAAGAGGTAGTTTGATAAGAAACCATTTGACGACCCAGGTTTCAAGCTGGGAGACTTGGTTTAAAAAAATGAGGAAAGGGCCACAAGGCCAAGTTAGCATGGAAATTTGACTCATTATGGAGAGGACCTTTCCACATTATTGGCAGTAGGCAGGTGAAAGAATTTAAGTTAGCAAACAAAGAAGTAAATTCCTTAGAGGTTCTGGTTAATGGGATCCACTTGAAGCATTTTGACTAATGTATTAAATTTCCTTGTACATAGTTAGTTTCCCCTTCTTGTTGTTTCCTTTTTTTAATAAGTGTTACTGACAACTTAATGCCATCCCTTAAGTTGTTGCCAATTTTTTGCATCTTAGCTCCCCTCTTTTTAAAATCCTTTGTGAAAATTGATTATCTACCCCCACTCCCTCTATAATTAATGCTCAAGGTTCCCCCAATTTCATGACTTCCCATAAAAATCTCCCCAAATCTTTTAGGAGTGGATCTTCAAGTGTGTGTATCATCCTTTTTATTAATAAGCAACAAATCCAAAAAGCTCCATCATGATTGCATTAAAGTGATAGTAGATAAATACTTGACTCCTCAACAAATTCAATATTTTAACATTCTAAAAGTTTCAAGAGCACTAAGACAAATAAAGGATCTTCAACAAAGAATTGAGTACAAAATTACAAGAAAAAATTAGTGAAACAGTGATTTTGAAGAACAAGGAAGGTTATTATGAGGAGAGTGTAAAGATGAAGCATTTTGGGTCCTCATTGGGTCACAGGCATTCAAAAAGTTGAAGATCTTGTGGTCTAGCGGCTCTTGGAGAGCTTCCTCCTCAAATTGCAAGGAGAAACTCATATGCTTCCACCCCTGCATTGTTAAAGCCCATCATACCAAATGTAAAAAATATCTCAAAAGGACATTGCAAGGACCACACACTAGTCCTTGACAATGCAAACAAGATCTTTAATCCTAAATTTGTTAAGAACACAAAGAATCTAAGAGAAGGAGCTCATGCCCATATGCTTGTAAAGGCCCGCAAGGGAAAACTTCAATCTTTTGCCTTTAGGTTATAGAGCTCTACCCTAACACAATATATGGTTCCCCTCATGTGTCCATTCTTAGAGCTTATTTCTCTTTGTGTAGAGAAGTATGGTGTTGATAATGGAATTATGAGAGGTAACCACTTGAATGTGGAGATTAGTGCTAGAGCAGTGAGGGAGATGCTCCAGCTTCCCCTCAACCCCACTGCAGACATTTGTAATGTTGAGAGACTACATACTATATGGGATAATCGTGTCCAAAATTTGAGTTCCTTGAACTAGGCTCTCCACAACAACTATCCAGAAGTACCACCCCTACCCATTGCTCTCTTGAGCTTTGTGACACCAGATATGATAGAAACCCTCTCAATGCTAGCATTTATCTTTGGGCTAGATTCAAACACTAATGTATTCAACTTCTAGTTGGGTGCAGTCTTCCACCTCAAGACGATGACCATGGAGAAATCCTACAAAATAGACTTCACAAACACCATTGCTAATGCCATTCATTATCAGTTGGTGAATTTTTTGGCTCATAATACCTTTAGGTATTCTTCTTTCCTCCTACATATGATTCTTTTCTAGAACACTCATTTCCTATCACCATACTTCACCATCAACTCTATTGAGATGGAAGTATACCCACACAAGGTGATCCCCATCTTTGTGTGGACCCACATTCCTATCCATCACATCAAATTACCATGAGTTAAAAAAAAAACTTATGTCCTCGATTATAATCAACTCAACCTAGAACCCATAACCTTTCAAATTATAGACTACCAACAAAAATGACTCACTAGCTACAAGACTTGATATGACTATTTCTTTGGAACCGACTTCACTTTCATCAGGGTCTATGTTTTAAAGGAAGAGTCATTTCAGCTCTTGTGTATACTCACAAATAGAACCTTGGCCTTGAAGTTGCCTCACTATCTCAATGTGGTAGACCCTGTGTATGGTGTGGGCCACAAGAAGAAAGCCCTATATGGCATCCCCTTTTCAAGAGGGGAATTACATTTTGAAAAGATCATAAGAGCATTTTCTTACGCTCAAACTAGCAGAGCTCAACCTAGATCAAATAATTGATTAATGGAATTATGATCTGATCGGTCATATAGCCTCTCTAAAGATTGTCGCCCCCTTCATCCATGAGCCTTGGTCGTACTTTGAGGAGAGGAAGTCACCAATGGAGGAGGGAATAAAATATTTTATTGATTTTTGAAGATCCCCTAAGACACATGCCAACCTTAGGATTCTTTTTACAAGCCAGTTCAAGATTTTGATCTCACAAGGAATTTAACAAAAAACCTAAAAGAAAAACTTAGTGAAAGGGGCTAGACTAGGGAAAAGATGGAAACATATTGGAAGTATAGGTAAGAGATCAACCAAACAGAGCCCAACATTGACATGATCGACACCAATGATAAATTTAAGAAGATTTGAGAAAAATACCATGAAGTGGACACTTGGTTTGAAGAGTTGGAGTCGGTAGAAGAAGAGGAAGAGACCCCCTCAAGAAAAGAGGAGGAAATTTATGAAATTTGCAGACCTTCAAGATGGCCTCTTCTTCTACATACAATAGCCCAACAACAAGAAGCAGGGGGAAAATAGTTTGGTGCCAAGGCACAACCCTCTAGTTCCCCCTCCAAGCCCTAACAAAAAAGAGGAAAGTGATTGAGAAAGGAGGAGGGGGCGAGGTGGAGGGGGAAACCCACAAAGAGAACAAAGGCTCCATGTCACCCCTTGGCTTCACACAACCATGTAGTTTAATTGAGACCACAAAGAAAATTATACTTTAGGATCAACCATAGCCAAAAAATGGGCTATGAAGGTGGTGATTTGGGGTCCCAAGGACAAGGAATTTAGGTTCCATTAGAAGTCAGCCATAGAAAACCTAATGATTTTTTAGGAATTGGAGCTGATAAAGAAGCCCTGGGATATACAAGGACATGTGAAGTAATTCATTTTTTTACACCTTCAAGTCCTCCTGGTTAGATGCAACCACCTCCTGTTGTGATGCAACCACTTCCTCTTGTTACGTAGCCATCCCTAACTTTTGCTCAATAGGTACATTTTTCTCCCCCTCTCCTTTCCCCTAGATCTTCTTTCTTTGCTTCTCCTCTACATTCCATTGTGATTGTGTCACTTTCCACCCTTTTGCCTCCATCCACTATGAATACATCAATCATGGTGCAATCCCCCACCATCCCTCTCTGCAATCTCTCACCCTTCTTGCCTTCTACATTGCTCATTCACCAACTCATCCTCAGAGGAACAACATTCATTGCTTCACAACAAAAAGTGACCATTCCTTTCAAATTGCCACAAGGACCCCCCTTCATGTGGGAAATTATTCGATCTCAAGAGCAATTCCACCAACAATTAGAGATTGCAAAGAAAGCCCGTGAGGCTCAAGTAGAGAAAAGAAGAGGAAAAGAAACCAACCCCCTGGTGGTGCCACACATGAAGTATTTCCTTGATCCTACACTTTAGGCCCTGATGATCACATACATGATGCTGATGGTGATCAAGCCTCAAGAGAAAATGTAACCCAAGGATTACTCAACCCACACCATTGACCTATACCTCAACCAAGCAATGCCACTTGATTGGGTAGAGTTAATGAAAGAAACATAGAAGGTCATCACAATGGACTACCTCAAGTCAGGTCATCGATTAGAGAAGAAAGATAAAGAGCTCACAAGAATTAAAGCCATGGTCATCTGCCTCAATGTAGAGGGTAAATCTAAAGATGTGAATCTTACAAAAATGAGATCCAATTTATAGAGTCACGTCACTGTTGAGAGATTCCAATTGGAAGCTAGCCAAAAATCCTAGCTATAGATTCAGATAGTGGAATTGAAAGGTGAGATATAAGGCCTAAAAAAGGACAAAAGAAGCCATAAAGAATAAGCTGCAACAAAGGGAAATAGAGCTTGCACATGCTCAAAAAAAATGTATACTCTATAAGTGTGCAACAACAAATGCAGAAAGAGTCCTTGACCAGGGATCAAGATATTCAATAGCTAAAGAATGACCTTGTCACCTACTCCCAAACTACAAATAACCTCTTAATGATCCAACAGTTGTATGTGTCATATTGGGAGAGGATAAAAATGTGGCATCACACTTAAATCCAACACTTAGATTCATCACTGACTCACAACAATTAAGTACACTTGAGTGAGTACATCTATGGAGCAAGTCCTCACCTTGATCTCCCCCAAGGTCCAAGATTCATAGCTTCTAGTTGAGAAGTTGTATAGTGCAAAAAATGAGATACCCCAAGTAGTGGGGATCACCAATCGAAGGCAGGTGGCAGTTAGAGTTAATGAGTTCCTAAGCTACAATAAGGCAACATCAAAGTGCAAGGAATATCTGGATGCCTTAGAGTGAGTTGTTTGGGCCATGAAGGGACACATTGAATAACTAGTCCAATTAGGACTCCCCTCGCTATTCCTCTCTGACAACACAATACTCTCTGAGGATGAGATCAAAAGGTTGTTGGTTGTAATGTAGAATGACCAGATTATCTTTGCAAACCTGTGTTAAATGCCAAATGTCTCTAAAGTGGAGGCTATATTCTGTAGCCCCTCTCCCAACCCAAATTTCAGATGCGATCAGTTGTACAAGGTCTAAGCAGCTTCTCCTTTAAGGAGATAATAGACCTAGATAGAGTTTTCAAAGCTTTAAAGAAGAAAGATCAACCTTCAAAAGAAGAATTGACACCTTTGAAGGCTACCTTTTAGAAGTTGGCAGACCTTCCTTTTTTTCAAATTTGCTTCTTTTTGTGTGAACCAAGAATTTTGGGTTCTTCTATCTATAGGAAGATTCCCCTTACAAGTCATAAGAACTATGGATTGAATCCAAACTTTTGAGTCATGGATAGTTAGCCTCTTATCACTTGAAGAATGGGGTAGATTATATTGGCCTTCTCTTTTCCTTTGGGCCCCCTTTTGTAAATTTTGACTAAGTATCGACTCCTCCCACTCATGCCACATGGAACTCCTGCACTCATCCTTCACAAGGGGATTCTCAAATCACTTTAGGAACAACACCAAGATTCCATGTAGTGGCTCTAGCACTATCAGAAAATAAAAAATGGAAGGAGATTAAAAGTGAGCAAATCCCCATGTGGCATCATTGTGCACCTCAAGTGAAAAAGAATTACCTTCATGGAGAAGTGATGTGCCATTGGTTAGGAAGGGTGGGTTTCATTCCCAATGGAGGCTTCAAGAGTATCTCGAGAGGGGCACTGTCAACATTGGGGAAATTATTAGGTGTTAAAGTTGTGCATATTTGAGATCAAAAGACCACCCGCACATATTAGCCAAATAAGCCCCTTTCAGTTACAATGGTATCATTATGAGAACGAGTGTGAGGCTACAAGTGTCTTTTTTTGTTGTCTTATGAACCCCACCACACCAAGGCCACTATTCCTATATATTTAGGGGTTTTATCTCTTGTAGGGGTTCCTCAATAGTTAGTTTTGATAACTGTTACCAAAGAGAACATTATTGTAATAATTTTAATTTTGAATAGAAATAGCATCAGTTCTTATTTTTCATTCTAAGGTCTTAGCAGGTTCCCCTTGTGGGAAGGATTGAATGGTTTATATTGTTCCTTTGGGCCTTTGTATTTTGTTCTCTACCCAAAAATGAAGAGTATGTGGTGTTCTGTGTTAAATTGTGTGGAATTGATAGTTGTTTATTATTTATTTTCTTTGCTTCTATAATGTTGGATTTTGTTAATATTATAGATTTTAAACCATGCATATACTCTTTTAAATTATTTGTAATTTTTTAAAGGTTTTAATCTATATTATGCAAATACTAGGAATGGATACACTAGTAGTCTTTGCACATCGTCTTAGTTAGCTTCATTTTAGTTTCTTTTGCATTTCATCCTTCCCATTTTCTACCCCAAACATTTGAAGAGTCTTCTAAAATCCTGAAGATCACTTCATAGATAGCAATTTCAGTCCCACATCTATAAAGCTCCCCATAGGATGTTGCTTTTTGAGAGCAAAGGTTTTAGGAATCAACACTTATTATTTTTATTTTAATATAGTTTTTGAGACGTAATATAGAAGATTCAACCCATTATCCTAGATCCTACTTTAAATATTATATTATATTTATAAATTATTCTACACAACTCTTTAATGTAGCACCCCATAGCCAAACTTTGAATTGGTTTATAAATTATTCTACATGATTTGCACGATTCTTTAATACAATATCCATTACATATTGATTAGCATTGTTTTACCCTTCACCCAAATATTTCTATCCTATGGCACATCCTGAATTGTTGTAAAAACCAAGATAAAAAATGCAGATACCAATAATAGAGCATCCTCTTGGTCCTCTTTCCCATTAGAAGAGTTGAAGGTCTCCTCTTGCTTGGAAATTTTTTGTACCGTAATTGTCTTAAATATGGATGGTGAATGTGGATACAAATTTGACTTTAATAGTTATGAAGTATTTATTCCTCACTAAGTAATGCAAATTCTTATGGATACTACAAATGTGTAGATGTCAGGCACCTAGATAACATATATAATATTTTTAAAAGTTTCATTAGGTTTGTGGAGGATTATACCGGACACCAAGAACACATTTTATTATTATTAAAGATTCCTCTTATACCTGTATGGTTTCTAAAATTAGGGGCTCATTCAATTTTAATTAAAAAATCTATTCAAAGGATTATTAATTATATTTTCTACAGTCCTATTTTTAGTTTTAAGAGTGATCAAATTCATCCATCAATTTGAACTTTAGTTTGAAACAACAATATTTTTTGTTTATAGATTATATCTTCTTAAAATAGAATGAAGAGCTCATAAAAATAAAGTGTCATTATGTAGTTGTGAAAAATCATGACAATATATTTAATCTTCTTTGAGCCCATGAAATGAAGGGCATGCCTTTCACTAAATATTTTAAGCAATCTTGATGTTCCAATCAATCTCTTTGATATTGTAAGATCATGTTCTTGAGCCTACTTTTCCATTGTAAGGTATTTTTCTTGATTATGTTCTTCCATTGTAAAATCATTTTCTTTAGTTTATAATTCCATCGTAAGATCTTGTTCTTGATCTTGCTTTAACATTGTAATATCTTTTTCATAGTTTTCCTTTTCCATTCAAAGATCATATTCTTAAGTCTACTATTAATGCGAACCTCAATGGCACTTATTGGTACTATATATAATGCCACCTCATTTTATTGATCTCATGTATTTATTCACAATCTAACATCTAATGGGTTTTTAATTGACCTTACCATCCTTTTACACCCATATATCATTGGATCCTCCATCATAAATTACCAAATATTTGGGACTCTTAATATGGGCTTCTTAAAAAATATCAAGTTTTATTGTTGGATTTGATGATTGGACTCTCATAGCACCACAAATATCACTTTCAATAAAAACACCCTATCATATAAGAGAAAATTCATTGATGCTATAAAGCTTGAGATTTCATTAGATGTAAAAAAATGGTTATAATATACAAGAAATATTTGATATAAGGATAATGATGAAACCCTAGGATAATACATAGTTAGATCATGGAACATGTATTAATCCTATGACTCAATACGCATAAAAAACCTCACGCAATCAAGTTTAAGAATGTTAGTATGAAAAAGGACCTAATAATAATTAATTGGGTGATTACCTTTTTCCCTCTAACACCCCCTTAAGTACAACTTATGGAGTATGATGAAATGCAAATATGCACTAATGATGAATGTATGGATGGGTCTTGGCTATAAGGATGATGAGGTATCTATTTATAAAAAAACAACTCTCTCATAAATGGAGGAGAAAACCTCATGAGAAAAAAATTCTCTCCAAAAGAGAGAAAATATGCAAACTAGTTCATGTACTAGTGAAAGGGGAACTCAACACAACTCCCTAAGGACTAATTTTGTCACTAAAGTATAATGTATATCCATCTAATAGGAGAGAAAATATGATATTATGAATCCCCCATAAAGAAGTAGCTCATGTGCCAATGATGAGAGTCTAAAGATACCAAAATAATCCATTTCCTACAAACAATATTTCTCCCCTTGGGATGAAACAAATCCACCGGTGATAGTAGAATCCATTCGCATAATTTGCATGAATAGGGAATCAAAATCCAAGTGCGTTTCTTTGAATTTAACTATAATTTCCTCGCGTTGGAAAAATACATCTCTAAAATAAATATTGAATGCCTACTTATAAAAGTGGAACTAGGAGAGGTATGAATCTTAACTACATCTAGACACATTGAACATGTGATGATGCCACTACCATAAAAAAACAATGCATGTATTTTGATGAATCCTCCACATAGCCATGCAAGACTTCAAAAATAAAGATGATATGTTTGATAGATATGAATCCCAATGAGGTGGAATTGAAATACTATGAATGTTTCACTATATTGGATCAATAGGGGCCATGAATGTATTGATATAAATATCATTGGGATCAACTTAATATAAAGATGTGTTCTTGATAGGAGTATAAGCAATACAATAAGTTTTTATACCATAAAAATATACAATACTTGCAATATATTCAAGATCCATCAAAGAGTATATTATCTATATTATCAAGGGGAATGGGACAATTTGTAACAAGACCATCTAGGAATGGAGAGATATGTGGGTCTCCAAAGATCTCCTAAATCTTCATCCAAAGTGCGTGGAGGCAATCAATGCCTAATATAACACACATAGTGTCATGATCAACATTAAAACAAATTAATCCTACTACATGATCAATATTATCACCCCATGTTAGTTTTATCCTAGGTATATCTAGTTGAGTAATGAGTCTATAAAGATAAGGAAAAATACTAAGTCATCTAAGATGTATTGTGATGCCATTTTGATAAGACTTGTAATTATCTTTATTCCATATTACCACAAAAGGATGAATAGAAAAATCTATGATATCTCCTCAAATAATAAATGAAAGACCAATTATCTCAATAAATGTGTAGAGAAGGGGGATTCGCTACTCACGAGTTCTCTTCATTCAAAGAGCCTCACGGGGCGAACTTCCCTAAACTACCTCAAGGAACAACATGAGAGTTTTGGAATTAGAAAGAGTAGGTCATGAAGATCCTCTAGACAAACAAGCAAGCTCTCGACCAAAGGATGTCAGCATAGAATACAAATGACAACGTGATGTGCTGGCATCTTAGAGGGGTGTTGGCGTCTCATACAGACTAGAAAGCGATTTTATCTCAAAAAATAGCTAAGCAACTAATAGCAATTTGATTTCCAAGAACTTACAAAATTTGATAAAATAACACAATGCAATAGAATTGAAATAGAGTGAAATAGATGATAAAGAGAATAAGAGATAGAAAGTCCAAGTAACGAAGTCTCCAACTAGTAGATATCTTCAATTCCTATGTCTATAAGATCTAGAGAAAGTTTTGGGCCTGTATAAGGGTTTGCCTCAGTCAAACCCCCGTTTTGGTGTTCCCACCTTCACGGACAACCAGATAGAAAGAGAGAGTGTAACCGAAATGGAAAAAGTATATGGTGAAACCAAAACCTACTCAGGAGTAGAACCCACACCACCAAGTATGAGTGATAAAAGAAAACCCCACTTGAGGAGGAGAACCCGTATCACAAAAGAGGTGATAAAAGCAATCCCCGCTCGAGGAGGAGAATTCGTATCACAAAGTAAAGATACAATAGATAAGGGATATGGAATTCCAAGATTCTCACAAGCATAAAATAAGTGGGATAGAGATTCAAAGAGTGTTATAGATTATGAGGGCTTAAGAGTGCTTGAAACTGCTATAGCAAGTGGTTTGAAGATGCACAAGCAAGATAGCAAGAGGAAAAGGCAGGAGCCAAAGGTGAAGAGAAGTTAGAGCCCAAATGAGTTGAAAGGATAGCATATAAAGAGAGATAAGAAGCTTCCCGGGCAATTACAAGGAATCCTGAGCTGTTACCACCGACAAAAGCAAATGACAAGTGGTAAACATGCTCAGAAAAAATCATTTGAATGTTGAAACGTTGCAGGATTCTAGCACAGCGTGCAGACATCCGCGTGGCACGCTAGTGTCCAGACACACCATGCTACAAAACAACACAAACAAGAAAGACAAAGTCTAATGTAAAGCTGACACACAAGGGTAGTTGCTGAAAAGGGGTGCTGGAGCATCCTGAGAAGGGAAAGAGGCTGATGTAGGGGCTAAAATGAGCCTACACAAGATGCTAAGGGAGTGTACACTAAAGAAAATACAAAAATGTATGCAAAATTACAAGGGGTGCAATTTTACGACTATACAATATGAATCAACTTAAATGAAGAAATCTCATGAAAATATAATTTTTTAAGGTGTTAAGATGTCCAAGTAATCAACTAGAATATAAATGTGTGACAAATTAAATAAAATATACTTAGGTAGATTCTAAAAAGGTACATGGATGATTGTAAAGAACTTTCCAATACCTTTTTGACACTACAATAATCACAAGAAATGGAGGTTTTAGAAAGAAAATGGGTTTAGAAGTAAAGGGTGATTTGACTTCAATAGACAATAAAATGCACTTGTAGAAAAAAGACTAGTTCCACTAGAAAATGCTTAGAACTAGCTTTGCAATGACTATTTGTTTTAAAAAATGGACTATGTTTTTCCAATAGAAAAATGAGCAACCTCTAGGGAATGGAAGGTAGGGTTGGACGACCCATTGGTAATTGGAAAGTGGTGGGTTGGTGGTGGTTTGCTAGCATTGTTGAACTGGGTGGTAGTTTGACAAATGGTTGGTGGTAGATGGGTTGAGGTTGACTGAGAGTGGAAAGTTGGTTGTTTGGGCAGTGAAGGTGGTTGGTTTGGTGTGACTGGTGTAGGGGTATGGACAGGAGCAACACAACTTGAGTATTGTTAGTGTAGGGTAATGGAATTAGGCCCTTGGTCACGATAGGATCAAGAGTTGAAATAAAATTTTAACCCTTGTTGAGAAATTCTTGTGATAGCTATAAATTAAAAAATGATATTGGGAAAATAAAAAATATTGTTGTGAAACTTTTAGGTTGCCAAAAATATTAATTTATTGTCAATTTTTGCAAACCTATGGTCATATTTTATGTAGAGGGAGCCAAAAAATTGTGTAGAGGCTACAATGATATAGTATATATTGTACAAACTATATAGTCATATGAATTTCATATAATCAAATAATTTTTTTAGATGCTTTTTCAAGACCCCAAAAATAATTATCTTAATTTTTTTAAACTCCAATTTTTACATTTAGATAGACAATTTTAGAGTTTTGGTGACCTTTTGATGTAACAATGATGTCAATTATGCTCTAGAATGAACCATTTGAATGCTTAAGGCTAAATCTCTAAAAAATAGATAGGATATTATAGATCTAGAACTCTGATATCATGTTGGAGTTGATGATTGAACTCTCACATTACCCCAAAGATCACCTGTAATCAAAATACACCATCACCGAAGAGAAGAGCAACTGATTTTCTATGAAGCTCAAGATTTCATTAGATGCAAAAGGATTATGATTACAATAAATAATAAATATTTTTTATAACAGTAAAGATGAAATCTTAGGATAGGATATAATTAGGTCATAATATGTCTTAATCTTATGACTTGAGAACACAAAACACACATGACCTAAGTAAGCTTAAGCATGATAGTATAAATAAGGATCTAATACTAATTAATTAGGAGATTATCTTTTTCTCTAACAATTATTTATGGGTTGAAATCAAGTAATAATGTTTGGTCCTTTCTGAGCAATAATGACCTAGATTCAAATATCCATTAACATGCTCAATGAGGACAAGAAAATGGATTAGAGGTAAATAACATAGCAAATAAGAAGATAATGCAATACACCCAATACCTTCACCTAGAACCCTTCTTTCTCCTCAGATAGAGCTGAAGTAGAGTGCACCCTAGCTCTACTTGATGTAATTTTTTGATATGTTTGAAATGAAAAATAAATCAAGAAAAGGAAAGTACTAATCAATGAGCATTGTTTGAAGGAAAGATATTACTATAGAGTTGAAAATACAAAGCAAGAACCACCAAATGACAACGAGACACAAGAATTTGATAAGGGGAAAAAAAAGAAAAACCCCAATTTTTTTTTTCATTATAGAATTCATGATGGTAATGGTGGAGCGCTCAGGGAGGGTTGCACAGGAGAATGACATGAAAGTGTAGGAGGATGCAAAGGATAGTGGTGTTGGTGGTTTAGCAGAGGCCCAAGAAATTGACGTCACAAATATTGTGGCGAAGGATGTTGAAGATTTTGAAAAACTAGCTGTTATTGGCCAATTCTTGGGAAAAAGGTTCACGAGAGAGGAAATAAAGGTTTGGGTAGTGGACAAATGGAAGTGTGTTCCGATCCTTAACTACATGCCAAAAGGTTTTTTTGTCACAGTCTTCAAGGAAGAAGGAACTAGGAATGAAACCTTGAAAAAGGATTGGAAAAACAGTGAATCACATCTTTATTTGCAAAAATGGAGGAAAAATTTTAATCCTTTAATTTTCAACCCACCAAAGGGACTAATTTGGTTAAGGCTTTACAACCTTCCATATGAATATTGGTTATGAAATTTCTTAAATAAAATTGGTGACTCCATGGGGTGTACAATTGAAATCAATCTGAGAAATTGTGAATCATTAATATATGCAAGAATAAAGCTTTTGACTTTAAGAGAGATCCCAAAAGAAATAAAGTTGAAAAGTGGAGGAGAAATTTGGAACCAACAATTGGAAGTTGAAAAACTGGCACTATATTGTTTGAAATGCAAGTGAAGGAATCATAATGAGGCTAACTGTAATCCGTTCCCAAAACCAAATCGAGGCATTTGGTGTGTAAAGGCTTGGAAAAGAGAAAACGTATCAGAGGCTGAGGGAAAAGAAGACAATGGGGAAGGAAACCAATAAATGGCCAACTGGGCAATGATACTGTCCAATCCACTAGAATCAGGGTTCTAGGAGCAAATTGTACAAACAGAGGAAGGTGAGATGCATCAAAGTACACCTTTGTTGTTGGAATACCCATCACAAAAGTGTGATTAGGAGGACGCCCTTTTGGAGGGGAGTAACTCGTCGGATCAAAGAGAAGAAGGAGAAATATACATTTTGGAGGAACGCCATATCTGCCAATCTGCGAAGGCTTCATCTTCAAAAGTTGGAAGGAAATCGCTCAAACAAAAGAGTGAGGAAGAGGCCCAGAAAGGTAACCAACCGTCAATCATGACCTATATGACAAGATCCAAGGGAGGATGACCCTCCCTTGGATGGAAATGAAGATTCTCACTTGGAACTTAGGGGTTTAAATGCCCCTAACAAAAGACGATTGGTAAAGCGCTAGTTGGAAGTTTAGAAGGTGGATTTGGTTTTTCGGCAAGAAACTAAATTAGGAGACAAGGAATTAGTTTCTTTATGTAATTCCTATAAAAATTGGAAAGGTGAATTTGTGGTGGTGTCAGAACTGTCAAGAGGTCTTGGCTTACTCTAGAACCCAAATGTCGTAGAAGTGGAGGTAACTTCAAAAAAAAAAATTAGATGAAAGCAAAGGTAAAACTTTTAGCCAATGCAAAAAGTTTCAAAATTTTCAATATTTATAGGCCTTCAAAAGTAGAAGAGAAAAAAGATCTATGGGATGTCTTAATTAAAGATTTAGATCAAGAAAGCACAATCTTGGGTGGGGATTTTAATGCAATCCTTGATTTAAGTGAAAAAAGTGAGGGAGTAAGGAAAGTGTCCCAATCACAAAAAGATTTTGCTAAATTTGTAGAAACAAGCAATTTAAGAAATGTCAAAAATGCCAATGGTTTTTTTACTTGGAACAATAGAAGACTCAGTTTCACTAACATTGCAGAGAGATTAGATAGATTTCTTGTCTTAGAAGATTGGCTACAGGTTGGCAAACCTCCATAGGCCTTGGTGAGACCCATCTTCATCTCCGATCACTTCCCTGTGGAGCTTCATGTGGAAATGGAGAGAAACCAATCTAAGGGACATTTCAAGTTTCAAAAAATGTGGCTGCGTGAAGAGGGGCTTGTGGAATTAATCAAAACATGGTGGAAGGAACCAATCTAATGGAGAGGCACAAAAATGTTTTTTTTCCACAAAAAATTTATAAGGATGAAAGAAAATCTGAAGCATTGGAACAAAAATATATTTGCAGAGAAGGAAATATTGGAAGCTGAACTGGAAGTGCTAGGTGAAAAAATAATAAAAGATGGAATGACGAATGCAGAATTTTTGGAGGAGAAAAAGTTGTTAGAAGATTATAATGAAATCCTGGCTTGTGAGGAATGTTTTTGGCACACAAAATATCGTGAAATGTGGTTGAAAGAAGGTGATTTAAATACATTTTTTTCACCACACAACAAAAATAAAGCAAAGCTAGAATAGAATCAGCGAAATAAAGGATGAGAATGGGTCAGTTTTTGAAGAAGAAAAATAAATCTAGCGTGTGGGTGTCACTTTCTTTGAGAACTTATTAGGAGGGCAAGAAGTGGTGGAGAGGCTCTCTCTTAATTTACTTGAAGGGGTTCAAAGATCCATCACGCAGGAAGATAATGCTATGTTGGAGGCGAAAGTTTCAATGGAAGAAGTACAACAAGCAATTTTTGACTTGCAACCAGAAAAGTCACTTAGGCCTGATGGCTTTAATGCTCTCTTTTATTAGGTTTGTTGGGATTTTTTGGGGGAAGAAATAATCGGAGTTATGGAGGAATTGAGGAAAAAAGCAACAATTTTGAAGGATCTAAATAACACAAATTTTGCATTAATCCCAAAGAAAGAAGCTTGTGAAATGTTTCCGGATTTTAGGTCGATACTTTGTGCAATACAATATATAAAATAATAACTAAAGTCATGGCGAATAGGTTGAAATTTTTTTTGCAGAAGGTGGTGGCTTCAGTGCAAAGTGGCTTCGTGCCAGGAAGAAGCATCACATATGAAATTAATTATCACTCATGAAGTAGTTCACTCACTGAAAAGATCCAATAAGGAAGGAATGTTGGTGAAACTAGACTTAAGCAAGGCCTATGATAGGGTCCAATGGCGGTTCCTGATAAAGACTATGGAAAGAATGGGTTTGGCAACAAATGGTTACAATGGGTGTATTGTTGCATTTCATCCCCAAGATACTCAATTTTAATAAATGGCATCCCTTGTAGTTTTTCTAGTGGGGTGAGATGGCTGAGGTAGGGAGACCCGATATCACCTTTCCTCTTTGTTTTGTTGATGGATCCTTTTAGCAGATTCATTTCAAACCAATGCAGAAGGGTGCTATGGAGGGGAGTGGAGATTAATCCTGAGATTCCGGTCATTACACACCTATTATTTGCAGATGATACATTTTTCTTTGGTAAGGCTTCAGAGGAAGAAGTGAAGGAAATGAAAGAGGCCATAGTCTTGTTAGAGAAAGAGGCAGGACATGTGGTAAATTTAGAAAAAACTAATGTTTTTTTCTTCAATGTGAAAAAAGGGATCCAACGGCAGATTTTAAGCACTCTTGGTTTTAGCAAGGGGAAGCTTCCATCAAAATATTTAGGTGTGCCTCTTTTCAAAGGTCAGATGAGGGTGAATCTATGGGAGGAAACACTAAAAAAATGCAATTCAAAGGTGAATATATGGAAGGGACACTGGTTAACTTTGGTTGGTTGCCTTACCATGGTTAAAGCAATAATAGCAGCTGTTTTGATTTATCTGATGGCTTGTCTTGAGATGCCAAGAAAGGTAGTCAAACAGTTAATAGGTTGTCAACGAAAACTGGTTTGGGATGGGGTGCAGGAAAAAGAATGCATCCCATTGATAGGATGGAAACTCTCTAGCAACAAAAAGAAGAGGGTGGTGCAGGAGTTAAGGACGTGTAGCTTCAAAACATGGCACTGGGTGCAAAAATTGCATGGCATATTTACAAAAATTTGGAGGATCTATGGAGAAAAATCCTGAAAGCCAAATATTTGGATTCATGGGAAGAAGAGAGGATTTTAACAATTGTAAACCCCCAGTGTGGCTCTGCGATGTGGAACTTCATTTTAAAATGCAGATATCTGATAACTGATCACCTCTCTTGGATCATAAAGGATGGGTCAAGGGCGTCATTTTGGCACGATTCCTGGAATGGTTATGCCCCTCTCGACTCCTTGCCAAACATGGAAGAGGCCATTCTTCTAACTAGTCTGGCGTATGGAGAGAATTTTGCCTCTTATGTAGTGTTGAACAAGGGGCGCAGAAGATGGGATTTCAAGTGGAAAGGTTTTGAAATGCTGGAGGGTGAAACTAAAATGCTTTTTCTAGAAGAACTAAATAAGAGGTTTGTAGCCTTCACAGGCGAAAAAAACTCTCTTAGTTGGTGTGTGGAAAAATTAGGGGATTATTCGGCAAGGTTTTGAGGAGGTTCCAAGGGGATGAAAGTGGCCAAAAGAGCTCCTATGGGGAAAATATGTTCTCCTAAAAGTTGGAACTTTCGCTTGGACAACAATGCACTGGAAAATTTTGATAGGGGAAAGGTTGAAGCAAATAGGGATGGATGGACCATTTAGGTGTCCCCTCTATGAAAAAGAAGAGGAAACTACAAATCACCTGTTAGTGGGGTGTGACTTCTCGTAGAGCTGTTGGAATTTCATCTATGAGAAGTTAGAATGGCAAGGACCTTTGTAGAACAACACAAAAGAAATGTTTATGTCTTGGCCTCATCTTTATTCTGGGTCAGCTTTAGCAGGTCTATGGTAGGAGGTTCCTACAATGGTGGTGTGGCAGTTGTGGCGGGAGTGTAATAGCAAAATTTTTAAAGGAAATCCCTCAGACCTAAGTTTGGTAAAGCAAAGAATCAAAAATGGGATTTCAGAGCATTTCAATATGGTCTCCCAAAAGTGTTGTTATAGGTTATATTCAAATTGGGATAGGATGATGGAAATCCATTGGCCTCTAATAAAGAAACAAAGTGCTCATCTTCTGAAGCAGAAGCAAGGCAGGGAGGGAGTGTGGTGGCTGCTTCCACCAAGAGGAAGGTTAAAGTTGAATTTTGACAGGGCCTCTAAGGGTAACCCGGGCCCCTCAGGTGCAAGTTTTGTGGTGAGGAATTTTGAAGGCAAGATAATCTAGGCAGCTTTAATAAAGCTTCAGGATGGAATGAATATAGAAGCGGAGGCAGCTGCTCTCTTTGAGGGATTGGAATATTTTGTGGACAATAACCTCTTGGTTTTAGAGATAGAAGGAGACTCTGAGGTGATTATCCAACCAGCAAGTCAGCGAAGCACCCCAAGCTGGAAACTCACGTGCTGGATTGATAAAATTTCTTCGCTTTTGGAACTACTTGAATTCTACTCCATAGGCCATATCTTTAAGGAAGCAAACTCTATGGCAAGCACATTAGAAAATGAAGCCATATTCTAGTTTGAAAGGTCAAAAGGGTCTTCAAACTTGGGCTCATGGACTAGGTTGATAGGAATGGTGGAGCAGGGCTAATAATTGAGAAGTCTGTTTAGCTTCGGTGGTGTAAAAGGGTGTCACTGAAAGATTTTGAAGTGCTAGTTGTAGACAAGGTGCTGCCTCATCCTTCTTCGTTTGGAGGCTCCCATGGGAGGACAAATACTATTGTTGGAAATCTCTAATTATTGCTGGCTAGATAAAGGGTTGGGCATCAAAGAAGGCTTGGGGCAAGGCTATTTTGTTGGTGGTCTTCTATCAAGAGGTGGCTTTGTTGGCTTTAGAAGCCAAAGAGGGGTTGTTAGAAGGATTTGTAAGCAACATCTTTGAAGTGGTGTAAACCCGAGTGTCCATGGGTGTAATAAGTGGCTTTTTTCATTATAGGTGTACTGGCAAAGGATCTAGCCCTCCTCCTAGAGTGTACAGGGGTGAACAAGGTTTTTCTGAGGGACTCAACGATGGTGATGCTGATCAATCTTGTGTGCAGCTTCATCCTAGCCATCTTTGTAGTTCATTGGTTGAGTGAATTTTCTCCTCTGATTTTAATCCTTTTGTTAATAAAAGAAGTGAGCTACCCACTTCGGTAGCAATTTGCCAACAAAAAAAAAACCCAATATTTGAATATGGAAAATGCCTAAGAATAATACAAATGAGAGAGAGAGCATTTAAGCATTAAGCTTACTTGAGGAATCAAAGGATAAGCACCTCAATAAATAGAGGTGAGAAGAGGAGTTACAAAGTAACTCCCAACTCTATGGATGCTACCATTCATCCTATGTGTGTGAAAGGTTTCAAGATCCTCATAAGGTGGAGGCTACACTTAAGCCACTAATATTACTTAACAAAGGAATTAAATAAAATGATTCATCCTCACATATGTGTGAGGAGATGAAAAGGACAAAAGACTTGTAGGGATTCCTTTGGAATTTCCTACAACTAAATAAATAACCTTTACCAAGTAAAGATCAAACTTCTAACATCCCCCCTTAAGCTTTACTTGGGGGGTTTACATCAAACCCTTCAATGGTTTGTAATCCTAGATTTTTACAATGAAAGAGAAATTATCTTGACAAGGAGCTTTGGTGAGAATATATGCAACTTGATCTTCATCTTTACAATACAAAAGACAAGTTTGTTTGTCTTCAATTTTCTCTCTAATAAAGTGATTTTGAAGAGAAATATAATTGGTCCTTGCATGAAAAAATGGATTCCTTTTCAAAGCAATAGTACTTTTATTATCAAAATATAAGGGTGTAGGATCCTTTTGAGGTAAACTCGAGTCTTCAAGAAGTCCTCTTAACCATAGTGCTTCTTTGGATGCATTGGTACAACCTTTATATTCAACTTATGTAGAACAAAGAGAAGTATATTGTTGATTCTTACTATTTGATGAGAATACACTTGATCCAACAAAGAAACAAGGATCTCCCATCATTAGGATTACCTCCTAAATCTGAATTAGTATAACCTTTTAAAGAAAATTCACAATTTGCATCATAAAAGAGATCAAAATTAAGAGTACCTTTAACATATCTTAAAATTGTTTTTGCAACTTCAAAATAACTTTGTTGTGGTTTAGACATATATATATATATATATAAACTAAACCAACACTATAAGAAATACCAGGCCTAGTAAGCGTTAAATAATTTAAATTTCCTATTAATTTCCTATATAAAGTAGGATCAACAAAAGGAGTTTCCATATCAACCATTAATTTAGTTTCTAATTCATAAGGATTAGAAACACAATTTGCATCATTCATTTTAAATTTATCTAAGATATCTTGATCATATTTATGTTGAGAAATAAAAATACCTTCAAGTGTTTGCCAAATTTGCATACCCAAAAAATAATGCAATAAACATAAATTAGTCATTTGATGTTGATTATTTAGATGAGACTTAGTACCAGTAATAAAATTGTTAGAACTAGAAGTGATAATAAAATCATCAACATATAAAATAATGACCGCAATATTATTTTCACTATGGTTAATATGTAAATTTGAATCATTTTTACTTCTAATAAAACCTTGAGATATAAAGAAAACATTAATTTTAGTATACCATTATTTAGGAGATTGTTTTAAACCATAAATTGATTTCATTAATTTGCAAAAAAAGATGTTCATTACCTTCCTTATTAAAACCCAAAGGTTGAGACATATTTTTTTTTTATGTAAATCACCATTTACAAAGACACTTTTAACATCCATTTGATGCATAGGCCAATACATATGAGAGACTAAAGCAAAAAATAATTTAATAGTTAGAATTTTAGCTACTAGAGTAAATGTTTCATTATAATCTAGGCCTTCTACTTGTGAGAAGCCTTTAACAACTAATCTAGCTTTAAATTTGTTAACCTTGTTATTTGCATTAGCCTTAGTTTTATACAACCATTTATATGAAACAAGATTTTTACCTTGAGGTAAAGGAACAAGATCCCAAGTTTGATTAGTAATTAATGTATCATATTCTTCTTGCATAGCCTTTTGCTAATGAGGTTGATCTTTATCTTGTCCATAATGTTGAGGATAATTTGTATCATAACTTTAGACATTAAAGCATAATTACAATAGTTTGTATTTCTAGTTTTAGATTGATTAATTCTAGCTAAAATATCCTCACTTTCTCATATAAATTTTTTAAATCATTTAGGCTTTGTTTTAGATGTAGGAGTATCATCACTTGAAGAAGAATCATGATGAGAAGGTTCAACATCTTCATATTCACTCACTTTGACTAAGAGAAATATTAGGAGGGTTTTTAGAAATGGGATTAGTAAAAAAAATATATTTAAAAACTATAATTGAAATTGAAAAGAAACTTAAATTTGTTTCTTGCATAATAAAATGGTTTAAAAAATTATATTTTAAGCTCTAGCCTATTTCTTCTCTTCTCTTCTTTTCTCAAAAGTGCCTCCAAGGTGAGTGATCCACAAAACTGGTAACCCTTCAAAAATAGTAATACCTTGCTTTGATACCATGAAAAGAAAAATGAATCAAGCAAAGGAAAGTACTAATCAATGAGCATTGTTTGAAAGAAATATATTACCGCAGAGTTGAAAAGCCAAAATAAGCACCACCAAATGAAGAGGAGACATAGAAATTTGATAAGGGGGAAAATAAAGAAAAAAACCCAATATTATGAATATGAAAAATACCTAAGAATAATACAAATGAGAGAGAGATCACTTAAGCATTAAGCTTACTTGAGGAATGATAGGAAAAATACCTCAATAAATAGAGGTGAGAAGAGAAGTTACAAAGTAACTCCCCACTCTATGAATGCCAACATTCATCCAATGTGTGTGCAAGGTGTCAAAATCCTCATAAGGAGGAGGCTTCACCTAATCCATTAATATTCCTTAATAAAGGAATTAAATAAAATGATCCATCCTCACACATGTGTGAGGACACAAAAAGGACAAAAGACTTGTAGGAATTCCTTTGGAATATCCTACAAGTAAATAAATAATTATAATTAATAAATAAATTTTACCAAGTAGAGATTAAACTTCTAAAAATGTTGATGGAGGATTGTGGTTGCTTATAAACCAACAACATGATGATAGGATAAGGATGATAAAGATATGATAATGGAAGAAGTAGATATAAAACTTAGTAGCATTAGGCTATGAAAATGGAATAAGATACAAATGGGATCAAAGGCCTCTCATTTATAGAATTTACATGAGAAAACCAAGGGCCAAGATGTATTGGTTAATCTATGGGTAGGATTGAATGAGGATTAGGGTTTGGATCAAAGTTATAGTCATGTGACAAGTGTCACATGAGGGATAAGGGCTAGGTTTAGGATTTGCATTAGGGAAACATCCTTATGTGGATGGATAAGATTGAGAGGTGTGATATTAAATGAATGAATGGGGTGGAAAGTTAGTTTGACTTTTGGCTAGGTTTCTAGGTTCAATTAACATAGACAAGGAGTTAGTTAGATATGTGAAGGAGACACTTGGCACATGAGGGAAAAATTAGATTATGATCCATGTGTACAAGATAAAGGGCTAGGATTAAATGGACAAGGATAAAGGATAGAGGGAATTAAATATTGGAGGAAAAAAAGAGAGAATTAATTAGCTTAAATTAATTAATTAATTTAGTTGGAAGATTTGGAGATAAGGCTTATTTAATTAAAGGTGGTGGATAAGGGTAATAGATAATTAATTAAAAATATATATATTTATTTAATTAAATAGTGGAAAAAGGTGGGATAAAGGTAATATTATTTATTCAATTAATGGCTTAGGATAAAGTGGGATAAAGGTGATAGGATAAATTAATTAAATAAATAAATATCATTTATTTAATTAATGGCTTAGGATAGGCTAAAATTAGGTGTGATTAGGTAAGGTCAAATTTTAGATGTCTACATTTTTCCCCTCTGATGTTGTGACTAAGAGAAGTAACATCATTTCAAAGAAGAATAAAACATAGTGGGTAGGTAAGGGCCAAGGAATAGTGGCATGATGCCCCCATCACTAGAAGGATGGGAGTTAGGTACGCCCCCTTAAGAGGACATGTGGGTTCAAAGAACATGGGTGTGTTGTTGAAATGGATGGGAGGACTAGAGGATAAAAATGAAATGATAGAGGAAAATATGGATGAAAAAAGATAGGAATGGTGAAGATATTGACGAGAGAGGGAGGATGGATGATCATCATGTTGTAATGATATAAGAAACCTAGATTTGATATTATACTTGATGTTATGCACCAAGGTATAGGGAATCAAGATGAAAATGTGCCAAGTACGTGATAATATAATTCATGTGAAAAAATATGCCTTATAACACCATGATATGGGATACCATGATGCCCTTGTGGAAATAGAGTGCAAATACCATGATAGATGTAAACAATGATAAAACATACAAGAAACAAGTAAGCATGCACAACAAACAAAAAATAAACCAGGATGATTCTTTGAGTCAAGTTGAAAATCAATTGATTGATTGATGATGATGATGAGAATAAAAAGTTAACAATAAGAACAATATGCACCCCAAGTGTTATATTTTTAATGATGAGAACAACATGTGGATTAGGAAGAATACATCACTATGATGATAATTTGATTAAAGTGGATCAATTCATTTCAGTTGATTTGGATTAAGATCATGGATTGTTTATGGATGATGAGCTAGATTGTAATATTAGATTGCATGGATTAGGATTGATTGCATTGAATTGGATTGGATGGGGATGGTTGGATTGGAAGGATAGATGGATTGGATTGGATATGATAGGATTAGATGGAGGATAGAGAATAGGATAGGATAGGAGAACAAATGGGATCAAAAGAAAAGACAGACCTATTGGTTATTTTTTTAGAACCAAACTTGATCTCACCAAATGCCTGTGAATTTTCCACAATTCAATGATAAGCAAAGGCAAGGGTTGGCCAACAAATAGGTACTAGCTTACTAGGCTAGACCTCTACTCTTTGGGCTCTATGAAACCCAAGAGGGTGATCCTGACAATGTCTATATGATACTCTCGTTCCATTTTATCACAAACATTGAAAACAAATAGATACATCCCTACCAGACGTGAATAGAAAAAAATCATTAAGGATTTGGAAAACCCTTTAACAGAGCGTACCTATAGCTAGGAATGAGTAGTACTTCATACCAATATACTGCAATTATAGGTGTGTCAGAAATTGTCGTAAAGATTTGTGTTCTTTGATAGGTACAAACAACTCACTAACATCAAAGATGACCAAAAAAATGGACCAGTTCCTTATCTAAGGGCGATAGACTCACATATGCAATAAACTATAATACATTAGCAAATGGAAACAAGCATTTGTAGACTATTTTATATTACTTTGTAACACACAACTTGATATGTCCAGAATTATAAACTTCTTAACAATCCTTGAATTTCACTTACAAATCTATGATCTCATTTAAGAACTTATTTAGCTCTTTGAACTAAAGAAAAAGATGAAATCACACATTCAATCAAAGTGATTGAAGATGAATAAATGAACCTTGATTCCTTTATTCATAATCTGAAAGCCAAAATTACAGAGGAGAGAAACTAATCCAAGAATTTGCAATTATCATTCATATATCTTTGCTATTGTAGAACAATTAAGCCTATTATAGATTTGAATACATTCCTAAGACTTAACACTAATCTATATTTCTGGGCTTGAAATAATTAGAATTACTCATACATGAGCTCAAAATTTCTTAACCATCAAAAGATCTATGTAATTGGCTTTGAAATCTCATTTATAAAAACATGGGAGCAACAAGCATCGGGCCAAATTACAATCAAAGTCACATTTTCATTTGACATACATTTCAATTTTAATTTCAAAATTCTCTAGACTGATATATTTGCACTTTGCAAAGTGGGGGGAAAGCATATAAGACAAAAGTTATTTTCATTTGCTAAAGGAGATACGCTTGCCTTCCAAAAGACATCTTTCATTTGTTACAACAACACCAAAATACTTCTTCATGACCCAAAAGGATTATCCATGTGCATGCCCAATCAAAAAAACTCTAAAAGCATGAAAATTAATACAAATATATACAACCAGCTCATCCAAGTCAGCATATGTGCCACCAATTTCCATGTTGGAGAGAGAACAATTTTTTTCAATACTTCAACAAAAGCCTAATCTGTACTATTTCCAGGCTATGCATTGTTTCTCTCTTGTCTGTTATTCACCATGTTTATCATCACCTTCTCACATATAAGCTCACTCAGTAAAATTTTCCAACCATGTGTCGTATTCATCTTTGGCGGGCCATTTTGCTTCCAATAACCTCTATATTTTTGCACTATGTTGATTATAACGTGCATCAATTAAGGCTTTGGCCTCTTTGATAAAAGTGTCCATTCTCGTTTCAACCCCAGACATAATATCAACATTAGGATTCAACATGGAATAATCAATTACAGTCAATATCATCTTATCTTGTGGGAGTAACCCTCCCAGGTCATTCTTCCATGTATCAAACTCCTTTAATTCACCTTTATTACTCAATATTGCAGGCATATTGAACTCCATTTCTTTGAATGGTTTTAGTTTGTTTTGGAGTTACATTCCTAACTTCCCATGGAAAGTTGTTATTTCATTCACCAGGTTAACAACTTGTAATATTTTAGGGACATTTGTAGGAGCTTTAGTATCTTCTCACATCTTAGACATAATTTATTTTAAAGCCCTACCCTAATGCTCCATTTTCTCCATCCAGTCTAGAAATCTTCTTGAAACTACAAATACCTTATGTTTGCTTCATGGATGTTCCTATAGGCATCCCACACATCATCAACTCTATTCACAAGCTTTGTTACCCTATGTTTCAAAACATGTTCAAAGATGTCATTTTCCACCTTAACAATTTCAAATTTTGCCTTCTTGACATTTGCCTCTCTCTTTAATTGGTTATTAAAATCATTAATCCTTAAGGCTAAGGTTTCCTTGTCTTGTGTAGAAACATTTGAAGAAGAAGAGGATGGTGAAGATAATTCCCTTATTGACTGGCTAGCCTAAACAGTGGCTCTCATCTTATTAATTTCATCCAAAGCCTTATTGTATTCCTTCAATAAGGAATCATATTTCTTTTGAGAAATTTGTGTTATATCTGCATTGAGCATTGTATCATGAAAAGTTAACTTAGCTACTTGGACATGAGTCATATCTGTAGCTCACTACCATTGAACTAATGACCTATTCAATAGGCCTAGGGACCTCATGCTTCCCAGTATTGGGTGCCATGGACCAAATTCCAAGAGTATGCAATTTTGGACTATAACCAGACCCAAACACCTTGTTGTCAAAATGCTCCTCAGATATAGAACCCTGAGGGTCTCTTTTTATTACATCAAGTGCAATATCTGAGGTGAGGGTGCACCCTGGTAGTAACATCATTCCACTTTCTATGACAATATTCCTAGCCTCGATAGGAGTAATAGCTGCAATCTCAGTTGTAATATTTTCTTTCTATGCCTTCTCAACTTCCTCTTATTGAGAAGGATCAAAATTAGCCTTTACTTGTTCAATCCTTTCCTTTATTTCTTTGTTTCTCTGTTGAATAATGAATTATTTGAATTCTTTAGTTTGCAAAAATGCATCATCTGCAAGGAACTCATCATAGGCCTTGATCCTTGGATCGTCATCAACCTCTTCATTATAATGCCATCAAAAAATTCTATCCTGGGGAACCTCTAAGTCAAGGGCATCATCAATATTAGGAGGGAATTTCTTCTCCACTTCCTCATCATCAGGCACATGCTCTGCCATTTTTTCCTCCCCAATTACTTGAACATCTTCTCCCTGCAAATCTATAGGATGCTCTGGAATATCCATAGCCTGAGGTTGTTGCTCTAAAAGAGCTTTTGCTCTCCCAGTAGCCTCCTTTACCTTTGCCTTAAAATCACCACTTTGATAATCCTTTAGCTTTGCAAAAGCCCTTTCAAAAGGACTCTGTATTACATCATAGGGACTCACATAAAATGAATTTCTCTTCATAATGCTCTCCTCAATGTCACATATGGTTGTCCATTCTTTTTTCCTAGATATAACAACCCCATCACTAGTCAAGTTTCTCAACACATCATCTATGTACAAGAAATGGTGGGAGAACTTGGATAAACCCTCTAGTTCAAAACTCCTAACCTCATCAACAAGTAACCTGAGGTTATTCACAATGATTCCAAATTTCTCATATGCCTCCATGGCAGTAGCTTTAAAGTAAGCAAAGGAACATTGGGGCACTAGCACAATGCCCTTCCTAGGTTTTTTGAATAATTCTAGGTCCATAAAATCAATTTTCCACATCAACTCCATAAATTCCAATCGGTCAGAGACATATAGGGGCAAGTAATGTGGTGCTACTTTAACTCCATAAGCCCTAATTAGAGTATATTTTGTTGGAGTGCAGTTAACACTGAGAGGGGGGGTGAATCAGTGTTAACAAACTAATCAGTTATTTTTAAATCTATTAACAATAATTAGATCATGAAAGAGCTTATGTTGTAAAATGAAATGAATAGATAATAAACAACCACATTTAAAAGATTGACATAGAGTTTTTCTTGAGTGGAAACCCTCCTGGGGAATAAAACCACTCGAACTTGGCCTCACTGGCCTTATCTGAAAAAAATATTTGTACAAAGCCTCACTGGCTGATTTGTCTCACTGACAATAGTGCTATCTCACTGATAGTCTTATAAAACAATGTACAAATATGAAGCAATTTAAATACAAAGTTGATCTTTGTTTCACTAATCAAATACTCTGTTCTATCATGACTTCAGAATCAGAGTTACAATGTTTTAGATCACAAAACCAATATATATATATATATATATATATATATATATATATATATATATATATTGTCTTTCTTGAAAGATATAATCTGTGTTTATCAAAACCTCTCATCAAATATTTTGAATGAGCATTGCAAACCATTTCATATGATCCCTGGTTTGAAACAAAGAATCTTTTTGAGAAACTGTATGAGCAACTGCCATGTGAAAACCAAATATGAAACTGCCTTTTCCAGATGTCCCAACTATAACCCATCAAAAACAATCTTTTCAAGAATGTATTAAGAACAAACAATATATAACTGCCATATACTTTGCAGAGCTGACACAACATAAAAAATACAAAAATGATAGACTCACAGCTAAACCCATGAACATAATAACATGGTTTTCTAATGAAAGAAAACATTTGATACTTTAAAAAAAAACACCCTTAACAACAGACCCAAATTGGGTTCTTTTTAACAAAGTATATACAGATCTATTAAGGAGTAAACAAATACTTGTTTACAATTCTTTAAAAAAAATAAAACTACCAGAGACTCATGGGTAACAACTTCAAAAAACTCAACAATAACACTTTAAACAGATTTCCCAAAACAAAAATTACAGTACAATATTATTACCTTAGTCAATAAACAACATAAAGCCCAGAAGAACATAAATCCTGACTATACTTAAGATAATCACCAAAACAACTTAAAGCCTATTGTTCTGCTATTGTTTTTAAAGAAAAAGAAGAAGAACAAAACAAAAATACATGGGAAGAGTGCACCTATGACTGACACAAAATAAAATATCTTTTCTATCAAAAACATTGCTCTCTACTATTATTCCTTGTTCCAACGAAGACCGACATCCAAACAAAAACTGTAACAGATCTTCCTTATAAATGACGCCATGATTAGGGTAATAAACCCTAACAAATGAAATGTAACAAATAACTATGCTCATCAAAGTCTTCAACAAGTTCCTTTACTTCGACATAATGATTTTTGAAGTCTGGATATTATGATGGGAAATATTCCCATTCAACAAAAACAATAATCTCCACCGACAATGCAATGATCACATGATATTTTGAATTTTTAAACAAAATCATTGCCACCTCTTACCAATCAACAATGTGCCATCCTTTTTTTTTAAAAAAATTCCTTCATAATAGTTTCAAATCCCATTTTGAGAGAAATATTTCCTTGTGGAAATATAATGTGTCAATGTGCCCACTCAAAAACTTTTCAACACAATAATCTCAAAAAAACAATTTGGAAAGTAATGCCCTCTTTTAAAATATAGCCTTTATCACTGCACTTTATCAAAGATGCCAATAGATATGCAAATGAACTTTACAATCCCAAATGCAGATGAGGATCAACATGGATATATAAAATCATGCAAAACTAAAGGAAATCACCATGTGCACAACCTGTAACATCAACCTTAGTGTATTGACATTAATGCAAAACGATACTGAGGGACAACAAACTCCCCCTTTGGAATTGATGTCAAACACAAAGGGTTAACTAAAAGATCAGAGCTATAATATACCTATTCTGAACATGATGATAATATACCCGTGCTGAACATGATGATTGCATGAAGTACATACCCATCCCATCTTATGCTGAACATGATGACTATATGAAGTACATACCCATCTCATCCTGTCACATATCAAATAAATCATCAGATACAACTGAAAGAATAAACAAGAAATATCACTGTGAAACATAGCACTGCCAAAACACACAAGCTGCCAAGATCAAGAAACCAAATTCTCCCCCTTGTTGACACAATTCCAAAGAGATATTGAGGGACAAAGGAATATGCATGAAGTGCTTCCCCTATTTCCATGAACTAGAGTTAACATGGAAGAGAACTGATAGAGACAATACCAAGCTTGTCTCTTAGAATTTCAAACTGAGCTTTAGGAAGAGGTTTGGTAAAGATATCAACCACTTGATCATTAGATGCCACAAAATCTAGTATAACTTCATTTTCCAACACCTTTTCACTTAGAAAATGATACCTTATATCAATATGTTTAGTTCTAGAATGTTGCACAGGATTTTTGGAGATATTAATGGTACTTGTATTATCACATAAAATGTGAACAAGTCTAACAACATCAACCTGTATGTCCTTCAAGGTCTGAACCATCCAAAGCACCTACGTACAAAAAGTAGTAGCCACTATATATTCAGCCTTAGCAATTGACAAGGATATTGAATCCTACTTCTTGCTATGCAAGGCTACTAATCTACCTCTAAGATAGAAAGCACCACCTGAAGTGATTCTCTTGTCATCAATATTTCTAGCCTAGTCAACATCAGTGTAAGCAACCAAAGTGAAATCACCATGCTTAGGGTACCACAAGCCAAAATCTAATGTGCCAACAACATACTTCAAAATTATTTTTGCAACATTCAAATGTGACATTTTAGGTGCAGATTGAAATCGTGAAACCAAGCATACAACATGCATAATATCAGGCCTTGTGGCAACCAGATATAGAAGACTACCAATCATGGATCTATACAGAGTATGATCCACATTAGGATGATCAGTGTCCTTTGAAATTTTACAGCTAGTTTCCATAGGAGTCCCAACTGGTTTACAATCAATCATCTAAAACTTTTTCAACATTTCTTTAGCATATTTTGTTTGTGAGATAAATATTCCTTTATCAAGTTGACTAACTTGAAGACCCAAAATTGCCGGTATTAGCATGATGTGATGGTTTATAGGTGGCATTGTTGTTCTTGCCACCAAGGTTCAAACCCCGTTGAGGTGGTATTGTTGAATAGTTGTATCCGGTTCATAGCTCCAGTCAAAAGCGTTTACCCCTTGAATAAAAAAAAAACTTGAAGACCCAAAAAGAAAGAAAGTTCACCAATCATCGACATTTCAAATTTAGACTTCATGATTGCTAGAAATTTAGAGCACAAAGCATCATTATTACTGCCAAATATAATATCATCAACATAAACAACAACTATAATACTATCATCTTTCACTTTGAAATATAAATTGTTGTCTATTGCACCTTTTGAGAAGCCCTGTTCATGTAAATAGGTGTCCAACTTTGAATACTAGGCTCTGGGAGCCTGTTTCAGACCATAAAGGGCCTTTTTCAGTCTATATACATAACATTCTTTACCTGCAACAACAAAGCCTTCAGGCTGTTCCATATAAACTTCTTCTGACAAGTCACCATTGAGAAAAGCATTTTTAACATCCATTTGATACACTTTAAAAACTTTATACATAGAGTAAGCCAGAAACATTCTAATTGCTTCTAACCTAGCCATAGGAGTGAAAGTTTCATCAAAGTCTAATCCTTCAACTTGAGAATAACCTTTACAAACTAATCTAGCTTTATTTATGACTATATTCCCTTGTTCATCCATCTTGTTCCTAAAAAACCATTTTGCACCAATGACATTTTTATTTTCAAGTCTAGGAACTAGTTCCCAAGTTTTATTTTTCTCAATTTGTGCAAGTTCTTCATGCATAGCCTTAACCCAACAACTATCACTACTAGCTTCAAAATATATCTTAGGCTCTATTTCTAAAATCAAAGATAAATAAACTTGTTCACCTTTATCTTTTGTACCTAAAAGTTGCCTTCTAGTTTGAACTCCTTTTGACACATCACCAATAATCTGATCAGAAGGATGCTTCTTTTTCATTAGCCTAGAAGACAACTAAGAAGAAGGTTCAACAATATCATCAGCCACATTTTGTTCAGTTGATTGCTCAAGCTCTGTTGAGCTTGAAGGTTCATTTTGATCTTTCAGATTTGTATTAGATGTCTGCACAATAAAATCACCATCATCATCAAGTTTCTTTTGTTGTTCACAATTTTGTAAGGTTTCATCAACCTTAACATTGGCACTTTCCACAACTTTTCTTAATCTTTTATTGTAACACCTATATGCTTTACTGTGTGTAGAATATCCCAAAAATATACCCTCATCACACCTCGATTCAAAACTTCCAATGCTATCAATATCTTTCTTAATAAAGCATTTGCTGCCAAAAATTTTGAAATATCTTACATTAGCAGTCCTACCATACCATAATTCATATGGTGTATGCTGTGTTTTAGACCTTATATGAACTCTATTCAAAATGTAAACAACTATATGCACTGCTTCTTTCTAGTGTGTGTTTGACAGAACTACATCATGCAACATAGCTCTTGCCATTTCCTTCACTGTTCGATTTTTGCGTTCAACAACACCATTTTTCTATGGTGTCCTAGAGGCTAAATATTGCCTTTTTATTCCATGATCTTCACAATAATCAACAAAATCTTGTGAGGTAAATTTACCTCCTCTATTTGACCTAAGACATTTGATTTTTAGATCAGATTCATTTTCAACCAACTTTCTAAAAATTTTAAATTTATGAAAAGCTTCTCCCTTATGCACCGGAAATGTTACCCAAGTCATACGAGTATAGTTATCTATAAACAACATGAAATACCTCTCATTGTTCAAGGACTTAGTCCTTGTTGGTCCACATAGATCAGTGTGAACAAGCTGCAGAGGTCTGGTTGATGTGTATTCTTTAGTTTTGAAACTTGCTCTAGCTTGTTTTCCTTCCTCACATTCTTTGCAAATTTGATTATCTGGTTTAGATATTATAGGCATATTTCTAACATTTTGATTTTTACTTATATTTACCAGATTGTTATAGTTAATATGGCCAAATCTTCTATGCCATAACTTAGACTCATCAACTTGACTCATGAAGCAAACATTACTTTCTTGCTTATTATTTGAGCTTTCTTGCAGGTAATATACATTACTATTTGTTCTGTAACCTGCTGCTACTGTTTTACCATATTTCCTTTGAATCTCACACCCTAATTCAAAGAAATTTATTTCAAAACCATTGTCACAAATTTGGCTTACACTCAAGAGATTGTGAGTTAGTCCTTCCACATAATATACATCATTGGCAGGGATTTCATTTTCAAGCAAAATAGTACCTTTCCCTACTATAGGAATACAGTGATCATTCCCAAACTTAACAAAACCACCAGAATAGTCTTCATAGTCTATAAACCTATTTTTCTCACTAGTCATATGATGAGAATAGCCACTATTGAGAACCCATAAATTTCTCTTAACAGAGTGAAAATATTGTTCAACTATCAAGGCTTTAACATCTTTAGGCCTCCAAACAAGTTTAATTCCATTAGCTCTGTTTGACTATATTCTTAAACCAGATTTACAAAATGTTGCTATATGGCCTACTTCTTTGCATTTATAACATTGAAGATTAACAAGAAATTTATAGAGATTCCCATTAACAATGTTATAACTTCTCTTAGACAAAACCTTGCAAATGCTAGCCTTATGACCAAATTGTTTACAATTGAAACAATAACCATTGAAACAAGAATTATCATCAGAAATCTTACCTTTTCCTTTACCATCATGATTTGAACATTGACCCTCATCAAGACAAGCAAGTTGATTTCTCAGCTTAACAACTTCTACCTCCAAAGAGAAACATCTATCCTCCTTATGTTTCAGTTTTTCTTGAGTTATCTCAAGAATTTTCCTGGTTTCTTCTCC
The DNA here is from genome assembly GCA_007258455.2 of Sequoia sempervirens. Lineage (NCBI taxonomy): Eukaryota > Viridiplantae > Streptophyta > Pinopsida > Cupressales > Cupressaceae > Sequoia > Sequoia sempervirens. Next base: position 117,221,752 of record VDFB02047397.1, read on the forward strand.
TTTAAGAGTCAAATAAAATATAGTTTGTACATTTTCCTAATCTTCATCTTTTAAGATAATTGCTTCTTTTCTCAATTTCTTAATTTATTTGAGAGAAGATTTCAATTCTCCCTCAAGATCAATTTCTAATTTAGAATTAGATTCATCTTCATTTATAGGAACAACTTCAACCATAAATAAGATTTCTTCAGTTTCATCACAAGATTCAACTAATTCACTATCAGTTACATCTGCATAAAGGCTTTTCTTCTTTTTGAAAGTATTTTTCTTTTTAAAATTAGATTGCTTCTTCTTTGAAAATCTTTTATTGCTTTCATCATCACTTTCAAGATCTTTATTAGGATAATTTGCAGCATAGTGTCCTATCTTTCCACAATTAAAACATTTAAAGGGTAATTTTCCCTTATACTTTCCTGAGCCTCTTTTTAGTTTACTTACAAAAGAGGATTTTGTTTCATCTAAAACATTATCCTCAACTTTAAAGGAAGATTCCTTACTAACAGAGTTATGTTCATTCACTCTCATCTCATAAGCAGTAAAGAAACCATGGAGATCATCAAGAGTTACCTTATTAATGTATCTTTCTTCAACTGCTACAATCTTTGGATCAAAATTTGTGGGTAAAGATCTCAAAAAAATTTTAACAACAAGCTTTTCAGGAAGATTTTCTCCATACCCTTTGATCGCATTTACACTTTCTTGAATCTTCAAGAAAAAATCAACAATCTTTTCATCGTCACCCATTTTTAGACTGTCAAATTTAAATCTATAGTTCTAAAGTTTTGCTTCTTTAACCTTCTCATCACCTTCATAGATAGTGGACAATTTATCCCATATGGCTTTTGCATTCTTACAATCCATTATTTTTGTCAAGACATCACTAGTGAGTCCCCAACAAATGGTATTTTCAGCCTTTGCATTGCAATCATATGCTCGTTTCTGATCAGGATCATAAGGGGGTGATGTAGCAAAATATGCATTTTTTACTACTTCCCACACATCATATCCTAGAGAGTTGATATGTTTTTTCATCCTAAACTTCCAAAAAGCATAACAAGTACCATTAAAAAGTGGTACCCTGGTTGTCGATAAACCTTCTTGAGTTGCCATTAGTACTCCTAAACTAAAACCCCTAGTTGACTCAACAACAAGATTTGGCTCTGATACCAATTGTTGGAGTGCAATTAACACTGAGAGGGGGGTGAATAAGTGTTAACAAACTAATCAATTCTTTTTAAATCTATTGAAAATAATCAGATCATGAAAGAGCTTATGTTGTAAAATGAAATGAACAGATAATAAACAACCACATTTAAAATATTGACACAAAGTTTGTGTTGAGTGGAAACCCTCCTGGGGAATAAAACCACTCGAACTTGGCCTCACTGGCCTTAACTGAAAATAATTCTTTGTACAAAGCCTCATTGGCTGATTTGTCCCACTGGAAATAGTGCTATCTCACTGACAATCTTATAAAACAATGTACAAATATGAAGTCATTTAAATACAGAGTTAATCTCTATTTTACTAATCAAATACCTTGTTCTGTCATGACTTCAGAATTAGAGTTACAATGTTTTAGATAAAAAAACCAATATATATTATGATCAGGAGAAAACGTGCTCCCAGAAATGAGCAAAAACACAAATATGCAAGAAACCACCTAAACACCTAACACCTCAAGATTGGGCAAATGATTAGCTTAACAAACCAAAATGAAAAATTTTACCTCGTCGAGCTGCTCTTTTGGTTGGCCCTTCGATTGTTGACATGATATATACTCCTCTTGATGGAAAAATATGCAAGTGTGGGATGCAAGATGGATAGGAAATGGATGGAAATGGATGCAAGTGCAAATATTTGGCTAAATATGGCTCAAATGAAAATTTTGCAAGAGTTTGGTTAGCATAATGATCTCCCCCCAAAATAAGAGAAAAAAGAGGGTATTTATAGAGAATTCAAAATTCTCTAGAGAAATGGACGGTTGGGATTAAGCCAACATGGCCAAGATGTAGGGCTATGGTGAGTTGAGAACTCACAAGCCCTCACATCTTGACATGTGGCATGTGAAGTGGTTTGAAAAAGATGATGTGGACATGACATGGAGGTACTACCTAGTACCTTGAGATTTGGACAATATCTCCTCATAAAGGAGGTCCTTGTCTATATGTGGGTGAGAGGACATGTGAGGAATTAATAATTTCTCAAATATCCACATGGGAATGAGAGAAAGAATTTAAAATTCTTTGAAATGCATTGGGGGATTAAATGTGGGGAAAGGGGTGCTTTCTCCAAAAGGAGAAATCCTTTAATAAGGTTGACTTATAACACATTCCATAAATGACATGGAGATTAGGTTGACCTAATTAAGTGATTAAGGTTGTGCAAGTACCTAATTAGATAAATTAATGACATATTAGAGGCAAGTGGGAGATTATGGAAGAGTTCACATGTGGCTTGATGTGACAAGTCAAAGATCACACATGGAAGATAAAAATGAATTTAATATTCCTTGGAAGGATAAAAAGAATTAAAAATTCCTTGAGAGGTTGATTAGGCTAGTTAATGAAGGATTAGAGGAGGGTTAGGTGGCTAAGAGAGATTAGAGGCCAACTTGCAAAAGTTGGAGGATGTGACACATCCTAATGAAGGATTAGGCATGTACACATCTCTAATGATGAGATTAGAAGATGGATTAGGATTAGATAAAAGTGATGGAGGATGTGACATATGATGAAGTAAATAAATGTCATATTTATTTAATTCATTTGATGAAAGGGGGAAGGTATTTAATTATTTAACTAGATACCTTAGGGATTAAAAGAACTTTAGAGGTATTAATTAAATAATAGTGATATTACTTAATTAATGTGGATAAGGGGATGTTTAGATGAAAAGGGATAAATTTGGATAAATTAAGTGTCCAAATTTAGGTGTCTACATTTTTCCCCTCTTCGAGATGGTGCTACGAAGTAGTATCATTTCAAAGAATATTAAAACATAGAACCTGAAAGAAGATGGTTAGATTAGAAAAGATGCCCCCGTCATTAAAGGATCGATTATGAAGGAAGATGATGGAGGTGAAGATGAAAGTTGGGGATGAAGGATGCCCCCTCGAGAGGACATGTGGGTTTAAGAAAACATGGGTGGGCTCTCAAAATGGATGAAACGATGAAAGGGGAAATGAGGAAGAGGATGCAGAGTGATGGATAAGAGAGGGTGATAAGCGAGAGGAGATTGGGAAGGGAGAGTGATGAAGGATGAATGGATTGGGGGGGTTTTGATAGATGATAGGATGAGAGATGAAATGCAATCCAAATGCAATTTTCCATCTTTAGGAGCATTGATTTTTGCTATAGCAGAAAACATGATACATCAAGGTATAAAGGACCAAGGCAGATTAGTGTCTAATGCATGAAACACACAACAAACAAGAAGGCTATCCCAACACCCCAAATTTGTGATGACCTTGGTCGAGCCAGGTATTGGGATAACCACAAGCACACAAGGATTCCCTAGCATAACACAAGATCTCAGGGATCTTGGTGGGTACTACGTGGGACAACCGAGAAGATAACAACAAAGAGAAAAAGAGAAAGATATGCCCCCATGTTGACCATTCAAAACACACCATAATATGATGGATCATGGCAGCCCTGACAAGTGATGATAGGGAGCTCAAATGATAAACAAAATCCAAAAGCATCAAAAGATCACAATCAATTTCAAATGTCATTTGCCATAGGATCAAGGGGATGGATGGGATTGATGAGGTCTGTTAGGCAGGATGCATCCTGTTGAGACCAATGATGGATACGAAATTGAAAGATCGATATGACACAGGATATTCATAACTAATTGGATCTGTTGATACAAGTGGATCTTGTTTGTTAAGAACCAGCTAGACAAGGGCATAACTTGACAACACGACACAAGAGACATGACACAAGATAGGAGATTGACACATCCTAGCAACCTAGGGGCTCGGGGGCAGATCAAAGATTAGCCTTGCCTATGTGAAAGTGCAGAGCCCTTGTAGTTTGATAAAAGGCTGACGATTGACCATGATTGGGACTTTGATGGATGATAAAGATAGGATGGAGAAAATGAGCAAAGTGGACAATGAAGATCGATGATAGATGATAAAAGAGCAGACGGACAAAGCCCCGAGGGTAGATTAAATGATTGACCTTGCCTACGTGAAAGCGCAGGGGCAACATAGTTAGACGAAAGACCAACGATAGACAATGGATAAAGGATGATGAGATAAACCTAGATAAGGGGATAAAATGATTGGGCCGACACGATGGGACATGATAGACCTATTAGATTGGATCGAAGGATGGTGACTACACAAAGTTCAGGGATGGGATAGTTATCCAAATCAGCAAAGATGAAGTGGGAGGATGACAAGATGGATAGATGAATGATGAGAAAGAATAGGAGATTGAAAAGATGTGTAAAAGAAGTGGAAGTGATGATGATGAGGTATATGGCATTGGGTTGCATGGGGAGTAGCCTATAGCTAGAGACCAATGACAAGGGATTATAAGATGGGATGAGGAGAAGGAGATGTGGATTGGGAGATGAAAAGGATTGGTTGGATTGATGGATAGGAAGATAAGGATTTGGATGAGGAAAAGGTGACCAGATGGATAGATGAAAAGGGATGCTATGATGGAAGGATAGGAAGATAAGGATGGGGAGATGGATATAAGGATTGTTTGGAGGGGTAAAAGATAAGGATGCGGAGATGGATATAATGATAAGGAGATGAGGATAGGGAAATGGAAGGGAGTGCTCTGATGGAATGAATGATGTCTCCAAGGACTATATCACAAAGGAAGATAGATTCCCCCACTCTAGATATGTCATGTGCAAGGAGGCATGAAGGATGCAATAGAGAAGGATAGGCAAATAAAGGACTGATATGGATGAAGATAGGATGCGTGGATAAGGAAGGGAGATTTAAGGTAGCATGTTGGGTGGATAAGGAAGGTAGATGAGTGCGAATGAGGAGTAGGATAGTGTGCAAATGAGGGGAATGTATGCTAAGAGGTGTCCAAAGCATGTTTATATGTTTGCCCCTATCATTATCAAGCTCACAAGGAGGATGGAAGGATTGGGATAAATGAGATATGCCAAAAAGGATGTGTAAGATATGTAGGATGGAGGGGATGAATGAAGATGACATATAGCAAGAAGACGGGTGCATAGTTGGAAGCATAGCGGATGGAGGGAAAGCATATCAGGAAGCTGCCCCCAAGTGCAGATTGGGATTTACGCATGACACCTTTTTTCCAGGTTTTCATCATCGTACTTATCCAAGGTGCTTGTTTGCCAATTTTTCACCATTAGACGAATTATTTCTCTTTACTATTTTTTTTTTCTGATTTTTTGAATTTTTTGACTTTTTTGGATTTTTTTGACTTTTGGATAGCATGCGAAAGGAGATGGATAAGGATAGGGAGGAAAATAAGTGGATTTAGAAGACATGTGACAAGGAAATGGATGAAGGACTCAAGCATCAAGTTCCATACAAGGTGTTAAGAGCCCATATTTGAAGTGACTGTTGGACATTGGTACAATCTTATTAGGATAAATAGATTATGCAAGAGGATGAATTAGAGGGATTTGATGGGGGAGATATGTGGGGTAATGGATGGGATGTTGGAAAGGGTATGGATAGAATGATGGGGTGGTGAGTTTAGGACCAACATTGGCACATATGGTGATGAATGTGAAATGATAGGAGCATTAATGGATGGGGAATGTGGGGATAATGGAGGAGATGGGATGGTGAATTTTGGAACATAAGGACCCAAAACAGACTTAGGATATGAAAGGGGTGTATGGTTAGCTTTTGCATTAGCAACTTTGGATGTTCTTACATATTTTTCATTTGATGGCATTGCATCTTTTTTATTCGGGATCCACATGGTTTTGATCTTTTCTTTGGTGGACCTTTGCGGGCTACGGAGTTGATTTTGATTTTGGATTTTATTTTTCTTTTCTTCAACATGTCATTTAGAGGGGACATGGGGAGCTTTAGGTTCATGTGGATCTTTAGATTTAGGCACTTTTTCTTTGACATCCAAAGTGATTTTACTAGCAATGCGATGGGTGTGAGGAGATGGATGATGTGGAGCGATGAAAGGTAGGATTATGAGGATTATGTGTAGATGGAGAATGTGTAGGTATGTGTCTTTGTTGATCCTGATTAGGGGACATGCGAGATAGATGTTTATGATGGATGACATGGATAGGTGTTGGATGGATGAAAGGATGAGATGGAGGAGGTGATTTTAGGGTATAGGGGCCCAAAATAGATGTAGGGCCTGGAGGAAACATGGATAGAGTAGATGGAGAATGGGAGATGGTAGAGGGAGGAACATAAGGACCCAAAATGGATGGAGCAGATGAAGGAGGAATGCGGATGGTTGTTTTGAGGTGATACGATAGAGGAGGAGGGATGGTAGCATATGATTTGGTGGAGTGATGGGAAGAGCTGGCATTTCTTTTGGAAAAGGCTTTTTGAGGACGTCTAGAGGTTGTACCAACATCTTTAGATTGTGAGTCTTGGGAAATAGGTCCAAGACCTTGCATGCAAATTTGTTCTTTGACTTGGATGGGCTCTAAAATACCTTGCTCATGAAGGCCTAGACATTTTCCTTGATAGTTCATTTTCTTGAGCATGCGATCCATGATAGGATTTGTGTTATTCTGAAAACATGATATGAGTCCATTATTAGGTGGAGGATGATGGGTGGTATATATATTGTGTTTTTCTTCTGCAAGGAGGCCACCATGGAAGAATGTGAGAGTACCAAGGGGATATGCACGCGGTGTGGGGATAACAGTTTTAGGCGATGATGGGGGATCATGAGAGGGAGATGATGGGATAGCAACATTTGGATGGGTGGTATCAGGAGAGGGATTAGGGGATACAATACAATCTAGATTTGTGGTAGTGGGATCATGAGATGGAGATGGAGATGGAGCGGTGGAATCTTGAACGACAAGGGGATCATGGAATGGAATGGATGGGGGACTAGATGGGATGGAAGGATCTTGATATGGAGAAGGGGATATGTTGGCATGCTTTGGATTAGGCTCTTGGCATGACTCATCATGTGCGAGAGGCATGATAATGGAGTCTTGGTGGGACTCTTCACGTCGAGAAGATGGAGGGATGGAGGATTCAAAACATTCATGGGAATGGATTTTAGTGACACTAGGAGTGGGAGAAGTGGATTGGATTTGGGTGTCGTTGATGGGTTTGATGGCTCAAGGAGTAGGAGGTGGGTGTTCAATGGATTCGGTAGATGTGATCGTAGGAGATGGGGGCTCAGTGGATTCATAGGATGTGATGGTTTTGATGGTTTGAGTGGTGCTAGGGGTGGTATCATCAATGATAGGTGTTGGGTGGAGAAGGGTCTCATCACTAATGACTGTGGATGATGGGTTGGGATGGCATGATTCCACAACTTCAAGGTGTGGAGTGGGAGATGTCTTCTATGTTATAAGTCCTTGGAGAACTTCTGGAGTGAGAAACTTGAATACTCTAGGCTAAGATGGCATGGTAGGAGTGGATGAAGGATTATGGATTGGTGGGGGATTAGGACTAGGGATTGGTGGACTAGGATTAGATGGGGGAATGGGATTGGATGCAGGACTGGGAATAGATGGGGGATTACGATTGGATGAAGGGTTAAGATAGGGGTATTGGAATGGTGAATTAGGACACGAGGATGCAGGTGGTGGATTGTAGTAAGGGTATTGGGATGGTGGATTAGGATGGGAAGATTGAGATGGTGGATTGAGATAGGGAAATTTGGATGTCGGATTAGGATAAGAAGATGTGGATGTTAGATTAGAATAAGTTGATGTGGATGTTGGATAAGGGTGAGTAGATTGGTATGGAAGATTAGGGTAGTGGGTATATACAAATGAAGGATTGAGGTAGGAGGATGTGGATGGGGGATTAGGATAGGGGTATTGTGATGGCAGACTAGGATAAGAGGATGCGGGAGTTGGATAAGAGGATGATGTAGATGAAGGATATGATGGATATGATGGATATCCCTTGTCAAAGGTAGCATAAGGAGCATGATTAGGCATGGATGAAGACATAACGGGATAACTCGAAGGGGTGATTGGATTTTGGAAAGTGGGTGGAAAAATCTTACTAGCAATGATAGTGTTAAAGGGATCTATGTCATATTCTTCTTGATCGACAAGACTTTCGTTATCATTGTCGATGTAATTAGGGTTTCCTTTGACTACTATTGATGGAGGATAAGGATTCATGATGATGAAAGGATAAAGAGGATGGATCAAAGATTTGGGATGGGAATGGACTAAAGCTCAAATCAGGATTTAGGTTAAGCTCAGATCGGGATTGGATTAAAGCTGAGATTAGGATGATTGGATGATGCGATGGGATTGATTCTGATGATCGGATTTGATTATCAAAGGATGATTATGACACCAAATCTGCTTTGAGATGGAAGTAGATTGATTGGGTCGAAGGTGATTGGATAGGGATGTGATTGGCTTAGATTGGATAAGATTGATCGATGATTGATAAGATCGACTGATGCATTGGATAGGATGGCAAAAGGCATTGGAAAACCCCGTTTAGAGATTACACTAGGTGACTTAGGATACTAATTGATCAGATTAAAGGATAAATGGATGATTACGACACCAAATCCACTTTGAGATTGAAGATGGATTGATTGGGCTGATGATGATGACTGACTAACTTAGGACAAATGGAAATCCTAAGCAGATTTTGACGATGACAATCAGATTAGACACTTAGGTCAATTTGGATAATAACCTGAAATGAAGTTCAGAGGATTTGGATGGGGAAAACAATTATTTGATTAGAGGAATGAATGATAAAAATGGATGAACAGATACTCAAAACAAGTAAATGATTGACCATAACAGATGAACGACCACTCAGAACGAGTAAACGACTGCTCACAATAGATGAATGATTCTCAGAACGAGAAGATGAAGGTTTGGAATACATGAAAAATTACTTGGAATAAGTAATCGATTGATCGGGATTGTTGAACAAGAGTTCGAAATGATAGAAAGAGGTTTGAAATGGATGAACGTTCACTTGAAACGAGTAAATGAATGATCAGAACGATAGAACGAGAATTCAAAATGATGAAAGGAAGTTTGAAATGGATGAATGTTTACTCAGAATGAGTAAACGAATGATCAGAATGGCTAAACGAGAGTTTGAGACGATATACGAAGGTTTGAAATGGGTGAATGTTTACTCAGAATGAGTAAACAAAAGATCAAAATGACAGAACGAGAGTTTGAAATGAGGAAAGGGGGCATGAAATGGATGAACATTTACTCAGAACGAGTAAATGAATGACCAAGATGACAAAACAAGAGTTCAAAATGATGAAAGGGGGTATGAAATGGATGAAAGTTTACTCAGAACGAGTAAACAAAAGATCAGAATGGCAGAATGAGAGTTCAAAATGATAGAAGAAGGTTTGAAATTGGTGAATGTTTACACAAAACAAGTAAACAAATGATCGAAAAAGAGGGAATGAATGTTTGGAATGGATGGATGAAAGGTTGAAATGAGTAAACGATTGATCTGAATGAATGAACGAATGCCCAGATTGGGAGAATTAATCTTGGAATGGATGAAAGGATGAATAGGAAAAAATTGAAGAACATGGAGGGAGGGATCTTAAGATTTGTTTCAATATCCAAAGATCTTGACTGCAAATGGACTAAAGCTCAGATTAGGAATTTGGTTAAGCTTAGATTGGGATTAGATTAAAGCTCAAATTAGGATTGGATTGAAGCCTAGATTAGAATGATTGGAGGATGTGATGGGATTGATTCTACACCAAGTTCTGGGGTTCAAAGGACGTAAGGTGTTGACAATCAGATTTTTCTAGATTTGGCAATTTTAAAAAATTGTCAAATTTTGCTATTTTAGGAAACTTCACGGACATACTTTTGAGAGTCCATTTTTTTCCCAAAAAATACCCAAAACTAAGATAGGATGAATTTCCAAATAACATCCCAAATCTAAGACATGCATTCCAAGTTATTAATGAAAATGATTTTTCAAAAACTGAAAAAAAACACTAAATTGTGATTTTGAGGGTCAAGATGAAAGTTTGAGGCCCCAAAAATGTGGCGAAATAGGGTCCAACTTATTGGAATCCTTATTCCACCTCATAACACAACCACCCATAAAATTTTAGCTAAAACGGACACCCAAGTCAAAAGTTATGGCCTCCAGAAGTTTCGGCATAAAAATCAAAACTCTCAAAACGAAGTCTAGGTGATTGGGATGGATGAATGTTTGCTCGAAATGAGTAAACAGTGACTTGGAATGGATGAAGGACTCTCAGAATGAGGAGATAGAGGTTTGGAATGGATGAATTTTTACTCAAAACGAAGAAACAAATGGTCGGGATGGCAGAACGGGAGTTCAAAATGATAGGAGGTTCGAAATGGATAAACGTTTACTCAAAATGAGTAAATGAATGATCAGAACGATTGAATGGGAGTTTGGAATGATGAAACATGGTGTGAAATGATGAATGTTCACTCAGAACGAGTAAATGAATGATCGAAATGGCAGAACGAGAGTTCAAGACAATAGATGAAGGTTTGAAATGGGTGAACGTTTACTCAGAACAGGGAAACGAGTGATCGGAATAGTGAAATGAGCATGCAAAACGATGAAACAGGTGTCTAGAATGATGAAACAGATGATAAAATTGATTGGTCAAGGGTCAAGTCCACCCCTGGAGGGCAGGTCCTCCTGTCCAACAAAAGTTGGTCAAAATTGGCTAAAACAGGCCGAAAAGGGGCTGGTTCAGAGGTCAGGTCTACCCTTGGAGGGTAGGTCTGCCCCTAGACAGGTTTAAACTTGAGTTTTGGAAAGAAGACTAAGGAAAAGGACCCAAAACACAACAAGCATCAATCAAAAGAATACGACTGAGTCAACATAACAGAAAATTACTGGTTTCGCACAAAAAAGACAATTCAGACAACACAATCCTAAGACTAGTAGAAGGGGTATGGCTGACAAAGTCTTCTATTCTAGGATGAACATGGTTGCTAAGGAGTCTTTGATATACACCTGGTACATGAGGCCCAAACTGTGAACACCAACCCATTACAAGTGTGAGTCGGGAACCTTAGCGAGATACTAGAGGCTCGGACCAACTCTTCACGTCATCCCGATGCTTCACCAATTACAATGTGGTTGGATTGGGGTACAACTTTGGCTCTCCCCCCTTTATATACCCCATCGGTACGCATGGTTGGGATCGTACCTTGGGGTGATGAAATCCCAAAGCAGGTCCCCTAATAAAAGAAAAAAAAGGAGACACAAATACTTGGTAAACTACGATTTCTTGTCACCCAGGATCGTTAGATGGCGCAAGGGGATTTGATATGTCAAATAGCTTACCAAAAAGCACAAAAAACAAGATTAATTGATACCCCCAGTTAAACTATGTGCCTAAATTACGCAAAACAACAAGTAGCAGTTGATAAATAACTAACCCTGCAAGGAAACTTGCTAGTGATTCTTGTCCTTGTTTCTTGCCAAGTGTTGATCAAATGCTTGCACAGACCCAAACATGACACATTAGGTGGTTAGAAACACTTAAAACAACCAAAAAAAAGTGTTGAAAACTAAATTTCACCTTCTGAAAAAAGTTGTCTAGGTCAGGTCCACCTATCTAGAGGTCGGGTATGCCTGTCTGGAGGTCGGGTCTGCCCCGCCCCTCTATGAAAAATCTACAAAAAATTAGTTTCTGGAGTCTGTGGAGGGCAAGTCCACCCCTGAATGGTTGGGTCTGCCCCTCTGTAGGTCAGGTCCGCCCCTCTACAATTTGCACCTGCAAAAAGTGAAAAAAAAAATAGCAAATGTGAAAGATATAGACTCGTTTGTGGGTCCCACCGAGCGTGCCAGAAATGTGATCAGGAGAAAACATGGTCCCAGAAACGAGCAACAACACAAAATATGCAAGAAACCACCTAAACACCTAACACCTTAAGATTGCACAAATGATTAGCTTAATAAAACAAAATGGAACATTTTACCTCGTTGAGCTATTCTTTTGGTTTGCCCTTTGATTATTGATGTGATATATGCTCCTCTTGATGGAAAAAGATACAATTGTGGGATGCAAGATGGATAGGAAATAGATGGGAATGGATGCAAGTGCAAATATTTGGCTAAGTATGGCTCAAATGCAATTTTTTCAAGAGTTTGGTTAGCACAATGATCTCCCCCCAAAATAAGAGAAAAGAGGGGGTATTTATAGAGAATTCGAAATTATCTAGAGAAATGGATGGTTGGGATTAAGCCAACATGGCCAAGATGTAGGGATATGGTGAGTTGAGAACTCACAAGCCCTCACATCTTGACATGTGGCATGTGAAGTGGTTTGAAAAAGATGATGTGGACATGACATGGAGGTACTACATAGTACCTTGAGATTTGGACAAGATCTCCTCATAAAGGAGGTCCTTGTCCATATGTGGGTGAGAGGACATGTGAGGAATTAAAAATTCCTCAAATATCCACATGGGAATGAGAGAAAGAATTTAAAATTCTTTGAAATGCATTAGGGGATTAAATGTGAATTAAAAATTCACATGGAGAAAAGGGTGCCTTCTCCAAAAGGAGAAAGTCTTTAATAAGGTTGACTTATAACACATTCCATAAATGACATGGAGATTAGGTTGACCTAATTAAGTGATTAAGGTTGTTCAAGTACCTAATTAGACAAATTAATGACATATTAGATGCAAGTGGGAGATTATGGAAGAGTTCACATGTGGCTTGATGTGACAAGTCAAAGATCACACGGGGAAGAGAAAAATGAATTTAATATTCCTTGGAAGGATAAAAAGAATTAAAAATTCCTTGAGAGGTTGATTAGGCTTGTTAATGAAGGGTTAGAGGAGGGTTAGGTGGCTAAGAGAGATTAGAGGCCAACTTGCAAAAGTTGGAGGATGTGACACATCCTAATGAAGGATTAGGCATGTGCACATCTCTAATGATGAGATTAGAAGATGGATTAGGATTAGATAAAAGTGATGGAGGATGCGACATATAAGGAATTAAATAAATGTCATATTTATTTAATTCATTTGATGAAAGGGGGAAGGTATTTAATTATTTAACTAGATACCTTAGGGATTAGAAGAACTTTAGAGGTATTAATTAAATAATAGTGATATTACTTAATTAATGTGGATAAGGGGATGTTTAGATGAAAAGGGATAAATTTGGATAAATTAAGTGTCCAAATTTAGGTGTCTACATATATATGGTCTTTCTTGAAAGATATAATCTGTGTTTATCAAAACCTCTCATCAAATCTTTTGAATGAGCATTGCAAACCATTTTATACTATCCCTGTTTTGAAACAAAGAATCTGTTTGAGAAACTGTATGAGCAACTGCCATGTGAAAACCAAATTTGAAACTGCCTTTGCCAGATGTCCCAACTATAATCCATCAGAAACAATCTTGTCAAGAATGTATTAAGAACAAACAATATATAACTACCATATGATTTGCAAAGCTGACACAACATAACAAATCCAAAAATGATAGACTCATAGCTAAACCCATGAACATAATAACAAGGTTTTCTAATGAAAGAAAACATTTGATACTTTAAAAACAAACACCCTTAACAACATACCCAAATTGGGTTCTTTTTAACAAAGTATATACAGATCTATTAAGGAGTAAACAAATACTTGTTTACAATTCTTTTTCAAAAACAGAACTGCCAGAGACTCATGGGTAACAACTTCAAAAAACTCAACAATAAGACTTTAAACATATTTCCCAAAACAAAAAATGATTGTACAGAATATTACCTCAGTCAATAAACAACATAAAGCCTAGAAGAACACAAATCCCGACTATACTTAAGATAATCAACAAAACAACTTAAAGCCTACCGTTCTGCTGTTGTTTTTAAAGAAAACAAAGAAGAACAAAAAAAAAATACATGGGAAGAGTGCACCTATGACTGACACATAATAAAATAGCTTGTCTATCGAAAACATTTCTCTCTACTGTTATTCCTTGTTCCAACGAAGACCAACATCCAAATAAAAATTGTAACAAATCTTCCTTATCAATGACACCATGATTAGGGTAATAAACCCTAACAAATGAAATGTAACAAATAACTATGCTCATCGAAGTCTTCAACAAGTTCCTTTACTTCGACATAATGATTTTTGAAGTCTGGATATTATGATGGGAAATATTCCCATTCAACAAAAACAATAATCTCCACTGACAGTGCAATGATCACACGATATTTTGACTTTATAAACAAAATCATTGCCACCTCTTACCAATCGACAATGTGCCATCCTTTTAAAAAAAACAAATTCCTTCATAATAGTTTCAAATCCCATTTGGAGATCAATATTTCCTTGTGGAAATATAATGTGTCAATGTGCCCACTCAAAAACTTTTCAACACAATAATCTCAAAAAAACAATTTGGAAAGCAATGCCCTCTTTTAGAATATAGCCTTTATCACTGCACTTTATCAAAGATGCCAATAAATATGCAAATGAGCTTTACAATCCCAAATGCAGATGAGGATCAACATGGATATATAAACTCATGCAAAACTTAAGGAAATCACCATGTGCACAACCTGTAACATCAACTTTAGTGTATTGACATTAATGCCAAACGATACTGAGGGACAACATATTTTGAATGCAAAAACTAGTTTTCCCAATTATGCTTTGTAGTTGTTCCTGCCACTTCATTTGGGTGCATGATGTCTCTAATTAACTTTGAAAGCCTATGAATGGGTGACACACCCAAAATCTCCAAAATACCAAACCTAATGACATTACAAAACATAAATAGTTGGAATTGGGGCAATCTTGGTCCCAAATATGTGTCCACATTTGGACTAGAAAATAATTATTCTCATTATCCTTTTGTCTTAATCTCACCTTCTTCTTCCATTTCTCTTGACCCTCAAATAGAAGCATATGCATCAATAGAGAATAATGTGGAAAAGATAAAGGGAGAGTTTCTTTCTTTAGATTAATAAATTCCTTATGCATTTTCTTTGCAATACAAGCAGCATAATCAAAACTCGTGTTTGAATTTTGACTCTATATATCCATCACCATCACCAACAAGTCAGTGGCTATCCTAGCATCAAAATTACAAGCCAGGACTTGATTGAAACAATAATACGTGTTCTTGAAATAGTCAACAAATTCTTTACACTCAAAGGGCTCTATATCCTTTGGGTTGAATCTTTCCTTGCAATTCTTTCTATGCCTTACAAGCAATCTATTCCTGAATGAAAATCTGTTCTACTCATACTCACCCTATAAATCCACAAGCTTGATGCCAACTGTATAATTTGGGTTCAACCCAAATACCTCCACAATTTTATCCCTTGTTACCTCGAGGATCAAAGTGCCATTTTCACTCTTGATCTTCTTGTTCATGAGATCATAATGCTTAGCTAATTCCATCATCACATCCACTTCCACAAACACATTAGGCACTAATAGCTTCCCAAGGTTAAGGCCCCATAGGTAATAACTGACCTCCTAACATACCTTTTGCTAAAAGCATACAAAAACAACTACCATCCACTTTGAGGTTGGGCCAGTTCTCCAATTTCACCAGCCATGTCAATTAATCTGCTTGTCACAATAACTTGCCTTGTAGGTCTCTTGCCAATTTGTGACCCACCCTCATTTATGTCTCCAAAAGCACACTCCATGAATCCGTTCTATGTTTTCTTCATGCCCTTTAATCTTGTAGACGCCATAGGGAAATCCAGTGTAGGGTTAGATGTTTTAGGTGCTTTTGGCTTAACCGTGGATGAAACATCTTGGGTCCTAGGCCTCTTAAATTTTTTCTACTTGGGTTTTCTCTCAGGCATAATGCTATAATCGCTAGGTTTTGGTTTTCTCATTTTTGCAATGTGGAAAGGCTAGGGTTTATAGATTTTTATTAATCAAAGAGCCCTGCCAGGTTTTAAAATTCCAAGACAACAATTTGCAGAACAAAACACTCCCAAACCTTATGCAGTCCTTACCACCCTAATTAAGGACGCATAGTGAATAAACCCTAAGCAAACTTATCTTTCAAATTCCCTACTCATTTTTAGACTAGCACAATTCAATATACTTGATAGGAAGAGATATGTCAATTTTCCTACCTGGGTGAACATTTGATGCTAATGCTTCTATAATTGTTTGTTAGAGCTCCTTGCACTATTTCTTCAGACTCTGGCAGTCTTCTCCACTTTTGATAAATTCTGAATGTACAAAAAATAAGCCAACTACCTCCTTTACGGTTGAGAAATGGAGCGTAACACCATTAATGGTTGATGGAAATATCATGCGAGTGAACTAACACTTAGCTGTTCATGTTTAAATCCTGTCCATTGATCATATCACTTTAAAACCATATCAATGGCTCTCCTTTCACCTCACTACTTTCTCCTTTTCTTTAAACAATATCTTCAGGATGTTGCCACGTTGCCTCTTATTTGGAGGCCACCGCTCATCACTAGTACATTTCATCCTCCGCGAGTCTTATTAGTGATGTGAGCATCCACACGATGAGATCTCAACCATTGGATTAAGGCCCAACTTTGATCATGTTCATTTCCCATTGTGTATTGTTGATTCATGCTTCAAATTCCAGATCACATCAACGATGGGAGAGAAGAGGCGATGGAACAAGATCAAGCCACGTGTATCTGCTTGAAAATTGAAGGTACAAGAAATATCGCTCCCAAGAGAAATTCAAATTAGTGGTAGAATATTGGAACATATGACCACATCACTCATCACTACTTTGAGACTTAAAGTTTACAACCAATCTGCGATGAGCGATGGAAGAAAATGCAAAGAGCACAAAGAGTTATCGCGCATCGCCAATTCACGTCACAAAACTCACAATAAATTAGCGATAAAGAAATCCAATGATAATGAAAGGAACATATGTATCATGCATCACTAATGCAAAACTCAAGATCCATAACCTATCCACGATATGCGATACAAAGGAAACACCACTTATCACACATCGCTAATGCAAGTGATGCATTCAAATGGTTATCCACAATGAGCGATGAGAAAAAGTGGTAGACAAGACTTAAGTGGGACAATTTTACACGTGCTCATAAGTTGTATTAAGAAAGGGGACCACCTAGGACAACATAAGATAAGGTATTAAAAGACAAAACCATTTTATTCAAAGTATGTAAAGGCCAAACAAGGTTGATTAGTCAACCTTATAAAATAAAGGGGTTTCACAGACCTAGGCATGAGGGGCTAGTTACTTCATGGGATCCAATGACTCAAGTCATTTTAACATGACTAGGAATGGGCCGCAGTAGGTCAACAAAGGAATAGATCGCAAGACTAGAGGTTGCGATATAAGAGAAAATACTCAAAGTAAAACAATACCTCATACAAAACCTTAAACCCAAGTCACACCGAACCCAACTGACGCCTAGGAAAATTGCATCTTTAGATCAGTGGAACATGAAAATTTATTTAAGGTTCCACCAAGACCCAAGGCATGAGAAAGATGGATTGGATGGATAAGAGGATAAATGGATAGGAGATGAGGGGGATTAAGTGGATGGATGAAAGGTTATGGGAGATAAGAGGATGGTGGATAAAGGATAGGATGATGGATCTCCAAGGACTATGTTGCAAAGGAACAAGATGCCCCACATTAGAGGCAGTACAACTATGGATGAAATATGATAAGAGATGCATGAGGTGGAAGGATAGTCCATAAGAATATGGATGGTAGAGGAAGTAAGGATTTCCTTGTCTAAATCATAAATAGAGATTTTACCCCTACCTCTCAATCAAGATTAAAGAGGGAAGAGAGGATGAATGGAAATTATATGGATAAAATGGACGGAAAAGGGATAAAGGATTAGGATGGGGGATATGGATAGGATTTGGTATGAAAGAATATAATGGAGGCTCCTTATCAAGATCAAAGAGAGGAAGGAAGAATGAATTTGGATAAGATGTAAGGAGATAGGATGAGGGATATGGGATGGTTGAATATGGATAGGATTAACAAGATCAAGTGGATAATATATGGATGTATGCATAGATATTCGACCCCTAGGATCCTCATCAATATCAAAGATGGGAAGGGAGTATGAAGTTGGATAATATAGGAGGATTGAAGGATGGGATAAGATGTGTGTAGGGTGGATACATGATGTTTGGGAAGATCCTTAGCCTTGTAAAAATCAAAGGTGGAAAAGGGAGAATGGATTTAGATAGGATAATAGATAAGGGAATGAGGGAGAGTGGAAGATGTGGATAAGATGTGGTATGGATTTAAATTTTCCCCAAGTGTAGAGTGCACTCGGTGATGATGGATTACACATGATTCTAGTTTTCCAATTTTTCATCATGTTACTTATCCAAGGCACCACAAGCAGTGGTTTTCACTATAGGAAAAATGATTTCTCTTTACTTTCATTTTTTCATTTTTTTATGGCCTTTTTTGCAATTGAAAGGATGAAGAGGGATGGAGATAAAGATGTGGATAGTTGGATTTGGAAGATATCTGATGAATGATAGGGAGATGGAGGAAAGAATCAAACATCTAGTCCCATAGATGGTATCCCTTGAATAAGTGCTCCATTAGACCATGGCAATGGAAGGTATGCTCATAGACGTTGGTAGAATGATGGTAAAGGGGATGAAATGAATAAAGAGTATATCCAAAGGATTGGATATGAGGGATGGAATCATGAAGGGTAGATGTTGGATAATGGATGGTGGATTGGAATACTTGTGGATGAGTGGATGAAATGTTGGCAAGATCAAATTGGCACACACCTTGAAGGGTGGTGGAGTTGTGGAAGTGAAGTGGATTTTGGATTTGGAGATTTAGATGGAATGGATATGGATTTTGAGACATAAGAGCCCAAATGGATTTTGAAGATGGAGGATTGGACTTAGGAGTTGATGATGCTATTGGATTAGCATGTTTAGATGCCAATTTTGATTTTTCTTTAAGATGCATAGCTTCTATGAGTAGTTTTGGAATCCAAATGGTTTTTGAATTTTTATTTTGTGGCCTTTTGGATTTAACATTTTTCTTTGCTTTGACATGTCTTTTTTATGGGACATAGTGATCCTTGGATATATGTGAATTTTTGGATTGATATCATCTTTTAGATTTGGCATCCAAATTGCTTCCAAGAGCAATGTGATTGGTGGATGGAGAGGAACGATATGGAGATTTTATGGATGAGTTTATATGGTTAGAATGTTGAAAAGGCTTCAAGGATGTGTGCCTTGGTTGATCTTGATTGATGACAGGATGGAAGAATTTTGAGATAGGGAGAATGGGGATAGTTGATGAAGGGATGTAAGGACCCAAGATGGATGGAAGAGATGGACTTGTTTTTGGGACATAGAGACCCAAAATAGATGGAAGGGACAAGGGCTTGGGCTTTGAAATATAAGAACCCAAGATGGATTTGGAGGATGGAGGATATGAATGTTTGAACTTAAGTGGAGGGATGTGGGTTTTGCAATGAGTACCAACATCTTGATCTTGATAGCCAAGGCCATGATAATTTAGATTTTCTTTGATATGGATGGGGTTCTAGTATACCTTGATCATGGAGGCCTAACCCTTTTCCTTGATAATATAGTTTGATAAACCCTTTTTCTAACTTGGGATACTTGTTGCTTTAGAAACAAGACATGAGTCCATTTTGAGGAGTATATGATATGGAAGGAATGATAGGTTCTTTGAGGAAAATAGATTGGGTGAAAGTGGAAGAACCCATTTGATAGATTTGGGATTCATGGGTAGCCTGGATAGGGGTGATGGGATTGTGTGAAGGATTAGGATCATAAGATGGAGAGGGAAAGACACTTTGATCTTGACATGGTGGAAGGGGACCATTGGATGGAATGGAAGGTGTACTTTGATCTTTATTTGGAGTAGGATCATGTGATAGAGTGGATGGTATACTTTTCTCTTGATTGCAAAGATATCATTAGATGGGGAAAAATTCATGTCTTTCTCTTGATATGGGAGAGGATTATGAGGTGGCATGGAAGGTGTTCTTGGCTCTTATTTTGGAATCAGATCGTTGGATGGAATGAAAGTAATAACTTGATGATTTAGAGAGGGATCATGAGGGGGAGGAGAAGGGATATGAAATGGAAGGGGGTCACTAGATGGGATTGAAGGGATGCTTAAATATTAATATGGAGGAGACTCCATGCTAGCATGCTTTGGAATAAGGGATTGAAAGTTCATTTGACATGGATGATGCCATGGGGGAGGAAGGTTGGATAGACATTTCCAATTGGGTAGATGGAGGGATAAAAGATTCATGAGGTTTAGGGGACTGAGGTTTATTTTGTTGTGGAGGGGATGAAGGTGGATGCATGACATGGGAAGATTACATAACTTTAATTAGGGGTGAGGATTTAGCCACCTTTACTAGTAGTCCTTAGAGACAATCATGAAAGATGTGGGATGAAGTGGATTTGTAAGATTGGGGTGATAAAAAAGTGGAATAAGAAGTGGAAGCTTCCATGGATTGGTAAATGGAGTATGAGGATGATGACCTTGAAAAGGATTTAGAGATGGGGATTTGGGATATGGATGGGTTTAGAGGAAAATTTTGGATAGAGGCTTGGCTTCCCTTGTAAAACAAAGAGGAAGGATAAGAAATAGGAGATGGATTGGGATTGGATGGACGTTAAGATGATAGAAGTTTGACACCAATGCTAAGGAATTATATAATAATTTCATCTTTATCATTGTTGAAGTAGTGGGTGAGGATGAAATCAATAGTGGTGGATGGGTATGACATGGATGGTAAGGATGTGGAGAACTCATCTTGGTCCACAAGAGTCTCATTATCATCATATGGATCATATTTAGGTTGGCAAACAAGGCTATCCTCATCACCATCATCAATATAATCGAGGTTGACCTTGATTGTGATTTTTGGTCTTCTTGGAAATTAAGATATGGGTTCATGATGTTGGATTGGGTTGGAATGGATGAGGGTAGATTGGATGGAGGATAAATTAGATGGTTAGACATGGTGGATGATTGATTGGAAGAGAAAAGTTTGGGATTGATTTTGGATGAGGGTGGAAATTAGGATGAAGAATTAGAAATGGACTAGGGATTGGAAGAATAGGACCTTAGGATGAAGGTCGAGGATGATATTAGATTTGGGGTGAATAGGTGGATGAAGAACTAGGTTGGCTATAATATTGGATTGGAAAGATCTTAATGGGTGAGATATGGTGTTGAAGGGATTTGGAGGACTTGAATGGATATATAATAAGATTGGGAGGAGGATAGATGAGGTTGGGATATTTGGATAGATGAAGGATTGAATAAATGGACTTGGATGAACATATTGGAAGATGAATTGGATTAGGATGAAGGGTTTTGCTTGCTTGACTAGGAGTTAGATTTGAAAGCTAACAAACAAAGTGGTTAGGAGGAATTTGGATTGATAGGTATACATTGGTTTAGCATAAGAAGACACACCAAACACTTGCACAAGCCTAGAATTATCCAAGTGGGAGTGTTAACTTAGTGTGGGCCCACCAACAAAAAACTAATAATTTCAGATGAATGGGTGACTAGAGTATGCAAAGGTCATGCATCACTTTACACCTCTTATCTTAGAAGGACAAGGCCCTACCAATGGATATATGTCACCTTAACAAGAGGTCATACATGGTGAGTAACTTTGGGCATGATCAATTGTACCTTGCACCATACTAAGAAACGACTGAAAGGTCTTAAACTAGTATGAACAAGGTTGCCAAGGAGTCCTCCAAATACCTCAAGGGTACGTGAGGCCCCATCCATAGATGAAAGAGAATAATACCAAACAACTAGGAGGAGAGGGTAACCCACTCTCTACCTTCACTTATCCAAGGTATAATGTTCTTGGAGGATTAGCCCAGATTAACAAGATTCCACTTTCAAGAGAGGTGTCTTTTGATTCACCTCCTGCTCTAAGTTATATTTTGTCAAAACATGGGAGTCAAGGTTGTCCCCTAGGGTGATGAAATCCTTGGGTAGGCCTCCTAAAAGGAATGATCCAAGTGTTTTTGATCACCCAAGATTGCACAAAGTGCAAGGGGATATCATACACACATTTGCTTCCTTAGGATAACAAAAAAAGAAAAGAAAAGAATAAGTGACATTTTTGATCTTCAAGATCACATAAAGGTGTGAGAGGAGAGCATACACACCACACTCAAAGAAACATTAAACAATGTCCATTAACCTTAAGAAAATAAAGTTCCTAGATTAGTGGAAAAAAGAAAACCTTGGACAAGTGAATTTGCAAGAAAAATGTTAGTAGTTTGATGATTTTTTTCTTTGACAAGTGATTTCAAGATACACAACAAGGGGTTAGATGAAAAAATGATCAAAGAAAATGATTGTTAGCATTGAGATAACCATAAAATTTGGAACCCCTTTTATGATGGGGGTTGGTACACTCACCCCAACGATAGGGGGTGCAGGGGGATGAACGTGATCCCCTCTTGATAGGGGCTTGGGGGTGAAGCCACCAAAGGATTTTTTTTAGATAAGAAAAAAGATATAATTTGAAAAACTTATGAAGGAAATTGAACATAATCACAACTTTGTGAAATAACACCTTTTTCAATAGAACAAAGTGCAAAAACACAAAAGAATAAATTATACATATATACATGCACAACTTTGTGAAGAAAAAGTGCATCAAGTCAAAGCAGAGGCATGAAAAGTCAAAACAAAGCATAAGTCGAGATAGAGGTGTAGAATGTTGGAATGGGGGCACATAAAGTTGATGATAGAAGTACCAAAACATAAAAAGTACAGAAATTACACCTAACAAAAGCATAGATTGGCTAGACGCAGGCATCAAAAGTCACTTCACAGGCGTCGATTGACATAATGCAGGTGCATTTAGTCTATGTGGAATCACAACTAGTTGAAATGTAGGCACTGAAGGTCTCTACACAAGTGCAACTTTATAGAGACTAAAATTTGCAAGATGGCCTGATTAAGACAAATTGTTTTTTATGCTAAATGCAACCATACATTTTATGAAAAATAGAAACCTAATAATGTCCTAAAAGCCTAGAAAACATTAGTTTCAACAAGCAAAAATGTCTAAGGTTAGTATTGAGAATTCCTTAGATTTAGAAACCCTTAACCAAATGCAACTTAAAAACTTAGAACTCTAAACATAGGAAGGGTTAGTACTCCTTATAAAATGAGCCCAAATTTGCAAATAAATTAGCAAAAAGAAAACCCAAAAAATGTTGATGAAAACTAGAGGTTAGATCCAAAACATGCAAGATTTTGCACAAAACAAAAGCACAACTTCTAGAGATGTAGGTGCCAAAAGTCACTATAGAGGCATTAAATGTCGCTACACAAGCATAACTTGGCATAATAGAGGTATCAAAAATCATGGTGGAAGCGTGACAAGTTGCTTTGAAAGTGCGGTTTCATAGAGTCGAGTGCATAACCGAAATCTCCAACCCAAATATCAATAAAAATCCATTAAAAAATGTTAGAAAAAGGGACATGGTCCCACTGAACACGCCAAAATGAGGACAAGATAATGGATTAGAGGAAAATGACATATAAAGTAAGAAGATAACACAATACACATAATACCTTCACCTAAAATCTTTCTTTCTCTTCAGATAGAGCTGAAGTAGAGTGCACCCTAGCTCTACTTGATGTGTTGATTATAAAACCAACACCAGGATGGTAGGATTAGGATGATAAATAAATGATAATGGAAGATAAGATAGGCTATGGAAGAAGTAGATAGAAAATGAGAGAAGTAGATAGAAAATTTAGCAGTATAAGCCTATGAATATGAAAGAAGATACAAATGGGATGTAAGGCCTCTCATTTATAGAATTTACATGAGAGAAACCAAGGGCCACGATACATTGGTTAATGAATGGCTAGGATTGAATGAGGATTAGGGTTGGAATCAAAGTTGTAGTCATGTGACAAACATCACGAAGGATAAGGGCTAGGTTTAGGATGTGCATCAGGGCAACATCCTTATGTGGATGGATATGATTTAGAGGTGATATTAAATGAGGGGATGAGATGGAAAGTTAGTTTGACTTTTGGCTAGGTTCAAAGAATCTAGATAAAGAGTTAGACATGTGAAGGGGATACTTGTCACACAAGGGAAAAAGTAGATTATGATTCATGTGAACAAGATAAAGGGCTAGGATTAAATGGACAAGGATATATGATAAATGAAATTAAGTATTGGAGGAAAAGGGGAATTTGAATTAATTAATTAATTTAGTTGGAAGATTTGGAGATAATTTATTTAATTAAAGGTGGTGGATAAAGGTAATGGATAAATTAATTAAATAAATAATAAATATTTATTTAATTAAATATTAGGACAAGGTGGGATAAAGGTGATGGGATAAATTAATTAATTAAATAAAGATAATTTTTTAATTAATAACTTAGGATCAAGTGGGATTTAATCAATGGCTTAAGATAGGCTAAAATTAGGTGTGGTTGGGTAAGGTCAAATTCTAGGTGTCTATTTGAGCAAAAAGGCAAAAACTTAGTGTGTGATATATGTAAAATGTTCACATCTTTCTTAGGCTTGACACATGCTTATGTTATTATATTGAACACACATTTAGCATAGTTACTATGTTTTGTTGGACCTAAACAAAACTCAATTTGAACTAAACTTTTTAGTGACAAACTCATTTTTTTTTTAATTAAAGATAATTAAGATCAAGAACATAGACTCACAAGAACTTGACAACACCAATGATATTGCTACAATTACATTGAAAATAATAAAAAAATGTCACATTTGTTTAACTTGTTATTACTTGACATATAGCCTATTTTACTATTAACATAACAACCACACCTCATACAAATAGTGAATTATTTCTTTTAGTGATAATATAGACATTTATTATTTTAAAAAATAAATATTTTTATTAATGAAAGATTGGATTTGAAAAAGAACATGAAGACAAATTAAGTCTGTTTGTCTCGGTCCCATAAACTCTTTAGTCACGTTAATTCCGTATTCTACATAAACCAGCAACCACACTTCGAATAAAGAAGTGATCACGTTGAGCTTAGGTGAACTCCATATAAATGAAGAAATCAGGAGGACAAGTATCCGACCTGCAGGTATTTTGTTTACACTAGGTAATCAATCAGCGGTTTGAATGGCGGGTGAGTGGTAATGGGTGAATGGTTGTCCTGAATCTTCGAGTTTCAAGCTCAGTTTTCTCTAATCATTTAAAAATCTGGCTAGAGCTTTCTATTCTTGGCGATGGGCCTGTCCTCTTTTACCCTCACGTAGAATACAAAAAATCCAAAATGCTAGACCACCCAAACGTAGAGTTGGTACCTTTAAAAATTCCAGAACAGCCAAACATGGTAGAGTTAAAACACTTTCATACCATCCGGCGGATTTGTTCCTTAAGAATCGACGTACGGGAATTTAGTCTCCAATGCTTTCTATATGCTACAATTTTCTGGTTTTGATATAAGCCTATCCAAGCATTTTGAGCCCTTAAAAGCACCTTCTTTTCTTATGTAGTCCATTTTCAGCTTCAGTGGATCAATTTAATTTTTGAGTGCCTTGGATTATTCGCTTGAGGTTTCAGTTCTTTTCAATTTCACAAAGCAATAGCCGATTTCCTCTTCAGACTATTTTGAATTAGTAATTTTTTGGGACTTGGGTTTTTGGTTAGGCTACAGCTCGGGTTTTGGGTTTTTGTTTTCAGATTTAGTCGTCAATATGCTTTCTACATTTATTAGCGGGGGTTCTGTAGGGGCCGTCGCCCATGATATAGAAATCTTATGTTGCTTGCCATTTAACAGAGCAACTAACAAAAACTACAACTAATTGGCTTAAACTAACATAACAACTATATGATAACTGCTACGCCCACCAACTGCCAGAAACCCTAATCAGCCTGACAACCATATCAAAATTATAACAAGCATATAGCAAAACCAACAGACAAAACGTATCAAAAAACAAGAGGCACATAACACTACACTACATACCATCTCTTTTCGCTGCCATGCGGGGCTTGACCAGTGTCGATCACCTCCTCCACTCAAGCTACAGTTTTGTTACCATATAGACGCTTGTATAACCAGGTCAAGAAATACAAAATCTTCCATTACATTCTTCCAGCAGCAATTAAGCCTGTACATACATTGCCCAGTTTTTTATTCGATCTGGAACACTGCTATCTATATTATATCTGCAAATAAAGTTTGAGTTGCTATCTCCAATGTGCTTTGTGTTATTCCTATTAGAATTAGTGTGCAGATTTGTACTCTGTTATATTTATCTTTCAGACCTAATTGCAATTTCACTTTGGCGAATCTGATTGGGATAATAGATGAAACCCTAGGTCATTACACCGGTGCTTATTTATTTGGCAATAGAGTCATAGATAACAAGAAAAGAAACAATGGAGGAATCATAAAAAGAAATGATTTGGGCATATATGCTATCAAAGCACAAACGTCACACAAAGAACATACTTAGTTATCCAAATTGAACTGCATGAATCCATACACAACGAACAAATGACTATTGCAAAGCTTGTAATACATTAAAATGCTGTCACATTATCAAATATTTATTACATTCATGCCAACAAATGTGGCAAGGGAAAACCTTTACAATTGTCAAAGATTTTCCAAGAGAAATACAAACAACATTGGAGACATTCACTGCATAACATATCTACATGTATTTTACTCTTCATATACTCCTTGAATCCATAGCCTTTCTACAGTTGAACAGAGCATGAGTTGAAACCCTAGATAATCCTTTGCACCTACATCACCTTCAATGGCCACTAGAAGAACCAGCCTCCTCAAAATGACACAAAAAATGTTACATATATCACAGGGGCAAAACCCTAAATTTCTGCACTGTAGCACATCTAAAATTTGTGGCATAAGATCAATCCCACCCAAAATGGGCATTGCAAATGGAAGGAGGACGTCCACAATAACTTTGGGAAACTGGGAAAATAGCACCATTATTGCGAGTGGGAGGAGGTAGGTCGATGAGCAAACACACCACCGGGCCATAAAAACAATTAAAATATTCATTTGCACTTCGGGCCCAAGAAAATGGAGCATTAAAGCATACGAACCCCCTAACAATATAATAGGAAAGTTGTCGGGGATTAGGCTGCCATCTTGCCAAAAGAAAAGGTATTAAAAAACTTGCAACCCTGAAAAGGCATTGAACCATTAGGCTTCGGGCATCGAAGATCCTATGAATTGCATGCTAGACAAGGAAGGAAGAATAGCATGAGAGGCCCTGAAGCCTTGACTAAAACGTTATGGACATTGGGTTGTTGGGCCACCGTCGAATGCCTGCCAAAGAAGAAGCGGAGGAAGGGAAATCACTGAAATGCTAATGCATGAGCATTTAAGAAATTTTACGAAGGCTTAGGTGAGGTTTCAGGGATTGAGATGACTGAGGGAAAGATGCGAACAAGAGGATGAAGTCAAGAAGACGCCGAGGGCCTAAAAGGTCGACAAGCATACACTTAGTCAAATTTGGATTTTGCAACTTGGGATTTTGACTAAGGCCTAGACATGGGAGCTAGACACAACATCCAGAGGCATAGTAAAAGCAATACAATCCGTTCGAGTTCTCTCAAATCAGCTATCAACAATGGGTTACAAACCACTATGACACACAAAAGGAAGGACTCAAGCAAAAAGGGCACATCAGATTTGAGTCCTAATAGGATCCAGGAAGGAGGTTGAGGGGAAGAATTAGTTATGGGAAGGACAATAGTAAGTGATAGGATGGGGTTCTTAGGATTTAGTGGGTTGAGTAATCTGTTTGGGCAAACGAAACTAATTATTTAGTACCTTGACTCTCGGATGTATTAGAAGTGTCGGTGGCGGAGATATATTGTTGGGTGGTGTTATTAATCAACACCTAGGAGGCTCAAACATCTTGAGACACATTTTGTTGCATTGTGAGAGGAGGAACAAGACTTACATTTTCCAAGCAGCAACAACGAGTTGCAAGGTGGGATGATGTGTAATCTTTTGCCCCTTTCAGTACCAAGTGGTGTCCGTCTTTTTCATCTTATTGGTATTACCACGATCTTCATTCTCACCAGTACTATTGCCAGTTGGGTTGGAAACTGCAAACAAGGAGCAAATGACATTTGTTTTTGGAAAATTGCCTTCGGAATTGGGGCCCCAAGTTTTTTTCTTACCCACCACATGCTATAGTAGATGACCCTTGGTGCACTCAATTTTCCTTTTAAACCACAACAATGTGCAATCCACAATAATTTCGGCCCTATTTTTCGACGAAACATCTTTTGGCATCATCTAGTCAACAACTAACCAAGGTTGGAGGAAAACCTTCCGTTGCAGATACAAGGTAGACTTGAGAGGACATTCCTCTTTTAGTGATTGTTAGGGACATTATCCGACTGAAAATTGAATGATTTGATGCAAAGTGAGTTCGTGACATTCTCTTCATTTGACCTTAGCATCATCTATACGCTCAGTCCTAAAATCTTTAGGTAGGGGACGTGTCCATGAATGCCACTCAAGATAAGTTTCAATTCTTTTGACTGAATGGTAACTAGAAAAGGAATGTTGGTCATGTGCTTACTAGAGAGCATATGGTGAATTGAGGCAATTTTCCTACAATAATGAATAACCAGTAATTAGTCACCTACATACATTGGAAGTCAACTAAAACTACACACTTTGATATATGTGAAAGTGGGGAAATAGTAAATGAGTCAACTTAATCATCAATTACAAGCATGCCTTCGTCAAAAATCCTCTTGCTAAGAGTTTTTCAAGCTATCGAACAATGTAAAACAACACAAAAGCATTGTATAGCCTTTTGAATGGGCTTTTCCATGCATTAGTTGTAGATTTAGGTAAAATTTGAATATGGGGTTTGAAGGGGGAGGAGTGCTAGTTATTGTGAACTCAAAAAATGTTTGCATTAAAGCAAGAGCATATACAAGTAGATAGCTCATATACATTAAGTCGCTCACAATTAACCCCCAATCAATTGTCTATTTCCCATTCAAAATCATATCAATGATAGAATCTGCAAAGTCACTTCTATAAAGAATTTTGGGTACATTGTTAATTATATTAAGCCTATGTATCTTAGGTCAATGAGTTGATATTTTTAGGACACATTCTTGAATTTTGGTCAAAATAATTTCATGCATCTAATATAGGGGCATCTTTGTTACCTCTTTGTAGTGTGGAACCCTGAGTAGGTCCTTGATGGCTTTTGTGGACAATTGAGCTGCAACAACTCTAGAGGCCATATGAATGGCTTTTGTAGATTGTATTGTTTTGAGCATGTGAGAACCAATTCAGGACTATGGATGGTAGGAGGGTCTTTATTTTCTTCAAAGAGATTACTACTTCACAAGTTGGTGTATGGGGGACTTCCTTCCCCTTTCTCTAGCCAGTTCCACAAATCCTTAATGTTCATGCTCCAAATTTTGGTGTTGGAAAATTTTGATTGAAATGTGTCCTTTTTTTCAATGCCCTTGAACTTATGTTTCATGGGGGGGGGGCAGATGAAGATTTTGAACTCATGGATGTTTGGTAAAGATAGGTAAAGCTAGTGCAGGCTGGAATGCAAGGTGCAAGGTCAAACAATAGAAAGAAAAATGTAGATGGAAAGTATTGGTTTGTTTACAGATGCAAATGGCAGACAAGTGAAGTGTATGCTAGCATTTTGCAAAGGTAGGAGGTGGTGGAGGATTATAAGTTTTCATTTTAACACTAAAGTTTTAAAGAAAAACGCTTGTGCCTTTTAATAACATGCTACAATTTATACTGTATTAAAAGTAGTTAGTACAGGAAACAAGGCATATTGAATGCTTGTTAATTGGGTTTTGTGAGGTTTTATGCATTGTTTACATGTGTGCAGGAAGCACATGGGTAAGCATCTCCCAATATGGGAAGGAAAGGAGTCTTCCTCTAAGGAAAAATTGAGGAAATTGGAGACTTGTGCCTCCCTTGCACAAAGGCTCCAAGTGCAAAGGAGTTCAACATTACCGATGAGGAGAGAGAAATTACACAAATTGGATAAATTAGAACTTTACGCAAAGAGTGTAAAGAAGTTTGATAAGTCTGATTTTCAACAGCAGAAAGACTTGTTGAATGGAAATTCAGGAAAACTTTGATAACTGGCATGACTTGCGTTGAGGCATGAAGGTCATAGAGTTCTTATTTTCTTCAATATTAAAGGGAGTTGATACTTCAAAAGATAAAGAATGGAAAAGTCAAGAGTTAATGGACTTCAAGCATAAAAGGTGCAATGAACTCCAAATTATACAATGCAAACATGAGAAATGTTAATTTGGGAAAATTTGGGATATTTTCACCTATGCCTAAAAGGTTTTTTTTTTTTGACTTTTCCTTATTCTTAAGACAAAACACTCAATATTTCATAATATTCTCTGATTTTAAAAACTAAACAATTCAAAGATACAACATATACATCAGAGTTTTTTATTCAATTTTCTCTTTAAGACAATGTTGAAATTTTTGATATATCCTCAAAAATTTTACGAGGTAAGATTTTGGATAAGAGATGTATATTCTAGTTTTCATCTCTTAAGAATAGGTGCTTGCTTTATTAAGAATATTTTCTGACATGTTTTATGTATGGCTTCTTAAATATGCCATTGACCATTTTTATGCCTTTCTCCATAAAAGAACAATGATAAGATTGTTATGAATTCTCTAAGAAGTCTTTAGATCTATATACTAATTTTCATGTCTCAAGGGTGGTTGCTTACTTAATCCAACATATTTTCTGAAATGTATTTTTTATACTTTCAATAGGCCATTTTCATGGTTTTTTTCTGTGTCAAAATCAAATACACACAATCTACATTCAAACGAACCCAAAATTTCATCTCAATAAGAGATACTCTCTAAAACAAAAGGAAAATATCCTTCGTAAAATTTGTGAGAAGACATTCTTTTGGCACTTCCTACTTTACTTTGGATGCCACAGAATTTGTGGATATGACTGAAAACATTATTAGATTATTATGTGAGAAAATAACTTAACCTTATGAATTAAAGTAGGTGTGTAAAGGAGGAGACAAGATGCACAAGGATCAGATATTGAAGTTGGCCAAGGGCTTCCGAGGGAGGGCAAAGAATTGCATACGCATTGCTAGAGAGCGTGTGGAGAAAGCTCTTCAGTACTCCTATAGAGATCGCCGAAACAAGAAGCGTGACATGCGTGGTCTCTGGATTCAGAGGATTAATGCTGGTACACGCTCATATGGGGTAATTTTTATTGAATGCCTACCTTTTTAAACTCAGACTTGTTCTGTGGTATTTGAATGTTTGGGCATTGCACTAAAAATTGCTAGAGAATCCACTATAGACCAAACTTGATCTGGATTTTTATAATGAATACCTAATAACAATAGAGCCATTTATTAGAGGATGTACTAGATTTTTTACATTATCGTTAGAAATTAAGTAGTGCATGACATAGATTATGTAATAAATATGTAGCTTTTAGTTAGTTATTAGTTATGTCTTAGTTGGTAGTTAGTGGTTTGGATATTTAGATGGAAGAAAGGCTTTGTAAAGCCATAGAATGTAATGATGTATGTGTTGACGATAAATGATTGATTTGTGGTGTTAGAGCTTTGTGCTCTTTGTCTTCTCAATTTCAATATGGTATTAGAGCAGGTTATCTAGACCTCTTTGTTCACCTTCCATTCACTCGTCTTTCCTTCTCCAAAGTAGTGCTCAATGATGGTGTAGTGAGGACCACGTGCAAAAGTCAAATGGAAAACTTCATAGCCACTAATGCCATCTTCAATGAAGGTGTCGAAAAGCATGGACTGTGCTATTAGTTACCAGACTCTCCCATTTTTCAGTATGTGACTTGACTGAATTGTAAATTTGTTCATTTCATGACCTTGATTGCTGTTCCCTCATTGCCACCACTGATGTACATGGAGACTGATTCATGGGCATGACAACTCTATATTCACAAGTTTGCTACACCTATTTGATCAATCAACAGCCATAATTTCCATGTGTATTGGCCTGTGATCCCATAGTATTGCCTTGCTAATCATTGCATGACTGCTTAATTGATGGCTGGCCCAGTTGTGTGTGATAAATTAAAATAAGTGATCAAGCTTTTCTGCAATCTAGCTGATCCCTTTTCTCTGACCTTGATTGCTGTTCCCACATTGCCACCACCGATGTACATGGAAACTAATTCATGCATATGGCAACTCTATATTTAACAAGTTTGTTAGACACTCCTTTGGTCAATCAACAGCCATAATTTCCATGTGTATTGGCCTGCGATCCCATAGTATTTATTGCCCTGCTAATCTTTACATGATCATTCAATTGATGGCTGGCCAGTTGTGTGTGATAATTAAGCAATCAAGTTTTCTGCAATCTAGCTGATCCCCTTTCTTCTATTGCACCAAGTAAACATTCATATGGCAAACTCCATATGCACAAATACCATCTTCTGTGAAGTTAAAAGCGTGGACTGTGCTATTAGTTACTGGACTATCTCCTGTTTTTCAGTTGGTGACTTAACCAAATTGTTGTCACCAACTGTGTTTTCAGTGCAATCCAGTTTAATAATTCCTTAAGTGTTTCCAACATGGTATATAGATTGACACAACAGTCAAAATTATATCCAATTTACTCAGAAAGAAATCAGTTTTTAATTACCACGTAGTTGCTTGTGAGGCTTACAAAAAATATCTCAATGATGCATGGTTGTTGCTCCTCCTGCATTTCTGTTGGCTTCTTATTCAATGGAGCTGATATGCCACCATTTTCTTGGAACAACTTTGTAGAAGTTAGCATCTTGCATTCTTGTTTCCTGCAATAGTTACTAGGTCTGCTGCAGTGTTCACAATAATTTTCCTGAGAAAAGATTTTTATTTGAGTGACTCAGTCCTCCTGTATTGCTGTAATGTCCCATTTGAATTTTTAATATCTCAGAGGGAATATTTCGTAATATCCAATCAAGTTTAATTTTTAATTTCTATGCAATAATATATTCACCGGAAACTATACTTTATCCAATTGGTAATTATAATAATTAATTTAAAGATAGCAATCAAATTTGTTGATAAACAACAAATGTTATTAACTTGAAATTTTAATAATATCTACTAGAAGGTCAATCAACTTTGGTGATTTCTATAAGAAATCACTCTTGAGAAATTGTGGATTTCCATCCTTCAATTCCTGCCATGAGGGGTTTCATCCTCAAGTTAAATGAACCGCAGTTCCATGCTCCAAAGGAGTATTAATCAGATAATAAAAGGTATTCTTCATATGGTGGCAACTTCTCCTTGTTTGGTGTCTCTTATATACCTTTTTCCTTCAATAGTCATGATTCTTCACATGCCCCTTAACTTTTGATGAATTAAACCTTTTTTTTTTTTGATATTTTAATTTATTACTTTTACTATAATTTATTCTTATTATAATCCCATTTTGAAAAGGGGACATTACAGTCCATCCTTCCCAAGATTGCTTGTCTAAAGCAATCACAAACTAGAATACTCTTAGAATTTCTTCTTCACTTGATTGAGTCTTTTTGTAGCATAAGATTGGGTGAGTGGGCCGCACAAGGCATCCAAAAGATATGTGAATATCATTCCTCAACCAACAACCCTGCAGCTCTACAATTCTTGGCGTTGTCCGTTACAACTTGAACAACGTTGCGGGGTCCCACTTCCTCAATGGCTGCAATGAGAATATTAGCAATAAATTGTCCATCTTTTACTTGCCCCTCACAATCCACGGCTTTCAAAAACATTGCCCCTTTAGGGGACACTGCTATGATATTAATCAAGGGCTGATTTTTTGAATCCTTCCAAGTTTCCAACCATCCGAAACAATGGACACTCTTGTCTCAATCCATGAATCCCTTACAGGATTCAATGAATCTTCAACCAATGTGACCTCTTTTTCCAATAAGGTGCCACACATCTTCTCATAACTAGGGCCCTTGTACTCTTTTGGAGCTTCATTAACTATTCTCAACATCTGTTTCCAATATGGGGAATGAACAACATTAAAAACTATTCCATTTGCATATATACGTCTAGCTACATTTTGGTCAGCAATGGCTCTACTCTCATTTTGAAATGCAAGTTGCAAAGGCCCCTTTGTTCTTTTGTTTGCAATGGGTTGTACACTTTGATCTTGAGGATTTGGAGTGGCCAAAAATAGGTGGTCTTCTACCACAATATTGAAATTAGATGGGGGCAGCATTCCCTTTGATTTTTTTTTTAATAAGGGGTGATTTGATTTAAAAACTTCCCATTCATTTGCTGCTTCTTGCTCCATAATTTATCCTATGACTGTCTCAGATGGAATAGGTACATTGTCTTTTCCAGCGCAAGCTTTGATGCCTTTTCCAGGTATTCCACACAAATGTGCTTCACCCTAAAATATGAACTAGAATATTGAACATCACATCCATTGCATTTCCAAATGTAACCACCACCACTTGGAATTGGTTGTATCATTTCAACATACTTCCATAGAGGAGAATTCAGATCTGTTTTGAACTTTGATTTAGTTGTGGAGGTAGAACCAATTGACATTGTGATTCCTATGGAATTTTTTTTTGCAAACACCACATTCAAAACAAAAACAAAAATCTTGAAAACAAAATATTGATTTATAAAACCTAGCTCTTTTGAATCTTTCGTACATTCATAGAAGAATGGAAAAACATCGATAAAATTAAACAAAACAAAGCTTCATGTTTGTAAAACAAAAAAATGGAAGAAAAAACTAAAAAAACTGAAAAACAATGACCTCTTTGCAAAAATATCCATCAACAATCTTTGTGGCAGCCAATGAACACTTGCAAATGTGTAGGAATGACAATGCAATCTTTTGTAGAAGCTTCAATGATCAATCTTCAACTCCTTTTGTCAATCCAACAAGCAAATATGAATACTCAGCCTCTTGGAATGAAAATGCTTGTTTGCAAAACAAATGAATAAGAATGAGGTAGTTTAGGTGTTTAGAGTGATTTAGAGGTCACTTTTAGGGTTCCCTTGGGTGTGGATCAACGTCGAACCCTAAAAACTATTAAAAAAATGCAAAAAAAGTCACTTTTTGGCTGGCTGGACGCACAGGTTCTCACTTGGTTCGCTTTGGTTTGCTTGGGTTCATTCTAGGCGAACTTGACCTCCTTTTGCAAGATCCTAACGGAACCCATAGGCGGACCGACCCAGGATCTGTACCAGTACCAAACCAAATTTGAACCAGGGGCTGGTAGGGGCAAACTAGTAACAGAGCCTAATAGTTTAATAGGAGCCCTAGTCATAGTCATTGGCATAGAAATTGTGCCAAGAACATTTGTCTTAGACTATGCATTCTATGATATTGTAGGAGGGTTGGTAGAATTTGAGTTAACCTTGTTTACACCCTTTATACTTATAAAATTTGTGAAAGAAATGGCCTTTTGGATTTTGGTGGGAAGATTTTTATAATCTGTATAGATGGTGTGAATATCATCTTGTATTTGGGCTTTATGATTTCCTCACATAAACTTTTTTTTCTTTGATTTTTGGAAGCATTCATTATTTTGCTTCATGTGGAGCATTTGACCCAACATATCTATCATTGTATCAATCTTCATTTCAAGTTTATCTATAAGAACTTTCCTCAAAGGAGTTTTTCCCTCACCATCTACCATATTCGCTTCTTTTGTCATTTAAATGTAATAAGTTCTCTTTGATAATATCTGTTTGCTCTATTACTAAATTGCATATGAAATGAGACTCACAGGCTGGCAAGATCCAGCTTTGATACCATTTGTAATGTCCCATTTGAACTTTTCATATCCTGAAGGGAATATTTCATAATATCCAATCAAGTTTAATTTTTAATTTCTATACAATAATATGTACACTAGAAACCATACTTTTTCCAATTGGTATTTCTGATAATTAATTGAATTTGCACAGTTAAATATCTCGTTTAAAGATAGCAATCAAATTCATTGATAAACAGGAAATGTTATGACATGAAATTTTAATAATGTCTACTAAAAGATCAGTCACTTAGCACATGGTGATTTCCATTGGAAATTGATCTTGAGAAATTGTGGAGTTTTGTCTTTCAATTTCTGCCATGAGGGGTTTCGTCCTCAAGTTAAATGAACCATAATTCCATGCTCTAAAGGAGCAATAATGAGATAATAAAAGATGTGTTCTTCGTATGGTGGTTGCTTCTTCTTGTTTAGTGTCTCTTGTATGTCTTTTTCCTTAAATAGTCATGATTCTTCACATGCCCTTTAACTTTTGGTAAAATTAAACTTTAATTTTATATTTTATTTTTTGATATTTTAATTTATTATTATTACTATAAATTATTATTATTATAATCCCAATTTGTAAAGGAGACATTACAATTGCAAGCAATAATCTTTCATGGGCTATATAGATGTGAGCCTTGCTCTCAGGCTTGCTATGATGTCTTCTCCGTGGAAAGATTGTAGTGGGTATCTTAACCACCTCTACTTTATCAATGCATGCTGGCTATAATGAGATTATGTGCCTCCATCCTATCAAATAAAAGAATTAGCTAGAATTCATGACAAGTGCTTGTTGGACACTGCTAGTTCAAACTCTCAAATGCAATCTTAAGTAGAGAAGCAAAAGGCTCCCCTTCAAAGAACAGCAGACAACATGCTCTAGGATTCTCTAGAACATGCATATGGAATGCACATGCAAGAGATGGTGATAGAAGAAAT
Source organism: Sequoia sempervirens (assembly GCA_007258455.2). Lineage (NCBI taxonomy): Eukaryota > Viridiplantae > Streptophyta > Pinopsida > Cupressales > Cupressaceae > Sequoia > Sequoia sempervirens. The sequence continues at coordinate 117,258,692 of VDFB02047397.1, forward strand.
ATGTTTTTCTAAGGTAGTCAAGATATAACATAAAGAAGTTGAAAGAGGTGGACAGGGAAGTTAATACGTGGTTATGTTTCAAAGCCAAGTTACAAAGAAAAGCAGTACCTTAAAACTTTGGATTATGCTATATTGAGGCAAGGGCTTTGCTTGATTCTTTTTTCTATAGTTCAATATTATTTGGAAAGGAAGGTGATTTTTTCTATATGATGGTTCAATCATGTATCTAGTTGGCTTTATTCGCATCTAAGTATGGTCTAATCAAGTTAGTATCAAACCACTTGTATAGCAAAGCAATTCATTGCTTGTTTTTCCTTTTTTAGCTTCTGAAACTTACATCAGGTCTCAAGCTCAAAACCCACTTCCAATACTAACATAAAAGTAGGAACATAATGTTAACAAAAACATTTACAACATACCTCAGGCGCTTCCCACATTTAATGGTTATGATTAAGCTTCTAATTTTCAAAACTTCTTAACAATACTGGATCAAAATGAAATTTTACCTATGTTACACGGGTACACGTCCCTTGTCCCAAAATGGACTGTCCCTGTCCCTAGCCGACCCCGGGATGGGGGGATGCAAAGGGGTCGTCCCCTTGCCGTCCCTGAAACAGGCTAAACAACAAGAAATGGCAAGAAACGTCCCTGTCCGTTTGGGAATGGCTGACCGTCCTTAGGATGGCTGGGGGATGCAGGAAACGTCCCTCATCGTCCTGGGGATGGCTAGCTGTCCCCCATGGACTGGGAAGTTTCAACAGCCAAAAAAACATAAAAACTATTTTTTTTTTTAATTTTAATTTTTGCTGTTTGAACTTTGAGACATTTGGATATTGATAGACCATGGTTTTATTGATGTTTGAGACTGCTGTTATAAATTTATAATGCTTTATTGGCATTTATTATGCTGCTATACTACTGCTCTCGTGATTTATTTACATATTGATATTGTTGTTATCAGTTATTGACATATCTCTCTCTTTCCCTCTCTCTGTCTATAATATATTAATAAATTTTGAAAAATTCATATATATATTTGTATATTGCCGTCCCCTGTCGTCCCCTAAAAATGGCCCCCTAGGGGCCATCTCAGAAGCACGTTCCCTGCCGTCCCCCCGTCCCCGTCGCCGTCCCTGAAATGCCGTGGAACATAGAATTTTACATATCTGCTACAAAAGAAACTTTTCTGCATCATAGAGAATCATTGCAATATTTGTTGTCATCTTTGCAGATCAACAAATACATTGATATGTTTAAATTTCTTATGGAGAACAAGTTTTGTTCCTATGTATTAAATTATCCTGTAGCTTCAACATTAGTTACATTTTGTTCAGTTTAAATTTAAGGCTGAATTAAATGTAGGATATACCTTCTAGTTTGACTATTATCCTGGTAAAGGTCATAATGCTCTGCAACGTGTTTATTTGTTTTTTTGGTCTTCCACAAGAGGTTGACGTAACAACAGTTGTGTATAGGGTTTTAAACTCTTAGGCATCTAATTTGGATTGAGAAGCCATAGAAGTTAGTTACTTTACATATGAATGGTGTCTCTTCCTTAAATCTTTCAAGATGTGTTCTGCACTTGCTTTGTATACTGAAATACCTAGTTGAATATATACAAATCTCTAACTTTCTCTGATTTCAATAGAGCATGTTTGCATGGTTGTTATTGATAGAAATAGTTTTAATTTCTTCTGTTTCCCAAAATGTGGCCTCTGCTTTTGAATAGCGAGTCTTTATAAACCTCAAGTATGACTCCACACATTAGGATTAGGATCAAAGAGAATAGTCCTGCTTTACTGGTTAAATTCTTGCAGATCACATAATGTTTGAAATCACACCAGACATTCGCTTCAAATTTTGAGGCATTGATCAAGGGGCAAGAGTAAATGATTTAACACGTTTGGTATTCTTTTCAAAATTCTCGTTCATTGTTCCTGTTGTGGTGGTGGATGATGATGCTGTTGGTTCTTTTGCTCTGACTGCTGATACGACCATGTGGCAATGCCAGTTTCATCTGCTGCTTGTTTCTGTTGAGGATCCTCTCGTTATGTCTACTTATGTTTATATTTTTCTTTACATATAGTTTTTTCTGCTTTGGCTTTCCTCCCTCTTAGTTTTTCTTTCCTTGCTTTAGTGCTTTAATAGTCACTTCCTCAGCTCTCAGGGTTAATGTTTTTACCCTACTACTTCATATTGTAACTGGATGTATTTACAAGCCTTGTTGACCTATTTTGGTCACTCTTACACTTCAAAATATATCATATTCCTTTCTTTAATCACAGTTATTTGGAGAGCTTGTGAAAGATAAAATATCAGTTGCTTGCTAGCCCAGGTAGGTCATGATAACAATGATATTCTTTGTGAGATTTTGCAGGTGAACTATGGGGAGTTTATGCATGGATTAATGAATGAAAATATACAGCTCAACAGAAAGGTCCTCTCAGAGCTCGCCATGCATGAACCTTTCAGCTTCAAGTCACTAGTGGATATTGCCAAGAATGCTTTTCCAGGGAATAAAGCTCAAAATTCTACAGCTACAAAAGAAACCACAGCTATGAGCAATTGATAGATGCTTCTTTAAAGTTACTGTAAAATGTAATCTCTGGGCATGCAAATTGCATTTTGTAATGCCAATGATGTAGAATCTGTAGGATTAAGAACAGTCTCTGCCATCTTGTTGTGGGATTGAGAAGATAATGCACACCTGGAGCAGCTAGGTCCCTAGTTGCTTGGCATGGATGTATTTTGGAAAAACTGCCAATTCCAATTTTCAGAGCAGAGTATAAATTTTCTAAAAGTTGTGTTTTGATTAAAAGTTTGTTGGCAATAAGTGTAAAATCTAATATGTAGGGCTTAAATATCAGAATGCGTAGCGAAGATCTTAGCCTGTTTAGTTATTCCTTTTACTTAAATATTAAGCATAAATTTAAAGAACTGTGTAGCAAAGATAGGTAATTTTGGACATGCTTATAAATTTATAATTGTGTTTCAAGCCTATTTTCTGTGTTTGAAGAGACAGGCTTGCAATGCTTTTGATACACATGATTGCTTGACGGCAACTGATTATAAACATTACGAATTCAAATATATGAAGAAAATTTAGGGCCCAGCTATGCATGATTTTCATTGATTCCCTGAGTTCATAATTGTGGACCTACTTACAAATTGTAGATTCAATTTCATCCAACTTCAACTGAGACAAGTAATTAGAATATATAATTACAACAGAATAAATTCTTAAATTCTGCGATATAATAGTCCTCCAAAGTAGTAACAATACATCTAGATAATAAAGTAAGATGGGTCAACCGCATAAATTCTCAAATTATGCGGTATAATAGTTCTCCAAAATAGTAACAATACATCTAAATAATAAAGCAATATGGATGTCACCCAATTTTAAAAATTACATAAAAAATGGCCTATGACATGTTGTTTGATCATTGAGATCATTTGTCTCACGTATGCAGTTGTTGCATTGTTTCGTTGTGTTTCCTTGTTTGTTTATTTAGGAGTAATGTAACCCGATCTCCATGCTGCTGCATAAGTCTATTTTTTTTGCTTAAAAATGAGGTCTGAAAATAACTATAAGCAGATGCTGCATATTAAAAAAAAATGCCATGTGACTCCACAAATCTCTTTGCCTTCTTTTTCACATTTACTTCCAATTTTTCCCTCCAATTTTTTCCTTAACATTTTACTTGCACAAAAAATTATTAATACTGTTCATTTATTATACAGTTAAAAAAATTAAATTTAAATTGACTGCTTAAAAATAAGCAGAAAAAGTAAATAGTCATGAAACCAAAATAACTAAACAGCTACATAAAGACCTGCCTTAAAAACTATTTTTTTCTACTGCATGGGTAACAGCGTTTTATCAGCTGTGAGAACATACACAGTGAACGAATTGCGGAAAAATGCAAATAATCTGCGTAAGATTTATATCAACCTAAGTTTACATTAATTAAACAATAATTTTTATAAATCCTAAACAAAGTGATAGCTCTGGTTGTCGCATTGGCTTGTATGAATAAAGGAGTCTTTGTTTTGCAAATTGAGCATGTCTTAGAACACGAGTGTGAAAACATTATTCCAATGAAAAAGAGGAACTTCCGTGAGTATGCAAGGAACATGAAAATTTGCAAATATCAATCTTTTGAGGTTAATTGGTTAATACATTCAGTTTTCGGTTTAGGTAATTTTCCTCTATTTGGCAGTTGAAGTATTCTTCACTGCCTATAAATAAAAATAAAATTTTTATTCGTTGAGAACTTGAGATCATAAATTTACACCATTCTTTCCTACCTTTAAATCCTGGCTCAACAGTGGTATCAGAGCTCAAGTTGAGAAATATGCTGGAGGAATGGTTAAGGCACTGTTTGTTGCTGGAGTGTACAGGCTAATTCAGAGAACGGGAAGATGGATATAGATCTTCCAATACTGCAGTTGTTAAACAATTTTTTCTAGACTCTGCCTGTGTATTCTGCCTTGGTTGATTGTATTTTATCCGCTTCCAATGCAAAAGTCTGCGAAACTAATATGGTTCCTTGCACACTGTTATGGATCCCTGCTAAATCGGGTAACTTTTTATGAAGTGATTTTTGTTTTCGTTTTAATTAGTGGCCTTTATTTAAAAGAAGGTAAATAATTCCCTTAGATTAAAGGGGAATGTAAATATTAAGTTTTATGGATTCATCTAAAAAACACATTAATTTTTAGTTTAGATAATTTTCTTCTATATTAGAGATAAATTATTCTTCAACTAAAAAATAACAAGTAATGCTAATTTACTAGGCAATCCACTATGAACCATAACGAGGGAAAATAATGAATGCAGCTTAGAAGAGTTTAAAAAGCTAATGATGCAATTCTAGTCCCATGTTAAAGAAAGGATTTCATAATTTAAAAGTAAGTTTTTGCCTGTCCAAAGTGGATAACACTAGAATGCTTGAATATTTTTGCATGCTAAACCTCAATGTTCAATTGGCTAGGACCAAAATGGGACAAAGTTGATTGGAAGCTATTTGTATATCTAAAATTATGTAATCTTGTAGGTTTTTGTGTTCTTGGTAGCATGAGGATAGGCATCCTTGTGATAAATATATTTTATGAAGATTATTAGGGATTTAATATAAGTGAGAAATGAGTTGAACATGTGCAAGAATAATATTTGCATATTTTCTAAATAGATTGATATAAGTGCTTAGGTGGAAGTCGTCTCCCCAAATTTTGTTCCTTTTATGAGAGATTAAAGGGAAAAAGTTTAGTACAAGTTGAAAACCATCCTTAAAGATCTACAAGGTGTGAGAAAGGATAGATGACATTAGAAAGGTGTGAAATTTAATAAAAATAAATAGTGAGTATGTTGTTTTGATTAAAGTAAGTTGGCATTGATGGGATCATAAATCCAAAACAATAGATGAAACAACTCAAAATCCAACACAAATTTTCAAATAGGACCAAAACAATTACAATTATAGTCAAGTTGCCAAGTGAGAATAGACACATATCCAACCAAGTTTCCAAGTGCAAAACAAAACCCAAGGATCTAGCCTAAACAATGCTGGACCCTACCCTATTCAACCTCACACCCTTAACTCTAGTGTGTGATTGAGAGATAGATGTGGGAAGACCTTTCTTCCTTCTTTGAATACTTGTCCAAGAAATGTCATCTTCTAAGTCCTCGAACCTATGAGAAGGAGGGGGATGCCCCTTCAAAGGGCGCATCCATGGGCAAACACACTCAAAAGAATCTCTAGTAGGAGATGCCAATCATCAAACAACCACCTCAAGAGCAAATAGGTGCCACTTTGAAGTTAAAAGAATATTATAATTCATGGATAGGGAGGTTGAGCCTTAGAATTAGGAGTTGGATGGGACACCAATGAGAGCCATAGTAGTAGGACACACCATATCTGCACCAACCCCAAGAGAAAGCCCCTTGGGAGTGAGACACTTTGGAGGGGGAATGAGAGGTGAAGCCTGACATCTTGAGAAGACTCATCATCATAAGTGTCAATAGTCAAGTGATCATTGTGGCCATTTTGCTGTTACATAGCCATGCACTTGCATCGAGAAAGTGAACAATTTGAAGTCAAGTGGCCAAAGGTAAAACATTGTTTATATTTGAAAGGGAGACCTTATAATCAAGTGGTTGAATCCAAGGCTTATCTTCCATCATCAAAACAATGTCTCTGTGAAGAGCCTTGGAAATATCTATGCTCACTAAAATACGAGCAAATGTGGAGTGACCTATGCAGGAAGTAATAGAATCAACCTTCAAGATGCGACTGGTTTGATCTTAAGAGGGTCAGAATGCAGGTTGAAGGAGATGAACCAAGGATTCATCAAGGAGTGGTGCTCCCCACATCCAAAGTCTCTTTTCAAGCACCAAACCTCTATCCTCTGAAAAGATAGAAGGCGAAATAAAGAAGTCTTCACAGAAAGGTAGAGATCAATGACCATTAATGAGAGACTTCCAAGATTCTAAAACCCATTTGTGTAAGTTGGCAAGAGAAAGCCGCAAATTGTTAAATCTGCAGACCGGGCCTGGCGAAGATAAAATTCTTCATTTTCGACCACGTCTTGTCCTCAAACTACAACAGGAGAGGATTGTGAATAGAGGAGAGGCTAGATTTTTTCCTGCATGGAAGGTCGAGCAGGGACCCCTGAACCAGTAATGGCCACATAGGAGCCACGACCCACATCCAAAGCACCAATTTGAGGAGAGTAAAATCGCGACCAGGAGAAGCCACGGTCGCCAGTTCATCCAACGGGAACCAGAGACGCTAGGGCGCGACAAAAATGTTGAAGAAAGTTATGATTTTAAATAAAAAATTTGAGGAAAAATGTATTTAATGAGATAGAAAGTGAATTAATTACATTTTAATTTTGTTAATCTCTAATTATTCAAAATAATTGTAGTTTAGAATATCATCATTGGAAATTTTTAATTGCAAAAGAATAATGATATTTTTGAATAACTCATTCGGTTCATTTGTAATGCGTTAAAGGTGCTAAGCTCAAGAATTGTCTTGTAAAAGACTAAAGCCTTACACTTGTTAAGATCTTGAACAAGTTATAAGCTATATCTATGGTTTTGAAGTAATTTCATCATATGTTCAAGGATATCTTATGTTAAAGGAATCTATAGAAACATAGTGACCAATAAACCACCAAAGTTTAAGATATGGTTTAGAACTTAGGCTCACTAAGTTAGTAAGAGATCAACACTTTTCTTAAGTCTAATGACAACATAATTGAAGTTGTGGATAAGATGGATACACAAACATTAGTGTTATTGGAAGTTTGACTATTCTAGAAAAAAACATCTTATGAAAACTTTTGAGGTGGGTATTATCACCATAGATTATTTGTGAAAAATATTCAAGGGAATGCGTACTCTTGTCAAGAATTTATAAGAAGTATAAACACGATGTAATATGAGCCAAGTTGTGCTACCACCTCAAACACATTAGCAATGTCGTGCAACCATGCACCATGCCACATATCATCTATGCTAAAGCATCTCAACATTACTCATTTTAATGTCACTTCATGTTTCATGGTATTGCACTTTCTCCATCATGTCAGTAGATTGATACAATGAGTTAAAATTGTTGGTTAATGTTAAGCTTGATTGGATCACCTTGAGTTGATGTGTAATGCCAACTTATGTTGCATAGTTTAGATGTAATACTAAAACCTTACACAAGGTCTCATTGTGTTAGATAATGTTTCTAAGGCTTGCATCACATCAACATGCTTGTGTGAAATCCACCAGAGAGATGAACCATCATAGCCATAAGATTTTAAAATGTGAAAATCATGTTATTCGGTCCCTGAAATATGCCAACCAATTTTTTTGTTGAAATTTTCACACACAATCCACACTTCACCAATTGAATTAGTGTTAGCATTAAAATTGAAAACCAAGCTTGAAAGAACTCAACGCCAAGAATGCACACTCAATCCCAAGGAAGGATATGTGTTGTCATATGGCGGAGAAACTAAAAACAATAACTTGAAATGAAACAAACTCAACGTCAAGAATGTGCACTCAAGATCCCACTGAGGGCGAGGTGCTAACATATGATGGAGTTATTAATTGAACTGAAACAATTAGGCGGATAACCAGCCATGCAGATACATCTATCTAATTCATCTGTTGTGGCGGGCATCCACTTAAGAGTAGGGATTCGCCACTTGAGAGTGGGTACAATGAGAGTTACAATGTTCATTCTCCATACTAGCGGTAAACCATCCAGGGGTAATTAATATGGAATTTAACAAGTAATTGCAGAAACTAAATGGTTGGATTAGTACTACTATATCTCAACCGTACAATCATGAAATCTGCAAATTACAAATTACAATAATAGAGAACAATGCTAAGAAGAGGAGAATGAATTCTTTCAATGTTTTTTAGCTCTTCAATGATGAAAGAAGGCCAAAACTGAAATCTAAATAAATCTAATATAAAACTGAGATTCTGGAAATTCCGATCAGCAACTGTGAAATTCAAAGAAATATTCACAACTCACTCAAAATACCTCCAAATGACGTGAGAACACTTGCAATGAGTTTCTGGAAGGTAGGTGCCCATTCCATGATGAAGAAATAACAACAAATATCAGATATTAATTCTTGACACAATTCCCAAGGCACTCTAAATGGTACGACCCTTGAAAGGGGTGATTTTGCTAGATAAAATCACCAACTTCAAATTAAAATTTGCCACTTTGCAAGAAGGGTCGCCATAGGTCTACAAAAGCATAGAAAAGATACCCAGAACAAAATAAAATTTATTCAAAGAGCTACTAGCAAAATTCACTTTCAGCTGTAGGTGCATCAACAACTTCAAAATTAACAAAACTCCAAAATTCTTCAACATTCGAACTCAATCTGCTAGTCTGGATGAGAAGCAGTCCCAAAACCAACTAGGTGTTATCTTTCAAACATGAAATTGGATAAATGCTAAGAGGTAAGCATTCCTCGAAGCTAAATTCATGAAGTCATTCGGACATCATAACAATATGATAAGCATAATGGATACCAAAGCTGGAGCAAAGCCTTCATTTTATAGAAGCTCACAAAAACTCTTCAATTTCCTGAGAAGGCACACCAAAAGACACAAGAGTCTTTTCAATTTCCAAAAACAATTAATTCTCAAGATGGCGTCCCTCTTGCACAAATATGAACTTCACTTTATTTTAAAAATATCTCCTTAAAAGAGGCGTCCACTTTTCCCAAGGCATTAAGACAATATTAAAAATAATAAACACCTAATGAAGGTGTCCCCCTTGCAAGTCTCTCTTTTAAACATAACTTAAAGTTGTTCTCCTAGGCCAAGGGGTCAACTACAAATTATAACATTAATGCCTTTATTCACCAAAATAAAACCTTTAGAAGCCAGACTTGAATTGCATTAAATGCTCCAACTGAAAATGAAGACCTGAAGACTGATAACTGCATACTGCCAAAAATAGAATTTACTAAAAATAGTAAACTCCCTGAAATGCCATAGAACCTATGAACATGAAAAACCTAATTTTACCTCAAACGAGCCTACGGGCTTCTAGAATAGGCTGATGAGTGTCAGGACATATCACTAATGAGAAGGGGACATTACAATCCACCCTCCTCGAGATTTCTTGTCCTCAAGCAACCGAAAAGATGGATGCAAAAAAATATGTTCTCCTTCCCACGTGGCATCTTCAATAGGCAAGTTCCTCCATCTAACCAAGTATTCCTTGATTGTTCTTCTTCTCAAGGAACGCTCTCTAGTATCAAGAATCTCCTTTGGAATCAATACCAACTAACCTTCCTCATCCAATGGAGGTAATTCTGAAGTAGCCACAACGTTGTGTCCAAGTGCCTTCTTGAGGCGTGACACATGAAAGACGTTATGCACCTTGCTTTCAGCTGGAAGCTCCAACTCATATGCAACTTCACCAATCCTTTTGGTGACTTTAAAAGGACCATAAAATCATGGCTTTAACTTTTCTGCACCACTCTTCTTAAGGGTAGATTGTCTATAGGGTTGAAGCCTCAAGTAGACCATGTCTCCAACTTCAAAAGATCTCTCAACACGTTGCTGATTAGCGTATAACTTATGTTGATTTTGAGCTTGTTGTAGATTTTCCTTGAGAGATTTCAAGATGTCTTGGTTCTGTTGAAGCATATCCTTAGCCTGTGGAGCTCTACTATCACCAAACACCAAATCTACAAAGTTAGGAGCATCATAACCATAAAGGGCCATAAAAGGGCCATAAAAGGAGACATTTTAATCAACATATGATAGGAAGAGTTGTAACAGTACTCTCCCAAATGAAGCCACTTAATCCAAGCTCTTTGCTGCCCTGAAACATAATTTCTAAGGTAGCCCTCTAGCCACTTGTTGACAATCTCGGATTACCCATTTGTTTGAGGATGATAACTATTGCTTGGAGTAAGCACTGTACCACTCAGCCTGAAGATCTCTTGCCAAAAAGCACTTAGGAACTTGTTGTCCCTATCACTAACAATGGTTTTAGGCAAACCATGCAACTGGAAAACTTCTCTAAAGAATAGCTCAGCCATTTGAGCTACTGTAAAAGAAGTTGTGATAGCATAGAAATGTGAAAATTTAGTCAATCTATCTACCACCACAAAAATACAATCACATCCTTGTACCTTAGGCAACCCAGTGATGAAATCCATTGCAATACTTTCCCATTTCTGATTTGGAATTGGCAAGGGCTGCAACAACCCAGCTAGAAAAGAATGTTCATTCTTATTCTTTTGGAAAATATAACACTCTCTTATGTAATTCATGAGCTCATCCTTCATCCCTTTCCAAGAAAACCTTTCTCTAATCTGCTTGTAAGTCTTGAACATGCCTTGATGACCAGCAAGGGGAACATCATGAAAAGATTATAGAATCTTCTTTTTAAGCTTAGATTCATGCACTAAAAATACTCTACCAACTTATACCTTTCATCAACCAAATGACCTTCAAACAAGCTGGTTGCAAACTGATTTTTAGCATAATCAACAACAATTAACTCCTTCCAATCTGTTGATAACTCACAAAGCGACTGCAAATGAGGCCTTCTTGAAAGGGTATTAACCACTATGTTATTTTTCCCTTTGACATATTCAATGTCAAAGTCATACGCTTGGAGCTTACTTACCCATTTCTGTTGTCTTTGGTGCATAAAGTGTTTAAGACTGTTATGATCATTCTTAACAACAAATTTACTTCCCACCAAATATTGATGAAACTTAGATAATGCATGCATAATAGCAAGCATTTCTTTGTCATATATTGAGTAATATTTTTCTGCTCCTCTCAACTTTCTGCTCTCAAAGACAATGGGGTGCTTTTCTTGCATGAGAACAACTCCAACTCCCTCACCTGAAGCATCACATTGTAATTCAAAGGGCTTTGTGAAATCTGGTAGGGCCAACACTAGACATGAGCTCATTATGTGCTTGAACTTTTTGAAGACTCATTGTGCCCTATCTGTCCATAGGAAGGCTCCTTTCTTTGTAAGATCTGTAAGGGGGGCTGCCATGTGAGAATATCCCTTAACAAATCTTCTGTAGAATCCGTACAAACCCAAAAATCCTCTCAAGTGAGAAATATTCTTTGAAGGTGGCCAATCAAGGATGGCCTTAATCTTCTCTGGATCAAATTTGACACCCTTGGCACTAATGATGTGGCCGAGATACAATAGTTCTATCATCCCAAACTCACACTTTGATTCTTTGGCAAACAAACATTCCGCCTCCAAAATGCTAACCACTTCTTCCAAGTGCTTGAGGTGCTCTTCCCAAGACTTACTAAAGATGAGAATATCGTCGAAGAAGATAAGCACAAACTTCCTCAATTGTTGTTTAAAAATCTTGTTCATACAAGATTGGAATGTCGCTGGAGCATTTGTCAAACCAAAAGGCATGACAAGAAATTCAAAATGCCCAAAATGGCATCTAAAAGTTGTCTTCTCTATATCCGCCTCCCTCATTCTGATTTGATGATAGCTCGAACGAAGATCAATTTTAGAGAAAAAACATAGCCCCATGGAGCTCATCAATAAGCTCATCAATCCTAGGGATAGGATATCTATTCTTGATGGTCTTCTGATTTAATGCGCAGTAGTCAACACACATACACATTGTCCCATCTTTCTTTTTTACCAACACCACTGCTGAAGCAAAAGGGCTTTTGCTTGGCTGAATAAAACCCATCTCCAAAAGCTCTTTGATGGATTTCTCAATTTCATCTTTTTGCTTCTTGGGATAATGGTAAAGTGTGGTGATGACGGGATTTTCTCCCTCTTCTACTTCACTCACATGCTCAAAACCTCTTTCAGGAGGTCTCCCAAGAGGTAGGCTACCAAATACTTTAATCTTCTTGGTAAGTAAGGCTTGGATATCAGGATGATATTGCCTCTTCTCTTCCACTGGATCAGCTGGTAGGACCATACACTCTGCTGCCCACTCAACTTGATCATGATGGATCAACCTTTCCATTCTTTTCAAGGACACAATTCGAGGGGCCCCATTTGACATCCCTCTCAAAACAACCTTCTTTCCATCAGCTTGAAATTTTAGCTCCATTGTTTGTAAATTCAAAGTGATCTCTCCAAGAGATCGCAACCGTTGTATTCCTAACACGACATCGGTATCACCAATACCCACAACATAGAAGTCATCTTTTACTTCATAATTTCCTATATGAATAGAAAGGTTAGGAATTTTCTTAGTGCATGACATGGTGAAACCATCAACTACCATTACTTTGAAGCCTTCAAATTCTTCAGTCTTCAATCCCCTCTTTGTCACCAATCCTTCATCAATGAAGTTGTGAGTTGCTCCAGTATCAATTAGAGCAACTATCCTTTGAGATCCAACCACTCCACGAACCCGAAAGGACTCATTTTTTTGAAAACTTGATAGTTGTGCGAAAGCACTACCATCTCCCACCTCATCGGGCTTCTCTTCTAGAGCTTCTTCACCTTCACTACTTGTTGATTCCTATTGTTGATCAGACGAATCAGATTCTGATCCAAAATCAGAATAGCCCTCCATTAGGTTTGCTTTGCCTCTTCCATAGCAACGGTGACCCTTAACCCAAGGTTCACGGCAAGTGTAGCAAACTCCATCTTTTCTAAGCTGTTCTTTGAGCTCTTCTAAAAAATTTGGTGGAAACTTCTTTGGTAGATTTGAAGAATGTTTTTTATCCTTCTTATGGCTGAAAGGTTTTGAATGAAACTTAGGCCTCGGGGCTGCCAACTCCATGCTCCTCGCTTTCTTGATGGCTTCATCTAAAGTTGGTGGATCAAAAGCTTTAACCCATCCCTTCAAAGGCTCCATTAATCCTTCTGAAAAGAGTACTACAAGTCTTCTCTCAGTAATGTTAGGCACCATTACTGACAACCTTTGAAAATCAGCCACATAATTTTCTAAAGATCCTTGTTGTTTCAATTGTGCCAATTCTCTGAATCTCAACTTTGGATCCTTGGTATTAAATCTCTCAATCAGCTTGTTGGTAAATTCATCATAGGTGCGAATGAGGTTATGTCCAAGAGTGACCAAACCATAAGTCCACCATTCGTGAGCTATCCCATCCAAATGCAAGGTAGAAAATTTGATAGCATCTCCTTCCCACATGGGTCTAAGAGAGAGATAGTTATCTAGCTTCTACACCCATGATCTGGCTGTACACTTATTACTACCATCAAAATGCTCCATAGTTATCTTTCCCAAAGCTTGATAGAAATTATTTCTAGGCACCATAGGAGGACGTTGCTCATTCCTTCCTCCATTTCTCTGACTCCTTTGATTCATGTATTGATCAAAGGTCCAAGCACCTCTCAAGTCAAGAGGTAAAGAAACGTACTCCATGTAAGCTTGACGTGCATCATCAGCAAAAGTTGGTGCAGCTTCAACTGGTTGTTGCTCTTCCCTTGGCGTGAAGACGGGGAAAAGAGGTCTAGAGGATGACCCACTAGGAATTGCAGAATGCTGACCCACAATTCTATCTCTTGTATTCACCTCAGGACTGCCATTACTGTTATTCCCATTAACTCCACTACTTTCTCCAGTTGAATTATTTTGGGGCTGAATGATATTCTGTGCTGCTTGTTGGTCCAACTTGGACAATAATCAAGACATCATGTCTATCATCCCATCAAACTTCTTCTCAACTTTGTCCCTCTCTTCATTAGTTTTCCTAACACTGTTTGACATTATTTCAACTGTCTTTTTTGTACCTTCCACTATTTTTCCAAGATCCCTTAAGGCTTCTAAAAAAGTCTCTGCCTTTCGAACATGAGGAAACTGATGCTGAGTTCTGGCCTAACTTCTAGTGAATGGCCTAGTGTCTCTTTCACTCATCAGAAAATCAACTGCAAAATGCCACAGGATGGTAGGGTCTTTTGCTCTGATACCACTGAAATATGCTAACCAATTTTTTTGTTGAAAATTTCACACACAATCCACACTTTGCCAATTGAATTAGCATTAGCATTAAAATTGAAAACCAAGCTTGAAAGAACTCAATGCCAAGTATGCACACTCAATCCCAAGGAAGGATAGGTGTTGTCATATGGTGGAGAAACTAAAAACAATAACTTGAAATGAGACAAACTCAACGTCAAGAATGTGCACTCAAGATCCCACTGAGGGCGAGGTGCTAACCTATGACAGAGTTATTAATTGAACTGAAATAATTAGGCGGATAACTAGCCATGAAGATACATCTATCTAATTCATCCATTGCGGCAGGCATCCACTTAAGAGTGGGGATTCACCACTTGAGAGTGGGTACAATGAGAGCTACAATGTTCATTCTCCACACTAGTGGTAAACCATCCAGGGGTAATGAATATGGAATTTAACAAGTAATTGCAGAAACTAAATGGTTGGATTAGTACTACTATATCTCAACCGTACAATCATGAAATCTGCAAATTACAAATTACAATAATAGAGAACAATGCTAAGAAGAGGAGAATGAATTCTTTCAATGTTTTTTAGCTCTTCAATGATGAAAGAAAGCCAAAACTGAAATCTAAATAAATCTGATATAAAACTGAGATTCTGGAAATTCTAATTAGCAACTGTGAAATTCAAAGAAATATTCACAACTCACTCAAAATACCTCCGAATGACGTGAGAACACTTGCAATGAGCTGCTGGAAGGTAGGCGCCCATTCCATGATGAAGAAACAACAACAAATATCTGACATTAATTCTTGGCACAATTCCCAAGGCACTCTAAATGGTACAACCCTTGAAAGTGGTGATTTTGCTAGATAAAATCACCAACTTCAAATTAAAATATGCCACTTTGCAAGAAGGGTCGCCATAGGTCTACAAAAGCATAGCAAAGATACCCAGAACAGAATAAAATTTATTCAAAGAGCTGCTAGCAAAATTCACTTTCAGCTGTAGGTGCATCAACAACTTCAAAATTGAAAAAAATCCAAAATTCTTCAACATTCGAACTCAATCTACTAGTCTGGATGAGAAGCAGTCCCAAACCCAACTAGGTGTTATCTTTCAAATACAAAATTGGATAAATGCTAAGAGGTAAGCATTCCTCGAAGCTAAATTCATGAAGTCATTCCAACAACATAACAATATGATAAGCATAATGGATACCAAAGCTGGAGCAAAGCCTTCACTTTATAGAAGCTCACAAAAACTCTTCAATTTCTTGAGAAGGCACACCAAAAGACACAAGAGTCTTTTCAATTTCCAAAAACAATTAATTCTCAAGATGGCGTCCCTCTTGCACAAATATGAACTTCACTTTATTTTAAAAATATCTCCTTAAAAGAGGCGTCCACTTTTCCCAAGGTATTAAGACAATATTAAAAATAATAAACACCTAATGAAGGCGTCCCCCTTCCAATTCCCTCTTTTAAACACAACTTAAAGTTGTTCTCCTAGGCCAAGGGGTCAACTGCAAATTATAACATTAATGCCTTTATTCACCAAAATAAAACCTTTAGAAGCCAGACTTGAATTGCATTAAATGCTCCAACTGGAAATGAAGACCTGAAGACTGATAACTACATACTGCCAAAAATATAATTTACTAAAAATAGTAAACTCCCTGAAATGCCATAGAACCTCTAAACATGAAAACCCTAATTTTACCTCAAACGAGCCTACGGGCTTCCGGAATAGGCTGATGAGTGTCAGAACATATCACTGATGAGAAGGGGACATTACAGTCCCATTGAGCTAATGATACTTATGGTATAACATTGGGAGGCGTTCATCTTATTTGGGTCATATATAACTTTTGTATCAATCCTATGTGTAAATGAGATTACATCTATTGATTGACCTACATATATAAAATATTTTATTATTAGATTGGGATTAATGCTTCATTGGATTTACCTTTCCTTAAGTCATGTTTGAGTAGTGTATAAATAGAGCCAATAACTCTTTAAATTGTATCTAGTTAAATTCCAATTCCATTCTTATATTGTATAGTAACTTTTTTTCGGTGTTCTTTGATGCCTTTACACATTGATTTTTAATCTCTTTTTTTAAAAATAATAATATACAATTATATATAATTTGACATGGTATCAAAGCTTAGTGTTTAAAAATACTAGGCTTTATTTATTTTCTACTACGAATTAGGTGCAGGGGAGAAACAATATCTCATTGTTAGGTCACAAATTTATTATCTAAAGTGTCAATTTTTAGGCTCCAATATTTCATAAGAAAATAAACACATTTTGACTTCAAAATTATAAGTGGGTCACCTAGTAAAGTGGTATCTATCACATGTGATCATAGGTAGTAGTTTTTATTTACAAATTTATATATCAATGTATTGCTATAAACATGGGTATTAATCTAAAGGGGTTCTCAAGATTAAGAGTATGTGGTAGTAAATTTGAAAAATTAGGGGGAATAATAAAAATACTTTGATCACACTTGCCATGTACCATTTTTACAAACAGTAACCTCCACACGTCAAATTCACATTTCTTAAAAAGAAAGAAAAGTAGATTTCATAAAAAATAAGACTGATGTAGCTCCTTGAATGCAAGATTTTATCTATATACGATATCAAGGGTTTTTAAATGAAGTGTTATAATTAAGTGTAGTGCTAATTAGCTATGATTATAGTTTTGGATTTATTGTGGAAAATCATTAGGGTTTCCTTTCTAGTCCACTATTTTTTTCATTTATCCCTCAAGTTTTTCCTAAACTATTTTCTAAGTGTATCCCTATAGGGTGAATAGTTAGTTTCATAGTGGGTTGATAATGAATGAAAAATAACATTGATCAATAATGTTAGTGATCAATGACTAGGGAAAATAAAAATAATTGAGGGACATGAGGATAATACAATTAGCGCCCGTGACAATAGTGGTTTTGTTAGAGTAAGCCCAACACATGATGTTCTTGGTACAAAGGTGTTATTGTGTTAGATGTTTGGGGTTTGAACCATACTAGTGGCATTCACTCACTTTAATTTTTTTTATGACATCATGGATGATGATGATGTCAACATAATGACAACATGACATGGTCATTTTTATGTTGTACTTAAGTCACATAATAAGGTGGCATGTAGAACAATTTTATTGAATTGTATGGTCTTGGTGGTAAGTTAAAAAAATACCAAAAAATGAGTTGAGATGGTTGACATGTGCTTGAGTGTTTATAGCCAATTCACCCCACCCTCACCCCCATCCCCTCTCCTCCCCCTACTAGTGGCATTCACTCATTTTTGAGATTTTTTTGATATCATGAATGATGATGATATCAACATAGTGACAACAATACAATATGGTCATTTTATGTGGCATAATATGGGTGGAAAGTGGAACATTTTCATTTAATTGCATGGTCTAGGTGGTAAGTTCAAAAAATATTAAAAAATGAATTGAAATTATTGGCATGTGCTTGAGTTTCTATTTCCAATTCCCCCATCCTCAACCACACTTACAACCTATACATGTTCATCTAGTTAGTTTCCTAGGCATCGATCCATTCACCAAGAGTAATCTAGTCAATAGGTACTCATTACCTACTAAAATAAATTTGTACGTCATATGTTGTGCAATTAGATGCTTTACCAATATTATTTAAATTATGTGTAAATTTTTGAAATAAGTATTTTTGGGAATGATATGAAAAAATTGAAGGGCACACAATCTACTAAGAGGAGGGAAGTGAATCAGTAGATCAAATCTATTTAAAACTCTTAACTCAAATGAACATATCAGAAATCACACTTAACCAAAGCAAAAAGCTAGTGATCAAGGAATAATATAAGCACACTCATTTGCATAAATTAACACCAAATATAAGTGGAAACCTAGGATGGGAAAAACCATGATGATAAAAGTTTCTTGGATCTACTAACCAAATCCATCCTCACAATGCAAAAATATACAAGTGAAAGTTACACACTAAAGTAGGCACCAACCTACTGGAGATGAAAATCTCCTATTGTGTTTGTAGGCACCAACCTACTGGAGACACCAATCCCCAAATGAAATAGTACAATAGGTAGAACACTAGTCATACCAAAATACAATGATAAAGCTTGTAGATCTTCAAAGTAACTCAACACGTGCCAAAGTTACAGCTAACGCTCTTCCTCACTATATATGATTTTTTGATGTAGGTACATACATTGGAATGCAATTCTCCTTTTATCTTCACCACCTTCTCTACCATTTGCATCAGTGACCAACTCTACTTCACACAAATGTAATTATAATTCATGTGGTCATACTCAGATACATGTTGATGCATCTAAACATTTGAAATATATACATGACATTACATTAACACTCTTCCACGTCGACCAAGGATTTGCAAATAGACATGGCAACATATGATGGGCCTAAATTCAAATTACATGAAACGTGTAGTAGGTCAGTCCAAAACCAAAATTTCTTGCTGCCAAAAGAACATGATATTGTGTGTTACCACAAGAACCTTAAGTATGACCTATTTTAACACCACACACAAGATTTTAATTCTGCATGCAACCAACCATTACTGCACACGCCTTGAACTTCAACTACTTGATAGACAAACACAAAGAACCTTCTATTGCTTCAATATTTTTGCATGTTGAACATATCCTTTGGAAACTCAAGAATATGATAATACTAGTGTAGAGATACTCTCCTTCCAAACTGCAGAGCAAAAGTACATTTTTGAAAGAAATGTTGACCACAATTGTATTGCCAAAGAAATCTCTCTACCCAAAATATATCCTTTAACAAAAACATACTGATACAGACTTCTGAACCACTTAGACATAGAGAATAGATGCAAGCAAGATATTGTAAGCATACAACAAAAAATGATAATATATTTCTTGATTTTGTAACTTGATAGTAAAATTACCAACACTAAACAGACTAAACTTCTAACATACAACACTTTAACTCAAAGGGAATATAATGATAATTCAAAGCACTCCTACAATCTCTTTCATCCTTGACAAGATTCTGACTGCAAAATATGTGAAATCCTTTGACATCAATGACAACCTATGTTCAATAGTCTCCCCCTTTGTCATTGGTGGCAAACAACAAAATGCTAGACCACCAAAAAAAAATTTAGAATGATTTCTTTGTTGTAGCATTTTCTTCACTTTCTCCCCTATGGAAGATATAACATTCTGAGATCATTATTATTTCTAAGCAATTCAACATTTTGAGCTCAACATATCCTCAATTTAGCATTTTGATCTCAATTTCCCCCCTTTGACATCAATGGTAAAGGGTCAACACTTTCTCCCCCTATGAGGAGGCACCACTTTTTACTAGTTTCTAAAAATGCATCCTTCTCCTCCCTTCTTCATTTTCAGAACACTGCACAATTTGGAAACCTATTCCCTAGATCTAGACTCCCTCTGAGTCCATGCTTCACTGCCTCTGAAAATACTTTGCAAGACCACCAAGCCTTCTTTTGGTAGGGAGACCAATTTCCCCCTCAACCTATGCTACCTCTTGATTCAAGAGGAGGGAGCAACAACTCCCAACTTCTTCCTGAGATAATCAAATGTATCCTTAGGAAGTGGCTTCATGAAAATATCTACAACCTTCTCTTTTGAATCAACATACTCCAATTTTACCTCCTTTTCTACAACTTTTTCCCTCAAGAAGTGATACTTGATTGCAATGTGTTTTTTTCTTGAGTGCATCACCAGATTCTTTGAAATTTTTATGGTGTTGGTGTTATAACAAAGAATAATGATAGGTTCATCAAATTCAATCTTCAATTCCTTCAAATCCTGTTTCATCCAAAGCACCTGAGTGCAACATGATGTTGCAACAATTTATTCTAATTCTATTGTAGATAGAGATATTGATTCATGTTTTTTACTCAACTAGGATACTAAATCATCACCAAGAAAGTATGCACCACCACTTGTGATCTTCCGGTCATCAACACATCTTGCCTAATCTACATTTGTGTATGCACTCAGAGTGAAATTTTCACTCTTTGGATACCATAGTCCAAAATATTCAGTAGCCTTCAAATACCTAAATATTCTCTTTACTGCTTTAACATGAGTCTCTTTAGGTGTTGCTTGAAATCTGGAAACCATTCCAACTGCCTACATAATATCTAGTCTAGATGATGTCACATACAAAAAACTGCCAATCATGGACCTATACAAAGTCTGATATGCTAGAGTAGATTCAACATCTTTACTTAACTTACATCCAGTAACCATAGGTGTTTCAACCGGTTTGCAATCTTCTATCTTGAACTTATTCAACATGTCCATTATGTACTTGTGCTGTGAAATGAAAATTCCTTTGACTAATTATACAATCTACAAGCCAAGAAAGAAAGACAATTCTCCTAGCATTAACATTTCAAATTCATTTTGCATTACCTTCTAAAAGTACTTGGACATGTCTTCGCTAATTCCTCCAAAAATTATGTCATAAACATAGACCAAAACTATCAATAATTGATCTCCTAATGTTTTTATGTACAAATTACTATCTACACTTCCTCTCTGGAATCCTTGTTGTTGCAAGTATCCATCCAATCTTGAATAACAAGATTTGGGAGCTTGTTTGAGTCCATACAAAGCCTTCTTCAATCTACAAACATAATCAAGATTTTTAGAGCATTAGAATCCTTCTAGTTGTTCAATATAAAATTATTCTAGCTATCCATTTAAGAATGTCGACTTCACATCCATTTGGTACACATTGAAAATCTTGAATGTTGAAAGGGCTAAGAATATCCTAATTACCTCTAGTCTTGTCACCAAAGAAAATGTCTCTTCAAAGTATATGCCTTCAACTTGAGTGTACCCTTTACACACAAGTCTTGCCTTGCTCTAGATCATGTCACCTTCTTCATTTAGCTTGTTTCTGAACACCCACTTGGTTCCAATCACATTCTTGCCTTTAGGACTTGGGATAAGTTCCCAAGTTTCATTCTTCATGATTTGATTCAGTTCTTTCTCCATAGCTTCTATCCAAATTTTCTCTTTGCTTGCTTCTTTGTATGACTTAGGCTCTAGCTTTGACAGTAATACAAAGTGTACTTGCTCACTTTATCTCTCAATTCTCTTTTGAGTTTGAACCCCATTGTCTTTGTCTCCTATGATGTGGTCTACAAAATGGTTTCTCTGTATACTTTGTTGGAGTCTTTGTAACAACTTAATCTAGATCTTCAATACTCTTGTGAGTTGGTTCTTCATCATCTTCTACTTTTAGAATACTAGTAGAGTGAATAGTCTCATCAACTTTCACATTTGCACTTTCTACTATCCTCTTCAGTATTTTGTTATAACATATCTAGGCTTTACTTCTTAAAGAATAACCAACGAAAATTCCTTCATCTGATCTGGAATCAAACTTACCCAATTTTTTTCATCTCTCTTGGTGTAGCACTTGATTCCAAATATTCTGAGGTGTATTATTGATGCTAGTCTTCCTCTCCATAGCTTGTATGGTGTCTTCTTAGTTTTTTGCCTTATCTAGACTCTGTTCAGAATATATACAATAGTCTATATAGTTTCTTTCCAGTACATATCCGGTAGATTTTCTTGGCATAACATAGTTCTTCCCATCTCTTGTAAAGTTCAGTTCTTTCTTTCTAAAACTCCATTTTGCTACGAAGTTCTAGGATCAGAGAATTGCCTCTGGATACCATGCTAGATTCACAAAATCTATCATACTTCTCAAAAGTGAATTATCCACCTCTATTAGATCTTAAGACTTTGATTTTCCTTTTGGTTTCATTTTCTATTAATGCCTTGAATGCCTTAAATTTCTCAAATGCTTTTGAATTTTCTTTCAGAAGTGTCATCCAAATAATCCTAGTGTAATCATCAATGAGCATCATGAAATAATTGTCTCCTTGTGGAATTTTGGTCCTCATGGGTCCACATAGATATGTATGAACTAGATCTAATGGTCTTTATGTGGAATACTCCTTACTAGGATATTTGCTTCTTGTTTGCTTCCCTTCATGACATCACTTGCAACTAATTGAATGAGGCTTCTTAATCTTTGGAATATCCCAGAAAAAACCTCTTGAACTAATCTTTACAATATCATCAAAATTCATATGCCCTAGCCTTCTATGCCAAAGCCAGCTTTCACCTTTCTGCGCAATGAGACAACTTTGTCCATTCAACTCACTGAGATGATAAATGTCACTGCCTGTCCCGCTTCCTTCCACAATCAGTTCACCAATAATTGATTCCCTTATTTCATAACCCTTGACACTAAAAAATAGCTTGTAGCCTTTGTCACACATTTGACTGAAACTTAAAAAAATTATGCTTTAAACCTTCAACATACAAAACATCATGTGTCTTTGTTCTACCACCATCAAGACTTAAAGTACCCTTACTAGAGATTTTAGCAATTGAATTGTTTCCAACGGTCACTGAGCCACCTTCAAATTTCTTGAAATTCATGAACTTTCTCTTATCTCCAGTCATATGGCTAAAGCAACCATTGTCTATGATGCACATATTCTTCTCCTTCTGAGCATGTAATGCAATTTGAGGAATCATTGATTTTTTTGACTTCATCTCTTCAGGAACATTCTTCCATACCTTTTCTGATTCATGATTTCTACTTTTTGATCCCTTTCTTCCACTTTTCGGTAGTGGAGGACTCATAAAATTAATTTTGTAGTTCCTTGCGATGTGTCCAAAGTTGTTGCACTTGAAAAAAATGATACTGAAATTGTACAAAGGTGTAAATGCATTGTTACTAACAAAGTTATTTCTTCTTATTAGAGCTCTTCTACAGTCCACAACTTTATGAAAAAATTATTACAATTGAAATAGTAACTAGAGAAAGGAAAATTTAACCTGGTATTGTATCCCTAGCTTATGGATCTTCTTCTTTTGTTCTGCACTTGAATGAAGACATCATTGTGTGTTATGGTTTCATCACTTCTGGACTCACCTTAAAAGTCTCCATAGTATATTCTCTAACCTTTTTCTGACCATCAAAACCTATTCTAGTTTTGACATGCGGAGGTCTTTGACTTCCCAAAATCTAATCTAGTGTTTTAGTACTTTTACTAAACTTCATCTACAGTTACTAGTTCACTTTCTCAAGCTCTTTTCTTACTATCACAATATTTGCTTCCAAATTTTCACAGTATTTATCTCTTGATAGTAGCTTTTCTATCAGGACCTCTTCTACTCTTTTTTCTTATTCAGTCTGGGTCTTCAAATCAATAATCATATTTTCTACTTTCTTCAATTCCTTAGATACCTTTTCTTTAGCTCTCAATTCTTCTATTATTCTTTTCTCGAGTCTTGTGATTTCCTTTATGGTGCACATCAACACTTCCATAAGATCTATCTCTTCTTCATTGTTTTCAGAACCCATATCTGCATCTCCTTCAGTAGCCTCAAAAGCCATAAACGTGCAACCTTTTCTTTTTTTTCTTTGGATGCATCTTCATATTCTTCTTCAGTGGAGTAGTCTTTTTCCTTATTAGTGTAGAAGATTTTATGTTTCCTCCGGCCTTTAAAATTTCTCTAAAATGAATTATTTCCATTCTTTTTCTCAGCATTGTTAGTATTCTTATGGGGACACTTAGTCAAAGTAAACTTTAGTGGTGAATCTTTGCCAATTGGAGAATTTAAAAAACCGGCCAAGTCAAAATTGGCAAATTAATTGTACCTAATAGGGTGTCCAAATCACCCAGATTTTGTGAATTATCGGACCAATTCAATTCCATTCGCCAACCATTTTTTTTATGAGGCATATTTAAGCAAAAAACTTACCATAACAAACTACGCATTTCAAATGGACTGATTAATATTTTCACCTAGAATCTCGGAAGCATGTAATAAAACACCTACATATTCACCAATACTATTAAAACAACATTGTATCAGGACCCATTTTGCCAATTAAAATTTACAAATAGTTGCTTGTGAAGACCCATTTCACCAATGAAAATTTATAAATAGTTGTTTTGAGGACCTATTTTTCCAATAACATTAAAAAATAATTACATTTGAGGACACATTTCACCAATTGTCGTGACACCTCCATACTAATCGTAGGGCCATAATTGCCTTAAAAATTACAACGTATCGTTGTATATAAGCACGTGAGATTCACCAAATTTTTAATATACCATTTAAAAATCCTGTGGAATTTACCAAATATGGATTGATATAAAAACAATCAAAACTGTTATTTATTCTTACACATTTTGTTCAGTTTTTGATTCAGAAGTCAGTGAAAATGAATCTTAAAGGTGAGTGATAATTTCTTCATAGTGTTATAAGATTTCTTTATCTCTTTTACATTCTTGCTTCAATCTAAAGATGATATTGAGTAGGGAATGGGATCTATATTCTTTGTCCTTCTTAAACAAGAAGACATTTTTTTCTAGCTTTTATTCGAAGTGAGAGATCAATATGTCGAGCAACAAGGGTAGGACTCCTCAGGGTGGTGAAGGGACTGGGAGGCCATCAAATTTCCCAAAATGTAGAGGTACCATATAGTCTTACATTGGAATTGGTAATGCTTCTAATCCATTAGATCAAGATAGAGCTACATCATCAACTCTTCCACCAAATATTAACAAAGAAGGCATTCACAATACCTCACCGCCACCAAAAGGTCAAGGTGAGATTGTCATTGAGTTAAATGTATCAAATGAGGATGGAAATACTGCAAAAGATGTCCCAAGGGATACCCTGGTTAGCCAGAATGAGATAATTGACTTGGATCAGGATGATGTTGGTAGCAAGAAAAGAAAAGGAAAATAAAAAGTGGGGCGCAAGTTGGAAATGAAAAGGAATTTTCAACTTTCTTGGTTATTAAAGTACCCATTCATTCTACCAGTGGGGAAAGCAAACAATGTTGAAACTGCAACAGAATGCATGTGTACGATTTGTAGTTGGAAATTTAAAAGAGACAATAAGTTGTAGCTAAAGTTTGACACTATAAAAAAGCATATCAGTAAAGTTTATGAAAAAAAATCATAGACAGAAAGGAACAATCAGTCATACGATGGAAATCAAAGGAAGAATGTCTTCATGTTAAGTATGTCACGGAATATGAAGGCATAAGCAAAGAATGTCAAAGCTTGCTACATGTCAAGGTACACCTGAGGATCAATTTTGAAAAGCAATGGAAGGAGCAAATCTATCAAAAACTGTTCAAATGAGTGTTGTTTTTCATATTTTTTTCTAGAGGGTGTCCTATGACAAACTACCCAAAATATTGTAATTTACTATCTTTTTTGGGTGTTCCTCACTTTCTTGGCTCACATTGGTCAGTAAACATTGGATGGGAATGGGAAAATAGTCTTGCTGTAGTGGAAAAGCAAGATTTAAAGGAGAAAGTAAAAGATTCAAACTTCATTGCATTATCTTTAGATGAAGTTACTATGGTAGACAATACTTCTTGGGTCTGTATGTATTTGTATACTGTAAAACAACATGTCCTCCAAGCTCATCTTCTTTGTTTTCATAAAATCAAGGAAAGTTCAACATCGCAAAATCTATTTGAACTAGTCAAGAAATATTTGAATGAAATTGCAGGTATGGATGAGTTGACAATTGCCAAAAAGTTGGTGTGTGTAGGAGTTGATGGAGCTGTAGTGATGCAAGGTCAAAGGAGCATTGTTTGGACAAAGTTACAAACTACTTGTGCACCATACATGCTTAGCATTCACTGCATGGCCTATAGAATGAATTTAGTATTCAAAATTGCAAGCAAGTTTCCTATAGCATCAAAAGTTGAAAATCTAGTCCGCAAGCTCTATGCATACTTCTGCCAAAGTCCCAAAAATTTTCCTGAGGGAATAATAGTAGGAAACAAGCTTCTTAAGGATGTCGATACCAGATGGATTTCCTTGCATGGACCAGTGCAACGAGTTCTTTCAGAATATTAATCTTTGATTGGAGTAATGTACGAGTATCACAACATAGTATACAAAGCTCCTAACCTTTTACACAAGTTAAGCGATATAAAGACACTCTTGAATTTAGCTAGTCTTCTCCCCATGCTAGATGAAATGAACAATCTTGTGAAGAAATCCCAAGACAAAACTATGTATATTTATGAATATGATAAACTATGTAAACATACATGCTTGGCCCTCGATCATCTATATCTAGATCTAACACAAGAAAGCCCAAATTATTTCATGTGGTAGAAAATTACTAATTTGAATAATCCTGATAATTATTTATAGTTTAATGCAAGCGGGAACTTATGTATCTGTGTACATGGATATGAGATACCAATGTACAAGTGTAAGACAACCAGTCACTCTAGCAGAGAAGTACTTGTTAACGTGGAAGATTTTAACAACATTGTTAAATCTATTAGTGATAATTTGAAGGAAATTGCAAAATATCTTTCCTTAGAGATTCATGAAAGATTCCCTTGACATGAAATACTTGAAGCCACGGGCATTGTGTATCCTCAATTTTGGATAAACCAAGATAACCCAAAATATTTTCATGATAAAGTAAATATCTTGATCGAACAATTTTCAAAAAGTGTAACATATAATGAGCAGACAATAGAAGGAATTTTAAATTAAGATAAGCTTAGACAACAATGTAAGAATTTTACAATAACTATGAGGGACCAGTATGATTCCATGGGCATGGAGAAGGCCTTTGAACTGAGATCAATAACAAAGGTTTGGAAAAACTTAGGTCATAGTCAAATATTGTGTGGTTCAATATCAAAATATTTCAAACTTGCTGATTTATGTCAAACAATGATATTGGGGCTAGTGGAGGATGAGAGAGTTTTCAATTCATTGGCATTTTTGAAATCAAAGTTAAGAAACAAACTAGACAAAAATTTGGAAAATTACTTGAGGATAAAAGGAACTGTGTATAATGTCAAAAAAAATCCTTTTGAAAGGGCACTCACAATTTGAAGGTCCACATGATGCGAAAGAAGAGGGACCATGTTGTGCAACACTCCAATTCCAAACACTAGTACTGGTGGCATTGGCAATGGCAATGGGACAAATTACAGTGACACAATGAATGTTGAATTTGAGATGCAGGCCGAAGAAAATGAAGAGCAGACTCAGAATCAAGACAACATTTTTACTTTATCTCAAGTTGAACGTCAGTTTCAAGACCCTAACTCCATTTGGGAAATGAAAGTGAATTAGCAGCTTTTAGGTATTTATACTACACTTCATGAATCGGTTTCCATTGTTCCAAATTGTAGTTGATGATATTTTATATTGTATTCCATGAAATTGTGATATTTTATATTTTATATTGTATTCTATAGTATTGAATTTGATATGTGATTTTGCATCATTTTAAAAGAACAACACTTATCACACTACTTATAAATTCATGTTGCATTTCCATTCACACAATCTTTGATAAATAACTGAATCTTCATAACTTTCAATTATCCTTCATATTCCATTTGCTACTGTAAAAACATTATGCTCATTACAAATCTGAATGCATTCCTAAGACTCGGCATTAATCTATCTCTTTGTGCTTGAATTAAAAAATTTCTCTTACATGAGCTCAATTTTTTTTTAACCATCAAAAGACCTGTGTAATTGGCCGTGAATTCCCATTTATAGATGTAGACATGCAAAATCGACATCATGCATCTAAATCTAACTAATTAACATCAAATTCTTTTGTTAATCAAATAAAGCAATTTATTCAATTAAATTCCTCCTTTAATTAAATAAATTGACTTTATTTAATTTAATCCTCACATACCTTTTTGATTAAATAAATCAATTTTATTTAATCAAATCCTAACGTCCCTGTTTTAATTAAATAATTCACTTTATTTAATTAATCTCTAAAGTCATCCATTTAAATTAAATAAATTCATCTTTATTTGATTTAACACTAACATAATCCTCTTTTATTAAATAAATCAAATCTTTATTTAATTAAATCTAAAATCATTTTCTTCTCATTTTGATTTATTTTAATCCTAAAATCTAAGTCAAAAGTCAAAATCACCTAATCTTCACTTAAATTAATCAAACCATGATTAATCCTCATCCTAATCACTCCAATCCTTTAAATTTTGTAACTTGTGCACATAAATCAATTTAATTGATTTATTAATTCCTCATTTTCATTCAAATATGACATCTTAGTGGAATATTCCTCCAATTTGAAATCTCCCCCAAAAAGGGACTTGTCCTCCAACATGGCATTAACTCCTCTTAGATTGTCTCTTACATGTCTCCAACTTGGCATTTAAGACACTTTCTTCTTCCTCAACAAGCCAAATTTCAAATTTGAACCTAATAGCATTTATCATGCACAATCATCAAAATGTGCTCAACCTTCCTCCTCTCACATCTTGACAAGTGGCATCTTTCCATTGGATTATCTTTTATCCCACATTCATCCTATTCATCAATCCTCCAGCATTCTTATAAATAGAGGCCTCCTCTATTGTATTAATCATACAAAGACCTTAGGCATTTGATCCACAATCTTATGCACAAGTTAGCATTTCATCACAACTCATAGCATCTTCAAGGAATATCCATTATCAAGTTTATCATGGATTGGGAAAGGGCTACTTTCCACATCAAAGTAGCACCAATCCACTATGGGATAGGTTTGAATATACTTCACATGCTTTTAATTAGTCTCTTTGGTATTTTAGTGCTTTGTTTGCATTATTTAGTATGATTCAATATTTCATAGAGATGCTAGTTTACTTGCTTTAAACAAACTAACAATACTAATGTGGTTCATTGTTTGAAGTTTGTGGAAATTAGTGTCTACAAAATGGTGCTAGAAGGAGGGCCTAAACCTCTGAGAGTTCAGGCATTAGATTTCAGTTTTAGCATACAAATTTAGATTGAGTTTCTCTAATAACTATTATGGCAGTTTAAACATTAGATTTCATTTGCTAGAAAGTTTTTGAAAGCTAATGTATGCTTATGCTGGAAGTTTCTAAAAGATAATGTGTTTGTCTATGCTTCTGCATTTTAAATACATTTCTACTTGAGTGATAACTCCTACAACTATTTGCACTGACAAGAGAATTGAACGCATATGCATAAATAAACTACATGTTGTCTTTTATCTATGATTGCATTCTGTTTATGAAATTCCTTTTCCATATCCAACAACACTTCTATTCGCCGCCAAGTTTAGGTGTCCTCCTGAGAAGTTAAAACCTACAAAAATCATTGCATACACTGCAAAAGCGTGGGTCAAGGCTATCATTTCTAAGCCTATTGCTGCCGACAATCTCAAATGAGTGCTGCTCTATCTAGCTGTGGGTTTGGGCCATCTCATTCCCTTCCTTGAGCTTGCAAGAAACCTTGTTTCCTCCCATGGTTTTGTTGTTACTATAATCACACCAGCCTGGAACATTTCCCCTTTTGAGACCAAATATGTTTCAGACCTCCTTTCCTCCAATCCCAACACAATCCGTCAAGTAGAGCTTCCAAAGATTCCTTTTGAGAGATAAGACATCAAAGATGCCAAATTATGTCTTGTTTACATCTTCTGCAACCTCCCTTTGTTTCATGTCATATCTCCCTCGCCTTTATCTGTCTAATGGAAACGAGGCCCCTGTAGATTCCATGAATATCCTAGGCTAAAAGAAGCCCTTCCATGAGCATGATTTTCCAGACTTGTTTCACAACAAGTTCTCTTTGATGTTTCATGGGTTCCTTCACCTCTGCACTCCCTTACGAGGAATGAAGGCCATTCTCATCAATACATTTCATGGTGAATGAAGGCCAAATTCCTTGCATTGAGCATCCAAATTTTTCAAATCTCAAATGAGTGCTACTCTACCGCCGGCTTATCTGCAATACATCAAACTTATTCCTAGTTAAATAGTCAATTTTCTTAGAAAACAACAATATGCACATGGGAGATAAGACCGTAGATTTGGACTTCGTTTCTGTTGGGGATGGATGCAATAATTTACAGTGATGACACATTGAACATGGCGTAATCTAGTTGGTATTCGACCACGTCTTTGAGGCATTCTTTCAAAAAAATTGTGCGCCATCTCTATGCTCCCATTTGTTTGTTGGATTTACACTACCAAATGCATTTGCTTGAAAGTTTTTAAAAGAAAAGAAAATGATGACTTAACTTTGTTTGAAGAAAGTGAATTGATTCAGGTTTCTTTTCTGAATCACATCACAAGTTGTTAGGCAAGTTATCCTTTAAATTCTGTCATTCAATAGTTGGCTGATATAAGTGTATTCTGTGTATACCCTGCAATCAAAGCCAACCAAGAAAGCACATTTAGCTAAGGAAAATCCTGTCAAACAGTTTAGTGTTTTGTGTCTACTCTTTTGCATACACACCTATTAATAATGTTGATGCATTTAATATTGTGGAGAACGATAAATCTTATTTTTATTCATTGACCAAGCTAACGTCTAGGTTGAATTTTTGATGCTTTTTGCGTACTGGTTTGCATAGCAATGAAAAGATGGCGGTGGTTGGGTAATCATCATCCTCATTAAGTATTCAGATACATGCACTTTCATTTTTAAATAGTTGAGTCTGTATCATGCTTCTAGAAGCCGGTTTTATCACTTAACATATGATGTTGAAGTATGAACTCATATATCAACTAAACAGGTTTTTGTATAACTAATATTTTTGCACTATTTCAAATAATTCTGCCATCACTGAAACAAGCTTTAGATCGATTTTATGGATGAAAAAATGGTGCACTCCAAATTTAATCTATCTGCACATTAAGTATTTAGATCTTTGCGTTGAGGTTTGAAAGGGGTTTTTTAGTTTACTGGTAACTAAGAGCAAGATGCGTGTGGTTGATTGGCTTACTAGTAATCAACAAAAGTACCTTTCGTTATTAGTACAAAGAGGACTATTTTGTGCTTATAGATTACTTTCAATGGTTTCATTCACTTGAAACTTTCTAAGGAGATAATTATTTTTGACATTTATTCACTTATATTTGACATGTATTTTCTTAGGGGAAGGAGAAGATAAGATGGCATCGATAGAGTAAAATCATAGATGACATTTATATCTTGAAGTCACTCTTTTATGTTTTTGCAGGCATCCTCATTAATTGGTGTTGCTCATTTATGACTTTTTACAAGCTAAGTGAAGGGGATTTAAAATCTTACTTAAATTGTTGTAAATCTTTATCTATGTACAAATCAAGACTCCAATTAATGTGTCATTTTAATAGTTTGAAATCATTAGCATTTTCATTTAAAATCATTCCATTGTTGGAAGTTAATGCTTAAAAAACAAATTAAATAACTTGATCATCGCATGATCAAGTCATTTTATCTTATAGGATGGATTTCAATTGCACAAGGAACTTGTGACACGAAAGCATTAGAATCAACGAAAACAAGCAAATTGGAGTTGAAGAAAATCGGGCATTAAAACTTGAAATCAACAAAGCATTTTTAAATGCTTAGAGCTTCCATTTTCTGCTTTTGTTTTCTATTTTACACCAACTCACTTCTTTTTGAGCTCTAAAAATAACACTACAAAAGCTTTCATTTTTTTGCTACAAAGGGGTTAAAAAGAACATTAGACACTTACTAAATTTCTATTTGGGTTCTAAAAATTTGAAAAATAAACTTCACACTTAGTCTTGGTGCTTTAAAAAGAATCCAATTTTGCTTTTGGAAATTAAAATGAACATGTGCATTTGGTGTTTTGTAATCTTTTTCACAAATTAATATCATTTAAAAAATGTGTATGCACTTCTCTCATGCTTCATGATGATCTTGAGAATCAAAAGTCTTTTTGTGATATTAAGTTGTCAAAAAGATTACCTCCACATTTCAATTTGGGTTTAAAATTGAAAAATATTGTAAGTGTGAGTGGAACATATCGCGTGTTTTCTCTCTTTGTTTCTCAACGAAGATTGATCGAACTACGGATGTGTTTCCTCACTTTTTTTAATCTTAGAGGGTCTGCCTTGTGGGAAAAAGTAATCACCCAAGGGAATGACCCAACCAGGAACATGCTAAAGCCAAGCGACTTCCACCTGAGATATAAGTGTGGGTACTTGAGGAAAGGAAAGTATCATGAGGATAGTTCCGATGAGAAGGGAAGCAATGGTCTCTCACCGTATGGATGATCCCCCACGAACGGAATTCCCACATTAAAACCCCTTGTTTAAAAGACCAAAATCCTTATCTATTTGTTGGTGCAAGAAAGGTCGTTCTGAAGCCGCCCCACATTTTTATGGCTTTTAGTATAGATGAGAAATATTCCATGGGAGTTTCATGGGTACTGATGCTTGGCTGACCTGAGAAGCGAGTGCACTGTAAGGGGGTGCTTGTGTGGTCAAGCATCTAATCATCTGCCAAGAGTAGGCGTAGTTGGATTTATGTAAGTGGGGACTCAATAAATATTGTCTTTCATCCATAGGATTGTGCATGATATTGGAATCAAAACACTTTGCTTGATCTAAAACATTGGAAAAATGAATATTCAACATGAGCATCAAATTTCAAACCCATTAGGAGGAGAAAATACCATTGACAAATCCAAGTGCTATTGCTTACCCTAGGGATTCTATTCTTAGAGGTTTCTAAGTGTTTGGGGTTTAATCTCAATTTTCTCTACACTAAAGTTAACCACGAGAAACTAGTGCCTTAATTTCCTTGATTTACACATAATGGACTTTGTGGGATGAGAAGAAATTGAGACATTGGACATCTAGTTTGAAAAGCTAATCAAGAGAGTGTTTGTGGTAAAAAGAACTCATTAAGAAAAGTTAAGAAACAATTGGACCCCACAAATGTGCTTGGTATCTTTTGGTCATATGGTTTTCATGCAAACATTGGTCTTTTGGTTTGAACTACTCTTAGAGAAAAGCATGTTCTTCATTATCTTGGTCTTGTAAACAAGGTCCCTGTTAGGTTCATTTAGGATCAAATCAAACACTTCATCCATTCTAAACATTTATCATCTCATCCCACTAACAAATTTAGAGCTTTGGAAACATCATTCTAGACTTGGGCACATCATTAAACCAAATCAAAATCACCTTGTTTAGTTAGGTGTGTGGGAATGCATCCTTTCTCATACATTTAATTAAATTAGCAATCCTTTGAACAAGTGCATCCTAAGATCACATCTAACATCTTAGGGTTTACAAGTTCATTATCCAATCAAAACAATCAAAATCAAATCATAAAGTCTAGCATTGTTCCAAAGTTCCTAAAAATTCATCACCCATATCATTCACCCCTTTCATCCTCCATCTCATCATTGGTCCTGAACACCTTAGAGGTCACTTTTGCAACAAGGTCAAAACACAAGAAATACATGGAATATAAACTCAATTCATACATCATGAGTAATCCAAGTCAACCATACTATCAAAGCCTTACAATGCCACTTATTTATCAAAAATCATATTTATACAATCCATACATGGGATCATTATCTCCTACAAACCTCAATGGTACAACAAATGTGAGTATGCCCTGTCAAAATTTTGGAACACCTTTCCCGATGGTAGATTTAAATCCAAGACCAAACCTACAAATCTATTGAAACCAAACAATCAATGCACGAGTCTTCAAATGAACAACATTATCCCACCAAATCCATACATGCCAAATGTGAATATACCAAGTACAAGTTTACCAAACATGAACATTTCAAATCCACACTTGGTAAACTTTGGGATAAATATGTTTGCGAATCATACAAATTTCATTCAAAGTACAAAAAATATGTTAACAACTCCATGTGTTGATCCAAGTCAAGGTAACACCATGCAAAATAAAAGTTACCTAAATAAAGGCAATGTGATTCCCAACCACAACAATGTTCAATTTCAACCCATAATGCCAAATCTGAACATCATCCCAAATCAAAACATTGTCCAAAATCAATTTTTCCATGATCCCATGCAAACACCACAAGTATGCATCCCAAACCTGCTTGAACAAAAACCAAATCAACTATATCAAGGGAGTCAAGATCAAAATCAAGATCAAATTTTGTGAGATCAAATTGCTACACTTACTAAAATGGTTGATTCATTGCACCAAGAGACATCTCCACCCCAAAATCAATACACTCTTCCATTGGTTAAACCATGTCATCAAAGCATTGAGTTGTGTCCACAACCACATCAAGAACAATATCTCCAATGTCAAGAGGTTGGATATCAAGATCAACAACATCAACAAAAAACCCAATCACCCCATCTCAAAGATCAATCACCACATCTCCAAAATCAATCACCACAAGGTCAATTTAAAGTACAAGTCTCATAGGGTAACAAATGAAAATATACACAACTTGGGAAACCAATTGAATCAATCATGCAACAGTTGGTGCAGGAAAAATTCATCACAATTCCCACCTATGAAAATTATCAAGAGCCCTTAGTGAAACCACCATGGTACAATGAAAATCACCTTTGTGATTTCCATAAAATCAAGGGACACAACATCAAATTGTATTCGACTCAAAAATCTCATCCAAGACCTTATTGATCCAAAAAAAATAACTATCGGGGACAATGGTGAAGATTCAACCACTTGTAATAGCATTGACAATCTCCCCACCACAATTGTTGAAAACAATGATCAAGATCTATCCATCAATGAGCACCTTGAAGATGCTTCTACCTCATCCGAAGATCAAATCAACATATATCAAGAGTCACTTTTCAATCATGATCAAAATCCACCAACAATACCCAACAATGATCCAATTCAAGAAATGTCAACATCACTTGACCCTATGGTTGAAGACATTCACAATCTCTCCGCCGCAATTGTTGAAAAAAATGTTCAAGATCTCTCCATTAATGAGCACATTGAAGATGTTTCTACCCCATCCGATGATCAACTCACCATACATCAAGAGCCACTTTTTAGTGATCTATTTCAAGGAGTGTTAGAATTATTTGATCCCATTGACATAATCTATGATCCATCGACCAATGATCATATTGAAAATGTCTCTACATCACCTTATGAGTTAGAGAACATATCTCAAGAATTTATTCCAGAGCATGATCAACATCTTTCACCAAGGTCTAGCAATGGTCCTTTCCAAGACATATTCACATCCTTTGACCTCATGGTTACAAATACTAAAGGAATCCTCAACTCAACATTTGATCCAAGTCCACTCAGAGATCAAGAGGATATTAAGCCACTTCCCATGTCTAATGATGACATCCAAGAACCCTTTATAAGCAATCCATCCTTTGAAACTGACCCATGTCAAGAACTTGATCCAAAGCATGTCGAAAACAATTCTGAAATCATTCAGGATCAAGAATTTGTATCTCCAAGATACTACAATGATCTAATGGACACTCTCCTATCTATACAAGATGTCGCACATGATGATCACATCCACATAGCACATACTCCTCCATCTACCCATGAGATGCTTTATGTGGATGGACGCGTAGATGATCTTCATTCAGAACATGATTCCTTTACTCCTGATATTATTACACAAAAAGAGTAGGTTATTGATTCCTACAGTCAAAAAGATTTGTCATCATCAAGATTAGATATATCCCAAATTTAGATTGAGGACATCATGTATGAAGATATCCAACATTATCCACTCAAAGAAACAGGTCAGACAGAATAGGATATTTCAAAGTTAGCATAGCAACAAATTCAAATAACATCATCTGCAGTGGTCATTTATCAGAGAATGCTTACTGAACAAGACATTTCAAAACAAGTAGAATCAAGGAACAAAGGTGCCACTATAGCCATACTGGGGGCAACTATGTCTCAAGCAAGCATCAACATAGGGAGCACGAAGAATCCTTATGATGAAACTAATGCCCATGCTACAACCAACCACATCATGAATCTTCATCCACCCATCACCCCATCCATGAATTGGGACCAACATCAAAAGAAAGATTTAAATCAAAGCATGAAGAATGTTTTCAAAGAAAAATAAGCTAAGAAGCATAATGGAAAAATCAAATACAAGTGGATACCAAAGAATACAAAGAAATATTATCCCTATCAAACTCCATTAGTCAAAGAAACTATGGGGAAAAATAAAAAAGGGAAAAGTATCCATCAAAGATGTCCACAAAGGAAAAAGAAGATTTCTCAAGCGATGTACAAAGTATATCAAGCAATTGGTCCTAATTCTACACACATTTTTGTATCCACCCACCATTGCTCATCTTCCCAAGTTTGGAGAGTCAAAGGTTCCGAACTGTCAACCAATCCATCTCTTATTCCTAAACACACTCCATCCACGCTGCCACACATGATATCCAATTCTCACATTGACCAGGTATTGGCAGCCACCCTTCATCATAAGGATTCAGAAGGAATTATATCACAATGCGCACACAAAGACAAAGTTAACTCCTGTATCAACAAAGCAGATCAAGAATCTCAAAAGTTGCATTCAAGTGCACGTATCTTGGCAAAGAAGATTTTTCAAGTAGGATATCGATGACACATTATGACATAAGCATCTACATCGACACCACTAGGTGGTTCAACATGAGCTTAAAATCTTTCAGAAAAATAAAAAAAATATGAAAATCCAAAAAAAAATCATAAAAAGGATTGAAAACAGTAAAGAAAAAAAATCGTCCTCTAGTGAAAACGACTATGGTGGTTCTTTGGATAGGTACCATGATGAAAACTTGGAAAATAGGCGTCATGTGTAGAATTGAGCATCTACGTGCACCACTCCAGGTGGAAGCATCTCATCCCATCCATAATAAAGCCAACATTCCATCCACATTATCCATAATAACTCCATTTCATCCATGAACCATTTATCCAATCCATCTTCATCCATCTACCATCCATCTTCCTACAATATCTTGATCCTGATGAAGTTTGGTGCACACTTTACACTTGCTTATGGTAAGCATCTTGACATGAGTCATTTTCATTGATCCTATCCTACCCAGCATTATCAGATCCATGAAGCATTATCCAAATGAGCATACTTTATCCAAACACCTTATCTTATCGCAAGATAATTCATATCCCTCCATCCATACACCCATCCAAGCATCCACGCATGGCATTCCATACATTGCTAGACATTGGGGGAAAATATCTACATCTTGCTTCATGAATAAATCTTGATTTATATCCTGCAACTTATATGGTGATCTGAACATTGGCAAATGTGAAATCAAACTGGTCAAAATATTTGTGAGCCAAAAATCTAAATCACTAGCCCATGACATATTTTGACAAGAATATGTTCCTTATCAATATTTATCCTTCATCGAACATCAATCCAAACAATCAATATCAGTTGCATCTAACATGTTCTTTAGTGTCACATCAAATCATTCAAACAAACTTTTGTTCCAAATCAAGCTTCAAAATCTTGATCAATCAAATCCAATCAATCCATCATCATCTTAGGATATCCATCCTAATCCTCATGTTGCTTAACACTATCCTTGCATTGTGTATCCTCAACAATGTTATCATCATCAATTCATTAATCAGATCAATCAACCTTACCTTGGTTTTCAACAAAATCCCA
The DNA here is from genome assembly GCA_007258455.2 of Sequoia sempervirens. Lineage (NCBI taxonomy): Eukaryota > Viridiplantae > Streptophyta > Pinopsida > Cupressales > Cupressaceae > Sequoia > Sequoia sempervirens. The sequence continues at coordinate 117,296,685 of VDFB02047397.1, forward strand.
AAATAGAGCATTGATATCATCATCATATCCATATCCAAATCATGCGAAAATCCAAAAACATCCAAAATCATATCAAAATCCAAAAACACTCAACTGTCAGAAACATGGTGTTTGAACTACGTCATCTCTGAGCTTAAACATAGGCAAGGCTCATCTTTGATCAGCCCCGGAGACACAAAATCCAAAAACATTCAGAAAACACAAAAACACAAAAACATTCAAAAAACACAAAATCCAAAATTAGCCTCAAAACATTTCAAAAAACTTCAAAAACATCCAAATATTTGAAAAAATCCATCCATCCCATTTCGCTTTCACCCGCAATAATCTCATCCATAATAAATCAATCACCACACTCACCCTTTGACAAAACAAACAAAAATAACCACAACAATCAACAAAAGCAAACTTCAAATGCAAAATCAAACTCTTGATCATTCACAAACATGTCAGTCAACCTTATATCTACAGCCTTTCAAAGAACCTATCAACTTGCCACCATCCACTAACATGTCCTAGGATGCATCCTTCCTACAATGGGCATTATCTTTGGAAAATCACTTTGGATACTTTTCCTAAACAAAACACATCCCTTTGGCTCGATGTATGAAGAACATTGGATTTTTTGCTTGCTTGATATTTTCTTTGATTTATCTTATTGCGCTCATTCCAATGACCTCTCGATGACGTCTAATCAAAATGATTTAGAGAGAAAGGAATGGGGCAACAATCATTATCTTTTGTCTGTTGTGCTCGTTGGACGTTCTTGTAATATAACCTTGGCGAATACTTGCTTTATTAGGTATGGATGGAAGGTGTTTTGGACAGCTTGTTGACTATTACATTATTATGATTTTTCTTTCTATTTTTTGGTTTGAGATGTTTGAAATATCTGAAGTACATCCTAGTAAGGTTTTTGTATGTCAGGTGTGAACAAGAATACTCCTATCTGTTTATCGAGTCAAAGTCCATCGCACTAGGTACAACACCATCTTGGTTCTTTATACCTTGATGCATCATGCCTACGTGTGTTATCAAACATAAGGTAAATGGCCCTTTTAAAATCCCAATTCCTAATAAGCAAATCATCATCGTCATAAGCATCATCATCCATCTCTCATCATCATCTCTAATAAAGTTGGCTTGTTGAATCTTCTTGTCATCATCTCATTTCTTCTTTCATCTCTCCGCGTTAATAGTTAATCATCATCGCCAACATCCATCTTGCATCCACAACACATTAGCATACATAAATCTCATAATCATAGCATATCACATCATCCATATGATCCATCTCACATGCATTACATTATCATTTAAGTTGTTTAGGATAATATAGATTGGTTATTCTAAGCATCTTAAAACCATCAGCATACTGCATATCATATCATATCATATCATATCATATCATATCATATAAGAAACACTGATCATCTCACATGTATGTTCATAATCATAAAGGCATCATCACATTATCCATCTCAAATACAGTGCATTATCATTTAAGTTGTTTAGGATAATATAGATTGGTTGTTCTAAGCATCTTAAAACCATCTCATTTGCATCATTATCATAACCATCCATGCATCCATCTTGAATCTCTTTGTCACGAGATCGACCCTCAAATCAATTTTTTTTCGCTCGATCTCTCGAGGGGCCAATGTACCAATATACTTCTTTCCGCTGGGGCATCCAAAAAAAATAGATTTTTTTTGAATTCTGATCTCGATAAGTTTATTCTTTGAACCAATATAGCAAGTACGTTGCTTCAAAGAGGGGAAAAATGTAGACATGCAAAATCAACATCATGCATCTAAATCTAACTAATTAACATCAAATTCTTCTGTTAATAAAATAAAGCAATTTATTTGATTAAATTCCTCCTTTAATTAAGTAAATCGACTTTATTTAATTTAATCCTCACATACCTCTTTGATTAAATAAATCAATTTTATTTAATCAAATCCTAACGTCCTTGTTTTAATTAAATAATTCACTTTATTTAATTAGTCTCTAAAGTCATCCATTTAAATGAAATAAATTCATCTTTATTTGATTTAACACTAACATCATCCTCTTTGATTAAATAAATCAAATCTTCATTTAATTAAATCTAAAATCATTTTCTTCTCATTTTGATTTATTTTAATCCTAAAATCTAAGTCAAAAGTCAAAATCACCTAATGTTCACTTAAATTAATCAAACCATGATTAATCCTAATCCTAATCACTCCAATCCTCTAGATTTTGCAACTTGTGCACATAAATCAATTTAATTGATTTATTAATTCCTCCTTTTCATTCAAATATGACATCTTAGTGGAATATTCCTCCAATTTGAAATCTCCCCCCAAAAGGGACTTGTCCTCCAACATGGCATTAACTCCTCTTACATTGTCTCTTACATGTCTCCAACTTGGCATTTAAGACATTTTCTTCTTCCTCAACAAGCCAACTTTCAAATATTAAATTTGAACCTAATAGCATTTATCATGCACAATCATCAAAATGTGCTCAACCTTCCTCCTCTCACATCTTGACAAGTGGCATCTTGCCATTGGATTATCTTTTATCCCACATCCATCCTATTCATCAATCCTCCATCATTCTTTCTTATAAATAGAGGCCTCCTCTATTGTATTAATCCTACATAGACCTTAGGCATTTGATCCACAATCTTATGCACAAGTTAGCATTTCAATACAACTCATAGCATCTTCAAGACATATCCATTATCAAGTTTATCACAAATTGGGAAAGGGATACTTTCCACATCAAAGTAGCACCAATCCACTATGGGATAGGTTTGAATATATTTCACATGCTTTCAATTAGTCTCTTTGGTATTTTAGTGCTTTGTTTGCATTATTTAGTATGATTCAATATTTCATAGAGATGCTAGTTTTACTTGCTTTAAACAGACTAACAATACTAATGTGGTTCATTGTTTGAAGTTTGTGGAAATTAGTGTCTACAATAGAAATATGGGAGCAATAAGCATCAGGCCAAATTACAATTAAAGTCACATTTAAATTTGACATACATTTCATTTTAATTTCAACATTCCCAGACAATTATATTTTCACCTTTAAAAGTGGGGGGAAAGCATATAAGACAAAAACCATTTTCATTTGCCAAAGAAGATACACTTGCCTTCCAAAAGGCATCTTTCATTCATTGTAGCAGCTTCCAAAATATCTTCCTTACGAGCCAAAAGTGTTAATGATAAGCATGCCCAATCAATAAAACTCTAAAAGCATGAGAAGCAATAGAAAGATATAAAATCAATCCATATCAGCATTTGTGCCACCAATCTCCATGTTGGGGAGGGAACAATATTTTGCAATACTTCAACAAAATCCTAATTTGTACTATTTTTTCAGGCTATGCATTTTTTCTGTCTCGTCCATTAATCACCATGGTTGTAGACTTCAAGACCAAAATTGCACTCACCATCCTACAACCACAAGTCATTCCTCCAATACATCCAAGTATTTGTTCTTCCAGGCTTGGAATTCATCCTCAGTAGACCAACTGAACCTCATGACTCTATCAGCCTTTTGCCTATAAGGCTAATATTTAGTAACAACCTAATTGGATTCCTTATCAAACTTTGCAAGGACAATCTTTGCATGGGCCAACATGTCCATGTTCCTCTTTAGTGTACCCATATCATGTCCCTGAAAAATTGAAGCAACTTGATTCAAAATGGCTGCATTAGTTTCTTTTCTCCAATCCTGCAAGGTTTTGATGTTACCATCATCCATTAAAATGGATGGAAAGAGACCATGATGTGTTTCATGAAAGTTTTTAACCAATTCTGTCATCCTGGTCTCCAAAGGCTTTATATTTCCCCTGAACTCCTGAATTTCATTTACAATTTAAATGGTGGGATTAAGCTTTTTAGGGGAATTAACATCCTGCTTGGCTTGAATAGACATCATTCTCAACTCTTGCAACCTAGGGATCCATGTCTCCATAAGTGGAATAGCCTTCTCCTTATCATTGTCAAAACTATTTATAGCAAATCTTATAGAAGAATAGTTGGCATGAATGTTGTTTAGTTTGTTATTAACCCCTCTATTTAAATGCTCCAAGACTACAGTGACAATATTCATATTGATGTCAAAGATTTCCCTATTGTGATTGTCACATCTCTCCTTATAATCATTTAGTTGCTTAAGTAGCTCCTCCTTGCTGGCACCTTCCTTTGTCTGTGGTGCTTCTAATGTGTTTTGTTGCACAATTGAAATGGGTATAGTTCACATGTTGTATGGCTCAATGGCCCATGAGGAACTTGTTGAAAGGGTAAAATTAGTAGGTGTAGGCTTAGGTGAAGCAGTAGGGGAGGCAACATCAGTCCACGTTCGTTCTTTTGATTACAAGTTTTGAAATTTCTTGCTTAATAATGCTATCTCTGTTTGTAGCTACATTTTATGTTGTTTAGTCTTTCCATAATCAACCACCAAGTCATTGTATTGTTGTCTAAACCATTCCTTCTCTGTAGTCACTGACTCTACTGTGGCTTTTGTAAACTGAGCAACATTTACTGACATTGTTGTTGCCTCAAGAGCTGATGTCTCTAAAACTCTCTTTATTATCAAGCCTCCCCTATAGTTTGGTGCAGGCTCTACAATGTCAGGCTTTCTTGTACATGGAGCTAAGTCCCATATAGCCAATGTATCCCATTGTTCACTAAAGGAAGAACCTTGCAATGCAATTGTAGCTTCCTCTTCTAAATTATAGAGGGGTTTATCACACCTCTTTATCATATCAAAAGAAATGACATGAGCTAGATCCCATTCTAGAAACAATAGGACACCACCATTTCTTACTACCACTCTGCCTTTTGCTGCAATCATTCCATGAGATTTAGCTCTCATTTCCTTTAGGACCTAGGCTTGAATAATTTCCTCTAGCAACTTTGGGTGAAGACTTCTTTGCTTAGCCACAGTAATAACATACTCATCCTTCTTAGCCCTGTAGGAAAACTCCATGAAAGCTTGTGATTTAACAAATGAATCATCATCCATGAATCTTGTGCATGCTTCCACCTGGACATCATCAGTGTTATTTATCCTAGTAAGGTCAACCTTGCTCAACGTCATACCTAATTGTTGTGGAACAATCACTGTAGGTGCAGAAGGCATTCCCTATTGCATTTCCTGCTTAGATACCCAAATTTCCTCATTTGGTTCTTCATCATCATAATCCACCAAACCTGTTGATTTTACCTTTTTTATTTTTCAATGGTGGCTCTTTTGGTGGCAAGGCATGTTGTGATGGGGAATCAACATCTACAATTTCAGGCCTAGTTGACCTTGGAGGATATGGTGGTGGCACTTGTCACACTAGAGAAGAAGCTCTTTGCTCCTTTTGTTGAGAGGAAGCAACAATTTCATCATCCTTTTTTGCTTTATTCTTTCTCCTTATGAAAAACTTTATTTTCTGCTCCTTAGGAAGCTGATATGTAGGAATTTCTTCCATAACATGGATTTCTTCTCCACCTTGTTCCTCTTCCATAATAGGGATTTCTCCTCCACCTTGTTCCTCTTCCATAATAGGGATTTCTCCTCCACCCTGTTCGTCTTCCATAGGGGCTTTCCCTTTATCTTGAATCATCCTTTCACCCTCAAGGTGACCAACCACTGTTTCAAAATTCTAGAAAACATGTTCCATTCTCTGCATTATATTGGGGATTTTTGCAAGAGCAATGGATTCAGGTTCCTTTTCCCTTACCTTTCTTTGCATTTTGTTAAAAGAAATCCACTTTGCTTTTCAACCATCTTGCTCCAAAGGATCAAAGATATTCTTTATTACATCCTCAAGGTACTAGAAAATGTGTTCAAATTTGGAACTCTCGTTCCTTAACTTTAACGAGGCTATGCAACCCTTAAGATCACGATACTCCCTTGCTTGTGCTCTTTCCATGTGAAAAGTCTTGAGTATATCATTTATATTATTCTAACCTCCCTTAATCATTACAAGGTTAGAGAAGCATGTGTATGAAGGGAAATACATTCCTTTTCCCTAATCCTTCAAATGCTTGTTATCCACACTTCCCAACTGCCACATCACTTCAAGGAACCCAATTCTTTCTGGCACACATCTAGGCAATAAGTGAGGTGAGACAATAGCACCATACACTCTCAAAATACTATATGCAGGATAAGGGATAACATCTCCCCAATTATGATCAACCCCCAATTCAGGCCTCCTATCCTTGGGTCATAAAAGATCATGCAGGGCCTTAGGAATTTTTGGCACATTCATAGCCAGAGCTCTTCTCAACTTAGAGGAAAATAAATTCTCAAATACCACATAGTCAAAATTTATGTCATCTTTGTCTAGGATAGTGGTCTAGCATTGGACAGGAAATTCCATCTTACCCTCTACCCTATCTAGTGTCATATTCTTTCCAAAGTAAGGTGCACCTTTGAACAAAAACATGTGCATGAGAAATGAATACCAATCGAATCTTACTCTGGTTTCACCCTTCTTCAACTTTACCAGACCCTCAGGAATTTTCTCTGCAAGAAACCCTACATAATCATAAATTGTGCAATAATGGGGGTGTTGGATGTGGGCCGCCATATACATCCATTCCATGGGCATTCCAGTGACTAGGTCATAACCAATAATCTAACAAATGGAGTAGAATGTTTTCTGGAAGTAAGGGACAAAATAGTTAATAGGATAGGGCTCTGTATCAAATGGTCCCAATGTAATCTTTTGGCCCCTAATCTCTGCTAGATACTTTGGCAATAGATGGACCTTGAATGAATGCCTAGTCTTCTCATATTCTTCTCTAAGATCCTTTTCATTGATCTTAACCAGGTCCTCACTCCACTTAGTGAGACTAAAAACATGAGCAATCTCCTCCTTAGTGACTTTAACCATGTCAATTATGTCAAAATAACTCATAGTCCTAGTGATTGGGTCATAGTTGAAATCTATTACTCTTAAAAAATCAATATCCAGGTATACATTTGACACAATCAATTTTCCCAAGTCAAGGTTCCAAGGGTTACCAACTGGAACACCACAATTCCTATTTCCAAACTAGCCACAAAACAATTCCCACCAAGTGTAGGGAAATTTGGCATCCTAATAGTACAATACTTTTCGACCAGGCCCTCAACTACTTATGTACCCCAGAAAAGCAATTGACCCTTAGGTTTTTCATTGGTCAAGGGTGGAAGCTGGCCAGCTAGGTCCTTACTCAAAGTTCTTTTGGAATTGAAGGCCTCCTCCTTTGATGAAGATACTTTCGTTTTAAGAGCCATGACTAAAGGTTTTTTATAAACTGGGGTTTATGGTTTCACAAACTAAAACCTATGGCTTGAGAAAGGGTTTGACACAAAAAATTGCAATGCAGAACTTCCAAATTATTTGAAATGAACATCAAACCTTAAAAGAAATGCAAAACCAAGAAAACCCTAGTGACAGGATGACATAGAAAACACAATTGAGTAAGTTCTTAATAGTTTCAAAGGTGGGACAGTATATCAACTTACTAGCTTGGCGCGAGTTTTAAAACCCTAACTCCAGTGTTGAACAGGCTTGAAAATGTAGCATGAGCTTCTTTGGATTCGTAGAGTACTTTTATCAAATCTCAATTATGCTTTAAAACAATTTTTAAAATCCTTACAACTTCTAAATTTGGTAGCTCGACTTCCTATCTGCCATTATGGCTCGCTCGCATGAATGAGAACAACTCACTTGGCCTCGATTTCAACTTTGAATACTGTCCGTTGATCTCATGATGAGATGAAAAGACCACTAGCTTAGATTAAGTCAATTTAGTTTGAAAAAGCTGACAGTGAGCAGTCGTTGCCATCATCCAACCAAAACTAGCCATGTGGAACCACTTCCCAATGATCTATGGGCTCCACCATCTCATTGTCGCTAAAGCAAGAAACCACATGTCAGATTTCCCGCTTCCCCATGAATCTTAATTCTCATGCAGCTTCTATCAATGGGAAGATGGGGAAGGGCTAAGATTAAATATCCCATCATCAACCTATGCATGTCTTAACACAAGCTCACTCGCCCGTGCATGTAATACCTTGGCATAACCGACGGTCATGATTAAAAAATCCATTTTTTATTACAACATGTGCCTCCAGAATTCTCTTTAGTAACTAGAACTTTAACACCTTCAATCTATGGCAAAATATTTCATTAATTTTCTAATTTTTCCTTTATAGTTCAAGTGACGCCATGCGGAATTCTCCCATTTCCCCATTGAGAGATGGGGAGGCAAAGGTGGGTCCCCCACAGGATGGCGGGGAGTGGTTGAGATTAACCCATGTCATCTGCCTTCAACTATCAATCTCATCTGAACAGAGTGTTTGCTTCCTTCACCACCCGGTGTGACAATGGGACGTGTGTGCCATCCGTCTACTGTCCCGTGATGTTATTTAAAAGCCAAAAGAATTCAAACGGGGAGGCGGGGAACACTCCAGATGCAGCCACATCATTTCATCACCACTATTGATGTGCTCCATCTCACCACCTACTAACTTTTCAACGATGTCAAGCACTCTCATGCAGAAGATATGTGGCACTCACCAGCCATCCCATGATAATATTTTAATGCAAAACAAAATCAAATGGAGGTGTGGGGATCAGTCAAGATGATTTCTTGGTGATCGAATGATCTTCATAAAACATGAAATCTACACATGTCAATTTGTTAGTTCATAAAAGGGGGCCATTACTAGGAAAACATTGGGCGGAGACATAAAACCTAAAGATGAAACCTTAGACCTGGAAAATATTTTACTGACTTGTTACCCGCATATTATAAAGGCAATTTATTATTAAGATGATGGGTAATGACGAGACTCCCAGGATTCATGGGTCGGTCAACAAAATGATCCAAAAGGCACAAGTCACAACTTAACTGACTGAGAATCGACAACAAGGGGTCAACGACGAAACATAACAATTGTCGAAGACATCAAACTTAGGGGTTTTTAGGAAGGGTTTTAGTAACAAAAACCCTAAGGCATGACACTGAACAAATCCCTAAGCCCTAGGAAATAAAACTTAACCAAATTTCATAGAATTTAGAGATGGAACAAATTCTCTAATTTTAATGAGAAAATGCATATTTTGGAATAAATTCTCTCCTCCTATTTTTTGTCATATGAATTATTAATAAAATGATCAACGATCCTGCTATTGGTCTTCAATCGTTTTGGTTGAATGTATGATTTTTTCTTTGCTTTAATTCAAAGAATTAATTACAATGCTCTGATGGAATCATAGGTTTGTATGACTAAATTAACATATTATTAATAATTTCATGTATTTTAATTGTGTTAAAACTTAAACATGTACTCAATGATTCATCACTCAACTCAATGCTTAATAACATATTAACAATAGTAGCATATACAACAATGAACAACAACAATCATTTAATGTGTATCTAGTAGTTGAAACCAAACTTTTTCTTTAAATGATAAAATAAATAATACAGATAATTGAACATCAACACATTATTGAAGTCTATATTTGAGTTTTTTTATTGATTTTCACATGGAGTACATAGAGGCATTGGCAATGCAAAAATTTTCTCAAAGAAAACTCTGCACAAAGCTGAGTTGGAACTTGGAAACTCATATTATCAAAAATCAAATCATTGTATCACCTTTTCTAGCAACTTTCACTGTTCAGGTGGTGGAATTGTCATTTGTTCTAACTGATGTTGTTTGACTTGAAGATTTGTTAACATTTCATGATTGAAATTGGAACCTGTCTTGAATTCTTCAATAAATTTTGCATTCAAGGTTATCAGTGGTTCGATGGAATCCAAATAGTTCACCACATCTAGGTTTTGAGGAAATTGGTCCAAATCAATCTTCCTTGCACCCTCCATCTTCTTTCTAAAATCAACCTTTCCAATGAATCACTCATTTGTGTCAAAAGCCTCTGGAAAACCAAGCTCTGTGAAGTTACTTACCTTTTCATCCACCTTCTTCATCTTGTCTTCAACCAAATTCCTTTGTTTCACACATTCTCAAACACTTTTCAATGATAGATGACAATCTCATTGAGGTAGCAAGCCGATTATTAATCCCTTTTGATTTCAAATCACTTTCACTGGCTTTGTAGACTGTTTGTTAAACTTGATTTGCAGATTTCTCTAATGCCAACACATTTTTGTTGTCCACTAAATATTTGTTGAGCTTCTTATAATGTAGTTTGATAGCATCAATCAATTGAAATATGTCACACAAATGATCAATCCTCTGCATTATTTCATCCCAAATCTTTTGTTTCATATGCCTCATTATTTATCTACAAAATACAAATAACTTATTTTGAAAAGAGTTAATTTCATTTTTTGCTTCCATCAACTCTTCCTCCGATCTTTCATTTCTTTTTCTCTCTTTCTCCAATTTTTGTTCCCACTATGCATTTCCATTCGCAATGCTTTGTCTTAATTTTTCTGAAGTGGATTTTTCCTCATCATATTTCTTGTTGCTCTCATCGAGCCTTTGCTTCAGTTCATTCGCTTCTCTCTCATTTTGTTTATCCTCTTTTCTTGTTGATGTAGAGATAAACTTTTTTATTCTTTTTTCTAATTCATTGCTCTTGTTATCTGTTGCTTTCCTCTTTTCTTTCTCATTTGCTAGGTCTGCTTGTAACTTTTCTATTTGAGTCTACAACCCTTTTTTTCTCTCTATATTGCTTTAGAAATGATGTGTACACCAATTCATTGTTCTTCTTTGATACATTAATTTTATCAGTATTTTTTAGTCCAGAAAAATCCAATTGAAAACTGATCACCTAGAATTCAAATTGATCCATCTGATTTGTTGGTTTATTTTGAACTGTGGGAACAACAATTGTGTAATCGATGATTTCTTTATTTATGTCAAATGTGGGTAATACCATGGTTGTTGCAGGCTCTGAAGTTACATCAGACACACTCTCCATCAGTTGCTTCTTTTCTTTTTTATACAAGTTTGATTTCTTTTTAAACTCTTCAATGTAATTAAAACCTGGGGATGCATGAACAATGGAATGCTTGAATGACGAAGGAATAGGAGTAATTGCAGTAGCTAATGATGTCACAACCACACTAACTAGCAGTGGGGGAGTGACTAGAAATAAATCCTTTGTGGTGGATCCACTGGTAGTGTGACTTGGACTTGTCAAAATACTTTGTCACTTTTGTATGCCTTGATCACATGGTGCTTGTGTGGTATCTTGTATTGTTGTCCTCTTGTGTGTAATTTGTTGTTGTAGCACATGTTGACCACTACTAGTACTACTACCCATACCATCGCCACCAATGGAAGTATTCATCATCAATTTATTTATCTTCATGTTCATCGGGATGCTCTATATTTCACAATTTTCTAAACTCATGATCTTCTGCGTTATCTCCATACTTTGCAAGAGCTCTTGGATCACCTAGCTCCTTCCTCATAGACCAAAAGGTAGTAACTTTTGATTGTGACCAATTTTTATCTATAACTTCCTTATCTAGAGAATTTGGTATTTTAACTCTACTAGATCGTTTATCACTTTTTTCATAAAAATTGTTGTACCTCCTGATTGTCTTTCGATGGAATGCCATAATTTCTGCTAACAATTGTTCAAAAGAAATACCTTTCTCAACAACACGTTTCTCCATTGTTATTTTGACCTCATCCCAAGAATCTTTGTTTCTCAAGTTTTCAAGCAAGGGTTTAATTTGATGTTGAATTCTACTTGCAACATTCTTATTGGCCACAATCATTGATTTAATTGTCTCACATGGATCATACTGCCAATGGCAAACAACATCAAAATTCAAAAATTCAAAAGATCATGTGCAACACTAAATTCTTTTCTCTCGAATGTGAACCCTCCACATGAAAAAGGTAAAGAAGGAAAATAGGTCTTCTTCTGTTGATTGTGAAAGTGTAGTTCATTAGTACTCTTCATCTACCTTACATATTCCAATGCAAAAACCCTTTCTGTCACATGTATTGGAAGTTTGTATGGCTCTACTCTCGATCCATAAAATCTTAGCACATTATATTCTTCCATTAAGTACAAATCAACCAATTGTATTTCTTTTCCTAGTTGAATGAAATTTCTACACATGGACATAGGCACTCTAGGCATTAGAGTATTTGTAATTTCTTGATGCAATGGAGCCAAAAAGTAGTCTACAAAATGATCAAGTAGTTCCTTCAATAATCATGCATCCTTATCTCAATGGTCCAATCATATACTGGAGCCATTTTCTTTTCCTAAGCATTACTACTATAGGGTTGAATCTGAAGCTTGTTGGTCTGAAACATTGGACTCTAAATTTGAATAGAAAAAAATAGCACAAGTAGGTTGTCAACCTAAATGTCTTGGTGGAACCTCCTTTAATCATTAAAAATTGTTTATGCATGGATTCTACAATGTGCTCAATAAAATTATATTTGACATGTGGAACACCATAATGGATGTTATATATCATTTCAAGGAGGCTTGCACCCACTTCTCAATTGCTATCTAGTCAGAGGAAAAATGCTAGCATGGAAATAGTATCCTGAACCCATGGTCTAAAAATATCAAAATCATAAGGAGGCTTATGACTAACTTTCAATTTTTTTCTAACTTGTATGTTATCCTGAACTATTTTATTTATGAAATATTTTTTCTCCCTTCCATCCACTACATCATAATCACTAGCAAGCTTTTCTAGGTCAATGTGGACATTTCCAAAATCTTCGGTTGTAAACCCCAACACTTTTCCAAGCTCTTCTGCATTAATGGATAACAATTCTTCTTTGCTAACTTTATTAACAATTTCTCTTTTATTATCATCATAATTTTGGGCACAAACCATGATAAATTTTGGGCAAGGGAAAACCTGATGTAACATCATGCACCCTAATCCAATTACCCACAATGCACTATAATTATTAACTTGCATTTACTTTGAATCCTTATTCTCAGATGAAAATATAAGTTTTGAGGTACGCCTACCATAGATTTCAAGATCATAAATATCATGGTATTCATTAATGAAACCTAGGGTTTTAAGCAATATAGCATAATGTATTTTTTTATTCGACATTGCTCTAGTGGTACTGGTGGTAGACACGCTTATACAATGTGAAATTGTGAATTCCCTCTTAGTCCTCCTTAATTTTTCTTAATTCTTAAGTCTCTCAACCCTAAACCCAAACTTCAAAGTTTGACAAAATAATATTTTAAGAAACGTCAAACGATGAAATGTAGCTGCAAGAATTCTTTCACTTACCCAGATTTTGATTCTTGAAAAGATTAATGTTGACAGTTGTGGAAACTGGAATGGCTTTGTTGGAAGTGGAACTATGGAATCCAAAACAGGGTGGTGCACTACAATGAGCAATCTGAAGACTGAAATATCCCCATGTGCTGACCCTCTCACTTAAAAATAAAATCACTTAGCAGTAGAAAGTGCTTTTTTTTGAACATTAAAGTGAATGAAACGTCAACGTGTTGCTTCCGGACTACACAATTAGTACATGGCTAGCAACATTTAGAAATGCACAATTAGTAGATGGCTAACAACATTTAAAACAAGCCATTTAGTCCTACATTGACAACAAATTCTAAACCGTTGATCTTTTTAATCTAACAATTATAGGGTGATTTCATAGGTTTAAGTTTGCAAGCCTAGTGCTCTGTGCATTTTATTTTAGAATGCAACTACAACCATACATCAAATGTTCATCGAATGGTTGAAACTTGAGTAATTTATGATATTAACAATAAACATGTGTTTTAAACTTTAGTGTGCTAGGATTGACATCAAGGCCAAGGGGCTGGTAACTTAACATTGCAAAGGACTTAATAAAATGAATAATGATACCGAGAACTGAGGGAGAAGGTCAACGACAAATTAGAAATCAATAACATTTCGGTAAACCCTAACAAGAGTGACAACTTTTAGTGTTTATAATTTTTTTGTCAATTTGATGACAACTTTCTTTTTTCATTTGTATTGCTTTATGTTTTACTTTTAAATCTGCATGCAATTATTTCATAAATAGATAATACTTAATTTTGTAAAGGAAAAAATAATAATTTGAATAGATTCATAGACACTGAACTCTGAAAATAATTCTTTACTGTAAATGAATAACGAAGAATAACACAACACAACTATTTATTTTATTACAACTGAATTACAATGTCACATTAATACATATCTTTTTAAATATGAGTAGAGCATGCAAGTGCCAAGCTCCTGTTTTGTATAAATAACATATTTTACTTTACATAATACACATACAAATGTAAGAGCCAAGCTTCTACTGGACTACTGGTGACAACGTAATACAAATTTCGCTCTGAAAATAAATGCATGGTGATGGGACTTGTCGGGTCAACCATGGGCTCTGAAAATAAACGCATGAGACTTTCCTGGGAAGGCATGCACACTCAAGATAAATGCATGGGACTTTCCTAGCGAACAATGTTGGGGAAATGGGAGCTATGAAGATACAAAATGTACTTATCCCCTTTGAGAACCAGAGTCATGCAAAAGATGAGGGGTAGTAAAATTGCTCTCATCTTTTACCTGCAACCTCCATGCATTGAGATAACACTTATCTCCATCAAAAATCCTCATCCTGGTTCAAAACCTATCTGAGAAGTCAGGTCAAGTAGATCAACTTCTTCCCAATTCCACCAATTCTGAACTTGAAGGAAATTGGTCTTTTACTTTGTAACTACATAACTGGAGATAAGAGAATTTAGACTATCCCCAATAATACCACATCATCTTCTTGAATCCTTATTAACCCTACAAAAGAAAAACTCTTATGACAATTCAAAACATTACACTCAATAGTAAAGCCTTTATCCTTCAACGAATGATTTCAGTTGTGCTCACTATCCCTATTTATGGGCCACTAGTGCCACTACCAGTATGATCCCTATTTACTTGTGAGTCATGACTCATGTCATGTGTGAGGTTGGGTATAATGATAATTGTGATTCATGCAAACCAAAAAACCAACTTAGTCGATTCATGTAACTTAAGCCTTACATTTACAATTAAAATGTTTAATTTGATTAACATCTAGCTACATGCAAATTGTACCTCAAGCTGACAAGTTGTCAAAATTGCTAGTGCCACTCAAACGATATGAAATCATTATAAATTTTGTTTCACTAGATCACTAGATTAATGACATAATCATCTACAATTCTACAGTACATGTGCAATTTTCAATATAAAGCTATCCAATCGATCACTTCGGATTTTCATATGGAATTAATCTATGCCGCCGCCTACAGCCCCATAGTACCACAACCACACTTTCTTCAAAAAGATTAAGAATTGATTCAATTGAATAAATGAAAGGTAGAGTACTTTGATGCATTGAAAAGAGAGCATTAAATGACTTGTTTTACCTTACTCATTATCAATGTCCACTGATAAGTCACAATAAATTTTGCTCACTTATGATCATAACTATATGTTGATAATTACTATTAGTTTTAAAAACCACATTTTTATATTGATCAAAGAAAAAAGGATTACAAGAATGGAGCCATGAAAAGTATTTTTATTCAAGTAGCTATTGATAAAGAATGAAGTGCATAGTACATAGCCAGCCTGGCCAAAAAGCCACTAACTGTGACAAAAAACTAGTCACAAAATATATATTACAAGAACTATTACATTGTACAATAAAATATAGACACGTGACATGTGACACAATTCATTACTATTTTTCTTTGTAACATTAGTTGAGGCCATCAATCAGGTGTTTGAGTAGAAGGTGAATCAAATTTAACAAAGTAACAGCAAAGAAGCAAAGAAAATCACCCAAAACCTTCCTCCAAAACTCTAGACTCTTTAATGATCCATTTTTCATATCACATAGCAAACCCCATCTCATATTAACTAGGGCAAGAGCCTACACTGTAGAAGCATGCAATTCCACTTTCTAGAAGATTCCACCAATAGGCACTAACCCATTTTCAAAATTGTAATGCTCTAGTGAAAACTTCAACGAAGAAATACAGTAACTGAAAGGCTGCAAATAACATATTTCCAACGTCTTCACCAAATCTTTATCGAGCAAAATGTCCATGCAATTGGACAAGAAAGCCGAAGCTACCTCAGAATATAGAGTACGTGGGTTTTTTTTAAGCCATTCCCTACCCACAATTATTCTTATAGCATCATCAACCTACACACAAGGAATTGTAAAAACCATACCCAACTTTCATTTGTCATATGCATCGTCCCTTCTTTTCTCCCAAAAACATTTGGGTACCATGACACACCATGAAGAGTCCATAATATCATAGTTAAATTGAGAATAGAGAAGAAAGAAATCAAAGCCAAATATATTATAAATGATATGAAGAACATCAAGTTGGTGAAGTATATATAGAAGTTAGAATGAGGACAATGGCATCAAATACTCACACTTAACATTTAATTCACCACTACCATTGATGAGACAATTAACATATAATTTGCCACTTGAATCCTTAATCATTGATGTGACAATATTATTTCAAAAAAATTGTGACAATATTATTCCAAGTTACCCACGAGAAAATCCACGTTTCAACTTTTGACCTCCCCACTTCCCCATTGGGTTTAACTCTTGTGCAACTTTCAACAAAGGGGAGGCAGGGAGCGGCCCAGATTAAATCTAGCACTTCACATTTGTGTGCTCTTTACCTTAAGACCATTCGCCTGTGGATAACCCTCAGACCGGATGGATGACCCATATTAAGATGTCTTTCTTAACTTTAAAACATGTGCTAAAAAGGCTCCTTTAGTAGTGTAGGCTTTAACACTAGTTCCTTAATATTTCCTTAATATTTCACACCTTGCTATAGTTCCACGTGGCACTTCCCCGCCTCCCTGTTGAGGGACAGGAGATGTAGGTGGGTCCCCTGCGGGCTGGTGGGGAGTAGTCAAGGTTGACCCACGTCACCCTATCTTGACCTTTCATTTCTCAAACCCATCGTTCACCTAGGTCGAGGGGTCGGTCACCATGATGACTCCAAATGCTTAAGTCATAACTTAAGCAACCTTCAATTGCCAGTAGCCAGTCAATGATAACATATTATTTTGGTTGTTTAATAAGTAATAAAATGTCAACCATTGATTTCTGGAAATCTAATGGTTCTAGTGTTCTTCCTGAGGTTTCAATTCACAAGTCTATTGCTTCAGAGATTTGCTTCCATAATGCAACTATAGTCATCCATTGAAAATTCATTGAACAATCGTGTGTTATATTATTTTGCACTGACATCTAGCTTCAGACATAATAAATATGTTGACACTTGTCCCCATTCTAGACACTTAATGAAGGAATTTAAATGTGTGGAAAATTTTTCCCAAAATTTGATATTTTCGCCAACCACACTATGATTTTTTATTGACATACCAATTTATTTCACCATTGATTTTTTTTATTAGTTTGAATTTGCCATTTATTTTTTATTCATTTGAAAATAGGTTTAATTCGCCAATGAAAATATATTTTTTTGGTTTGAAGAAAAGTTTTAATCGTAACAAATTTTTTTCTGTTTTGAAAACAGGTTTATTCGCTAATGGAAATATTTTATTGGTTTGAAAAAAAAATTTAATCGCCAATGAAATTATTTTATTGGATTAAAAAAATTACAATTCGCTAGGATTTTCCACAGAATTCTAGCGATTAGAATAGATTCGCCAATTGAGATTATTTTTTTCCCGAAAAATGAAAAAATTCGCCAATAAAATTAATACTTTTATCGAGAAGTATACAAATTTGCCAGGATTTTACACCTTCGCCGAGGGGGGGGGGGGTTCTTAAATTTATCCCTGCACTTAGTCATAAAATTTCCTACTTCTCCATAATTAAAACACTTTAAAGGTAATTTTCCTTTATACTTACCGAAACCTCTTTGTAGCTTTTTGACAAAATTTGCTTCTTCTAGATTTGATCCAAAATTAGAATCTTGATCAACTTACTTCATAGACACTCTAAAAGCAGCCTCTTTCCTTGTTGAATCTTCACTTTCAAATCTCATCTCAAATGCAGTCAAAGTTCCATGGAATTCAATCAATTTTAAAGTATTCAAATCCTTAGCTTCCTCAATAGTAGAGATTTTAGGATCAAACCTTCTGGGGAGAGATCTATGTACCTTCTTCACAACAATCTTCTCTTCCAAACTCTCACCAAGACCTCAAATATGGTTGACAACTTCATCAAATCGAAGCATGAATGTAGAAAAGTTCTCATATTCTCTCATCTTCAGACCTTCAAACTAAGCTCTGTAAGTTTGCAACTTTGCCTCTTTGACTTTGTCATCACCTTCATAGATTATCTCCAATTTATCCCATATGCATTTTGTTGTTATGCACTTCATCACTTTCACAAATTTAGAATTAGTTAATCCACATAAAATAGCATTCCTTGCCTTAGCATTGAGTTCACAAGCCCTCTTTCCGGCTTGATCTCTAGGAGGGTTTTCAAGAGACTCATATCCTTCTACAACTGACATCCAAATGTCCATCCCTAAAGCCATCAAGTATGATTCCATCCTAGCCTTCCAAAAATCAAAATTGGATCCATCAAATATCGGTTCTTTGTTTCCAAAAAAAAATTTCCCATGCCATATCGAACCTACCTTAAGTTTTTAGGCTTCTTCAAAGGAACTTCGCTTTGATACCAATTGAAGGGCACACAATGTACTGAGAGGGGGTGTGATCAGTAGATCAAATTTATTTAAAACTCTTAAATCAAATGCAAATATAAAAAATCACACTTAACCAAAGAAAAAAGTTAGTGATCAAGGAACAACATAAGCATGCACATTTGCACAAATGAACACCAAATATACATGAAAACCTAGGATGGGTAAAACCATGGTGAGAAAATTTGCTTGGATCTACTATCCAAATCCAACCTCACAATGCAAAAATATACAAGTGAAAGTTACACACTGAAGTAGGCACCAACCTACCAAAGACAACAATCCCCTATTGTGTTTGTAGGCACCAACCTATTGGAGACACCAATCCCCAAATGAAATAATACAACAGGTAGAACACCAGTCCTACCAGAATACAATGATAAAGTTGTAGATCTTCAAAGTAACTCAACACGTGCCTGAGTTATAGCTAACACTCTTCCTCACTATGTATGATTTTTTGATGTAGGTACATATATTGGAATGTAATTATCCTTTTATCTTCACCACCTTCTCTGTTGTTTGCACTAGTGACCAACTCTACTTTACACAAATGTAATTATAATTCATGCGGTCGTACTTAGATACATATTTATGCATCTAAACATTTGAAATATATACTTGAAATTACATTAACACTCTTTTACATTAGCAATGGATGCATAAATAGCCAAGCTGGCATAGGATGGACCTAAATGTAAATTACATGAAATGTGTAGTAGGTTGGTCCACAAAAAAAATTTATTACTGCTAAAAGAACATGATATCATACATTTCCATAGGAACCTTAAGTAGGATCAATTTTAACACCACACACAAGATTTGAATTTTGCACACAACTAGTTGTTACTGCGCATGCCTTGAACTTCAACTGGTTGTAGAAAAACACAAAGAACCTTCTATTGTTTCAATCTTTTTGCATTTTGAACATATCTTCTAGAAACTCAAGAATTTGATAATACTAGTGTAGAAATACTCTCCTTCCAAACCGCAAAGGAAAAGTGCATTTTTTAAAGAAATGCTGACCATAATTGTATTGCTAGAGAAATCTCTCTTCCCAAAAGCTATCCTTGAATAAAAAAATACTAATATAGACTTTCAAATCACCACATACATAAAGAACAAATGAAAACAAGATATTGCAAGCATACAATAGCAACTGATAATATATTTCTTGATTTTGTAACTTGATAGTAAAATTACCAACACTGAATAGACTAAACTTCTAACATACAACACTTTAAGTCAAAGGGAATATAATGATAATTCAAAGTACTCCTACAATCTCCTTCATCCTTGACAAACTTATGACTGCAAACTTTGTCATTGCTGATATCCTTTGACATCAATGACAACCTATGTTCAATGAAAATGTGGTACTAAATGGTGCTAATTAATTAAATTTGGATAAATTCAAGGACATTTAGGATCTTTTTGGTATAGGAAAAGGGAAACAAATTTTTTGGGAAAACTTGATCATAATAGATATATATACATCTAAGAAAAAACTAAGGAGACAATGAGAACAAAAAAAGTTTTTACTATAGTAATAACAAGGGTGGTCATAAGGAAGAGAAGGTCAAGGAGTGTACCTTTTGTGGGAAGCCAGTTTATTTTAATGTAGCTCATTTAAGTAAAGGAAAAGATAAGTGGAAAATTTGAGAAAATTAGGATCAGAATTGAGATATTTATCTAAGAGCCAAGTTCCGACAATGATGAGGAGAACAAGAAGAGTTTTCATTGTGGTGAAAACTAGTATGATCATAAGAAGGAGAATAAGAAGTTTTAGAATGCACTTTTTGTGTAAGGTTGGACATGTTGAAGATGATTGCTATAAGATTGTAATGAAGGATATTGTTGAAGAAATCAAAGATAAGACATGGAAAGCAAAATAAATAGGCAAAAGTATTATTCTTTAGTTTACACTTCTCATTTTTAATACACAAACTTCTAAATGTGATTTTATTATAGTTTTTTTTTCACTCATCATATGGAAAAGGATGGTATCTTGTTCCAAAAAATCTTTTGCAAACTCTTCCAAAATATGATTTTGATCTATTTCTCAACATGCCAAGGGTTTTAAATTGCATGTCTAGAGCTTGTATTTGAGACATCACCTTAGTTAATTTATTCTATCCCATTACTGAACCACACGAGATTGTATAATTAATAACTTGGACAATACATCAAAAACATACCTACTAAGTCAATTATAGGTTCAACTATTGGATTCTACTTTGTTCACATCAACATCCAACTTCTTTTTCTCAATAATTATTTAAGTTGTTAGGAATAGGGTGTTGTACACTTTGCACAAGAATGAATTATTTTCATTATGTAAAATAAATTAATTTTTTGGTGCATCTTTAGGAGATGTGTTTAGCCACATTAAATATTTATTTGAGTTCACTTGTAAAGTTGCATGTGACATTGGTTAGATATTTTTTGTTTGAACTGCACATGAGAAATATTTAATATTTGGGAAACTTATTAAAAAAAATTAAATGTGGGGTCAATGGTTTTGATGCACATAGTTTTACCTTACCCCTTAGTTGTTTTGTGTGAGCTTGATTCTATAAAAGAAAGCACATGTTTAGTGGTTGAGGTTAGTCGGTCAGTGGTTCTGGCTTGGCTTTCATTGTACATTGAGTTCTTTTTTTAGAGTACATATGTGAAGCATGACATGGGATGTATGAATACATGGTTGGACACATGGAAGATACATTGTAGGAGCTTGGTGTTTCATAAGTATTCATGGAGACTCTGCAAGTGTATTGTAATGTTTTTCCCTCTTGAGGGTTTTTCTAGGGTATATCTCGTGTTATCTTGTGGTATGTCTTTGATCTTTGCATTATGGGTATTTTGTAAATTTGCACACATGCTTTTCTTCATGGAGTTATGTAGGAAATAGTTTGATCAACTTATATGAATTTCCTAATAGAGGCAATCTAAGGCCTTGAATACTAAGAAAAAGGTTAATCACTCTTCCCTTTTATTATAACAAGCCCAATAGTGCTTCTTAACACCACCTAACTTTCTATACATAGATATTATCCAAGTGATCATCTAATGTAGCTACCAAAGATCTATCTTTGCTTAGGACAAAACCACACCATTAAAACATAATCAAGCTATGTGGACTAGGCCACATGCACAACCCAATCACAATTCTTCAAACTCTTTATCCTCGACCTTCTCAAATCTTTGATACCAAATCAAATTATGGATTCCACTCATCTCTCTCACAACATTCAAAACCCACATTATGTCAATTTCAAAATAAATAATATTGCATCTCAATCAACTCAATTTATTTATATCTTAAATTTACCCAATTCTTATTTTACACTTTTTTATTTATCTATGTTTTTAAACAAAAAAATCAATACTCGACGAAACCTACGAAACACAATCCTAACATACACCACTATAACCTCCATAAAATATATTTTATTCCTCATTAACTATAACCCTTTGTTGTCAATATTGGCATGGCATGATGATTTAAAGGTGGCGTCGTTGTTCTTGCCACCAAGATTCAAACCCCATTGAGATGGTATTATTGAGTGGTTATATTGGGGATAAGGTCCCCCATTTGTAACCTCAATGTCAAAAGTGTTTACCCCTATAAAAAAAAAAAAAAAAAAAAACCTTTGTTCAGACAATCGATGTGGTGTATAATTTTAGAATACTAAAGCTTTTTCTTAGTCACATTTCTTATAGTTTTGCCTCCCATTATCAGAACTCTTTCTTGAACTCTAAGTTCAACACGTGGACCACATTTAATGTTGTACACACTGTCTAATCAGTTGCCACCTAGGAAGTGTTTCAGGTTTCTGAAATCACAATCCACCCCAAACTATGTGTTCTAATCACGGCTGTGACCTTCACACTAAGCGAAAACCCACAGGCTTGCGTCTGCACAGATCTAGATCATATACGTGCCTTACTCATACTGATTTCGTGGAGAATAGATTAAGTGGCATAATCGGATACGTCCACCTCTGTAACAAAATCATGCCAATTGTTCTTCCCTCTTTGGTTGCTTGTCTGGCAGACGGGTCTGCAATCAATTGAAGTAATTCTTCAAAGTTTGAAGCCTTTTCAGGTTCCTGGTTTGTAAAGCAACTTGTGGCTGAAGAAGAAGATCTGATCAAGTTTCATAAGTGTACAAAACTTTGGATAAGCATGTTTGTGTCATAAACGGTCGTCATGTAGTTCACAAATATATATACTTTGTCTCTGTAGTTAGTTTGAATTACAGGCAATATGGAACTTCTTCTTCCCAAAACTTTGCTTATTCTTGTACTGTGAACTTTTTTTCATAGGACATGGGAGCTCAGTACATCTGTTGTAGAGAAAACACAGTGGGTGCAAGCAAGGGAGTTGATGAGAAGATTGAAGGTGAGCTCAGCTTGGACTCAGAATTTGTGCACATCATTGCAGAATCTGTGGGGAAAGCCAGAGATGATCAGATTGTTATAGACAAGTTCTGGCCATAAACAAGGCTAAAATTCTTCTGTCAGAGCAAGATTGCAGGGGAATAATAGAGGAGCTCAGAGTTATCAAGGGAGAGCTGATTTGTGTGGAGGAGTTGCAGAGTGTGCACAGAAGGCATGCAGAGATGCAAAGCCAGCTAGGGTTAGTAAAGACTAAGGTGGTTAGAAATATCAAGAATTTTAACAGGTTAATGAAAGGTTGGTCCATAGTGGCTGCCCTGGTTGGGGTGAGCACCCTGTATGTTGAACCACTCCTGGGAAAATGTATGTGAAGGAGATGGGTGGCTCAAAATCTGTGGGAAAATGTGATCTCTTGTTTTTTGGTGGAAGCTGCTGAATTTGAGACATTCAAGGGTTGTAAAGAGGTGGAGACCATGAGAGTGTTTGTTGATCAGTTTGCATGATGAAGCAGAACTACTAAGCATTGAATTTGGGGAAAGATATGGTGATTCTTGTGCTCTACTGGTGTCTACAAGATCTTTACAACAGGCAGCCTGAATTTCTTAGACTTTTGGAAGATTTTGAGAAAAGAGCAAACATATGTTTACAGTAACCATCTCAAGGCTCGAACCCTTGTTTCACAGAGATTGACTGCACGTTGTACTCCATTAATGGAGGCTGGTTTCTGCTTCATGAAATGAATGGGGCATGGTGCAGAATGGCCTGCTTCTTGAAATAACAAATTTGTAATTCTTTTTCTAGTGCTAGTGTTTTGACAGAGATACATCTTGAAGTATATTACAGAATTGTAATTCTCTTCTCATGGTGGTGTTTGACAAAGATATACAAATATATGGAATCAATTATTTTGATAGAACATGAGTCATTTGCCTCAATGATAGTGGGCAAGCTGATGTCCTCATTCAACTAACAAAAACATGTACCTATATACATCATACTGAATTGGACAGCTTAATAATGGTTATTCTTACATATAATGCAGTTCATTAGTAAAAAGTTAATTTTAGTTAATAAATAAATAAATATATTATAGGATATTTACTGGTATATATATCTTTAAGATACTTTATTAGCTGATAGGTTACATATAGTGTGAGATTTGAGCCTGAAATAAGTCTCAT
>VDFB02047397.1:117321070-117718215 GCA_007258455.2 Sequoia sempervirens
AGTAGTGTTGTGGAGGTTGTTGTTGTGGCGTCGAGTGTTGAGGTGGGATATTATGTTGTGGTTGGACCTTTGGACGCAAAAGGGACGCGAGAAAGGGAGATATGGTTTGGGCAGTAGGTTGAGATGGATTGCCTTGTGATTGGTAGGATGGTTGTTGTGAAGAGGCCAAAGTATTGTGTATAAGTTGTTGTGGATGAGAGGGCGGAGCTTGCGTAGGCATATTTTGTAGAGGGGGTTGTTGGGTTCCGCTCGGAATGTTCAGCTGGGGTGTGCCTTGTGGAGGTAATTGAGGCGGAATGGTAGATTGGTGAACCTGTTGAGGTGGTATGTTGGTGGTCCCGGGAGGCGGAAGCAGTGTAGCAAAGAAGGTACCCCCAATGTTGACTGGAGGTTGGTTGGAGCGGGGGGTGTGGTTAATGTTAATGGCAGAGGTTGTAGGGAATTTTGTGGCATGCTATAAGCGAAAGGATTATTGGGATCGGGCACCTGAGGTCCACCTATAATGGAGGTCAAAGCATGTGGGGGATAATTAACCTGATAAAGGACAACATTGCCAAATTCAGGTTGATGCCAACCCTCAACTGGAGGAACATTGGAAAAGTATGAACCTTCAGGTGCATTTTGGGACTCTTGGAGTACGTTAGATGGGGCACCCTTATATTTGGATAAGTCCACATTGGAGGGAGGTTTAACCCCCTTCTCAATCAAGTGGGCCAAGATTTCTTCCCCATGTTTCTCAAGCAAACGGTCAGTCATTTGCACATTGGCGGGGTTACTAAAATGTTCCTCAAGTGTGAGTTCAGGTTGGCTAACCATACTTTCTTCACCATGTGGCGAGTTATTCTAATTCTCAGTGTTAGAATGTGATGAAGTACCGTTATGAGGATCATGAGGGACATTGGTGCCCTTGTTGGGATCTGATGAGACATGAATTGTGTTTTTGGGATCTTGGGGGTTGCTTGGTTGAGCATTCTGAGCTTGACGGTCGACCATTTTCTTTGCCTGTGAACGGGTCAGAACGGGCATGCAAATGTGGGATGAGCGGATTAATGACCCTATCAAATGATTTGATTATGATTGGATAAGGCGTGATTTAGATGGGGTTTGGATTTGTATCAGATCTTGTTGGGATATATTGATTTGGATTGGATTGCGATTGGATTGGATTAGGATTTGGATTTGATTGGATCGGATTGGATTTGATTGGCTTTAGATTTGGATTTGATTTGGATTTGGATTGGATTGGATTGGATTTGATTGGATTTGGATTTGATTTGGATTTGATTGGATTTGGATTGGATTGGATTGGATTGGATCGGATTGGATTTGATTGGCTTTAGATTTGGATTTGATTTGGATTTGATTGGATTTGGATTGGATTGGATTGGATTGGATTTGATTGGATTCAGATTATTGGATGGTAAGAGATGAGAGGGAGACCTTGGGTTTGATCAAAGGAAGTTACCCTTAACAACCAAGAGCTTTAATTGATTAAGAGGGTGATTACGACACCGAGTCCACCCCAAGGTAGGAATGGATTGATTGGGTCGAAGATGATAACTTATGCCATCGAATTCGCCTCAAGATGGAGGCAAATTGATTGGGGTCGAAGCCAAAGACCAATAATCAACTTCAAGCGCTATAGTCAATTTGGATATCCACTTTGTAACACAAGGTTCGGATGGTTTGGCTATGGGTGGTGTTTGGGAGGTGTGAATGGTAAAGTTGTGATGCTTGTTAGGTGAGGGTATTGACTTGTAAATGGAGAATTAAAATGAAGAAGGTGGATCAAAGATGATTTGTGGAGAACGAATGGGGGTTTAAAAGGGTTAACGAAGATTTGGAATGACAGAATGGAGATTTAAACGGATCAAAATGGAGGCTTCGGGAGGCTTAGAGTGACAAAAATGAATGCTTAGTTTGATGGGATAATGGTTGGGAATGATTAAGTGGTGATTTAGAGGCTAGATGGATCCAAATGGGGTAATTTCGGGTGTCCAGGAGGGGAAATCCGCCCTTCTATAGCCAAAATTAGGGCATTGACAGCAAAATCAGGGGTGTAGACAACTTTCTACAGTAAATCAGGGGCGCTACCGCCTTTCTGTAGTAAATCAGGGGCGCTACCGTCTTTCTGCAGTAAATTAGGGGTGCTACCATGTTTCTGTGTAGGGCGCTACCACGTTTCTGTGGGGGGCGCTTCCGCGTTTCTGCGTGGGGCGCTACCACATTTCTGCGAGGGCGCTACCGCGTTTCTACGGGGACAAAGCTTGGTTTTTGATGGCAAAGGCTATGGCAATGACACAAAATGATAAAACAAGTCCAAAGTATCAAAAATTTGATAGATTTTTCACAAGATAACACCTCAAGCAAGCACAATCCTATTATCAATATTACGAGTATGGCAAGGCAAAGTCTTAATCTAGGATGCACTAGGCTTCTAGGGAGTCCTCGATACACTCTCGGTACGTGAGGCACAACCGTGAACACCAGTCCATCACAAGTGTGAGTCGGGAACCCCAGCGAGATACTGAAAGGCTCGGACCAACTCTTCACGTCTATCTAGGTATCACCCTAGCTTCGACGCTCCGCCAATTACGACGCAACTAGATTGGGGTACAACTTTCGTTCTCCCCCCTTTATATACCCCGCCGGTACATGTGGTTGGAATTGTCTCTTGGGGTGATGAAATCCCCAAGCAGGTCCCACTAAAAGGAAGACACTAACTATTTCCAACTACTCCCCAGGCTCACACGAAGTGCAAGGGAAAAGTGAAAACAAATCAATGCCCCCTTGGGTAACACAAAAGTAAACAACCACAACAAACAATGAGGTTTAATTCCCCTAATTAGACTATGTTTGAAAATAACAAAGATAATTTTTGAAAGTCTGATTATGTAGATGACCCTGTAAACAAATGTTAGTTGTCCTCTTTTTCGTCTTTGGTCAAATTTTGCCACAATATGCTGCAAAACATTAGCGAAAAATAACAATATTCTTGTCAGAACAACGTTAGAGAGTTATCACGTGAAAATATCAAAAAACTAGAGCAAAAACGAAGCCAAAACACCTATTTTACCTTCCAAACTGTGTTGTTTTGGGGCGCTACCGCGTTTCTGCTTAGGGCGCTACCGCATTTCTGCGAGGGCACTACCACATTTCTGTGGGGGCGCTACCGCCTTTCTGTGTAGGGCGCTACCGTGTTTCTGCGGGGGGCGCTACCGCCTTTTTGTGAGCTTTTCCTGCAAAATTCTTAACTCGAAGAGACATTAAATGCAAGACCCGTGTGTGGGTCCCACCGGGCGTGCTAGAAATGTATACCTTGGAATTTTTACTGTTCTAAATGTGTAAACTAACTAAGAAATGGAAATGACAAAATACCAAGGACACCTCAAGATTAGCCAAAAGAGTGATACAACGAAAAGGAATGTAAATAAAATGAAACACAAACAATTTTACCTCCCTTGGTGTTGATACCTTTTTGATTGGCCCTTGCTTGGATTGGTTGTGTGCTCCTTAGATGATTGCTTGAATGTCTAAATGCAAGATTGGAGGTGCAAATGATTAAAAAGATGGCTAGATGATGGTAGAGGATTGAGGATTTAAATTGGCATCATATAGTTATGAGAATGCAAAGTATTGGGGAAAGCAAATGGGCAACATGTAATTTCTCCAATCAAAAAGTGTTGGAAATGCCCTTGAGGAGGGGGTATTTATAGAAGAATTTGAATTCTCTAGAGAATTCAACAGTCAAGATTGCTCCAACAAGGCCAAGATGAAGGGCTATGGTGGGTTGAGAACCCACAAGCCCTCACATCTTGACATGTGGAGGGTGAAGTGGACAAGGGGATATGAGGTGGAGATGAGTTGTCAAGAAGGTACATGAGGTGGAAAAGGACATGCACCTTGGGGAGTGAGGAGATTTCCACAAAAAGGGATTTCTTGTCCCCAAGTGGGAGTGAAAAAGACATTTGAGGAATTTTGGAATTCCTCAAAGATCTACATGGGAAAATGAAAGGTGGTTGGGGATATAAATGTGAATTAAAAATTCACATTCCTAGGATGATCTAAAGGGTAAAAGATGGGCTCCAAAAAGGGTGGGACTTGGTCACATGTGGAGATTGTGACAAGTCCAAGGTTCTAGAAGCCTTGGAAGAATGGAATGTGAATTAAAAATTCACATATAAAGGAGATGAACCTAGGACAAATAAATGTGAATTAAAAATTCACATGGGAAAGGGGGTCAATATCCAAAAAGGAAAAATGGAAGAATTGACCAAAAAGTGGTGCTAAATTTAGCTAATGATTTTGGTTAAGGTTGTGCAAACATTGGATTAGGCTAATTAATGGAAGATTAGAGGCAAGTGGCAAATGTAGGAGGATGTGACATTAACCTCTGATTAAGAGAATGCACATCATAATCATGAATTAATTAAATTAATTCAGGTTAGAGCAAAGTTATGGAGGATGTGACAAGGAGAGAGAAAGTAAGGAATTTTAAATTGATTTTAGATCAAAAGGGGGAAAATGACTAAATTAAATAAATTAGCGTATTTATTTAATTTAGAGAGGAATAAGGTGAAAGATAAAGTATTAATTATTAAATTAAATACTTTACCGTTATGAGGCCAAAGGTATAAATTTAATAAATTAATATTAGCATGGTAGACAGGAAGACAGTAAATTTAATCATATGGAAGTGACTAAATTTAGATGTCTACAATTAGTTACTTTCAGTTTTAAGACATGAAGAATATTTAGAATGATTGAGTACAATCTGTGAAAAGATCTTTTGTAATCCTTCATGATATGCAATGAATGGAGTTAATTTCATGGGATGCGTAGAATCTACTTAATTAGATTTAGGTTCAGTTAAAGTGAGAACAAGTACTTGAGCAGGCCACTCAAGGTATTGTTCCTCACTTTATTTCAATTGTTATTTATGTTTAATAATTGTATTTCATTTATCATTATCTCATGAACTTTATGCAAGTTAACTAGAATATTCTATCTTGCTTATTGTTAATGAAGGCTCATGAATATGAATGTAATGGTTAACCAACAGTAGTCTAGAGGTTAATTTAGTTGAGTCATTAGTTTTATCAGTCTTTGAGTTATCGCAACATTATTTCATTAGTAACAGTTCAATTACATTCTAAGCTGTAGGTACCCATAGCCACTAGTTTTGGTTATATATTTTAGTATTTTGTAATTTTGTGAGTTTCCATCAAGTAGAATAACTTGAATAGGGTAGCTTAAGTAGTTTTGAGTCTCTGAAAGCATACATAATGTTGCACCATCACAAGCTTACAAACCTTGGGTTGATAATTTAAATGTAGTCTTAAGCAATGTTGAGTGGATTTTTTAGTCAGTTAAACCTCATAATTGTGTAGGTTCTACCAAGTTTACAATACATTAGTTTAGACTCTACATTTTTGGTGTCATTATCGAGGATGGTGCTATCTTCATAGACTTTTTTTCACAACTTTTATAGTTAACTTTTGTTTCTAGCATTGGGATTGTTAGACTTAAATATTTTTCCAACACCAAAGATACACCAACATTGTGCAAGACCGCTACATTATAAAGTCATATTACATGTATGTTGCGGAAGAGAGATCCCTTGGGTAGATCCCTTCCCTCTACATGCCAAGAAGCTATATCAGAAGTTGGTGAATCTAGTACTAAGAGCAAGGGTAACACTGAAGAAGAAATTTCCTTATCACCAACATCTAGCAAACATACAGAAGGAACATACCACACCATGGGAGATGCAGTGGATGATGATCCAAAACGTGCCACCTTTGAGTTCCCAATCACTAACCAAGAAAGGGCTACAGTGATGAAGAACATTCCTCCTTCAACCTTACCAGTCTTCTATGGGTTAATGACTGAGGACCCAAATACATTTCTCTTTGAAATTGATGTTTTATGCAGAAGTCATGATTATACTTCTAATGCTCATAGGCTCAAACTCTTCCCTGTAACTCTAAAGGATGAAGCCCTAATATGGTTCATGGGATTAGGTAAGGATGTTATTCCTAATTGGGACACTATGAAGACCTTGTTCTTAGAAAAGTATTAGGATTATTGTAGGGGACCTGATAGGAGGAAAGATGACATTTTTAGAATTTCACAAAAGGATGATGAGCCACTAGAGGATTATGTGGAGAGATTTCAGTTTGCTTTAAAGAAAAACCCACAAAATAAGTTGCCAAAAGAGTCCCTCAAGTTGGTCTTTTTGAGGGGAGTTAATGATGACTGCATGGATGCCTTGAACCTCATTGGACAAGGAGATATTTCTCAACTACCATTTTCAAAAATTTGTAAGGTCTACAAGAATTATTATAGGACCTTCACTAAAAGGCCAAGAGGAGATAGGATGTCAACTATTGGTAAATCATCTATAGGGTTTTTAAAGAATGAGTTAAGCAACCTATTATCCAACATGAAGGACATTATTAGCCACTTGGAAACTCAGTTGGATACTCTCCACATCAAGAAGACGCGGGAGGAAGTTGAGGCTATGCTCACTAAATATTTTCCAAGTTGTAGGCAAAGAAAAGCAAATTGCAAATGTAAAAGAGTGGCTAGTATCCAACAAGATAAAGTTGATAAACCTGATTTCTAGCCAATTGATGGAGATGATGGGTCCAACTCTTTTATATAGCACAAAGGAGGCCTTGGAAACAAAGTGAAGGTACGCCACAAGTCCCCTTCAACTTTAATTCATCATTTCCTATTGGGAATCAAAACGTTTCTAATTGGAACTCTCAACCCTAGTAAGCAAACCAAAACCAATGGAAAAACCCTCAATAATGGCCACAAGCTCAGCCAAATTGGAACCAACAGCCAAACCCTTGGCCACAAAAAAAATTCCAAGGTTCCAATTACAATCCACATTGGCCAACCCAGCAGAATTAGTGGCATTCTCAATGGGAAAAAAGCCAGCAATGGTAGTAGCAAAATATGAACTATCAAAAGCCTATGCTCCCTGCACCACAACAATAAGATTTAATGTCTTCATAAAATATTACATCCCAACCAGCCAAACAACCACAAATACTTGTACAACTTGCACCTAACCCTAACACTAAGCCTGTTTAATAGGCTTATTCTAACGAAGTTATGCAATACCCCACTTATGGGGTAGAGGTGAGTGATGCCCACCTCGGATCAGGAAAAAAACTTGCTAGACCTTTATCCCCTCAAATTACAGAGATGGAGGATAAGGAACCTATAGTTGAAGCTTCAAACAAATCACCTTTGGAACCTGAGTCAAATCAAGTACACCAAACTACCTCAATTCCAAAGCCACCTTTTCCTAAATGCCTAGCTATTCAAAAGCATCACACATAGGTTGAGACAGATATTTTAGGTCAATTAAAGGATGTGAACATCAAGATACGGCTCATCCAAGCTATCAAAGACATCCCTATCTATACCAAAACTGTAAGGGATCTATGTCTTAAAAACCAAGAAGAAAAAGGAAGGATCCTTAAACAATTCATGTCTTGGGAAACCTTGTCGATGTCATGTTAGGGAACATTGTTGTCCCTGAGTACATAGATCTTGGTAATCTAGCAGTGGATGTTAAGATTAATGGAACCATCATTAAGAATACTTTGATAGACTTGGGGGCAACAATTAATGTTATGACAAAAGAAACAATGCAATTACTTATGTTAGCCAACCTTATGCCTACACAAACTATTTTATAGCTAGCTGATAGGTCAACAATTAAGCCTGAAGGAATCATTGAAGAATTAGTCATTGTATTGGATTCTTGGGAATATCCTGCTAATTTTATAGTTCTACAACCAAAGGTTAATCTTGTAGGTTACCCACTTATCCTAGGCAGACATTCATTAGCTACAACCAATGCATTTATAGGTTGTAGGTCTGAAAAAATGATAATATCCAATGGGACAGTCACCAAAAACTTGGTTCTCTATCCTCCAACCCAACCTTATGTTGATATTGAGCAAACTATTTGTCGTATTTTGGATGAGGAAGATAGCTATTCTCTGCATACATTGATGATTATAGAGTGCAACCCTTTATTGGATGACCAAGATGAAGATGAGCTCATCACTCACATAATCCAAAATGACTATGGTAGGAGTCCACAGCAACAAGACTGCCTCATATGCCTATAAGACCCCTTGCAAATTATTATACCCACCAATTCTAAAGAAGAAATATCTCAGATATTTCATTAATTACTACCTCAATAATGTCTACCTATCATACCAAATCTTGATCTCTCATTTGTCCAAGAATCATCCAAGGAATTGGAAATCATGCCTGGAAAAATGTTAAACATAAATAATTCCTTGACAAAAGAGTAGCAAAATTCTTTGCACAAAGTGTTGCAGGCACACTTCACCGCATATGCATGGGATTACTATGATATGAAAAGCATAGATCTTGATTTATGTATGCTCATGATTTATGTCAATGATGGCTATAGACCCATTCAACAACCACATAGATGTATGAATCCTACCTTAAGGGAGATAGTGAAAGTTGAACTACAAAAACTCCTTGATTTAGGTTTTATCTATCCAATATTAGACAATGAATGGGTCTCACCTTTGGTAATTGTTCCCAAGAAAGGTGGAAAATGGAGAGTTTGTGTAGACTATAGGGAACTGAATACAACGACTAGGAAGGACCACTTTCCTTTGCCTTTCATAGATCAAGTACTTGATTCTCTAGCTTAGAAAAAGTACTTCTCATTTCTAGATGGTTTCATTGGTTATAACCATATTAAAATTGTTCCAGAGGATTAGGAAAAAACTACATTCACATGTCCTTGGGGAACTTATTCCTATTAGTTCTTCCCTCCAACTTATGCAATGCTCTAGCTACCTTTCAAAGAGCAGTACTCAACATATTTTCTAATTATGCACATGAGTGTATGGAGATAAACATGGATGATTTCACTACCTATGGTGAAACTTATGACAAAGCTCTCAATAATCTAGAAAAAGTATTAAAAAGGTGTAAAGAACACAACCTGTTACTCAGCAATGAAATTTTTTTTATGATGATGACACAAGGAATTGTATTGGGACACTTTATATCTAGTGCAGGAATTCAGGTAGATCCACACAAAATAGAAATTATATCTACCTTACTTGTTCCTCAAAAACAAAGAGATGTTAGGAGTTTTCTTGGCCATGCAGGCTACTATAGGCAATTTATCAAATATTTTAGTAAGATTTTTGGGGCATTATTTGTTTTATTGAGTAAGGACATTGAATTTGAATGGATGTCAGAGTGTCAACACTCTTTTGAAGAACTAAAGAAAGCCCTGACTCAAGCACCAGTATTAAGAGGTCCTAATTGGACTCTACCCTTTCATATACATACAGATGCTTTAGATTTTTCCATTGGAGCAGTTTTGAGTCAGAAGGAAGGCAAAAGAGTATGCAATTTATTATATCAACAAGAATCTTCAAGGAGCGGAGTTGAACTATACTATAAAATAAAAAGAGATGCTTTTTTGTAGTATATGCTATTAATAAATTCAGGCACTATATTATTGGTTGTTCAATCTTTATCCATACATACCACACAACAATCAGCTATTTGATGAACAAGCCATTAGTTGGGGCTAGATTGGTAAGATGGATGCTTCTTTTATAGGAATTTGACATTATCATAGTTGACAAACCTAGTAAAGAAAATGCAGTGGCAACTTTCCTGTCAATATTTCCAACACAATCAACTGAAGGAGTGGTGGATGATTCATTTCCTGATGAACACTTATTTTCTTTACAAGTGCAGGTACCTTGGTGTGCAGATATTGCCAATTATTTGGTTACAAGGCAGATTCCACCACACTTTTCTCCAAGGGAGAAGAAACAGCTAGTCCACAATTTTTTCCATACTCCTAGGTATCTGGTTATCTATTTTTTACTGGCCCAGATAACACTATGAGAAGGTGTATCAGGGAGGAAGAGATCTTTGACATCATGAAGGCATGTCATGATGATCCATGTGGGGGTCATTTTGTAGCAAAAAGAACAACCTTTAAGATCCTCACAATTGGCTATTATTGGCCAACTTAACACAAAGAGTTAGTTAAGTACACAAGGAGTTGTGATAGGTGTCAAAGGATGGGAAGACCAACCAAGAGTGATGAGATGGGCCCTTACAACCTCAATTGACATTGACACCTTTTGAAAAATGGGCTTTGGACTTCATTGGACCAATCTCACCTACATCCAATAACAAGGAATGCATCCTTGTTTGCACTAATTACTTAACTAAATGGGTGGAAGTAAGGCCTTACAATTTTCTAGAGATGGTAATGTAGCTAAGTTCTTGTATGAAGATATCTTTACTAGGTATGGAGTACCTAGAGAAATATTCACTGATCAAGGACCACAATTTACTTATGATTTAATCACCAAGTTGGTTGACAATACCAAATTAGACACAAGAAATCAACACCCTACCACCCTCAGGCTAATGGTCAGGTGGAAGTCACTAATAGGGAGATTGAAAATATTCTCAGCAAGACAGTGCAGCTACATAGGAAAGACTGGGTTGCAAGGTTACCTGAAGTAGTATGGGCTTACAGAACAACTTGGAAAACCACGACTGGATTTACACCTTATGAGTTAGTCTATGGTAAGATAGTAGTCCTTCCTATTGAATTTGAATATAAAACACTAAGGACAACAGTAGAAATATAAATGGATTTAATAGAAGCTCAGAAGGAAAGGCTACCTACTTTAAATGGTTGGATGAGATACGAATTGAAGCAATCCATCACATAGAGGTAGTTCAACAACAAAGGATGAAGTGACATGATCAGTAAATTAAAATAAAGGAGCTCACTATCGGGGACTAGGCACTATTATATGATTCACGATATAAAGACTTCAAAGGAAAATTCTAGTCCAGATGGTTGGGACCTTATGAAATTAGTAAAGTTTATCCTAATGGGGCAATCCAGTTACACACCATTGATGCAGTCAAATTTTTAATTCTTTTAAATGACCATAGATTGAAGTTATATAAGAATCCATTATAGAAGGATGATTCCATATTTTTCCTATTTCAGCAATATGGTGCTCTCAATGAACCAAATACATAATCTAACATAGAGTGATACTTCAACAACACATGATATACCAAGGACATCTAGTGACCCAATGATTGAGCTACACAACTCAATCTTTGAGATCACTTGGGATTAATTTCTCATTTACTATCACAAGCACACACTAGACGTTATAATAATGTTCACAATATCTTCAAAAGGACCCATTTATCAATATTCACAAAGGGTCCTGATACCATAGGGACCTGTAGCTTAATGTTGTCAATGTTCAGAATGGGCCCTAACACTATAGGTACTTGTAGCACCATCTGGAAGCCGAAAAGAAAATTCAAATTAGTTGGTGCCATATTTGTTGCAAGTTCACACACATTCATTTCATTATATCCACATGTAATATCCATCACTTCATAATAAGTACCAATGGCATAATTCTTTTATTGCCTGCTCGCATTTCAAATACTCAAGCTGTCAAATCGCCAGCTCATATTCATAATACTTGTCCCATCATTTTCACTCACCACCCACTATTTATTACCTTGTAGTTATAATCTGTCACATCGAATCAATGAATAGATACATTCTTTCCAATTTCCACATGTGGCGAATGGTTATTTCTTCAAGGCGGTTTAGGTATGCTATCATGATTATTATAGTCTTCTATAAAATTTCATTATATTTTTCATATTACTCCATGCATGTGAAATATTATATCACTAATTACCAACATTTCATATTTAAACCACCTCCAAATCATAAATGTGAAGTGAGGTCACTCCATCAATTAAGTTGGGGAGAGGGTACAACCTAGTCAGTCTTTTCAAAATCTGCCACCTAAATTAAAATCAATGGATAGAAACGAGATGCAAAACCTTCTAAATTATATCTCATTTTTGTTGTCATTTCCAAATTGCTAAATTTTACACCCTAATAATTTGAGCTTAAGTTTAAAATAGAGTTGGGAGTCAAACTTAGAACCTATTCATGAGCTCGAATTAAGTTGGTACTGAGAAGGGAAATTTGCAGTATGGTATGCCAATAAAGATATACAAAAGAACAAAAGGGAATTGAAGGTTTTTGAAGGTGGTAGGAAATATTGAGTTAAATTTCAAAGTAGGATTGAGTGCAATGAATATAGAGGTAAGCCAAAATGGGAGGTGATGTCATAAGAAGGGAGCCAGTAGCTCACTAGAAAAATTTGGAGGATGCAACAGTTTTACCCATTTTTACCAAGGTTGGTTGGCTCAACTACTTCTTGAAGTTAACGAAATTTAGTGATGACATGACAAGAAGGTTTGCATCTACTCTTGACTATGATGAAGCTATGTTAAAAGGACTTTCAGTAGATGCATCTGAGACCACCACTACACAGGTCACTGGGTTACCAAGAACAAGGGTAGAATTTCCAGCACAAGCTGATGCAGTTGCAACTAGGGAAGAATTTTGTATACAAGGATAGGAATTAGACTCCTCACCACAAGGTATGAAGAGACTTTCCCTCCCTTGGTTATGGGAAAATTGTGCCTCTTACATTGTCAGATATATCACCTGTGATGGTAGGCAGAACCTTTTTGTATACAGTTCATTTCAAATTACTTAGTCATCTCAAGCATAATAAGTTAGTGAATGTACCAAACTTTTTGTACAATTTTTTGAAATAGATGGCCTTAGAATACCGAAGAAAAAAAATTAATACCTCTCTATCTCATCACTATTTAATTACCTTACTAATAAAGAGGAATTTAAGGATTCAATACCCACAAGTGAAGTGGGGGGACTTCAAGGATTGCATAGGTATTAATAGTTTGTTGGATGCACTTGTAGTACTTGAGGATGTAAAACCCCAAAATGAACCTATAGAGGAAGACCCTCACATCTCACATGTGGCTTCACCTGCTTGTAGCCAAGGTGAGCATGAGGAACCTAAAGAACCAAAATCTAGGCCACCTATAATTGAGAAATTACAATCTTCTTCAAGATCACATAAATCTAAGAGTCGGAGAGGAAGTGCACCTACCTCCTCTACACCCTCTAAACCAAAAGAAAGGAAGGATACTCTAAAGAAAAAGAAGGTTACTCAAAAGAAGAGAGAGGATGTTCTAAAGCAGAAGAAGGAGGATGTTCTAAGGCAGAAGAAGATTGTTCAAAAGGAAAAGAAGAAAATTGAGAAATAAATACTCACACCTAGATGCTCAAGTAGATT
This sequence comes from Sequoia sempervirens, assembly GCA_007258455.2. Taxonomy (NCBI): domain Eukaryota; kingdom Viridiplantae; phylum Streptophyta; class Pinopsida; order Cupressales; family Cupressaceae; genus Sequoia; species Sequoia sempervirens. Next base: position 117,334,348 of record VDFB02047397.1, read on the forward strand.
AAGGAAACAAGGTGCCATGAAGGAAAATATAGAAGAACCAGAGGAAGAAGAGAAGATCAAGGAACAACAATAGGAAGATTTCTTGATTATAGAAATAGACTCTGATGTAAAAGGGGATATCCCTAGCATGTGAATACACCAACAAAAAGGAAAAGATATGTACTACCAACTTCTTATTCAGAATCATAAGATATATTTACTGCTAAAAAATTATGGACAAAAAATCTAGATAGTCCCATTCATTGAGATTATGAAGAAGGTAATGAGCAATTTAAAGATACAAAGGAGGTTTACATATAAGAGATGTAAGGAAGGAAATCCAAGAGGCATTGGATAGGATTAAACAATTGGAGGAGTTAGTGAAAAATTATGAACAAAAGGATAAGGAAAGAGAAGAAAAAATGTAGGAGATGGAGGAGAAACTAGAGTTGTATGGCCATGGCACTAAGCTAGATTTGTTGGCATAGCTGGTCATCACCAAGACAGGGGAAAAAGAACTAGCAATGATAGATGAGAAGCCCTCTCCTATAAAAACTCTTGATTACCACACAACCTTCTCACTTGGCTACCAACTGTGGAAAGTGACTAATGAGCTTGCATAGGAAAAGGAGAAATGGAAGAAAGAAAAGGAAGAATATGTAAGGAAACTGGAAAAGAGAGACATGGAATTGAACTGAATAGCAATCAAGCTGGAAGAAATAGTAGATAAAGTTGTACAAATTGTCAGATGTAGACCTCCACCTAGAACATATGCATTATTTTTATAGGAAAGGTTTGTATGCTTTTAGTTTAGTAGATTAATTAGCAAACATTTTGTTGGTATGAGTAGAAATTCTGATTTTCTTGAAATTTTTGATGCTTCCACACCTAAAGAATAGGATTAGTTGTGTCAATTTTATTTACACAACTATGTAATACTTGATGAGATAGAATGAAACCCTTTAATTTTTGTGGGAGATCTTTAGATCAAAGCACTTGCCTCCTACTATAGGAATGAGTAGCTTAGGGGTGAGATCATGGAAGATTATTAGGAGAAAGAGAAATCCATTACATTTCCTATAAGAAAAGAGGCTAAAGACCCTGATGCAATCATTGAAGAATGGATGAAACTTATTAAACATAAGGGTGTGGGAAAGAAAATCATGAAACTCAAAAAGGAAGATTATGAAAGAATGCAGATGTTAGCTATGGGTATCAAACAATAGTGCTACAAGCATGTACATAATAGATGGAATAGTTTAACACCTGAATTATAGAGGAAAGAACCGTGTTCTATGTATAATTTCACTACTATGCTTCAGAGGGTACACAAATATATAGCAATTGGTGTCAAAAAAGGAGTTTACTAGGTACCATTCACCTCCATCCACCTATTCTTCTCTATCCAGTTCCACATTGGACTAGGGAGAGAGGTGATGAATGTGAGAAAGTAGGAGTTATTAGAATGAGGTAGTTTACAACATATCAAGGTTTCTATTTGAAACAAATTCAAGGGGTTAATACAATTATGGACCTGAGACAAATTACTTTGCAGTACAATCAGTATCCCTAGTGTTTTACTTGGGGATAAGCAAAAGGCTAGTTGGGGGGAGATGATAGGTCTAGATAATAGTTCATTTTATGTTGTTTTCATACATGTTTTGAGACATTTTTAGATATAATTTCTCGACAATTCTCCTATATTATACTATCCTTTCATATCTATTATGCAGACTTGAACCTAAAATATAATGATGGAATTATGGTTATAATATACTAGTAATGTATAGTTTATATGAAGATATGTATGGAATGTTGATGGAATGTTATGTTTTGATTGTGATAGTTATCCTTGTGTACATGCTTTATGAAATTAACTTGTTTGTAGCTGAAGGGGAACTATGGCACGTAGCCATTGCAGGATGAACCCGCAATAGCAGGAGTTTGGAACAACAAAACAAGGGAGTTCCAGATTAGACTGAACATGTTGCTGATTAAAGGCACTTGATGAAGGTTGAATGTGCATCATTATAACCAATTAATAAACATTGAAGAAGAGGTCTCCTTCACTTATGGTATTTTGACAAGTGTTTGTATGTTTACATGCAATTTTGTTTTGACAAATTTTTAGTCCTATTAGGATTCTTTTTCCTTTTTAGTTATAGGTTGAATAAATCAATCTTAACTCTACGTTGTAGTATCTGGGAGGGGAGTTAATGATTTCAATTAAGTTTTTGCTTTGAATAAGATTCCCTCAAGATTGTATATAGTTGTGGGTTGAATTCATAGATAAGTTAGTTGGTTTTTCAGTTTTATGTTATTAGTTACTTTCAATTTCAAGACATGAAGAATATTCTGAATGATTGAGTACAATCTGTGAAAAGATATTTTGTAATCCTTCATGATATTCAATGAATGGAGTTAGTTTTATGGGATGAGTAGAATCTAATTAATTAGATTTGGGTTCAGTTAAAGTGAGAACTACTTGAGTAGGCCACTCAAGGGATTGTTCCCCACTTCTTCAATTGTTATTTATGTTTAATAGTTATTTTTCATTTATCATTATCTCATGAACTTTATGCAAGTTAACTAGAATATTCTATCTTGCTTATTGTTTTTTATTATGTTCTATCTTGCTTATTGTTAATGAATGCTTATGAATATGCATGCAATGGTTAACCAATAGTACTATAGAGGTTAATTTAGTTGATTCATTAGCTTTTATCAGTCTTTGAGTTATCACAACATCATTTCATTAGTAATAGTTTAGTTACAGTCTAAGCTATAGGTACCTGTAGCCACTAGTTCTAGTTATATCTTTTATTGTTTTGTAATTATGTGAGTTTCCATCAAGTAGAATAACTTGAATAGGGTAGTTTAAGTTGTTTTGAGTCTTTGAAGGCATATATAATGATGCACCATCACAAGCTTACAAATCTTGGGTTGAAAATTTAAATGTAGTCTTAAGCAATGTTGAGTGGATTGTTCAGTCAGTTAAACCTCTGAATTGTGTACCAAGTTTACAATACATTAGTTTAGACTCTACAAAGAGAGAGGTAGTAAACAAGGATGTTCTATAAATAAGCTTTAAGTAGTTGTAATTTCCCTGCTTGAATAAGAAGTTTACCCTTCCATCCCACCAAATTATTTTGGACTATTTCTATGATGTAATTCTAATAATTGCTGCTAGGTTTCTTGGAAATTAAAGGAAGACCCAAGTAGGTAACAGGAAGAACAACATCTTGGCATTCAAGAATTCTCATAACCCTATCTTTCACAATCTATTAAAGAAATAGATTTTGTTTTTGTGATAATTTATATACTGGCCAAAAACCTTAGCACAGTCATTCAAAATAGATTTATAGTGGCCAACTTCAACAAAAGAGGCTTCTCCAAAAAGAACGGTATCATCAACAAACTGTTGGTGAGTAGTAGGAGGAAGTAGTAGGAGGAAGATAGGAAGTAGCCTTAAAACCTTTCAACAATTTTTGATTTGAGAGCTTTTCAATATTTCTCCCTAGAACTTTAACCACTATTATGAATAGGTAGGAGAAAGAGGTTCTCCTTGTCTTAAACCACGTCCACAAGAAAAAAATCCCTTGGGAACACCATTCACCAAAGTAGAACACTTAGGGGTAGTAATAAAAGAGGCAATAAGCTTAAGGAACCTTCCTTTAAAACTAGATTACTTGAGCACAACAATAAGAAAAGGCTAAGACACTCTATCATATGCCTTAGATATATCCAACTTCAAAGCCATCCCTAGTTTCTTATTGAGCTCCATAGAATGAAAAACCTCATGGGTAGAAACAACAACATCCAAAATATGTCTCCCTTTAACAAATCCTTTTTGATTCTCAAAAATCATTTTGTTAAAAAAATCTTTCAATCAGTTGACTATGATCTTAAAATATATTTTATAAGTTGTGTTACATAAACTTATGGGTCTAAAATTTTGCATTGAGAAAATAGCTTCCTTCTTAAGAATAAGAGCAATAAAACTAAAATTATTTTGGTTTAGAAGTCTACAAGATCAAAAGAAGTCCCAAGAAACATTTAAAATATCTAAGGAGACATCATCCCAAATTTCTTGAAAGAAAGTAGGAGGAAACCCATCTGGCCTCGGGGCTTTAAAAACACCAAAGGAGAAAAAAATAGATTTAACTTCCTGGAGAGAAATAGATTTGGACAACTCTTTAAGGTCTCGATCAGTAATCACTTGGAGAAGTTCCTCAAACTCCACTGAGCAAGAATCAAAAACCTTATGAAAATTAGAAAAGAATGAGACAACCTTATTATCAATTTCATCCTCAATATTAAGAGTTGTATCATATTTGTTAACTAAACATCTTATTATGTTCCTGTTTATGTGCTTCATGGTAAACTAAATCTTATTATGTTCCTGCTTATGTGCTTCATGATTTTTTCGGTTGTTTCCTTATTTCAGAATCTTGAATATTGTCCTCATTAGGTTTCTTTTCGTTCCACTTGTCACTTTCCTCTTTGGTATTACCATTCATTCCCTAGGACTCCTCTTGGATCTTTTGATTTAGGTCTTCAGGAGAAACAAAAACTGCACCATCCCCTCCAATAAAAATAATAGTAATTGTCTCTTGCCCTTTTGAGATCTAATGTTTCTATAACAAATCCTCAAGAATAGTACTTACCTAGAGATTCTAAGAGTCATTCAAAGAAACAGTTTTATCTTTAGGCTTTGAAGACTAGATATTCTTAGAACCTAGCTCCTCATTTTTATTATCAGAAACCTACCTTAAGTAGGTTTCCTTGAAATGACCAAACTTCCTACAGACTTGACAATATGCTTTGACATTTCATACTTAATAGGTTGAATCCATTTCCCATATTTTTACTTCAAGCCAAAAAAATTAGGAAGGGAAAAATTCACCGCCACATTAAAATAGATCCCAGCAAACACCAACCATGACTTTTGTTGTGTAACTTTATCCATAGCCAGTAAGTGACCAAAATAATTTGCAATTCTTTGAAAAATGACATAGTTCCAAAATTCTAAAGGGAGCCCAGAAAGGAAAATTTGGGTAGGAGCAACTGTACCCAAATCCGTAGAAGGGTTGAACCCTGGATTCTATTTGCAAAGTGACAAAAAATTCCTAAACCCATTATCAAATTCCCAAGCCCCCTTGTGGGCACCTTAATCAAATACTCTTACAACACAAAACTAAAAAGGAAGAGACCCTTAGACATAACACTAATGCTATTGTTGCCTTTTAACTTCCAAATAGAATCAACTCATTCTCTTACCTGGTCAATATTTGGATGGAACACAAGAAACTTTCCAACCAAAGAGAGCTTGAGATTATATGCCACTTCATTCATTAGTCCCTTTATAACTTCCACTTCCAAATCATCCATAGAACAAGAAACATTCACAACTTTATGCTTAGCCATACTAAGTGAGCTGCAACGAACCAATTTTTCCACATAAGAGATATGATCTTCCTCTAAGAAGAAGGAATACAAGCCATACGATAGATGAATAGGGGTCTTCCCACAAGTATGGTCAACAACCCAATAGAAGAAGATGCAACATTTACAAAAATAGTACCAACTTTAGGGACACTATTTTTGGATGGGGGAGCCCATTGGGCCCCCTCATCAGACAGACCCATCAGAGAAACCCTCAAGAATCTTCAAAAAAAATTGAAATTATAGATGCGTGTGATTCAAATAAATATGTTATGTCCTAACACATTTGATGAAATTATAGAAAAGGGTCTTACCATCAAAAAAGCTCTCATTGTTTTTGAAAGTGTGTTACAACTAGATGAAGCAATGTTTATTCAAAAAAGAATAAAGCATAGCAGTAGGATGCCTCAATCATTAGAACAAGAGGAGTGATGATGAGGACGGAAGTAGGTATGCCCCTTGAGAGGATATGCGAGTTTTAAGAACATGAGTATACTCTTGAAATGGATGAAGGGTTAGAGGATATAAGGAAGAGATGAAAGGATGGATAGGTTAGGATGAGAATATGGCTGGGATGAAGAAGCAAATATATTAAGGGATATGAATTTTTATTTGATTCAAGTAACCTTTATTTGATATAGCACTTGACGTTATGCACCAATGCATAAGGACCAAGGTGACGATGTGTCAAATGTATAGATGACTAACTAAAAAATAAGGGTCACAAGTAGGTATATATCATATGACACCATGGTATGAAAGACCATGATGTCATTATGGTTACATGATGTCATTTTGGTTACATGATGCAAGGACCATTATAGATGCAAACAAATGATAATAAACATAAGAAAGCAATCAATCATGTATAAATGATGCAAAGATAAACACATATTTCCCCTAGTAAAGTTAAAAATTGATTGATTGATTGATGATAGCAATGATATTATTGTTGAGGATGACAATAATACAAAGTTTGGGAATGATATATCCTAATGATGATAACTTAAGTAAAATAGATTAGGTTTTGCAATGAGGCTAGGAACAAAAATATTAGATGCTTTGGATGATGTGTTAGATTGTTTAGAAAGATTATGTGGATTATGATTGTGTGTGATTGTATGGACTACACTATGAATATTTTATTTGTGGGTGATTGGATTTGTTAGATTGTATTTAGGGTAGTCAATCACTCACAACAAATGATAAGGGAAAATCAGGTCCATGGGAAAAGATGAAATGATGGAAAGGTTGCTTAGATATGGGATCAGAGAGTGGAGGAGGAATGCTTGGAGAAATCATAAGTATATAAAGTATCATAGGAAGTGGATTTTATGACAATGTTAAAGAATATGAGAGGTAGTAGGGGTAATTAGAGGTGTTTCATGTGAGAAGACATGGTGAGGTTTCTGTGTTGGAAAAGATAGCTTGGTGGTTCAAGGTAGTGGAGGATTAATGAAATGGAGGACAGTAAGAGTGATGAGTTATAGAGAAAGTAAGGCTTGTATTGACCAAATCATGCTTGGAGAGTATTCCCCTATCTTTATCAATATTGAAAGTAAAAAGGGAGTATAGATTGGATATGATGTGATAGGTATGAAAATACAATAAAGTGGTAGATAGTATGTGATAGGTAGGATAAGAGAAGTTTGTCCACGAGTGTAGGGTGCTCATGAATGGGTAATTTATGCATGACACATGTTTTCTAGGTTTTCACCATGATACTTGTCAAAGGTGCCATAGGAATGTTTTCACCATTGGATGATTTATTTCTCTTTGATTTTTGATTTTTGATTTGTTAATTTTTTGTTGTGGATGTTTTTTATTTTATTTTTATGCTAGTTGGATGTTGGGATGGGGATGGATGGATTTGGATTAATGATAAAGGATATGTTGATTTTTATTATTATGGATGAGGGATATGGATTGGGATGACAAAATCAAGTGTCTATTTTGAATGTGATAATATCCTTTGTTGCATAATTGTCATGCCACTAATATATTGGTAGAAACCTTGAGGGTTTCTAAGTTGAATTCTCCAAAATATAAATAGGGTACCATCATAGCTCCAATGGTGAAGGATGTTGTTAAGGAAAATGAAATGGATGGGTAGAGGATGATGGGGATTAGGCGATAGCTAAGATTAAAGAAATGTGATGGTGGGTATAGGTGGGAAAGTGGATAGGGTTAGAAATATGGGTGGTTGAAAGGATGAGATGAGGGAGGCATGAGTAAATGTCATGGAACCTAGGGAATCACAACTAATAGTTTCACACACCATGATGGGAATTGGAGCTTTGGATTAGGATGGGATGTTGGAATTTATATGGAGTGTTTAGGATTATTGAATTTTGGATGTAGGGACCCAAAATGGATGGAGGATTTGTAAGATGGGGATGATTTGATTTATATGGAGGGTTTTAGGATTGAGATGGGGGACAAGGAATTAAAGTATTTAGATAGAAACATTGTTTGATCAAGCGTACTCTTCCTTTGAAATGTAGAAAGATACGATGAATTTGAAAGAGAGAGGCATTATCAAACCAATCAAACATTTTGAATGGGCTTCAAAACTTGTTCTAGATAGAAAAAGAATAGAGATATTAGATTATGTGTGGAATTTAGAAAATTTAATAATAAGTCCCTTAAGGATAACTATACATTGCCTAGTATCAACCATTTGATGTAGTAGGTAATAAGGTATGAGTTGATGTCAATGATGGATGGTTTCTTGGGTTACAATCAAGTCATGGTCAAAGACTCTGAGCAACATATAATAGCTTTTACCATGCCATGGGGAAAATTTGTATATGTTCAAATGTCATTCAATTTAAACAGTGTTGGAGCCATTTTTCAAATAGCTATGGATATTGTCTTTCTAGGCCGTATAAATTAAATTATGGTTGTCAACGAAGATGAATTGACTACATACTCCAAGAATAGGAATGATTGTTAAAGATATTTGAAGTTAATCTTCTAGAGGTTTTTATAATATGGGATATCTTTGAACCCTAAAATTTTGTTTTTAGCATAGAGGAAGATAAGCTCCTTGGAAATTTTGTGTCCAAGGAGGGGTGAGGATTGATCTAAAAATATCAAAGAAATTGTCCTTATCCCTCAAACCAAAATAATTAAGGCAGTACGATAATTCTTTGGGCAGATAAATTTTATTATGTTTGTTCCTAAATTTTCTAAGAATACAAAGGTCATTTCTTTGAGGTTTTAAAGAAGGGGCAATAATCAATTGGGATAAGGAATCAATTGATTCCTTCTCAGAAATCAAAGATGCACTTAAGAAGGCACTAGTTCTAGCAAGTCCATATCACTCTAGACCTTTCCAATTGTTTTTCTTTCCATCATTTTATGTTATTGATGTTGTTTTGCAATAAAAGAATGACGAGGCATATGAATAGACAATATTTTTATTTAAAACATCCCTACAAGATGTTGAATTGAAATAATCTATAATGGAAAAACATGCCTATGGTCTTATTAAGGTTGTCAATAATTTTAGATCTTATCTTGTAGGTTCCAATATAATAGCTTTTGTGCCACATACAACTATTATAGACATTTTTGTGCAGCATAAGGCATCAAGAAAAAGGTGTAGATGGACCAACACAATATAGAAGCATGAAATGGAGGTACAAACAACCAATTTGGTTAGAGGTTAAGGCCTAGAAAAATTAATGGATAAAGAAACTTTGGATGTTTTTGAAGTCAATCAAGTAAACTCTGACCCTTCTCTTGCTCCATGCCTGTTAAAGGATTATCCTTGGTATAAGGGCATTGTATTTTATTTAAAAAACCTATATTTTCCTCGTGAGTTGAATGATGAGAAAAAAGAGGACATTAAAAATTTAAGCTCAATTTTATATGTTTATCGAAGGGAAATTAATATGGAGAAGCTTTGATGGTGTGCTCCTAAGATGTTTAAATAAAGAGCAATCTATAAGAGTTATTGAGGAATGCTACCATAGATTATGTGGTGGGAATTATAAGTCAAAAACCATTGCTCATAAGATTAAGAGAATGGGTTATTGGTGGCCCAAATTATTTAGAAATCATGGCTAGGTTTGTGAAGGGGTGTGACACTTACCAAAGGATTTTTGCTAAGTTTAAAATTTTAGGTGTACTTTCCCTTACCACAATTTAAATAGAGGCTCCATTCCAATAATAGGGTGTTGATTTCATAGGGGAAATAACTAAAAATTCTAGCAACAAATACAATTGGATATTGGTGGACACTGATTACTTTACAAAATAGGCAAAGGCAATCCCTATAAGGAATGCAAGTTCAAAGGTAGTGATTGAATTTTTTTGAATAACATAATTACTAGGTTTGGTGTACCATCAAGAATTAATGATGGAAATGCAATGTGTTTTAGATCCCAATATTCTATTGACATGTGCTCACAATATGGGATATCTTTAACACAGTCATCACCTTATTAACCACTACAAAATAAATAAGTCAAAACAAGTAATAAATGCATCATGAACATCATTAGAAAAAAAATTGGATCTAAACAAGAAACTTAGGTGGGATGAAAAGTTAAAGTTTGTTTTTTGGATAGATAGGGTATTTACAAGAAGGTTGTTGTGAAGAGTCCATTTGAATTAGTTTATGGTATTAAATCCAAATTTCCAATCAACCTTGAGTTACTGATTTACAAGTTGCTACAATAAATTGAAGGGGAAGGAAAAAGTGTTATTTCTCAAAGAATACATGAGATGATTGAATTGGAGGAGGCAAGAAAGGCTACCCATGAGAGGAATTTGTGGAGGTTGTAGAAATGAAGTACCTCTTTGATAAGAGGGCTACCAAAAGGGATTTTTAGGTTGGAGATCTCATCCTTATATGGAATTCCAAGTTAGAAGACAAGGGAAAATATAGAAGATATAATGCCTTGTGGGTTGGGAATTATCATATTACTGAAGGTTGGGTTAAGAAATATTCTACCTTAGGAGCCTTGATAAAAATTTCATGGAGCTACCAGTTCATGGTCAACACGTCAAGGAATATTTTTCCTAACCTTTTAAGGTACTCAAAAGCAAATTTTTCCCTCAAGAAGTGATACTTGATTGCAATGTGTTTTTTTCTTGAGTGCATCACCAGATTCTTTGAAATTTTTATGGTGTTGGTGTTATAACAAAGAATAATGATAGGTTCATCAAATTCAATCTTCAATTCCTTCAAATCCTACTTCATCCAAAGCACCTGAGTGCAGCATGATGTTGCAACAATTTATTCTAATTCTATTGTAGATAGAGATATTGATTCATGTTTTTTACTCAACTAGGATACTGAATCATCACCGAGAAAGTATGCACTACCACTTGTGATCTTCTGATCATCAACACATCCTACCTAATCTACATTTGTGTATGCAGTCAGAGTGAAATTTTCACTCTTTGGATACCATAGTCCAAAATATTCAGTAGCCTTCATATACCTAAATATTCTCTTTACTGCTTTAACATGAGTCTCTTTAGGTGCTGCTTGAAATATGGAAACCATTCCAACTGCCTGCATAATATCTGGTCTAGATGTTGTCACATACAAAAAACTGACAATCATGGACCTATACAAAGTCTAATATGCTAGAGTAGATTCAACATCTTTACTTAACTTACATCCAATAATCATAGGTGTTTCAACCGGTTTGGAATCTTCTATCTTGAACTTATTCAACATCTCCTTTATGTACTTGTGTTGTGAAATGAAAATTCCTTTGTCTAATTGTACAATCTACAAGCCAAGAAAGAAAGACAATTCTCCTAGCATTAACATTTCAAATTCATTTTTCATTACCTTCTGAAAGTCCTTGCACATGTCTTCGCTAATTCCTCCAAAAATGATGTCATAAACATAGACCACAACTATCAATAATTGATCTCCTAATGTTTTTATGTACAAATTACTATCTACACTTCCTCTCTGGAATCCTTGTTGCTGCAAGTATCCATACAATCTTGAATACCAAGATTTGGGAGCTTGTTTGAATCCATACAAAGCCTTCTTCAATCTACAAACACAATCAAGATTATTAGAGCATTGGAATCCTTCTAGTTGTTCAATATAAACTTCTTCTTCTAGCTATCCATTTAAGAATGCCGACTTCACATCCATTTGGTACACATTGAAAATCTTGAATGTTGAAAGGGCTAAGAATATCCTAATTACCTCTAGTCTTGTCACCAAAGAAAATGTCTCTTCAAAGTCTATTCCTTCAACTTGAGTGTACCCTTTACACACAAGTATTTCCTTGTTCTAGATCACGTCACCTTCTTCATTTAGCTTGTTTCTAAAAACCCACTTGGTTCCAATCACAGTCTTGCCTTTAGGACTTGGGACAAGTTCCCAAGTTTCATTCTTCATGATTTGATTCAGTTCTTTCTCCATAGCTTCTATCCAACTTTTCTCTTTGCTTGCTTCTTTGTATGACTTAGGCTCTAGCTTTGATAGTAATACAAAGTGTACTTGCTCACTTGCTCTCTCAAGTCTCTTTCGAGTTTGAACCCCATTGTCTTTGTCTCCTATGATGTGGTCTGCAAAATGGTTTCTCTGTATACTTTGTTGGAGTCTTTGTAACAACTTAATCTAGATCTTCAATACTCTTGTGAGTTGGTTCTTCATCATCTTCTACTTTTAGAATACTAGTAGATTGAATAGTCTCATCAACTTTCACATTTTCACTTTCTACTATCCTCTTCAATATTTTGCTATAACATTTGTAGGCTTTACTTCTTAAAGAATAACCAAGGAAAATTCCTTCATCTGATTTGGAATCAAACTTACCCATTTTTTTTCATCTCTCTTGGTGTAGCACTTGATTCCAAATATTCTGAGGTATCTTATTGATGCTAGTCTTCCTCTCCATAGCTTGTATGGTGTCTTCTTAGTTTTGTGCCTGATCTAGACTCTGTTTAGAATATATACAACAATCCATGTAGTTTCTTTCCAGTACATATCCGGTAGATTTTCTTGGCATAACATAGTTCTTCCCATCTCTTGTAAAGTTCAATTATTTCTTTCTAAAACTCCATTTTGCTACGAAGTTCTAGGATCAGAGAACTGCCTCTAGATACCATGCTAGATTCACAAAATCTATCATACTTCTCAAAAGTGAATTCTCCACCTCTGTTAGATCTTAAGACTTTGATTTTCCTTTTGGTTTCATTTTCTATTAATGCCTTGAATGCCTTAAATTTCTCAAATACTTTTGAATTTTCTTTCAGAAGTGTTATCCAAGTAATCCTAGTGTAATCATCAATGAGCATCATGAAATACTTTTCTCCCTGTGGAATTTTGGTCCTCATGGGTCCACATAGATCTGTATGAACTAGATCTAATGGTCTTTATGTGGAATACTCCTTACTAGGATATTTTCTTCTTGTTTGCTTCCCTTCATGACATCACTTGCAACTAATTGAATGAGGCTTCTTAATCTTTGGCATATCCTAGAAAAACCCTCTTGAACTAATCTTTACAATATCATCAAAATTCATATGCCCTAGCCTTCTATGCCAAAGCTAGCTTTCATCTTTCTACGCAATGAGACAACTTTGTCCATTCAACTCACTGAGATGATAAATTTCACTGCCTGTCCTACTTCCTTCCACAATCAGTTCACCAATACTTGATTCCCTTATTTCATAACCTTCAACACTAAAAAATAGCTTGTAGCCTTTGTCACACATTTGACTGAAACTTAAAAAAATTATGCTTTAAACCTTCAACATACAAAACATCATGTGTCTTTGTTCTACCACCATCAAGACTTAAAGTACCCTTGCCAGAGATTTTACCAATTGAATTGTTTCCAATGGTCATTGACCCACCTTCAAATTTCTTGAAATTCACGAAATTTCTCTTATCTCCAGTCATATGGCTAGAGCAACCATTGTCTATGATCCACATATTCTTCTCGTTCTAAGCATGTAATGCAATTTGAGGAATCATTGATTTTTTTGACTTCATCTCTTCAGGAACATTCTTCCAGACCTTTTTTTATTCATGAATTCTACTTTCTGATCCCTTTCTTCCACTTTTCGGTAGTGGAGGACTCATAAAATTAATTTTGTAGTTCCTTGCGATGTGTCCAAAGTTGTTGCACTTGAAACAAATGATACTAAAATTTTACAGAGGTGTAAATGCATTGTTACTAACAAAGTTATTTCTTCTTATTAGAGCTCTTCTATAGTCCACAACTTTATAACCAAAATTATTACAATTGAAATAGTAACTAGAGAAAGGAAAATTTAACCTGGTATTGTATCCCTATGTTATGGATCTTCTTCTTTTGTTCTGCATTGAATGAAGACATCATTGTGTGTTATGGTTTCATCACTTGCCATAGTTCTTTCAGACTTCAAACTTTTGGAGCATGTCACTTCTGGACTCGCCTTAAAAGTCTTCATAGTATATTCTCTAACCTTTTTCCTACCATCAAAACCTATTCTAGTTTTGACATGCGAAGCTCTTTGACTTCTTGAAATCTAATCTAGTATTTTAGTACTTTTACCAAACTTCATCTGCAATTACTGGTTCACTTTCTCAAGCTCTTTTCTTACTATCACAATTTTTTTCTTCCAAATTTTCACAGTATTTATCTCTTGATAGTAGCTTTTCTATCAGGACCTCTTCTACTCTTTTTTCTTATTCAATCTGGGTCTTCAAATCAATAATCATATTTTCTACTTTCTTCAATTCCTTAGATACCTTTTCTTTACCTCTCAATTCTTCTATTATTCTTTTCTTGAGTCTTGTGATTTACTTTATGGTGCACATCAAATCTTCCATAAGATCTATCTCTTCTTCATTGTTTTCAAAACCCATATCTGCATCTCCTTCAATAGTCTCAAAAGCCATAAACGTGCAACCTTTTCTTTTTTTTCTCTGGATGCATCTTCATCTTCTTCTTTAGTGGAGCAGTCTTTTTCCTCATTAGTTTAGAAGCTTTTATGTTTCCTTCAGCCTTTAAACTTTCTCTAAAATGAATTATTTCCATTCTTTTTCTTAGCATTGTTAGTATTCTTATGGGGACACTTAGTACGGGAAAACTTTAGTGGTGAATCTTTGCCAATTGGCGAATTTTAAAAATCGGCCAAGTCAAAATTGGAAAATTAATTGCACCCAATAGGGTGTCCAAATCACCCAGATTTTATGAATTATTGGACCAATTCAATTCCATTCGCCAACATTTTTTTTTATGAGGCATATTTAAGCAACAAACTTACCATAACAAACTACGCGTTTCAAATGGATCGATTAATATTTTCACCTAGAATCTCACAAGCATGTAATAAAACACCTACATATTCACCAATACTATTAAAACAACATTATATCAAGACCCATTTTTCCAATTAAAATTTACAAATAGTTGCTTGTGAAGACCCATTGCACCAATTAAAATTTATAAATAGTTGCTTATGAGGACCTATTTTTCCAATAACATTAAAAAATAATTACATTTGAGGACACATTTCACCAATTGTCATGACACCTCCATGCTAATCGTAGGGCCATAATCGCCTTAAAAATTACAACGTATCGTTGTATAAGCACGTGAGATTCACCAAATTTTTAATATACCATTTAAAAATCCTGTGGAATTTCCCAAATATGGATTGATATAAATACAATTGAAACTATTATTTATTCTTACACATTTTGTTCAGTTCTTGATTTAGAAGTTAGTGAAAATGAATCTTAAAGGTGAGTGATAATTTCTTCATAGTGCTATAATATTTCTTTATCTATTTTCCATTCTTGCTTCAATCTTAAAGATGATATTGAGTAGGGAATGGGATCTATATTCTTTGTCCTTCTTAAACAAGAAGATATTTTTTTCCAAATTTTATTCAAAGTGAGAGATCAATAGGTCAAGCAACAAGGTAAGACTCCTTAGGGTGGTGAAGGGACTGGGAGGCCATCAAAATGCCCAAAATGTAGAGGTACCATATAGTCTTACATTGGAATTGGTAATGCTTCTAATCCATCAGATCAAGATGGAGCTACATCATCAACTCTTCCACCAAATATTAACAAAGAAGGCATTCACAATACCTCACCACCACCAAAAGGTCAAGGTGAGATTGTCATTGAGTTAAATGTATCAAATGAGGATGGCAATACAGAAAAAGATGTCCCAAGGGATACCCTGGTTAGCTAGAATGAGATAATTGACTTGGATTAGGATGATGTTGGTAGCAAGAAAAGAAAGGGAAAATAAAAAGTGGGGCACAAGTGGGAAATGAAAGGGAATTTTCAACTTGCTTGGTTGTTAAAGTACCCATTCATTCTACCAGTGGAGAAAGCAAACAATGTTGAAACTACAACATAATGCATGTGTACGATTTGTAGTTGGAAATTTAAAAGAGACAATAAGTTGCAGCTAAAACTTGACATTATAAAAAAGCATATCGGTAAAGTTTATGAAAAAAAAATCATAGACGGAAAGGAACAATCAGTCGTACGATGGAAATCAAAGGAAGAATGTCTTCATGTTAAGTATGTCACAGAATATGAAGAGCATAAGCAAAGAATGTCAAAGCTTGCTACATGTCAAGGTACACCTGAGGCTCAATTTCGAAAAGCAATGGAAGGAGCAAATCTATCAAAAACTGTTCAGATGAGTGTTGTTTTTCATATTTTTTCTAGAGGGCGTCCTATGAAAAACTACCCAAAATATTGTAATTTACTATCTTTTTTGGGTGTTCCTCACTTTCTTGGCTCACATTGGTCAGTAAACATTGGATGGTAATGGGAAAATAGTCTTGCTGCAGTGGAAAAGCAAGATTTAAAGGAGAAAGTAAAAGATTCAAACTTCATTGCATTATCTTTAGATGAAGTTACTACGGTAGACAATACTTCTTGGGTCTGTATGTATTTGTATACTGTAAAACAACATGTCCGCCAATCTCATCTTCTTTGTGTTCATAATATGAAGGAAAGTTCGACATCGCAAAATCTATTTGAACTAGTCAAGAAATCTTTGAAAGAAATCACAGGTATGGATGAGTTGACAATTGCCAAAAAGTTGGTGTGTGTAGGAGTTGATGGAGCTGCAGTGATGCAAGGTCAAAGGAGCGTTGTTTGCACAAAGTTACAAACTACTTGTGCACCATACATGCTTGGCATTCACTGCATGGCCTATAGAATGAATTTAGCATTCAAAATTGTAAGCAAGTTTCCTATACCATCAAAATTTGAAAATCTAGTCCGCAAGCTCTATGCATACTTCTGCTGAAGTCCCAAATTTTTTGCAGAATTTAAAATTTTTGCTAAGGGAATAATAGTAGGAAACAAGCTTCTTAAGGATGTCAATACCAGATGGATCTCCCTGCATGGACTAGCGCAACGAGTCCTTTCAGAACATCAATCCTTGATTGGAGTAACGTACGAGTATCACAACATAGTAGACAAAGCTCTTGACCTCTTACATAGGTTAAGCGATATAAAGACACTCTTGACTTTAGCTAGTCTTCTCCCCATGCTAGATGAAATGAACAATCTTGTGAAGAAATCCCAAGACAAAACTATGTATATTTATGAATATGATAAACTATGTAAACATACATGCTTGGCCCTCGATCATCTATATCTAGATCTAACACAAAAAAGCCCAAATTATTTCATGTGGCAGAAAATTACTGATTTGAATAATCCTGATAATTATTTACAGTTTAATGCAAGCAGGCACTTATGTATTTGTGTACGTCAATATGAGATACCAATGTACCATTGCAAGACAACCAGTCGCTCTAGTAGAGAAGTACCTGTTAACGAGGAAGATTTTAACAACATTGTTAAATCTATTAGTGATAATTTGAAGGAAATTGCAAAATATTTTTCCTTAGAGATTCATGAAATATTCCCTCAACATGAAATACTTGAAGCCACGAGCATTGTGAATCCTCAATTTTGGGTAAACCGAGAACCCAAAATATTTTCATGATAAAGTAAATATCTTGATCAAACAATTTTCAAAAAGTGTAACATATAATGAGCAGACAATAGAAGGAATTTTAAATTAAGATAAGCTTAGACAACAATGTAAGAATTTTGCAATAACTATGAGGGACCAGTATGATTCCATGGGCATGGAAAAGGCCTTTGAACTGGGATCAATAACAAAGGTTTGGAAAAACTTAGGTTAGAGTGAAATATTGTGTGGTTCAATATCAAAATATTTCAAACTTGTTGATTTATTTCAAACAATGATATTGGGGCTAGTGGAAGATGAGAGAGTTTTCAATTCATTGGCATTTTTGAAATCAAAGTTAAGAAACAAACTAAACAACAATTTCAAAAATTACTTGAGGATGAAAGGAACTACGTATAATGTTAAAAAAATTCCTTTTGAAAGGGCACTCACAATTTAGAGGTCCACATGATGCGAAAGAAGAGGGACCATGTTGTACAACACTCCAATTCCAAACACTGGTACTGGTGGCATTGGCAGTGGCAGTGGGACAAATGATAGTGACACAATGAATGTTTAATTTGACATGCAAGCTGAAGAAAATGAAGAGAAGACTCAGAATCAAGACGACATTTTTACTTTATCTCAAGTTGAACGTCAGTTTCAAGACCCTAACTCCATTTGGGAAATGAAAGTGAATTAGCAGCTTTTAGGTATTTATACTACACTTCATGAATTAGTTTCCATTGTTCCAAATTGTAGTTGATGATATTTTATATTGTATTCCATGAAATTATGATATTTTATATTTTATATTGTATTCCATAGTATTGAATTTGATATGTGATTTTGCATCATTTTTAAAGAACAACTCTTATCACACTAATAAATTCCTGTTGCATTTCCATTCACACAATCTTTGATAAATAACTGAACCTTCATAACTTTCAATTATCCTTCATATTCCATTTGCTACTGTAAAACCATTATGCTCATTACAAATCTGAATGCATTCCTAAGACTCGACATTAATCTATCTCTTTGTGCTTGAATTACAACTTTTCTCTTACATGAGCTCAAATTTATTTTTAACCATCAAAGACCTATATAATTGGCCGTGAATTCCCTTTTATAGATGTAGACATGCAAAATCGACATCATGCATCAAAATCTAACTGTAATAACCCTCCTAGTTGCTAGTTGGACTCAGTAGTTTTTATGCTTTGATTTGATACATTGATACTATGATGGTACTATTTTTGTGTGATTTGGTTAGTTAGACATTTGATGATGCTGTTATTCCATTTGTGGACATGATTATTTCATATGACATTGTGGTTGGTGATGTTAGTTGATTTTCAGAATTATATTATGATGTAGTGATTTAATAAATTGTGTCATGAGATGAATTGTTAGTTTAGAAATGTTATTTTATCAATCATATTATAATTGTTAGGATAGACGTGATGAAGGACAGTGTAGCATCACTCATTGCGAGTGCTCTGTTATGCTACGATTCCTTCTCACAATGCAATGCTTTGATTTTATATATATATGTATGCACATGTACACGACTTCGTTTGTATGCAGGGATTGCAGGTACATAGTCTCGATTCCACCTACTTCGGCAGGATAGGGCGAGCACCAATAGCCCAACAGTCAAATGTTGAAACAGAGGTGACCATGAAGTCATCCCGTCCCATGCTATCAAAACCGTCGAATTGAGTGGTATTGCACATTCTTGTTGTTGTCGTTCTTTGTGGGTCATGTTTGTGTATTGTTGTATGTTATTGATGTTAGTATTTTATAAGTCGTGGTTTAGTTTATTTAATATTGGTAATAATTGTTTATTATAATGTTAGATTAATTTGTATGTAAATATTTAAATGTACTAATTTAATATTAAATTGTATTTATTATTTTAATTAATTATCTTGTTGAGGATAATTATTAAAATAAAGTATATTATGTGCATAGCAAATAAAACTTGCAAAAGCAGATTTAAAAAAATAGAAAGTATTGGAAGAGGAAACTTAACTAGAATTAAATTAGATAGTTTCTTTTTATTAGATTTTTTTTTTAGAATTTTCAAAAAGGGAAAGAGGCATCTTTTATTGAGTTGCAGGATTATGAATTTTCATTCACGGGAAGAATGTGACAGAAGTTGGAAAAATAAAATAAAAACAAAATAAAAATAATGTCTTTTGAATGTTGAAATCTTCTGAAGTTTTCGAAAAAAAAAAGGATTTGTCAATCTATTGCTGCATGTTTTGGGAAGGGTTTCTAAGAGAATATTAGATTTGAAGTCGAGCACGATATTCTGGAGAGGAGATTTCGAAGCAGAAACAGAAGCGCTTCGTAAAGGCCATTGGATTCAAGCAGGCATCATCAACTTCTCAAATAAGTGCAGGACTCCAAGTTTTATCTACTTCTTCTCTGGTCTTCTAATTTAAAGAAAACAAAAAAATAATTAGATTACTTGGGGAAAGAAAAATGAAACTTTAGGAAAGAGAAATTTATTGAATAGTGAAAATTGCTGAAGAAATTGGAAAAACTTGTCTATGTAAATTACTATATGGATATTCTTCCAATTTGGCTGTCTGAAAAAAATGTTGAGTCTATGAAAATAAAATATATGTTCTTAAATTGATTATGTTGTGTCTTTGAGAATTTACATAGTTTTCTTTAAGAACCATTTATTCTGGGATTATGAAAATATATCCTTTATATATATTTATATATATATATATATTCATATATATATATACATATTTTTTTTTATATAAGTTATTTTTATGCAGTTCTTCTATTCTCTGTACCTGTAGCTGGTATATTTGTTCATCTAGAATGTATATATAAATATATACAAATTTCGTATATATTTATACATACATATGTTTATAAATATTTTTTTTTGTGCTTTATAAAGTATTCGGAATTGCTATTTAAAATCAAATTGTTGGTCGTAATGGCTGTCAGAATCGTACCAGGGACGGAGGTTAATTTTATTAAATTCTGTGTTTTGTTTTAAAAAAAAAAATTATTATGGCCGAATAGGCCGTCAGAATCCATATCAGGGATGGACAAATGTTTATTTATTAAAATTGTGTGTTTATTTTTTTTTTTAAAATATATAAAATAAAATTTCATTGTATGGGGTTTGGGGAAGGACAAGCCCAGCTGTGCGGGGCCTCTACCGTAGGTCCTCTTTGCCTTGAGACAGCCACTGGCCGTCGGCCCTTTCTTACTGCGTTTTAATATATATTTATATAGTTGTATATATTTATTTTATTAAATATTATAATTATAATTTATGTTATTTTAAACAAAATTATAATTATTTTATTTAATATTATTGTTATTTTAAAATGTAATTTTTTTTGTTGGTATTTCAAGTAAAATGTTAATAATGGTTATATATAGATATTTATATATTTAAAGGGCAGTCTTTGATCTTTTGTTATGTTGAGCAAATAATTTAAAAACAGAAAATTAGTTTTATTTCGTACTATAAATGGATTATATTGAGTTAGTTATATTTCATTATATTTGAAAATGAGAATCTTATGTTTATCCATTTTTTTTGTAACGATTAGCAAATTGGTGAGAATAATTTAACTAAATGATCGGGAATGAATTACATTAAATTTGGTGTTGTCTTGCAAAACTAAATTGAGTTATCTTTTCCATTATGGCTATTGTTAGTGTTGTCCATGTGGGAACCTTGTTGTTTTACAAACCCTTGTTCCAGAGGCTTGATTTATTTTCTTAGACGTTTATCCTTGTACTTTTTGGATTTGAATATTACATGATTTTGTTAAGCATCTTTATTGGAAGGGTTGTACGAGGTTGTGGTCATTGTGTTTATGAGTGATCGCGAGATGGATTTTCCTCGCATGTCTTGTTTTGTGTTATATGCCTTATAATTGATGGTACAACCCTTGCCTTGTTTCGGTTTTCTGTTAGGGGTCTTAGGGAGAGTGGCTCTTTGTGGGGGCCGACGCCTCGAGTAAGAGGAAGTGCACAGGAGAACCCACGTAAGAGTAGTTAAACAAGTGATAACCTAAAAAAATAGAATTAGGGGGGGGGGCAGGATGGGTAGTAAAACACACAAGATAATAAATATTGGATTCCTCATCTATGCATTAGGGCTATCATAGACTAATGATAGACTGAGAAGGTCATGGTCGGCAAAGTCATAATCTCGTCTTCATGAGAGGTTATCGACTCCGCATGAGCTACCCTATGGTGTCGGGGCCTCAAGTAGGAGGAAGAGCCAGGAGATCCATAGATGGGTGTCAGCGCCTCAAGTTGGAGGAAGAGCTAGGAGATCCCATGAGAGCTATGCGATGACACTCTCCACTAGACACCCTTGTGCATTACTTCTTGTCACCTCTAGAATTGTAATCTTTATGTTGTTTTGGATTCTTTTGAAGTTGAGTTATGAATGTTCCTTGGTAACTTGTTTATCCGTTATTGCTTTGATCTATTTCATAGCTTTATCTTTTGTTGCCTCGTAAATGTTGTGGATTATGTTGTTGTGTTTTTGAGTTTGTACTTTGTTGTTTATGGAGCCGGTTTGACAATCATGGTCGAGTTAACTTGATTGTCACCTCTGAGCACGGGGGATGAGTTATCCATAACTCACATGGTTGGGTGGAACGTGCTCCGCACCCATTGGGTTCCCCATCAACATCCTTTCTTCTCAACATTTCTGCAGTTGGAGTTGTATCAGTGAACACCTTGTATTTAAGAATTTATTGTACTTGTATCATCCCACATGTTTGGGAAATTTGTTGTAATTCTTATATCAAGAGCTTGTAATGTAATTTTATAACAATGATGTAATAGTTAGGATTCTATGTAACTTTATTTGTTGAGATTCATATGATTGTATTATGTGGTATATTAATATTCTTGCTCTTGGTTCATGGATGTACATTTATTCATGGTTATTATAATATAATTGGTTACGTGGTTTATCATTATCTTTTATTTCCGTTTAGTTGTTGCAATGTAACCTCGCGTGCCCTACAAAACTAAGTGTGATAATGTGATGTAATATGTTATGTGATTATGGTTAATGTATTGTATGTTTAACTTAATTGTTTTTTTAAAAGATAAATTATTTGCATTGTGTGTGTTCTCTGGGGTTTGCACGACGAGCGTTACAAACTTGGTATCATAGCCAGGTTTGCAAATGCTGGGGTCTCTAGGTAGTTAGGTCCATTAAGCAACCTCACGTTTGAACTCTTGAGCTTATTTGTACCTTTATCTTGTTGTCCAGAAATATGCCTCGAGGTAAAGGATGTGGCCGAGCAAGAGGCTTTGGTGTCGGTCGTGGAGCAAGCCGGCGAAGTCCCTCAGTTCCCAGTTCTCATGGTTATGATCACGAGGATAAGCAGAGTCTTCACAGTAATCTGTCAGGTGGTCAGAACCCAGGATAGTCTGGATTGGACGGTCCATTACAACACATTCTTGGAGAGATTCTGGCTCGTTTAGGACCGAGGCCAAAGGAGGAGCCACAGGTTGAAAGAGAAAGAGAAAGGTCACCGAAGCGGAGGGAAATAACTTCTTATCAGGATGCAGTCATGGCGGGCCATATGAGGGATTTATTGAGAGCTCACCCACTAACATTTGATGGTTCGGGAGGAGGACTAGAAGCCAAAACTTGGCTAATTGACTTGGATCATTGCTTCGCCATGCATCCCTACGATAGCAATACCAAGGCTCGGTGCGCGGTTATGCATCTGCGAGGCTTCGCATCTACTTGGTGGCGTCTTGAAGAACATAAATTACACCTTGATATCAGTTTGGTCACTTGGGAATTATTCTTGGATAGGTACAGGGCTCGTTTCCTCTCAGACCATTGGAGGCAGCGCAAGGCTGACGAGTTTCATGATCTCAAGCAGTTGTCTATGTCAGTGGAGCAGTATGAGTGACGCTTCTATGAGTTGAAGCAGTATGCAGGGATTAGCCACGATGAAGGCATGTTAGTGCAGCACTTTGTTCGAGGCCTTAATGCCCGCATCAATGGTGGTGTGCGAGTCTTCGAGCTGAAGACGATGGAAATGGCAGTTGAGAAGGCTCGCTTGGTAGAGGAAAATTTGGCCATGGCCTTGGGTGGTCACATTGGAGTGCAGATTGGCAGTGCACCTCCTCTGGGATTTAGCGCTCACGGAGGTTAGTCTCAGGGGGCAGGATATTCCAAAAATAGGTTTCAACCCTTGAAAGGGGGTCATCAACAGCAGCAGCCTCAACAGTAGCAGTTGAGACATAAGAACTTTCAATCTCAACAGGGTGGCAATTCACAGTTTCACAAGGATCGGAACAAGAACCATGTTTGTCAGGAATGTTTTGTTCAGCCTGCACCTAGTTTTCAGTCAGCGCCGAGTCGAGGAAGTTTCCAGCAATCAAATGCTCCATCAGGGGGTAGAGGTTTTGGTAGGGGTATTGGGCGTTACTCTTGTGGGCAGCAGGGACACATTGCCAGATTGTGTCCTTAGCAGAGCACTTCAGGTTTTAATCAGAGGCCAGCTGGATCAGAGTCGATAGTAGGTGATGCAGGGAGATCTCATCGTGTCTTTGCTACAGTGGATAATCGGCAGGCAGACCACCAGAACACCGTCATTGAGACTTCAGGTGTGTTACATGGTTCTAGCATTTCTATACTTTTTGATTCTGGTGCATCTGATTCCTTTATATCTCCTTTGGTGGTTGAGCGATGTGGACTGGTGGTAACTAGTCAAGGTGTGAAATGGAAAGTTGAATTGGCTTCAGGGTCAAAGCTCATTAAAGAGAAGCTTGTGCAGGATTGTAGTTTGAGTATAGGGGTTGTGTCAACCAAGGTAGACCTCAGAATCCTACCACTCGGCTCATATGATGTCGTCTTGGGCATGGATTGGTTGAGTGCACACCATGCTACAATTGATTGTCGTCGTAAAGCAGTGCAGTGCATTGATGATTCCAGAAAGGAAGTGGAGATCGTGGGTGTTCAAAGACCCATTTCTTTGCGAATGATCTCTGCCATGCAGCTTAAAAGGTGCTTCCAGCAGGGTTGTCAGCTCTTTGCAGTATCTATGAGTGACTTGGAGTCAGAGGATAGTCGAGGGGTATCGTTGGATCAGTACCCTCTCCTTAAGGAGTTTTCTGATGTGTTTCCAGAAGAGATACCTGGTATGCCGCCAAAGCGAGGTATAGATTTCAGGATTGATCTAGTACCTGGAGCTGAGCCAATATCTCGAGCTCCGTATCGGATGACAACGCAGGAACTTTAGGAACTTTGTTTGCAGCTGGAAGAATTGTTGGCTAAGGGCTTTATCCGTCCAAGTGTTTCCCCTTGGGGAGCACCTGTGATATTCGTGAAAAAGAAGGATGGTTCTCTTCGCTTGTGTATTGACTACAGGCAGTTGAACAAAGTAACCGTGAAGAACCGATATCCATTACCCGAAATTGATGACCTTTTTGATCAGATAAAAGGGGCAAAGGTGTTCTCTAAGATTGATCTCAAATCGGGATACCATCAATTGAGGATTGCAGATCCAGATATTCACAAAACAACATTTCGTACTCGATACAGACATTACGAGTTCACTGTGATTCCGTTCGGGTTAACGAATGCACCTTCAGTCTTTATGAGCTTAATGAATGGAGTGTTCCGAACATACTTGGATAGATTCGTCCTTGTGTTTCTCGATGACATTCTGATTTATTCTAGGTCTATTGAGGAACATGAGGAACATCTAAAGAAGGTGTTACAATGCTTAAGGGACAATTAGTTGTTTGCCAACTTGGCAAAGTGTGACTTTTATAAGACTGAAGTTCAGTATTTGGGGCATGTGATTTCAGATGATGGAATCTCAGTTGATCCTGCAAAGATTCAAGCCATTGTAGATTGGCCCGCACCCACAAATGTCTCAGAAATTCACAGCTTCATGGGACTTGCAGGATATTATAGGCGGTTCGTCCAAGGCTTTTCTAGGTTGGCACATCCTATCACCTCTCTCCAGAGGAAGGGAAGAAGTTTCTATGGTTAGATCAGTGTCAGTTAGCTTTCTAGACTCTGAAGGACAAGCTGACTAGTGCTCCAATCTTAGCGGTACCAGATCCGACAGGTGATTTTGTTGTGTGTACAGATGCTTCTTTGGAAGGCCTGGGGGCCGTGTTGATGTAGGAAGGGTGAGTGATTTCTTATGAATCACGGAAACTAAAGGATCATGAACTCAATTACCCCACTCATGATTTGGAGTTAGCCACAGTTGTTCATGCCTTGGTAAGATGGTGACATTTTCTCCTAGGGCATCGATTCAAGTTGCATATAGATCATCGTAGTCTGCAATACATATTTATGCAACCGAATTTGAATGCAAGGCAGAGGAGGTGGATGGAATTCTTGTGTGAATACGATTTTGAAGTGAAATATATTCAGGGCAAGGAGAATGTGGTAGCAGATGCGTTGAGCAGACGCAAGCATGAGATTTCTGCTGTGGCTCTTGAGGTTGATTTGAAGAGTCAGATCCTTGCAGCACTTTCTTTAGATGATTGGTATCAAGTGGTGAAATCGGAGATTGAGCCAGGTAGAGCTTTGGAAGGAAAATTTTCTTGTTACTCTTTGGACTCGGATGGTGTTTTGCATTATGGAGGTCGAATGTATGTACCTCCTGCAGAGGGTCTTCGTACCCTAATCATGACAGAAGCTCATAGGGCTCCTTATTTGGCACATCCTGGAGTTAAAAAGATGTACACTGATCTTCGCTCATTATATTTTTGGGCAGGGATGAAGCGTGACATTGCTGATTTTGTGGCTAGGTGTCTAGAATGTCAGAGAGTTAAGGTCGAGCATCATCATCTGGCAAGTTTGTTGCAGCCTCATCTTGTTCCGGAGTGGAAGTGGGACATCATTTCTATGGATTTCATTGTCGGGTTGCCTATGTCTTCCAGGCGACACGATGCTATCATGGTCATTGTTGACAGGTTGACCAAGGTAGCCCATTTCTCTCCCATTCGATCTTCCTATAATGCTTCAGTGGTGGCTAGGGTGTTCATGGAAGACATTGTTCGATTACATGGGATACCGAGTAGGATTATTTCTGACAGTGATCCGGTATTCACATCTGCATTATGGACATCTTTATAGCGGTCCTTAGGGACTAAGTTGAATTTTAGTTCTGCCTACCATCTTGAGACAGATAGTCAGACTGAGAGAGTCAATCATGTGCTAGAGGATATGCTTCGCATGTATGTCATGGACTAACAATCTCGTTGGGAAGATTATTTGCATTTGGTCAAGTTTTCCTATAACAATGGTTATCATAGTTCGATTGGCATGGCTCCATTTTAGGCTTTATATGGTCATCCTTGTCGTACCCCTTTGAGCTAGGATCGATTAGCGGACAAGGTTCTTTTTGGACCCAAGATGCTTCAGGATATGGAGCAGCAGGTAGCTCACATCCGAGAGCATCTTGTAGCGGCTCAGGATAGGCAGAAGAAGTTTGCTGATGCGCACAGAGTTGATCGGCAGTTTGCAGTAGGTGATCGAGTGTTTCTTTGAGTTCATCCTCGGAAGAGCCCTATTCATTATGGAAAGGGTTCTAAGCTTGCACCCCATTTTGTGGGTCTGTTCGAGGTGTTAGAGCGTATTGGTCCTGTTGCCTATCGCTTGGCCTTGCCACCCAGTCTGTCATGGATTCACGATGTGTTTCATGTTTCTATCCTTAGGCCTTATTTTCCTGATGCTACTCATGTACTTGATTGGAATGCTCTACAGGTCGAGGATGGGCAGCTAGCTCTAGAGCCCATGGCCATGGTGCAACACAGGAGACTCGTTCTTAGAGGCAGGGATATTGAGCAGGTGCGGGTCTAGTGGGATCCCAATGATGAGACTTCAGTGACATGGGAGGATGCTTCCCGTATCAGAGAATCCTACCCTTGTTTTCTGGCTTACAGGAGTAAGCCGGATTTAAGGGGGGGAGGATGTAATAACCCTCCTAGTTGCTAGTTGGACTCAGTAGTTTTTATGCTTTGATTTGATACATTGATACTATGATGGTACTGTTTTTGTGTGATTTGGTTAGTTAGAAATTTGATGATGTTGTTATTCCATTTGTGGACATGATTATTTCATATGGCATTGTGGTTGGTGATGTTAGTTGATTTTTAGAATTATATTATGATGTAGTGATTTAATAAATTATGTCATGAGATGAATTGTTAGTTTAGAAATGTTATTTTATCAATCATATTATAATTGTTAGGATAGATGTGATGAAGGACAGTGTAGCATCACTCATTGCGAGTGCTCTATTACGCTACGATTCCTTCTCACAATGCAATGCTTTGATTTTATATATGTATGCATGCACATGTACACGACTTCGTTTGTATGCAGGGATTGCAGGTACATAGTCTCGATTCCACCTGCTTTAGCAGGACAGGGCGAGCACCAATAGCCCAACGGTCAAATGTTGAAACAAAGGTGACCATGAAGTCTTCCCGTCCCATGCTGTCAAAACCGTTGAATTGAGTGGTATTGCACGTTCTTGTTGTTGTCGTTCTTTGTGGGTCATGTTTGTGTATTGTCGTATGTTATTGATGTTAGTATTTTATAAGTCGTGGTTTAGTTTATTTAATATTGGTAATAATTGTTTATTATAATGTTAGATTAATTTGTATGTAAATATTTAAATGTACTAATTTAATATTAAATTGTATTTATTATTTTAATTAATTATCTTGTTGAGGATAATTATTAAAATAAAGTATATTATGTGCATAGCAAATAAAACTTGCAAAAGCAGATTTAAAAAAATAGAAAGTATTGGAAAAGGAAACTTAACTAGAATTAAATTAGATAGTTTCTTTTTATTAGATTTTTTTTTTAGAATTTTCAAAAAGGGAAAGAGGCATCTTTTATTGAGTTGCAGATTATGAATTTTCATTCACGGGAAGAATGTGACAGAAGTTGGAAAAATAAAATAAAAACAAAATAAAAATAATGTCTTTTGAATGTTGAAATCTTCTGAAGTTTTCAAAAAAAAAAAGGATTTGTCAATCTATTGCTGCATGTTTTGGGAAGGGTTTCTAAGAGAATATTAGATTTGAAGTTGAGCACGATATTCTGGAGAGGAGATTTCGAAGCAGAACTGGAAGTGCTTCGTAAAGGCCATCAGATTCAAGCAGGCATCATCAACTTCTCAAATAAGTGCAGGACTCCAGGTTTTATCTACTTCTTCTCTGGTCTTCTGATTTAAAGAAAACAGAAAAATAATTAGATTACTTGGGGAAAGAAAAATGAAACCTTAGGAAAGAGAAATTTATTGAATAGTGAAAATTGCTGAAGAAATTGGAAAAAACTGTCTATGTAAATTACTCTATGGATATTCTTCCAATTTGGCTGTGTGAAAATAATGTTGAGTCTGTGAAAATAAAATATATGTTCTTAAATTGATTCTGTTGTGTCTTTGAGAATTTACATAGTTTTCTTTAAGAACCATTTATTCTGGGATTATGAAAATATATCCTTTATATATATATATTCATATATATATACATATATATTTTTTATATAAGTTATTTTTATGCAGTTCTTCTATTCTCTGTACCTGTAGCTGGTATATTTGTTCATCTGGAATGTATATATAAATATATACAAATTTCGTATATATTTATACATACATATGTTTATAAATAATTTTTTTTTTTGTGCTTTATAAAGTATTCAAAATTGCTATTTAAAATCAAATTTTTGGCCGTAATGGCCGTCGGAATCGTACCAGGGACGAGGTTAATTTTATTAAATTCTGTGTTTTTTTTTTTAAAAATTATTATGGCCGAATAGGCCGTCAGAATCCGTATCAGGGATAAATGAATGTTTATTTATTAAAATTGTGCGTTTATTTATTTTTTTAAATATAAAATAAAATTTCATTGTATGGGGTTTGGGGAAGGACGGCAGGCTATACCCACCCTGCCCCCCTATGGCAAAAGGACTGGCAACAGCATGTGGCAGTCCTACAGACTGCAATGTGCAATAGTCACGAGGACTGTCGTAGGCAGTCCTCTCTGCCCTGCGGACAGTCAACTGGGCTGTCGGCCCTTTCTTACTGCATTTTAAATTTTTTTATTTAATTTTATATATATTTATATAGTTGTATATATTTATTTTATTAAATATTATAATTATAATTTATGTTATTTTAAACAGAATTATAATTATTTTATTTAATATTATTGTTATTTTAAAATGTAATTTTTTTGGTATTTCAAGTAAAATGTTAATAATGGTTATATATAGATATTTATATATTTAAAGGGCAGTATTTGATCTTTTGTTATGTTGAGAAAATAATTTAAAACATAGAAAATTAGTTTTATTTCGTACTATAAATGGATTATACTGAGTTAGTTATATTTCATTATATTTGAAAATGAGAATCTTATGTTTATTCATTTTTTTTTTGTAACGATTAGCAAATTGGTGAGAAATAATTTAAATTGAATGATTGGGAATGAATTACATTAAATTTGGTGTTGTCTTGCAAAATTAAATTGAGTTATCTTTTCCGTTATGGCTATTGTTAGTGTTGTCCATGTGGGAACCCTGTTGTTTTACAAACCCTTGTTCCAGAGGCTTGATTTATTTTCTTGGACGTTTATCCTTGTACTTTTTGGATTTGAATATTACATGATTTTGTTAAGCATCTTTATTGGAAGGGTTGTACGAGATTGTGGTCATTGTGTTTATGAGTGATCGCAGATGGATTTGCCTCACATGTCTTGTTTTGTGTTATATGCCTTATACTTGATGGTACAACCCTTGCCTTATTTCGGTTTCTGTTAGGGGTCTTAGGGAGAGTGGCTCTTCGTGGGGGCCGATGCCTCGAGTAAGAGGAAGTGCACAGGAGAACCCATGTAAGAGTAGTTAAACAAGTGATAACCTAAAAAAAATAGAATTAGGGGGGGATGGGTAGTAAAACACACAAGATAATAAATATTGGATTCCTTGTCTATGCATTAGGGCTATCATAGACTAATGATAGACTGAGAAGGCCGTGGTCGGCAAAGTCATAATCTCATCTTCATGAGAGGTTATCGACTCTGCATGAGCTACCCTATGGTGCCGGCGCCTCAAGTAGGAGGAAGAGCCAGGAGATCCATAGATGGGTGTCGGCGCCTCAAGTTGGAGGAAGAGCCAGGAGATCCCATGAGAGCTATGCGATGACACTCTCCACTAGACACCCTTGTGCATTACTTCTTGTCGCCTCTGGAATTGTAATCTTTATGTTGTTTTGGATTCTTTTGAAGTTGAGTTATGAATGTTCCTTGGTAACTTGTTTATCTGTTATTGCTTTGATCTATTTCATAGCTTTATCTTTTGTTGCCTCGTAAATTTGTGGATTATGTTGTTGTGTTTTTGAGTTTGTACTTTGTTGTTTATGGAGTCGGTTTGACAATCATGGTCGAGTTAACTTCATTGTCACCTCTGAGCACGAGGGGTGAGTTATCCATAACTCACATGGTTGGGTGGAACATGCTCCGCACCCGTTGGGTTCCCCATCAGCATCCTTTCTTCTTAGCATTTCTACAGTTGGAGTTGTATCAGTGAACACCTTGTATTTAAGAATTTATTGTACTTGTATCATCCCACATGTTTGGGAAATTTGTTGTAATTCTTATATCAAGAGCTTGTAATGTAATTTTATAACAATGATGTAATAGTTAGGATTCTATGTAACTTTATTTGTTGAGATTCATATGATTGTATTATGTGGTATATTAATATTCTTGCTCTTGGTTCATGGATGTACATTTATTCATGGTTATTATAATATAATTGGTTACGTGGTTTATCATTATCTTTTATTTCTGTTTAGTTGTTGCAATGTAACCTCGCGTGCCCCAGAGAACTAAGTGTGATAATGTGATGTAATATGTTATGTGATTATGGTTAATGTATTGTATGTTTAACTTAATTGTTTTAAAAAAAAAAAAATATTTGCATTGTGTGTGTTCTCTGGGGTTTGCACGATGGGCGTTACACTAACTACTTAACATCAAATTCTTGTGTTAATCAACTAAAGCAATTTATTCAATTAAATTCCTCCTTTAATTAAATAAATTGACTTAATTTAATTTAATCCTCACATACCTTTTTGATTAAATAAATCAATTTTATTTAATCAAATCCTAACGTCCCTCTTTTAATTAAATAATTCACTTTATTTAATTAATCTCTAAAGTCATCCATTTAAATTAAATAAATCCATCTTTATTTGATTTAACACTAACATCATCCTCTTTTATTAAATAAATCAAATCTTTATTTAATTAAATCTAAAATTATTTTCTTCTCATTTTGATTTATTTTAATCCTGAAATCTAAGTCAAAAGTTAAAATCACCTAATCTTCACTTAAATTAATCAAACCATGATTAATCCTAATCCTAATCACTCCAATCCTCTAGATTTTGCAATATTAATTCCTCCTTTTCATTCAAATATGACATCTTAGTGGAATATTCCTCCAATTTGAAATCTCCCCCAAAAAGGGACTTTTCCTCCAACATGGCATTAACTCCTCTTACATTGTCTCTTACATGTCTCCAACTTGGCATTTAAGACACTTTCTTCTTCCTCAACAATCCAACTTTCAAATTTCAAATTTGAACCTAATAACATTTATCATGCACAATCATCAAAATGTGCTCAACCTTCCTCCTCTCACATCTTGACAAGTGGCATCTGGCCATTGGACTATCTTTTATCCCACATTCATCCTATTCATCAATTCTCCATCATTCTTATAAATAGAGGCCTCCTCTATTGTATTAATCCTACATAGACCTTAGGCATTTGATCCACAATCTTATGCACAAGTTAGCATTTCATCACAACTCATAGCATCTTCAAGGAATATCCATTATCAAGTTTATCACAGATTTGGAAAGGGCTACTTTCCACATCAAAGTAGCACCAATCCACTATGGGATAGGTTTGAATATACTTCACATGCTTTCAATTAGTCTCTTTGGTATTTTAGTGCTTTGTTTGCATTATTTAGTATGATTCAATATTTCATAGAGATGCTAGTTTTACTTCCTTTAAACAAACTAACAATACTAATGTGGTTCATTGTTTGAAGTTTGTGGAAATTAGTGTCTACAAAATGGCGCTAGAAGGAGGGCCTGAACCTATGAGAGTTCAGGCATTAGATTTCAGTTTTAGCATTCAAATTTAGATCGAGTTTCTCGGTAAGCTATTATGGCAATTTAAACATTAGATTTCATTTCCTAGAAAGTTTCTGAAAGCTAACGTATGCTTATGCTGGAAAGTTTCTAAAAGATAATGTGTTTGTCTATGCTTCTGCATTTTAAATAAATTTCTACTTGAGTGATAACTCCTGCAACTATTTGCACTGACAAGAGAATTGAATGCATATGCAAAAATAAACTACATGTTGTCTTTTATCTATGATTGCATTCTGTTTATGAAATTCTTTTTCTATATCCAACAACACTTCTATTCACCGCCAAGTTTAGGTGTCCTCCTAAGATGTTAAAACCCACAGAAATCATTACATACACTACAAAATCATGGGTCAAGGCTATCACTGCTAAGCCTATTGCCGACGATAATCTCAAATGAGTGCTGCTCTATCTAGTTGTGGGTTTGGGCCATCTCATTCCATTCCTTGAGCTTGCAAGAAACCTCGTTTCCTCCCACGGTTTTGTCGTTACTCTAATCACACCAGCATGGAACATTTCCCCTTTGGAGACCAAATATGTTTCAGACCTCCTTTCCTCCAATCCCAACACAATCCGTCAAGTGGAGCTTCCAGAGATTCCTTCTGAGAGACAAGACACCAAAGATGCCAAATTATGTCTTGTTTTCATCTTCTGCAACCTCCGTTTGTTTCAAGTCGTATCTCCCTCGCCTTTATCTTTCCAATGGAAACGAGGCCCCTACAGATTCCATGAATATCTCAGGCTAAAAGAAGCCCTTCCATGAGCGTGATTTTCTAGACCTGTTTCACAACAATTTCTCTCTGATGTTTCGTGGGTTCCTTCACCTCTGCTCTCCCTTACAAGGGATGAAGGCCATTCTCGTCAATACATTTCACGGTGAATGAAGCCAAATTCCTTGCACTGAGCATCCAAAATTTTCAAATCTCAAATGAGTGCTACTCTACCACCAGCTTATCTGCAATACATCAAACTTATTCCTAGTTAAATAGTCAATTTTCTTAGAAAACAACAATATGCACATGGGAGATAAGACCGCAGATTTGGACTTCATTTCTGTTGGGGATGGATGCAAGAATTTACAGTGATGACACATTGAACACAGCGTAATCTAGTTGGTATTCGACTAGGTCTTTGAGGAATTCTGTCAAAAAGTTTGTGCGCCATCTCTATGCTCCCATTTGTTCATTGGCTTTACACTACCAAATGCATTTGATTGAAAGTTTTTAAAAGAAAAGAAAATGATGACTTAACTTTGTTTGAAGAAAGTGAATTGATTCAAGTTTCTTTTCTGAATCACATCGCAAGTTGTTAGGCAAGTTATCCTTTAAATTCTGTCATTCAGCAGTTGGCTGATATAAGTGCATTCTGTGTATACCCTGCAATCAAAGTCGACCAAGAAAGCACATTTGGATGAGGAAAATCCTATCAAACAGTTTAGTGTTATGTGTCTACTCTTTTGCATACATGCCTATTAATAATGTTGATGCATTTAATATTGTGGAGAATGATAAATCTTATTTTTATTCGTTGACCAAGCTAACGTCTAGGTTGAATGTTCGATGCTTTTTGCGTATTAGTTTGCATAGAAATGAAAAGATGGCGGCGGTTGGGTTATCATAATCCTCATTAAGTATTCAGATACATACGCTTTCATTTTTAAATAGTTGAGTCTGCATCATGCTTCTAGAAGCCGGTTTTATCACTTAACATATGATGTTGAATTATGAACTCGTATCTCAACTAAACAGGTTTTTGTATAACTAAATTTCTACACTATTTCAAATAATTCCGCCATCACTGAAATGAGCTTCAAATCAATTTTATGGATGAAAAAATGACGCACTCCAAATTTAATCTATCTGCACAATAAGTATTTAGATCTTTGCGTTGAGGTTCAAAAGGGGTTTTTGGGTTTACTGGTAACTAAGAGCAAGATGCGTGTGGTTGATTGGTTTACTAGTAATCAACAAAAGTACCTTTCGTTATTAGTATAGAGAGGACTATTTTGTGCTTACAAATTACTTTCAATGGTTTCATTCACTTGAAACTTTCTAAGGAGATAATTATTTTTGACATTTATTCACTTATATTTGAAATTTATTTTCTTGGGGGAAGGAGAAGATAAGATGGCATCGATAGAGTAAAATCATAGATGACATTTATATATTGAAGTCACTCATTTATGTTTTTGCAGGCATCCTCATTAATTGGCATTGCTCATTTATGACTTTTTGCAGGCTAAGTGAAGGGGATTTGAAATCTTACTTAAATTGTTGTAAATCTTTATCTATCTACAAATCAAGACTCTAATTAATGCGTCATTTTAATAGTTTGAAATCATTAGCGTTTTCATTTAAAATCATTACATTGTTGGAAGTTAATGCTTAAAAAAAAATTAAATAACTTGATCATCACATGATTGTCTTTTTTATCTTATAGGAGGGATTTCAATTGCACAAGGAACTTGTGACACAAAAGCATTAGAATCGAGCGAAAACAAGCAGATTGGAGTTGAAGAAAATCGGGCATTAAAACTTGAAATCAACAAAGCATTTTTAAATGCTTGGAGCTTCCATTTTCTGCTATTGGTTTTTTTTTTACACCAACTCACTTATTTTTGGGCTCTAAAAAGAAAACTACAAAAGCTTTCATTTTTTTGCTACAAAGGGGTTAAAAAGAACATTAGACACTTACTAAATTTCTATTTGGGTTCTAAAAATTTGACAAACAAACTTCACACTTCATCTTGGTGCTTTAAAAAGAATCCAATTTTGCTTTTGGAAATTAAAATGAACATGTGCATTTGGTGTTTTGTAATCTTTTTCACAAATTAATATCATTTAAAAAAGGCATATGCACTTCTCTCGCGCTTCACGATGATCTTGAGAATCAAAAGTCTTTTTGTGATATTAAGTTGTCAAAAAGATTGCCTCCACATTTTGATTTGGGTTTAAAGTTGAAAAATCTTGCAAGTGTGAGTGGAACATATCGCGTGTGTTCTTTGTTTGTTTCTCAACGAAGATTGATCGAACTACGGATGTGTTTCCTTGCTCTTTTTTTTTTATCTTAAAGGGCCTGCCTTGTGGGAAAAAGTAATCACCCAAGGGAATGACCCAACCGGGAACACACTAAAGCCAAGCAATTTCCACCCGGGATATAAGTGTGGGTACTTGAGTAAAGGAAAGTATCACGAGGATAGTTCTAATGATAAGGGAAGCAATGGTCTCTCGCCGTATGGATGATCCCCCATGAACAAAATGCCCACATTAAAAACTTGTTTAAAAGACCAAAATCCTTATCTATTTGTTGGTGCAAGAACGATCGTTCTGAAGCCGCCCCACATTTTTTACAAATTTTAGTATAGATGAGAAATATTCCATGGGAGTTTCATGGGTATTGATGCTTGGATGACCCGAGAAGTGAGTGCACTGTAAGGGGGATCTTGTGTGGTCAAGCATCTAATCATCCGCTAAGAGTAGGCGTAGCTGGATTTATGTAACTGGGGACTCAACAAATATTGTCTTTCATCCATAGGATTGTGCAAGATCTTGGAATCAAAACACTTTGTTTGATCTAAAACATTGGAAAAATGAATATTCAACATGAGCATCAAATTTCAAACCCTTTAGGAGGAGAAAATACCATTGACAAATCCAAGTGCTATTGCTTACCCTAGGGATTCTATCCTTAGAGGTTTCTAAGTTTTTGGGGTTTACTCTCAATTTTCTCTACACTAAAGTTAACCACAGGAAACTAGTTCCTTAATTTCCTTGATTTACACATAATGGACTTTGTGGGATGAGAAGAAATTGAGACATTGGACATCTAGTTTGAAAATCTAATCAAGAGAGTGTTTGTGGTAAAAAGAACTCATTAAGCAAAGTTAAGAAACAATTTGACCCCACACATGTGCTTGGTATCTTTTGGTCATATGGTTTTCATGCAAACATTGGTCTTTTGGTTTGAACTACTCTTAGAGAAAAGTATTTTCTTCACTATCTTGGTCTTGTAAACAAGGTCCCTGTTAGGTTCATTTAGGAATAAATCAAACACTTCATCCATTCCAAACATTTATCATCTCATCCCACAAACAACTTTAGAGCTTTGGAAACATCATTCTAGACTTGGTTACATCATTAAACCAAATCAAAATCACCTTGTTTAGTTAGGTGTGTGGGAATGCATCCTTTCTCATACATTTAATTAAATTAGCAATCCTTTGAACAAGTGTAATCCTAATATATTAGGGTTTACAAGTTCATTATCCAATCAAAATAAAATCCTAAAGTCTAGCATTGATCCAAAGTTCCTAAAAATTCATCACCCATATCATTCACCCCTTTCATCCTTCATCTCATCATTGGTCCTGAACACCTTAGAGGTCACTTTTGCAACAAGGTCAAAACACAAGAAAGACATGGAATATAAACTCAATTCATACATCATGAGTAATCCAAGTCAACCAAAATATCAAAGCCTTACAATGCCACTTAGTTATCAAAACTCATATTTATACAATCCATACATGGGAACATTATCTCCTACAAACCTTAATGGTACAACAAATTCCAGTCAAAATTTTGGAACACCTTTCTTGATGGTAGATTTAAATCCAAGACCAAACCTACAAATCTATCAACCAAACAATCAATGCACGAGTCTTCAAACGAACAACATTATCCCACCAAATCCATACATGCCAAATGTGAATATACCAAGTACAAGTTTACCAAACATGAACATTTCAAATCCACACTTGGTAAACTTTGGGATAAATATGTTTGCGAATCATACAAATGTCATTCAAATTCCAAACAATATGTTAACAACTCGATGTGTTGATCCAAGTCAAGGTAACACCATGCAAAATCAAAGCTACCTAAATCAAGGCAATGTGATTCCCAACCACAACAATGTTCAATTTCAACCCATAATGCCAAATATGAACATCATCCCAAATCAGAACATTGTCCAAAATCAATTTGTCCATGATCCCATACAAACACCACAAGTATGCATCCCAAACCTTCTTGAACAAAAACCAAATCAACTATTTCAAGGGAGTCAAGATCAAATTTTGCGAGATCAAATTGCTACACTTACCAAAATGGTTGAGTCATTGTGCCAAGAGACATCTCCACCCCAAATCAATACACTCTTCCATTGGTTAAACCATGCCATCAAAGCATTGAGTTGTGTCCACAACCACATCAAGAACAATATCTCCAATGTCAAGAGGTTGGATATCAAGATCAACAACATCAACAACAGACCCAATCACCCCTTCTCGAAGATCAATCACCACATCTCCAAAATCAATCACCACAAGGTCAATTTAAAGTGCAAGTCTCATAGGGTAACGAACGAAAATACACACCACTTGGGAAACCAATCGAATCGATCATGCAACAATTGGTGCAGGAAAAACTCATCACAATTCCCACCTATGAAAATTATCAAGAGCCCTTAGTGAAACCGCCATGGTACAATGAAAATCACCTTTGTGATTTCCATAAAATCAAGGGACACACAACATCAAATTGTATTCGACTCAAAAATTCTCATCCAAGACCTTATTGATAAAAAAAAATAACTATTGGGGACAATGGTGAAGATTCAACCACTAGTAATAGCATTGTCAATCTCCCCACCACAATTGTTGAAAACAATGATCAATATCTATCCATCAATGAGCACCTTGAAGATGTTTCTACCTCATCCGAAGATCAAATCAATATATATCAAGAGTCACTTTTCAATCATGATCAAAATCCACCAACAATACCCAACAATGATCCAATTCAATAAATGTCAACATCACTTGACCCTATGGTTGAAGACATTCACAATCTCTCCGCCGCAATTGTTGAAAACAATGTTCAAGATCTCTCCATTAATGAACACATTGAAGATGTTTCTACGCCATCCGATGATCAACTCACCATACATCAAGAGCCACTTTTTAGTGATCTATTTCAAGGAGTGTTAGAATTACTTGATCCCATTGACATAATCTACGATCCATCGACCAGTGATCATATTGAAAATGTCTCTACATCGCCTTATGAGTTAGAGAACATATCTCAAGAATTTATTCCAAAGCATGATCAACATCTTTCACCAAGGTCTAGCAATGGTCCTTTCCAAGACATATTCACATCCTTTGACCTCATGGTTACAGATACTGAAGGAATCCTCAACTCAACATTTGATCCAAGTCCACTCAGAGATCAAGAGGATATTGAGCTGCTTCCCATGTCTAATGACGATATCCAAGAACCCTTTATAAGAAATCCATCCTTTGAAACTGACCCATGTCAAGAACTTGATCCAAAGCATGTCGAAAAAAATTCCAAAATCATTCAGGATCAAGAATTTGTATCTCCAAGATACTACAATGATCTAATGGACACTCTCCTATCTATACAAGATGTCGTAGATGATGATCACATCCACATAGCACATACTCCTCCATCTACCCATGAGATGCTTTATGTGGATGGACGCGTAGATGATCTTCATTCAGAACATGATTCTTTTACTCCTGATATTATTACACAAAAAGAGCAGGTTATTGATTCCTACAATCAAATAGAGTTGTCATCACTAGGATCAGATATATCCCAAATTCAGACTGAGGACATCATGTATGAAGATATCCAATATTATCCACTCAAAGAAACATTTCAGACTGAACATGATATTTTGAAGTTAGCAGAGCAACAAATTGAAATAACGTCATCTGCAGTGGTCATTTATCAGAGAATGCTTACTGAACAACACATTTCAAAACAAGTAGAATCAAGTAACAAAGGTTCTACTACAACCATACTGAGGGCAACTATGTCTTAAGAAAGCATCAACATAGGGAGCACGAAGAATCCTTATGATGAAACTGATTCCCATGCTACAACCAGCCATGTCATGAATCTTCATCCACCTATCACCCCATCCATGAATTGGGACCAACATCAAAAGAAAGATTTAAATCAAAGCACGAAGAATGATTTCAAAGAAAAAGAAGCTAAGAAGCATAATGGACAAATCAAATACAAGTGGATACCAAAGAATACAAAGAAAGATTATCCCTATCAAACTCCATCAGTCAAAGAAACTATGGGGCAAAATAAAAAAGGGAAAAGTATCCATCAAAGATGTCCACAAAGGAAAAAGAAGACTTCTCAAGTGACGTACAAATTATATCAAGCAATTGGTCCTAATTCCACGCACATTTTCGTATCCACCCACCATTGCTCATCTTCCCAAGTTTGGAGAGTCAAAGGTTTCGAACTGTCAACCAATCCATCTCTTATTCCTAAACACACTCCATCCATGCCACCATGCATGATATCCAATTCTCACATTGACCAGGTATTGGTAGCCACCCTTCATCATAAGGATTCAAAAGGAATTATATCGCAATGCGCACACAAAGACAAAGTTAACTCTTGTATCAACAAAGCAGATCAGGAATCTCAAAAGTTGCATTCAAGTAAACATATCTTGGAAAAGCAGCTTTTTCAAGTAGGATATCGATGACACATTATGGAAAAAGCATCTACATCGACACTACTAGGTGGTTCAACATGAGCTTAAAATCTTTCAGAAAAATCAAAAAAATCAAAAAAATATGAAAATCCAAAAAAAGATCATAAAAAGGATTGAAAACAGTAAAGAAAAAAACTGTCCTCTAGTGAAAACCACTATGGTGGTGCTTTGGACAGGTACCATGATGAAAACCTAGAAAACAGGCGTCATGTGTAGAATTGAGCATCTACGTGCACCACTTTAGGTGGAAGCATCTCATCCCATCCATAATAAGGCCAACATTCCATCCATATTATCCATAATAACTCCATTTCATCCATGAACCATTTATCCAATCCATTTTCATCCATCTACTATCCATCTTCCTACAATATCTTGATCTTGATGAAGTTTGGTGCACATTTTACACTTGCTTATGGTAAACATCTTGACATGAGTCATTTTCATTGATCCTATCCTACCCAGCATTATCAAATCCATGAAGCATTATCCAAATGAGCATACTTTATCCAAACACCTTATCTTATCGCAAGATAATTCATAATCCTCCATCCA
The DNA here is from genome assembly GCA_007258455.2 of Sequoia sempervirens. Lineage (NCBI taxonomy): Eukaryota > Viridiplantae > Streptophyta > Pinopsida > Cupressales > Cupressaceae > Sequoia > Sequoia sempervirens. Next base: position 117,375,050 of record VDFB02047397.1, read on the forward strand.
TACACCTATCCAAGCATCCACCCATGGCATTCCATACATTGCTAGACACTGGGGGGAAAATATCTACATCTTTCTTCGTGAATAAATCTTGATCTATATCCTCCAGCTTATATGGTGATCCGAACATTGACAAACGTGAAATCAAACTGGTCAAAATATTTGTGAGCCAAAAATCCAAATCACTAGCCCATGACATGTTTTGACAAGAATATGTTCCTTATCAAGCTTTATCCTTCATCAAACATCAATCTAAACAATCAATATCAGTTGCATCTAACATGTTCTTCAGTGTCACATCAAATCATTCAAACAAGCTTTTGTTCCAAATCAAGCTTCAAAATCCTAATCAATCAAATCCAATCAATCCATCATCATCTTGGGATATCCATCCTAATCCTCATGTTTCTTAGCACTATCCTTGCATTGTTGTGTATCCTCAACAATGTTATCATCATCAATTCATTAATCAGATCAATTAACATTAGCTTGGTTTTCAACAAAATCCCAAAACAGAGCACTGATATCATCATCATATCCATATCCAAATCATGCAAAAATCAAAAAACATCCAAAATCATATCAAAATCCAAAAACACTGAACCGTCAGAAACATGGTGTCTGAACTACATTGTCTCTGAGCTTAAACATAGGCAAGGTTCATCTTTGATCAACCCCCGAGACACAAAATCCAAAAATATTCAAAAAACACAAAAACACAAAAACATTCAAAAAAGACAAAATCCAAAAACAGCCTCAAAACATTTCAAAAAACTTCAAAAACATCCAAATATTTGAAAAAATCCATCCATCTCATTTTTCTTTCACCCACAATAATCTCATCCATAATAAATCAATCACCACACTCACCCTTTGGAAAAACAAATAGAAACAACCACAACAATCAGCAAAAGCAAACTTCAAATGCAAAATCAAACTCTTGATCACTCACAAACATGTCATTCAACCTTATATCTACAACCTTTCAAACAACCTATCAACTTTCCACCATCCATTAACATGTCCTAGGATGCACCCTTCCTACAATGGGCATTATCTTTGGAAAATCACTTTGGATACTTATCCTAAACAAAACACATCCCTTTGGCTCGAGGTATGAAGAACAATGGCGTGTTTGCTTGCTTGATATTTTCTTTGATTTATCTTATTGCGCTCATTCCAATGACCTCTTGATGACGTCTAATCAAAATGATTTAGAGAGAAAGGAATGGGGCAACGATCATTATCTTTTGTCTGATGTGCTCGTTGGATGTTCTTGTAATATAACCTTGGTGAATACTTGCTTTATTAGGTATGGATGGAAGGTGTTTTGGGCAGCTTGTTGACTATTACATTATTATGATTTTCCTTTCTATTTTTTGGTCTGAGATGTTTGAAATATCTGAAGTACATCCTAGTAAGGTTTTTGTATGCTAGGTGTGAAAAAGAATACTCCTATCTGTTTATCGAATCAAAGTCCATCGCACTAGGTACAACACCATCCTGGTTCTTTATACCTTGATGCATTGTGCCTACGTGTGTTATCAAACATAAGGTAAATGGCCCTTTTAAAATCCCAATTCCTAATAAGAAAATCATCATCATCATAAGCATCATCATCCATCTCTCATCATCATCTCAAATAAATTTGGCTTGTTGAATCTTCTTGTCATCATCTCATTTCTTCTTTCATCTCTTTGCGCTAACAATTAATCATCATCGCCAATGCATCCATCCTGCATCCACAACACATTAGCATACATAAATCTCATAATCATAGCATATCACACCATCCATCTGATCCATCTCACATGCATTATATTATCATTTAAGTTGTTTAGGATAATATAGATTGGTTATTCTAAGCATCTTAAAACCATCAGCATACTGCATATCATATCATATCATATAAGAAACGCTGATCATCTCACATGTATGTTCATAATCATAAAGGCATCATCACATTATCCATCTCAAATACAATGCATTATCATTTAAGTTGTTTAGGATAATATAGATTGGTTGTTCTAAGCATCTTAAAACCATCTCATTTGCATCATTATCATAACCATCCATGCGTCCATCTTGAATCTCTTTGCCATGAGATCAACCCTCAAATCGAATTTTTTTCGCTCAATCTCTCGAGGGGGCAATGTACCAATATACTTCTTTCCATTGGGGCATCCAAAAAAATCATATTTTTTTTGAATTTTGATCTCGACAAGTTTATTCTTTGAACCAACATAGCAAGTACGTTGCTTCAAAGAGGGGAAAAATGTAAACATGCAAAATCAACATCATGGATCTAAATGTAACTAATTAACATCAAACTCTTCTGTTAATAAAATAAAGCAATTTATTCGATTAAATTCCTCCTTTAAAAAAATAAATTGACTTTATTTAATTTAATCCTCACATACCTCTTTGATTAAATAAATCAATTTTATTTAATCAAATCCTAACGTCCCTCTTTTAATTAAATAATTCACTTTATTTAATTAATCTCTAAAGTCATCCATTTAAATTAAATAAATTAATCTTTATTTGATTTAACACTAACATCATCCTCTTTGATTAAATAAATCAAATCTTCATTTAATTAAATCTAAAATCATTTTCTTCTCATTTTGATTTATTTTAATCCTAAAATCTGAGTCAAAAGTCAAAATTACCTAATCTTCACTTAAATTAATCAAACCATGATTAATCCTAATCCTAATCACTCCAATCCTCTAGATTTTACAACTTGTGCACTGATCTGTAAACTAGGACGTTAAAGTTTTCCAAAACTTAATCCAATTACAGATTTAATTCCCGATCCAACAGTAATGCATGATTATGTATCTTAACCATTGAAATTATGAAACTGAGTAATCCTTTCAAACACTTTAAATCAATTATCTGTAATAACATTCATGAGAGAACATAACACCAAAATAAATGAGAGAAAAAGAAAGAGATGGAAGAGAGACACAAACAACTTGATAACGGAGTTCACTCAATTTGAGCTACATCTCCGGGTCCACTTCTCAACGTTGGACCGCTTTATTGATATCGCCAAGCTTCAATAGCCTTCTTACAATATCCAAGCTTTAATCACTCACAATCTCTCTTTGCAATTTTACAATTTTTGGTGTAATCAACACCTTGTAATTTCTCTCCCAAAAATTCCTCCAAAGAGTATAAAATTTTCTCTCAAAAACACATCCGAATTATTTCTCCACAAAAAAATGCATAAAGGCCCTATCACATCACCTCCTTTTATACATAAATTTTGCATATGGGGTTAAAAACCACCATAATAAATAAAATAACAATTTAACCCCCCTCCTTTGGCTTTTATAATGATAAGCTTTACAAAAAAAGACACTAACCCGTTTATATAAAAACATTAAACAACCCCTTAATAAAACATTTGGAATTTGTTTTTAAATCCCTTGTCTTATTATATTCACGGGCTATTTGAGTTTAAAAATAAAATAACAATTTAGTGTTATTTTAGGAGGTTTTTTTTTATTTTTTATGAGTTAATTTCATTGATTTTAGGAGATTTGGATCCCACCAAATCCGGTTGAAATCCCACAAAATCCGATGGATTTTTGTGAGATAAAATAATCCTCCACACCTTATTTTCAAAAATAAAGCATGGTACATGAATTTTGTGAGATTTTTGCCACATCACTTGCAACTCCCACGTCACCATCTAGCCAATTGCCATGTCACATGCTAACATCATCATTTTGACTAAAACTTTGACTGGCTCTATTTTTCTCATACGAACTTTGTTTTCAAAACCGAGGATAGTTCCAGAATCAGCATGACAAGCACTAAGACTTGGTGTAATTTTTCTTGGATGTGAGACAATCAAATTTTCACCTTTTTGAATGCTTGATTCACCTGTTTGACCAAACCTTTGACCAAGCATAACTCTTGCATATGACCTCCTGTTGACGTGATACAGGTTGCATCAAGATCATGTTAGCAAGCTCTATCCAATGATGTCAAGTCTGAGAGATTTTGAGACTGTGATATTTTTGAGATTCTTGGATCCTCCTGGATCATGCACATAAATCAATTTAATTGATTTATTAATTCCTCCTTTTCATTCAAATATGACATCTTAGTGGAATATTCCTCCAATTTGAAATCTCCCCCAAAAAGGGACTTGTCCTCCAACATGGCATTAACTCCTATTACATTGTCTCTTACATGTCTCCAACTTGGCATTTAAGACACTTTCTTCTTCCTCAACAAGCCAACTTTCAAATATTAAATTTGAACCTAATAGCATTTATCATGCACAATCATCAAAATGTGCTCAACCTTCCTCCTCTCACATCTTGACAAGTGGCATCTTGCCATTGGATTATCTTTTATCCCACATCCATCCTATTCATCAATCCTCCATCATTCTTTCTTATAAATAGAGGCCTCCTCTATTGTATTAATCCTACACAGACCTTAGGCATTTGATCCACAATATTATGCACAAGTTAGCATTTCATTACAACTCATAGCATCTTCAAGGCATATCCATTATCAAGTTTATCACAGATTGGGAAAGGGCTACTTTCCACATCAAAGTAGCACCAATCCACTATGGGATAGGTTTGAATATACTTCACATGCTTTCAATTAGTCTCTTTGTTATTTTAGTGCTTTGTTTGCATTATTTAGTATGATTCAATATTTCATAGAGATGCTAGTTTTACTTGCTTTAAACAGACTAACAATACTAATGTGGTTCATTGTTTGAAGTTTGTGGAAATTAGTATCTAAAATAGAAATATGGGAGTAATAAGCATCAGGCCAAATTACAATTAAAGTCATATTTACATTTGACATACATTTCATTTTAATTTCAACATTCCCCAAACAATTATATTTTCACCTTTGAAAGTGGGGGGAAAGCATATAAGACAAAAACCATTTTCATTTGCCAAAGAAGATACACCCACCTTCCAAAAGGAATCTTTCATTTGTTGTAGCAACTTCCAAAATATCTTCCTTACGAGCCAAAAGTGTTAATGATAAGCATGCCCAATCAACAAAACTCTAAAAGCATGAGAAGCAATAGAAAGATATAAAACCAATCCATATCAACATTTGTGCCACCAATCTCCATGCTGGGGAGGGAAAAATATTTTGCAATACTTCAACAAAAGCCTAATTTGTACTATTTTTTCAGGCTATGCATTTTTTATGTCTCGTCCATTAATCACCATGGTTGTAGACTTCAAGACCAAAATTGCACTCACCATCCTTAACCGCAAGTCATTCCTCCAATACATCCAAGTATTTGTTCTTCCAGGCTTGGAATTCATCCTCAATAGACCAACTGAAGCTCATGACTCTATCAACCTTTTGCCTATAAGGCAAATATTTAGTAACAACCTAATTTGATTCCTTATCAAACTTTGCAAGGACAATCTCTGCATGGGCCAACATGTCCATGTTCCTCTTTAGCATACCCATATCATGTCCCTAAAAAATTGAAGCAACTTGATTCAAAATGGCTTCATTAGTTTCTTTTTTGCAATCCTACAAGGTTTTGATGTTACCATCATCCATTAAAATGGATGGCAAGAGACCATGATGTGTTTCATGAATTTTTTTAACCAATTCCGTCATCCTAGTCTCCAAAGGCTCTACATTTCCCCTGAACTCCTGAATTTCATTTACAATTTAAATGGTGGGATTAAGATTTTCAGGGGAATTAACATCTTGCTTGGATCCAATAGACATCATTCTCAACTCTTGCAACCTGGGGATCCATGTCTCCATAAGTGGAATAGCCTTCTCCTTATCATTGTCAAAATTATTTATAGCAAATCTCATAGAAGAATAGTTGGCATGAATGTTGTTCAGTTTGTTATTAACCCCTCTATTTAAATGCTCCAAGACTACAGTGACAATATTCATATTGTTTTCAAAGATATACCTATTGTGATTGTCACATCTCTCCTTATAATCATTTAGTTGCTTAAGTAGCTCCTCCTTGCTAGCACCTTCCTTTGTCTGTGGTGCTTCTGATGTGTTTTGTTGCACCATTGAAATGGGTACAGTTCCCATGTTGTATGGCTCAATGGCCCATGAGGAACTTGTTGAAAGGGTAAAATTAGTAGGTGTAGGCTTAGGTAAAGCAATAGGGGAGGCAACATCAGTCTGCGTTCGTTCTCCTGATTACAAGTTTTGAAATTTCTCCCTTAATAATGCTATCTTTGTTTGTAGCTACATTTTATGTTGTTCATTTCCATAACCAACCACCAAGTCATTGTATTGTTGTCTAAACCATTCCTTCTTTGTAGTCACTGACTCTACTGTGGCTTTTGTAAACTGAGCAACATTTATTGACATTGTTGTTGCCTCAAGAGCTAATGTCTCTAACACTCTCTTTATTATCAAGCCTCCCTTGTAGTTTGGTGCAGGCTCTACAATGTCAGGCTTTCTTGTACATGGAGCTAAGGCCCATATAGCCAATGTATCCCACTATTCACTAAAGGAAGAACCTTACAGTGCAATTGTAGCTTCCTCTTCTGAATTATAGAGGGGTCTATCACACCTCTTTATAATATAAAAAGAAATGACATAAGCTAGATCCCATTCTAGCAACAATAGGACACCACTATTTCTTACGAGCACTTTGCCTTTTGCTACAATCATTCCATGAAATTTAGCTCTCATTTACTTTAGGACTTGGGCTTGAATAATTGCCTCTAGCAACTTTGGGTGAAGACTTCTTTTCTTAGCCACAATAACAACATACTCATCCTTCTTAGCCTTGTAGGAAAACTCCATGAAAGCTTGTGATTTCACAAATAAATCATCATCCATGAATCTTGTGCATGCTTCCACCTAGACATCATCAGTGTTACTTGTCCTAGTAAGGTCAACCTTGCTCAACGTCATACCTAATTGTTGTGGAACAATCACTGTAGGTGCATAAGGCATTCCCTGTTGCATTTCCTGCTTAGATACCCAAATTTCCTCATTTGGTTCTTCATCATCATAATCCACCAAACCCGTTGATTTGACCTTTTTCTTTTTCAATGGTGGCTCTTTTGGTGGCGAGGCATGTTGTGATGGGGAATCAACATCTACAATTTCAGGCCTAGTTGACCTTGGAGGATATGGTGGTGGCACTTGTCGCACTATAGAAGGAGCTCTTTGCTCCTCTTGTTGAGAGGAAGCAATGGTTTCATCATCCTTTTTTTATTTATTCTTTCTCCTTATGAAAAACTTTATTTTCTGATCCTTAGGAGGCTGATATGTAGGAATTTCTTCCATAACATGGATTTCTCCTCCACCTTGTTCCTCTTCCATAACAGGGATTTCTCCTCCACCTTGTTCCTCTTCCATAACAGGGATTTCTCCTCCACCCTGTTCCTCTTCCATAGAGGCTTTCCCTTTATCTTGAATCATCCTTTGACCCTCAAGGTGACCAACCACTGTTTCAAAATTCTAGAAAACATGTTCCATTCTTTGCATTATATTGGGGGTTTCTGCAAGAGCGGTGAATTCAGGTTCCTTTTCCCTTACCTTTCTTTGCATTTTGTTAAAATAAATCCACTTTTCTTTTCAACCATCTTGCTCCAAAGGATCAAAGATATTCCTTATTACATCCTCAGGGTACTAGAAAATGTGTTCAAATTTGGAACTCCCGTTCCTTAACTTTAACTAGGCTATGAAACCCTTAAGATTATGATACTCCCTTGCTCGTGCTCTTTCCATGTGAAAAGTATTGAGTATATCATTTATATTATTCTAACCTCCCTTAATCATTACAAGGTTAGAGAAGCATGTGTATGAAGGGAAAAACATTCCTTTTCCCTGATCCTTCAAATGCTTGTTATCCACACTTCCCAGCTGCCACATCACTTCAAGGAACCCAATTCTTTTTGGCACACATCTAGGAAATAAGTGAGGTGAGACAATAGCACCATACACTCTCAAAATAGTATATGCAGGATAAGGGATAACATCTTCTCAATTATGATCAACCCCCAATTTAGGCCTCCTATCCTTGGGTCTTAAAAGATCATGCAGGGCCTTAGGAATTCTTGGCACATTCATAGCCTGAGCTCTTCTCAACTTAGAGGCAAATAAATTCTCAAATACCACATAGTCAAAATTTATGTCATCTTTGTCTAGGACAGTGGTCTAGCATTGGACAGGAAATTCCATCTTACCCTCTACCCTATCTAGTGTCATATTCTTTCCAAAGTAAGGTGCACCTTTGAAAAAAAACATGTTCATGAGAAATGAATACCAATCGAATCTTACTCTTGTTTCACCCTTCTTCAACTTTACCAGACCCTCAAGAATTTTCTCTGCAAGAAACTCCGCATAATCATAAATTGTGCAATAAAGGGGGTGTTGGATGTGGGACGCCATCTACATCCATGCCATGGGAATTCTAGTGACTAGGTCATAACCAATAATCTAACAAATGGAGTAGAATTTTTTTTGGAAATAAGGGACAAAATAGTTAATAGGATAGGGCTTTGTATCAAATGGTCCTAATGTAATCTTTTGGCCCCTAATCTCTGCTAGATACTTTGGCAATAAATGGACCTTGAATGAATTCCTAGTCTTCTCATATTCTTCTCTAATATCCTTTTCATTGATCTTAACCAGGTCCTCACTCCACTCAGTGAGACTAAAAATAGGAGCAATCTCCTCCTTAGTGACTTTAACCATGTCAACTTTATCAAAAGAACTCATAGTCCTAGTGACTGGGTCATAGTTGGCAGTTATTACTCTTAACAAATCAATATCCAGGTATACATTCAACACAATCAATTTTCCCAAGTTGAGGTTCCAAGGGTTACCAACTGGAACACCACAATTCCTATTTCCAAACCAGCCATAAAACAATTCCCACCCAGTGCAGGGAAATTTGGCATCCTAATAGTACAATACTTGTCGACCAGACCCTCAACTACTTGTGTACCCTAGAAAAGCAATTGAACCTTAGGTTTTTCATTGGTCAAGGGTGGAAGCTGGTCAGCTAGGTACTTACTCAAAGTTCTTTTGGAAGTAGAGGCCTCCTCCTTTGATGAAGACACTTTCGTTTTAAGAGCCATGACTAAAGGGTTTTTATAAACTAGGGTTTTTGGTTTCACAAACAAAGACCTACAGCTTGAGCAAGGGTTTGACAAAAAAAATTACAATGCAAAACTTCCAAATTATTCGAAATGAACATCAAACCTTAAAAGAAATGCAAAACCAAGAAAACCCTAGTGACAGAATGACATAGAAAACACAATTGAGTAAGTTCTTAATAGTTTCAAAGGTGGGATAGTATATCAATTTACTAGCTTGGCGTGAGCTTTAAAACCCTGACTTCGGTGTTGAACAGGCTTGAAAATGTAGCACGAGCTTCCTTGGATTCGTAGAGTACTTTTATCAAATCTCAATTGTGCTTTAAATTTTTTTTTAAAAGCCTTACAACTTTTAAATTTGGTAGCTCAATGTCCTATTTGCCATTATGGCTCACTCGCATGAATGAGAACAACTCACTTGGCCTTGATTTCAACTAATACTGTCCATTGATCTCACAATGAGATGAAAAGACCACCGGCTCAGATTAAGTCAACTTAGTTTGAAAAAGCTGACTGTGAGCAGTCGTTGCCATCATCCAACCAAAACCAGCCATGTGGAACCACTTCCCAATGATCTGCAGGCTCCACCATCTCATTGTCGCTAAAGCAAGAAACCACATGTCAGATTTCCCGCTTCCCCATGAATCTTAATCCTCGTGCAACTTCTATCAATGGGAAGATGGGGAAGGATTGAGATTAAATATCCCATCCTCAACCTATGTGTGTCTTAACACAAGCTCACCCACCCGTGCACGTAATCCCTTGGCATAATCGACGGTCATGATTAAAAGATCCATTTTTTATGACAACATGTGCCTCCAGAATTCTCTTTAGTAACTAGAACTTTAACACCTTCAATCTATGATGAAATATTTCATTAATTTTTTAATTTTTCCTTTATAGCTCAAGTGACGCCACACATAATTCTCCCATTTCCCCGTTGAGAGATGGGGAGGAAAAGGTGGGTCCCCCATGGGATGGCAGGGAGTGGTTGAGATTAACCCATGTCATCTGCCTTCAACTGTCAATCTCATCTGAATAGAGTGTTTGCTTCCTTCACCACCTGGTGGGTCCTTTTGACAATGGGACGTGTGTGCCATCTGTTTGCTACCCCGTGATGTTATTTAAAATCCAAAAGAATTCAGATGGGGAGGCAGGGAACACTCCAGATGCAGCCACATCATTTCATTACCACCGTTGATGTGCTCTATCTCACCACCTATTGACTTTTCAATGATGTCAAGCACTCTCATGCAGAAGATACGTGGCACTCACCAGCCATCCCGTGATAATATTTTAATGCAAAAAAAATCAAGCAAGGGTGCGGGGAGCAGTCAAGATGATTTCTCGGTGATCAAACGGTCTTCATAAAACATGAAATCTACACATGTCAATTTGTTAGTTCATAAAAGGGGGCCATTACTAGGGAAACATTGGGTGGAGACATAAAACCTAAAGATGAAACCTTAGACCTGGAAAATATTTTACTGACTTGTTACCCGCATATTATAAAGGAAATTTATTATTAAGATGGTGGGTAATGAGGAGACTCCTAGGATTCATGGGTCGGTCAACAGAATGATCCAAAAGGCACAAGTCACAACTTAACTGACTAGGAATCGACAACAAGGGGTCAACGACGAAACATAACAATTGCCGAAGACATCAAACTTAGGGGTTTTTAGGAAGGGTTTTAGTAACAAAAACCCTAAGGCATGACACTGGACAACCCTAAGCCCTAGGAAATAAAACTTAACCAAATTTCATAGAATTTAGAGATGGAACAAATTCTCTAATTTGAATGAGAAAATGCATATTCTGAAATAGATTCTCTCCTCCTGTATTTTGTCATATGAATTATTAATAAAATGATCAATGATCTTGCTATTGGTCTTCAATCGTTTTGGTTGAATGTATGATTTTGTCTTTGCTTTAATTCAAATAATTAATTAAAATGCTCTGATGGAATCATAGGTTTGTATGACTAAATTAACATATTATTAATAATTTCATGTATTTTAATTGTGTTAAAACTTAAACATGTACTCAGTGATTCATCACTCAACTCAATGCTCAATAACATATTAACAATAGTAGCATATACAACAATGAACAACAACAATCATTTAATGTGTATCTAGTAGTTGAAACCAGACATTTTCTTTAAATGATAAAATAAATAATACAGATAATTGAACATCAACACATTAGTGAAGTCTAAATTTGAGTTTTTTTATTGATTTTCACATGGAGTACATAGAGGCATTGGCAATGCAAAAACTTTCTCAAAGAAAACTCTGCACAGAGCTGAGTTGGAACTTGGAAACTCGTATTATCAAAAATCAAATCACTGTATCACCTTTTCTAGCAACTTCCACTGTTCAGGTGGTGGAATTGTCATTTGTTCTAACTGATGTTGTTTGACTTGAAGATTTGTTAACATTTCATGATTGAAATTGGAACCTGTCTTGAATTCTTCAATAAATTTTGCATTCAAGGTTATCAGTGGTTCGATGGAATCCAAATAGTTCACCACATCTAGGTTTTGAGGAAACTGGTCCAAATCAATATTCCTTGCACCCTTCATCTTATTTCTAAAATCAACCTTTCCAATGAATCACTCATTTGTGTCAAAAGCCTCTGGAAAACCAAGCTCCGTGAGGTTACTTACCTTTTCATCCACCTTCTTCATCTTGTCTTCAACCAAATGCCTTTGTTTCACACATTCTCAAATAATTTTCAATGATAGATGACAACGCCATTGAGGTAGCAAGTTGATTATTAATCCCTTTTGATTTCAAATCATTTTCACTGGCTTTGTAGACTGTTTGTTGAACTTGATTTTCAGATTTCTCTAATGTCAACACATTTTTGTTGTCCACTAAATATTTGTTGAGCTTCTTATAATGTAGTTTGATAGCATCAATCAATTGAAATATGTCACACAAATGATCAATCCTCTACATTATTTCATCCCAAATATTTTGTTTCATATGCCTCATTATTTATCTACAAAATACAAATAACTTATTTTGAAAAGAGTTAATTTCATTTTTTGCTTCCATCAACTCTTCCTCCAATCTTTCATTTCTTTTTCTCTCTTTCTCCAATTTTTGTTCCCACTATGCATTTCCATTCGCAATGCTTTGTCTTAATTTTTTTGAAGTGGATTTTTCCTCATCATATTTCTTGTTGCTCTCATCTAGCCTTTGCTTCAGTTCATTCACTTCTCTCTCATTTTGTTTATCCTATTTGCTTGTTGATGTAGAGGTAAAATTTTTTATTCTTTTTTCTAATTCATTGCTCTTATTATCTGTTGCTTTCCTCTTTGCTTTCTCATTTGCTAGGTCTTCCTGTAACTTTTCTATTTGAGTCTACAACCTTTTTTTCTCTCTATCTTGCTTTAGAAATGATGTGTACACCAATTCATTGTTCTTCTTTGATACATTAATTTTATCAGTATTTTTGAGTCCAGAAAAATCCAATTGAAAACTGATCACCTAGAATTCAAATCGATCCATCTTATTTGCTAGTTTATTTTGAACTGTGGGAACAACAATTGTGTAATCCATGATTTCTTTATTTATGTCAAATGTGGGTAATACCATGGTTGTTGCAGGCTCTAAAGTTACAACAGACGCACTCTCCATCAGTTGCTTCTTTTTTTTTATACAAGTTTGATTTCTTTTTAAACTCTTCAATGTAATTAAAACCTGGGGATGCATGAACAATGGAATGCTTGAATGATGAAGGAATAGGAGTACTTGCAGTAGCTAATGATGTCGTAACCACACTAACTGGCAGTGTAGGAGTGACTGGAAATAAATCCTTTGTGGTGGATCCACTGGTAGTGTGACTTGGACCTGTCAAAATACTTTGTCACTTTTGTATGCCTTGATCACATGGTGCTTGTGTGGTATCTTGTATTGTTGTCCTCTTGTGTGTAATTTTTGTTGTAGCACATGTTGACCACTACTAGTACTACTACCCATACCATCACCACCAATGGAAGTGCTAGTTTCACTAATCTCTCCACCATGGGCATGTCCTAGTTGTGATTGTATCTGACCATGAGGATGAGGATTTGAAGCTCTAACAAATTGACTTGTATGCCCTTGGTCTACTTTTTCACCTCCAAGCCCAAGGCCAGATTTATCAACTATTTTTCTATGCTCTACATCTGTTACCGTCCAAGGGCCTTATCTTTGGGACCCCAAAGGACCACCTTCATAACCCATTTTTCAACTATGTTTGCTCCTAAAGTATATGCTTCTTTTGTGGCCTCACTTAAACCAAGTATGAAATTGACATGGCTTTGTTCTTCCATATCATCATTAGATTCATCATTAATTTCTTTATCTTCATGTTCATCAGGATGCTCTATATTCCACAATTTGCTAAACTCATGATCTTCTGTGTTATCTCCATACTTTGCAAGAGCTCTTGGATCACCTAGCTCCTTCCTCATAGACCAAAAGGCAGTAACTTTTGATTGTGACCAATTTTTATCTATAACTTCCTTATCTAGAGAATTTGGTATTTTAACTCTTCTAGATGGTTTATCACTTTTTTCATAAAAAATGTTGTACCTCCTGATTGTCTTTCGATGGAATGCCATAATTTCTGCTAAAAACTGTTCAAAAGAAATACCTTTCTCAGCAACACTTTTCTCCATTGCTATTTTGACCTCATCCCAAGAATCCTTGTTTCTCAAGTTTTCAAGTAAGGGTTTACTTTGATGTTGAATTCTACTTGCAAAATTCTTATTGGCCACAATCATTGATTTAATGGTCTCACATGGATCATACTTCCAGTGATAGACAACATCAAAATTAAAAATTTTCAAAAGATCATGTGCCACACTAAATTCTTTTCTCTCGAATGTGAACCCTCCACATGAAAAAGGTAAAGAAGGAAAATAAGTTTTCTTCTGTTGATTGTGAAAGTGTAATTCATTAGTACTCTTCATCTACCTTACATATTCCAATGCAAAAACCCTTTCTGTCACATGTATTGGAAGTTTGTATGGCTCTACTCCCGATCCATAAAATCTTAGCACATTATATTCTTCCATTAAGTGTGAATCAACCAATTGTATTTCTTTTCCTAGTTGAATGAAATTTCTACACATGGACATAGGAAATCTAGGCATTGGAGTATTTGTAATTTCTTGATGCAATGGAGCCAAAAATTAGTCTACAAAATTATTGTAGTTCCTTCAAGAATCATGCATCCTTATCTTAGTGGTCCAATCATATACTGGAGCCATTTTCTTTTCCTAAGCATTACTACTATAGGGTTGAATCTGAAGCTTGTTGGTCTGAAACATTGGACTCTAAATTTGAATAGAAAAAAATAGCACAAGTAGGTTGTCAACCTAAATGTCTTGGTGGAACCTCCTTTAATCATTAAAAATTGTTTATGCATGGATTCTACAATGTGCTCAATAAAATTATATTTTACATGTGGAACACCATAATGGATGTTATATACCATTTCAAGGAGGCTTGCACCCACTTCCCAATTGCTATCTAGTCCAAGGAAAAATGCTAGCATGGAAATAGTATCCTGAACCCATGGTCTAAAAATATCAAAATCATAAGCAGGCTTATGACTACCTTTCAATTTTTTTCTAACTTGTATGTTATGCTGAACTATTTTATTTATGAAATAATTTTTCTCCCTTTCATCCACTACTTCATAATCACTAGCAAGCTTTTCTAGGTCAATGTGGATGTTTCCAAATTCTTTGGTTGTAAACCCCAACACTTTTCCAAGTTCTTCTACATTAATGGATAACAATTCTTCTTTGCTAACTTTATTAAAAATTTCTCTTTTATTATCATCATAATTTTAGGCACAAACCATGATAAATTTTGGGCAAGGGAAAACTTGATGTAACATCATGCACCCTAATCCAATTACCCACAGTGCACTGTAACTATTAACTTGCATTTACTTTGAATCCTTATTCTTAGATTAAAATCTAAGTTTTGGGGTACGCCTACCATAGATTTCAGGATCATAAATATCATGGTATTCATTAATGAAACTTGGGGTTTTAAGCAATATAGCATAATGTATTTTTTTATTCGACATTGCTTTAGTGGTACTGGTAGTAGACATGCTTATACAATGTGAAATTGTGAATTCCCTCTTAGTCCTCCTTAATTTTTCTTAATTCTTAAGTCTCTCAACCCTAAACCCAAACTTCAAAGTTTGACAAAATAAGATTTTAAGAAACGTCAAATGATGAAATGTAGCCGCAAGAATTCTTTCACTTACCCAGATTTTGATTCTTGAAAAGAGTAATGTTGACAGTCATGGAAACTGGAATGGCTTTGTTGGAAGTGGAACTGTGGAACCCAAAATAGGGTGGTGCACTACAATGAGCAATCTGAAGACTGAAATATCCCCGTGTGCTGACCCTCTCACTTAAAAATAAAATCACTTAGCAGTAGAAAGTGCTTTTTTTCTAACATTAAAGTGAATGAAATTTCAACATGTTGCTTCCAGACTACACAATTAGTACATGGATGGCAACATTTAGAAATGCACAGTTAGTAGATGGCTAACAACATTTAAAACAAACCATTTAGTACTACATTGACAACAAATTATAAACCATTGATCTTTTTAAATCTAACAATTATAGGGTGATTTCAGAGGTTTAAGTTTGCAAGCCTAGTGCTCTGTGCATTTTATTTCAGAATGCAACTACAACCATACATCAAATGTTCATCGAATGGTTGAAACTTGAGTAATTTATGATATTAATAATAAACATGTGTTTTAAACTTTAGTGTGCTAGGATTGACATCAAGGCCAAGGGTCTGGTAACTTAACATTGCAAAGGACTTAATAAAATGAATAATGATACCGAGAATCGAGGGAGAAGGTCAACGGCAAATTAGAAATCAATAACATTTCGGTAAACCCTAACAAGAGTGACAACTTTTAGTGTTTATAATTTTTTGTCAATTTGATGAAAACTTTCTTTTTTCATTTGTATTGCTTTATGTTTTACTTTTAAATCCGAATGCAATTATTTCATAAAAAGATAATACTTAATTTCGTAAAGGAAAAAAAATAAAAATTGAATAGATTCATAAACACTGAACTCAAAAAATAATTCTTTACTGTAAATGAATAACAAAGAATAACACAACACAACTATTTATTTTATTACAACTGAATTACAATGTCACATTAATACATATCTTTTTAAATATGAGTAGAGCATGCAAGTGCCAAGCTCCTATTTTGTATAAATAACATATGTTACTTTACATAATACAAATACAAATACAAATGTAAGAGCCAAGCTTCTACTAGACTGTTGGTGACAATGTAATACAAATGTCTCTCTGAAAATAAATGCATGGTGATGGGACTTGCCAGGTCAACCATGGGCTCTGAAAATAAACACATGAGACTTTCCTATCTCAAAATGCGCACTCAAGATAAATGCATGGGACTTTCTTGGTGAACAATGTTGGGGAAATAGGAGCTATGAAGATACAAAATGTACTTATCCCCTTTGAGAACCAAAGTCATGCAAAAGATGAGGGGTAGTAAAATTGCTCTCATCTTTTACCTGCAACCTCCATGCATTGAGATAACACTTATCTCCATCAAAACTCTTCATCTTGGTTCAAAACCTATCTAAGAAGTCAGGTCAAATAGATCAACTTCTTTCGAATTCCACCAATTCTGAACTTTAAGGAAATTGGTCTTTTACTCTGTAACTACATAACTGGAGACAGGAGAATTTAGAGTATCCCCAATAATACCACATCATATTCTTCTTGAATCCTT
Organism: Sequoia sempervirens; assembly: GCA_007258455.2. Lineage (NCBI taxonomy): Eukaryota > Viridiplantae > Streptophyta > Pinopsida > Cupressales > Cupressaceae > Sequoia > Sequoia sempervirens. Next base: position 117,391,969 of record VDFB02047397.1, read on the forward strand.
ATTAACCCTACAAAATGAAAACTCTTATGACAATTCAGAACATTACACTCAATAGTAAAGCCTTTAGCCTTAAACGAATGATTTCAGTTGTGCTCACTATCCCTATTTATGGGCCACCAGTGCCACTACCAGTTTGATCCCTATTTACTTGTGAATCGTGACTCGTGTCATGTGTGAGGTTGGGTATAATGATAATTGTGATTCGCGCAAACCAAAAAAATAACTTAGTCAATTCATGTAACTTAAGCCTTACATTTAAAATTAAAATGTTTAATTTGATTGACATCTGGCTACATGCAAATTGTACCTCACGCTGACAAGCTGTCAAAATCGCTAGTGCCACTCAAATGATATGAAATCATTACAAATCTTGTTTCACTAGATCACTGGATTAATGACATAATCATCTATGATTCTATAGTACATGTGTAGTTTTCAATATAGAGCTATCCAATCAATCACTTCGGATTTTCATATGGAATTAATCTGTGCCGCCGCCTGCGGCCCCACAGTACCACAACCACACTTTCTTCAAAAAGATTGAGAATTGATTCAATTGAATAAATGAAAGGTAGAGTACTTCGATGCATTGAAAAGAGAGCATTAAATGATTTGTTTTACCTTAATCATTATCAAAGAAAAAAGGATTTACAAGAATGGAGCCATGAAAAGTATTTTTATTTAAGTAGTTATTGATAAAGAATGAAGTGCATAGTACATAGCCAGCCTGGCCAAAAAGCCACTAACCATGACAAAAAACTAGTCACAAAATACATATTACAAGAACTATTACACTGCACAATAAAATATAGACACATGACATGTGACACAATTCATTACTATTTTTTTTTGTAACATTAGTTGAGGCCACCAATCGGGTGTTTGAGTAGAAGGTGAATCAAATTTTACAAAGTAACAATAGAGAAGAAAAGAAAATCACCCAAAACCTTCCTCCAAAACTCCAGACTCTTTAATGATCCATTTTTCGTATCACATAGCAAACCCCATCTCATATTAACTAGGGCAAGAGCCTGCACTGTAGAAGCATGCAATTCCACTTTCTAGAAGATTCCACCAATAGGCACTAACCCACTTTCAAAATTGTAATGCTCTAGTGAAAACTTCAACGAAGAAATAGAGTAACTGAAAGGCTACAAATAACATATTTCCAACGTCTTCACCAAATCTTTATCGAGCAAAATGTCCATGCAATTGGACAAGAAAGCCGAAGCTACCTCTGAATATAGAGTACATGGGTTGTTTTGAAGCCATTCCCTACCCACAATTATTCTTATAGCATCCTCAACCTACACACAAGGAATTGTAAAAACCATACCCAACTTTCGTCTATCATATGCATCATCCCTTCTTTTCTCCCAAAAAAATTTGGGTAGCATGACACACCATGAAGACTCCATAATGTCACAGTTAAATTGAGAATAGAGAAGAAAGAAATCAAAGCCAAATATATTATAAATGATATGAAGAACATCAAGTTGGTGAAGTATATATAGAAGTTAGAATGAAGACAATGACATCAAATACTCACACTTAACATTTAATTCACCACTACCATTGATGTGACAATTAACATATAATTCACCACTTGAATCCTTAATCATTGATGTGACAATATTATTTCAAAAAAATTGTGACAATATTATTCCAAGTTACCCATGAGAAAATCCACGTTTCAACTTTCGACCTCCCCACTTCCCCATTGGGTTTAACCCGTGTGCAACTTTCAACAAAGGGGAGGCGGGGAGTGGCCCAGATTAAATCTAGCGCTTCACACTTGTGTGCTCTTTACCTTAAGACCATTCGCCTATGGATAACCCTCAGACTAGATGGATGACCCATATTAATATGTATTTCTTACCTTTAAAACATGTGCTTAAAAGGCTCCTTTAGTAGCGTAGGCTTTAACACTAGTTCCTTAATATTTCCTTAATATTTCACACCTTGCTATAGTTCCTTCAATGGTTTTGATCGTTCCATGTGGCACTTCCCCGCCTCCCTGTTGAGGGATGAGAGATGTAGATGGGTCCCCTGCGGGCTGGTGGGGAGCAGTCAAGGTTGACCCATGTCACCCTATCTTGACCTTTCATTTCTCAAACCCATCATTCACCTAGGTCGATGGGTCGGTCACCATGATGACTCCAAATGGTTAAGTCATAACTTAAGCGACCTTCAACAACTGGTAGCCAGTCAATGATAACATATTATTTTGGTTGTTTAATAAGTAATAAAATTTCAACCATTGATTTTTGGAAATCTAACGGTTCTAGTGTTCTTCCAGAGGTTTCAATTCGTCTAAAATGCAACTACAGTCATCCATCGAAAATTCATCAAACGGTTGTGTGTTATATTATTTTGCACTGACATCTGGCTTCAGACATAATAAATATGTTGACACTTGTCCCCATTCCAGACACTTTATGAAGGAATTTAAATGTGTAGAAGAAATATGATATTTTCGCCAACCACACTATGATTTTTTATTGACATACTGATTTATTTCACCATTAATTTTTTTATTAGTTTGAATTCACCATTTATTTTTTATTCATTTGAAAATAGGTTTAATTCACCAATGAAAATATATTTTTTGGTTTGAAGAAAAGTTTTAATCGCTAACAAAAAAAAAAATTATGTTTTGAAAACAGGTTTATTCACCAATGGAAATATTTTATTGGTTTGAAAAAAAAAATTAATCGCCAATGAAAATATTTTATTCGATTAAAAAATTTACAATTCGCCAGGATTTTCCACAGACTTCTAGCGATTAGAATAGATTTGGCAATTGAGATTTTTTTTCCCGAAAAATGAAAAAAAATCTCCAATAAAATTAATATTTTTATTGAGAAGTATACAAATTCATCATGATTTTACACCTTCACCGAGGGGGGGGGGGTTCTTAAAGTTATCCCTGCACTTAGTCATAAAATTTCCTACTTCTCCATAATTAAAACACTTTAAAGGTAATTTTCCTTTATACTTACCAAAACCTCTTTGTAGCTTCCCAACAAAATTTGCTTCTTCTAGATTTGATCCAAAATTAGAATCTTGATCAACTTACTTCATAGACACTCTGAAAGTAGCCTCTTTCCTTGTTGAATCTTCACTTTCAAATCTCATCTCAAATGCAATCAAAGTTCCATGGAATTCAATCAATTTTAAAGTATTCAAATCCTTAGCTTCCTCAATAGTAGAGATTTTAGGATCAAACTTTCTGGGGAGAGATCTGTGTACCTTCTTAACAACAATCTTCTCTTCCAAACTCTCACCAAGACCTCAAATATGGTTGACAACTTCATCAAATTGAAGCATGAATGTAGAAAAGTTCTCATATTCTCTCATCTTCAGACCTTCAAACTAAGCTTTGTAAGTTTGCAGCTTTGCCTCTTTGACTTTGTCATCACCTTCATACATTGTCTCCAATTTAATCCCATATGCATTTTATTGTTATGCACTTCATCACTTTCACAAATTTAGAATTAGTTAATCCACATAAAATAGCATTCCTTGCCTTAGCATTGAGTTCACAAGCCCTCTTTCTGTCCTGATCCCTATGAGGGTTTTCAAGAGACTCATATCCTTCTACAACTGACATCCAAATGTCCACCCCTAAAGCCATCAAGTATGACTCCATCCTAGCCTTCCAAAAATCAAAATTGGATCCATCAAATATTTGTTCTTTGTTTCCAGAAAAAACTTTCCCATGCCATATCAGACCTACCTTAAGTTTTTAGGCTTCTTTAAAGGAACTTCGCTTTGATACCAATTGAAGGGAACACAATCTTCTGAGAGGGGGTGTGATCAGTAGATCAAATCTATTTAAAACTCTTAAATCAAATGCAACTGTAAAAAATCACACTTAACCAAAGAAAAAATTTAGTGATCACGGAACAACATAAGCATGGACATTTGCACAAATGAACACCAAATATACATGAAAACCCTGGATGGGTAAAACCATGGTGAGAAAATCTGCTTGGATCTACTGTCCAAACCCAACCTCACAATGTAAAAATATACAAGTGAAAGTTACACACTGAAGTAGGCACCAACCTACCAGAGACAACAATCCCCTATTGTGTTTGTAGGCACCAACCTATTAGAGACACCAATCCCCAAATGAAATAATACAACAGGTAGAACACTAGTCCTAGCAGAATACAATGATAAAGTTGTAGATCTTCAAAGTAACTCAACACGTGCCTAATTTATAGCTAACACTCTTCCTCACTATGTATGATTTTTTGATGTAGGTACATATATTGGAATGTAATTATCCTTTTATCTTCACCACCTTCTGTGTTGTTTGCACTAGTGACCAACTCTACTTTACACAAATGTAATTATAATTCATGTGGTCGTACTTAGATACATATTTATGCATCTAAACATTTGAAATATATACTTGAAATTACATTAACACTCTTCCACATTAGCCATGGATGCATAAATAGCCAAGCTGACATAGGATGGACCTAAATGTAAATTACATGAAATGTGTAGTAGGTTGGTCCACAAACAAAATTTCTTACCGCTAAAAGAACATGATATCATACATTTCCATAGGAACCTTAAGTAGAATCGATTTTAACACCACACAAGATTTGAATTCTGCACACAACTAGTCATTACTGCACACGCCTTGAACTTCAACTGGTTGTAGAAAAACACAAAGAACCTTCTATTGCTTCAATATTTTTGCATTTTGAACATATTTTCTAGAAACTCAAGAATTTGATAATACTAGTGTAGAAATACTCTCCTTCCAAACCACAAAGCAAAAGTGCATTTCTGAAAGAAATGCTGACCATAATTGTATTGCTAGAGAAATCTCTCTTCCCAAAAGCTATCATTGAATAAAAACATACTAATATAGACTTTCAAACCACCACATACATAAAGAAAAGATGAAAGCAAGATATTGCAAGCATACAATAGCAACTAATAATATATTTCTTGATTTTGTAACTTGATAGTAAAATTACCAACATTGAATAGACTAAACTTCTAACATACAACACTTTAAGTCAAAGGGAATATAATGATAATTCAAAGTACTCCTACAATCTCCTTCATCCTTGACAAACTTCTAACTACAAACTTTGTCATTGTTGATATCCTTTGACATCAATGACAACCTATGTTCAACGAAAATGTGGTACTAAATGGTGCTAATTAATTAAATTTGGATAAATTCAAGGACATTTAGGATCATTTTGGTATAGGAAAAGGGAAGCAATTTTTTTGGGAAAACTTGATCATAATAGATATATACATCTAAGAAAAAACTAAGGAGACAATGAGAACAATAAATTTTTTGACTATAGTGATAACAAGGGTGGTCATAAGGAAGAGAAGGTCAAGGAGTGTACCTTTTGTGGGAAGCTAGTTTATTTTAATGCAGCTCATTTAAGTAAAGGAAAAGATAAGTGGAAAATTTGAGAAAATTAGGATCAGAATTGAGATATTTATCTAAGAGCCAAGTTCTGACAATGATGAGGAGAACGAGAAGAGTTTTCATTGTGGTGAAAACTAGTATGATCATAAGAAGGAGAATAAGAAGTTTCAGAACACACTTTTTGTGTAAGGTTGGACATGTTGAAGATGATTGCTATAAGATTGTAATGAAGAATATTGTTGAAGAAATCAAAGATAAGACATGGAAAGCAAAATAAATAGGTAAAAGTATTATTCTTTAGTTTACACTTCTCATTTTTAATACACAAACTTCTAAATGTGATTTTATTATAGTTTTTCTTTTCACTCATCATATGGAAAAGGATGGTATCTTGTTCCAAAAAATCTTATGCAAACTCTTCCAAAATATGATTTTTATCTATTTCTCAACATGCCAAGGGTTTTAAATTGCATGTCTAGAGCTTGTATTTGAGACATCACCTTAGTTAATTTATTCTATCCCATTATTGAACCACACGAAATTGTATAATTAATAACTAGGACAATACATCAAAAACATACCTACTAAGTCAATTATAGGTTCAACTATTGGATTCTACTTAGTTCACATCAACATCCAACTTCTTTTTCTCAATAATTATTTAAGTTGTTAGGAATAGGGTGTTGTACACTTTGCACAAGAATGAATTATTTTCATTATGTAAAATAAATTAATTTTTTGGTACATCTTTAGGAGATGTGTTTAGCCACATTAAATATTTATTTGAGTTCACTTGTAAAGTTGCATGTGACATTGGTTAGATATTTTTTGTTTGAACTGCACATGAGAAATATTTAATATTTGGGAAACTTATTAAAAAAATTAAATGTGGGGTCAATGGTTTTGATGCACATAGTTTTACCTTACCCCTTAGTTGTTTTGTGTGAGCTTGATTCTCTAAAAAAAAGCACATGTTTAGTGGTTGAGGTTGGTCGGTCAGTGGTTTTGGCTTGGCTTTAATTGTACATTGAGCTCTTTTTTTAGAGTACATATGTGAAGCATGACATGAGATGTATGAATACATGCTTGGACACATGGAAGATACATTGTAGGAGCTTGGTGTTTCATAAGTATTCATGGAGACTTTGTAAGTGTATTGTAATGTTTTCATTGTTGAATGAACACGAGTATGGATGCTTTTGGAGGATAGGTTTTTCCCTCTTGAGGGTTTTTCTAGGGTATATCTCGTATTATCTTGTGGTATGTCTTTGATCTTTGCATTATGGGTATTTTGTAAATTCGCACACATGCTTTTCTTCATGGAGTTATGTAGGAAATAGTTTGATCAACTTATATGAATTTCCTAATAGAGGCAATCTAAGGCCTTGAATACTAAGAAAAAGGTTAATCACTCTTCCCTTTTATTATAACAAGGCCCAATAGTGCTTCTTAACACCACCTAACTTTCCGTACATAGATATTATCCAAGTGATCATCTAATGTAGCTACCAAAGATCTATCTTTGCTTCGGACAAAACCACACCATTAAAACAAAATCAAGCTATGTGGACTAGGCCACATGCACAACCCAATCATAATTCCTCAAACTCTTTACCCTCGGCCTTCTCAAATCTTTGATACCAAATCCAATTCTAGATTCCACTCATCTCTCTCACAACATTCAAAACCCACATTATGTCAATTTCAAAATAAATACTATGACATCTCAATCAACTCAATTTATTTATATCTTAAATTTATCCAATTCTTATTTTACACTTTTTTATTTATCTATATTTTTAAACAAAAAAAACAATGCTCAACGAAACCTACGAAACAAAATCCTAACATACACCACTATAACGTCCATAAATTATATTTTATTCCCCATAACTATAACCCTTTGTTCAAACAATCGATGTGGTGTATAATTTTAGAATACTAAAGCTTTTTCTTAGTCACATTTCTTATAGTTTTGCCTCCCATTATCATAACTCTTTCTTGAACTCTAAGTTCAACACGTGGACCACATTTAAAGTTGTACACAACACTGTCTAATCAGATTGCCACCTAGGAAGTGTTTCATGTTTCTGAAATCACAATCCACACCAAACTGTGTTCTAATCACGGCTATGACCTTCACACATAAGCGAAAACCCACAGGCTTGCGTCTGCACACAGATCTAGATCATATACGTGCCTTACTCATACTGATTTCGTGGAGAAGAAGATTAAGTGGCATGATCGGATACGTCCACCTCTGTAACAAAATCATGCCAATTGTTCTTCTCTTCTTTGGTTGCTTGTCAGACGGGTCTGCAATCAATTGAAGTAGTTCTTCAAGGTTTGAAGCCTTTTTCAGGTTCCTGGTTTGTAAAGCAACTTGTGGCTGAAGAAGAAGATCTGATCCAAGGATTTCATAAGTGTACAAAACTTTGGATAAACATGTTGTGTCATTAACGGTCGTGTCATGTAGTTCATCAAATATATATACTTTGTCTCTGTAGTTAGTTTAGATTACAGGCAACAGAACATCTTCATCCACCCAAAACTTTTCTTATTCTTGTACTGAACTTTTTCATACAGCTCATGGGACATGGAGGGCTCATTACATCTGTTGTAAGAGAAAACACAGTGGGTGCAAGCAAGGAGTTGATGAGAGAGGTGGAAGATTACTTTGAGCTCAGTTTGAGGACTCAGAATTTGTGCACATCATTGCAAGAATCTGTGAGGAAAGCCAGAGATGATCAGATTGTTATAGACAGAGTTCTGGCCATAAACAAGGCTAAAGTTCTTCTGTCAGAGCAAGATTGCAGGGGAATAACAGGGGAGCTCAGAACTATCAAGGGGGAGCTGATTTGTGTGGAGGAGTTGCAGAGTGTGTACAGAAGGCATGCAGAGATGCAAAGCCAGTTAGGGTTAGTAAAGACTAAGGTGGTTAGAAATATCAAGAATTTTAACAGGTTAATGAAAGGTTGGTCCATAGTGGCTGCCCTGGTTAAGAGATTGAGCACCCTGTATGTTGAACCTCTCCTGGAAAATGTATGTGAAGGAGATGGGTGGCTCAAATCTGTGGGAAAATGTAGATCTCAGCTTGTTTTGGTGGAAGCTATGAATTTGGGAACATTCAAGGGTTGTAAAGAGGTGGAGACCATGAGAGTGTTTGTTGATCGGTTGCATGATGAGCTTGGCAGAACTACTAAAAGCATTGAATTTGGGGAAAGATATGGTGATTCTTGTGCTCTACTGGTGTCTCTGCAAGATCTTCGTAACAGGCAGCCTGAATTTCTTAGACTTTTGGAAGATTTTGAAAGGCAAACATATGTTTGCAATGCAACCATCTCCAAGGCTCGAACCCTTGTTTCACAGAGATTGACTGCACGTTGTACTCCATTAATGGAGGCTGGTTCTGCTTCATGAAATGAATAGGCATGGTGCAGAATGGCCTGCTTCTTGAAATATAATAGAGATTTGTAAATTCTTTTCTAGTGCTAGTGTTTGACAGAGATACATCTTGAAGTATATTACAGAATTGTAATTCTCTTCTCATGGTGGTGTTTGACAAAGATATACAAATATATGGAATCAATTATTTTGATAGAACATGAGTCATTTGGCTCAATGATAGTGGGCAAGCTGATGTCCTCATTCAACTAACAAAAACATGTACCTATATACATCATACTGAATTGGACAGCTTAATAATGGTTATTCTTACATATAATGCAGTTCATTAGTAAAAAGTTAATTTTAGTTAATAAATAAATAAATATAGTACATGATATTTATTTATTAGTATATATATCTTTAAGATAATTTATTAGTCATAGGTTACATATAGTGTGAGATTTGAGTCTGAAACAAGTCTCATGTCTGCAAATCACTGTTGAGTTGTCAAAAAACAAGTTTCAACTACCGTTTAATGATAAAACCAGCTGCCGTTTGATGGTAAAAGCCTCCAAAATATCAAGTAAAAGCCCCCAAAATCTCACTTATCACATAAAAGCCAGATAAATATTGATTTGATAACTAATGGGAACATTATATTTTCATTTGCAGTGTTTTTTGTCAATTTGATGGCAACTTTCTGTTTCATTTGTATTTCTTTATGTTTTAAATGGTAAAAGCCTCCAAAATATCAAGTAAAAGCCTCCAAAATCTCACTATCACATAAAAGCCAGATAAATATTGATTTGATAACTAGATGGGAACATTCTATTTTCACTTGCAGTGTTTTTTCATCAATTTGATGACAACTTTTTGTTTCATTTGTATTTCTAAGTTTATTTCATTCCATTATTTATCACTTGTTATTGTAATGACTTCATTTTTTTCAATTAACTAGTTATTAATAATTTAGTTTTCAACCAATCAAAAACAATATTTAAACAAAAATTAAAATAAAATTCAATTTTGTAAAGTCAACTTACAAATTATAAAAATTATTTTTTGTGCATATGATTGGTTAAAAAAGTTATGTGTGTTATTGTTTAAAAAAATGATTTTTCATTTTTGCTTTATAGAATCATTTCATTAAATCTTTCTAAAGTAAATAAATGTTACTTATTTTGACATTTTTTTAAGAATGTTTTTTTATGTATCTAATTGTTATTTTTTTATTAATTTTTTTTTACAAAAATCAATTAACTATTTTATAGAGATTTGGATTCACACTATTAAAAAAAATAAAAAATTATTATTATTTTTTCCATTAAACTAATATCTTAATCTATGTTTTTAATATTTTATGGTATAATTTGATTATATATGTTTTTTCATCATATATTTTTATATTAATTTATATTAATATATATGGGTATATAAGATAACCTCTTTATTATATATAATATATAACCTATATTAATGTAGAATTTATATATACTATTTCTATTATTATAGGTAATAATTTGTAAATAAGTTAATCTAGGTAATACATTATATATTTATATTAATATATATAATATAGGTTATTTTATTTTGTAGTTCTCCTTTCATATATATTTATATATATTAATAAACTATCTTAATTAACTACTATGTTAATTATAATATTAATATTATTATATTATTACTATTAATATAATTAATATAATAGTAAATCACTATATTAATAATTATAACAATATTTTAAAATATATTAATATTAAATTAGAATATAATATATTAGAAATCAACTAGAATCAATCTAAGAATTATTTTTAATAATAAATCATTTGATTATTTAATGTTTAGCAAATATGTATTCTAAAGAACAAACTCAACTTCAACTTTATTAGTCATAGTTATGTCTAGTACAAATAATTCATAAACTACTTCCTTCTTTCAATAAATGGGTTCATTATATAAATATTCAAATGTGTTCAACTTTAATTTTTTTTTTTAAAAACACCAAACAATAAACATTTATTCCAATTTATTTTATTTTTAAATATTTAATACACCGATTCAATTAACAAACTTAAAATAAAATAAAAACCATTGCATGACTTATTAGAAGGAAAAACCAAAAATCATTGCAATTACACAATGAAAATAGAATGTTGTGATGACATCCACTTTAAACAATGAAAAAATCACTACACATGAAAATATAATGTAAGTTTTTGTTTTTTCGTTCATGGATTACAACCTATATGTCGTGCTGCCATTGTAGAGTTACGCCTATTGACATAATTATTACTAAAAGAAAAAATTAAATATAATACTAGGTATTAAAGGTAGAGAGGGTGATTACATTAATGGTTTTCTTAGGTATTGAGGGTAAGATAGTGGAAAGAGTTGGGAGTTGGGTTTGGGGGATATGCAGTTACATTAAAATATATATTTAAATTTGTCTATTTAAATTTTTAGATTTAATAAGGTCACAAGGAGGAATTGGTCATGCTATCTATGTAGGGATCACACAAAAGTTTATTAAATGCTAAATGAGTGAAATTATGAAGGTAGTTGTATACCATAAAAGAGATGCATGTTTGATTTAGAAAGAGGGATTTCACATATGTACACCTTCTAGGATAATGTATATAAGGTAAACAAGAAACGACTCTATTTATGGACATATGCTATGAGGGTTTCACACATCAAATTAGTGTCACTTGGAATTAGTGTGTCTTACCTTTTTACCATTTCTAAATTCTATTTTGTAGAGCTTAATAGATACCTTATTTAGAGGATTGTGGCATGATAACACATAAGAAGATTTTTTCAATTTTGATGGGGAGGTATGATATGGGTGAATGTATTTGTATTTCTAGCTTCTTGCAAATTACCATATACAAAAGTATTAATTTATTTTCTTGATCCAAAGATGTAAATAAAGTCATGAATGACCATGTATTCACATCAAATTATTACCCTTAAAATTTACCAATAATATTTTTCATTAGAATTCAATGTAAAATTATTATACTATAATTTTATTTTATTTTGTATTTTATTCACGACTATCAAAATTTATTCAAGTCTTTTCATTTAGATTTGTGTGTGATAGTAGTGGGATGAAATGTTGAGTTATATACATGGGGGGTATAAATAAATAGGGTTATATAATTAATAAATCATTAAAAATAGTTATCTAGGATATATGGTAATAGGTGGGGATATTTTAATAAGGATTATGTAGTAGGAAAGGGTATAAAGTTCAATATATAGAGGTACAAATGAAAATTTGGAGTATTATTTAATGTTTTATGATGGAAGGTGATATAAGATTAGTTTATTGAGAGATAATCCTAGGAAAAATCTTAGTTTTTTTATGAAATAATACCCTTGGTCCTTTGTAATACCCCTTGATTCTCCATTTTGAGTAAAAATGAGTATTAGAATACAAATACCATAAGTTGAATGATTAGTACCTATAAACAATTAATTTTCAATTTTGATTATATTGTATGAATTTTGATAACATATATGTGATTGAGGATTAATGAAGATTAGTTAGACTAGGCCAAGAGATTAATGTATGGAGGAATTATTTAATACGGACTAATGTTGTTAAGCTATAATGTTATAAATTTAATGTCCAAAATATATGTGATGATTATTTTATATTAAGGTTCTAGACCATTAGATAATAATTTTTGTGATTAATACTTATCATGAATTTTCATATGGAGCTTGATACATTGAAAATTATTAAGTTGGAGGTAAAATGATGACATGGACCAAGCCAACCAAATAGAATAGGGTTATACAATTTCAAAATAACTTTTGTTGGTGCCCAGTGATGGTGCATAAGTAGGCTAGAAGAAGAATAAAGAAGCTAGTTGTCAATTAAAATGGCAACATGAAATTTTACATTACAAGGTATAAACAACATTTGAAAAAATTGAAGGTAATTCATATGAGTTGATGAGGTGGGATGGTAAATAATTTACACATCAAATTCTTGGGAGGTAAAATTACCCACTTGAACAAACTATTGAATTAATAGCCAATCAAATAGAGCCAAGAGATTGCATGACATGGGGAGTTCAAGGAATGAAATAATTCCTTGACATGTAGGAAAATTTTGGATGATCATTGTGATAAATAAATCTACCACCCTAATTAGCCAGTGAGATATGAGAGGGAAGAAATCAATTTTTTTATAAGGGTGATAAGAAATTGATGGCTAAAGGACACTAAAAATATAAGAAAAAAACATGGAGCATAGGCTAATTACCAGAAAATGATTGACAAGGTAAATGTCTGGGTTGAAGTGTTATGAAGTTAGATTTGTGAATATTATTCTTGTGTGCATTAAATTATGTGTCATTTGATATAAAATTGAGGATATAATCCTTGTGTGTATATGAATATTATTTATTTTATTATAGTTTGCATGTCATAGTGACAAGGAAGACTTTATGAACTAAGTACCCTAGGTCATAGGTAGCGGAGGGAAATTCAAAATTAGTCATTAGCTTTGAGATATTTGTGATGTTATATAACCATAATAAGTTTAGATAAAATCTCCATGACCATATTGGTTGAAGCTAGATAGTGGTCACTCAATGAGAAAAGTAACTAGATGGTGACTATCTTCATCGAGGTAGGGTGGTGATTATCTCACTTACAACTAGATGTTGTTACCTTATTGTAGCATGGTGTGCTAGTTGAAGCTAAATTCTCTTCTTCACTTGTACTTGGTCCCATTGGAGTGTTTGTATCCCTCCTATTCTATGTACATGTGTCTTATTTTAGTCATGATGTTAAGTGTTGTGTGTATTTGTGCTTGATAGTTGAAACTAATATGTGTTGGGTCTTGGAATCTCTATGTAAAGCATTCCATAATTTGCTTGGATTGGCCATAGATTTGTAACATCAAAGAAATTAAGAAGCGTGGAAATGGATAGACACCTTATTAACACTCTCATGAAGTTGAATACCCCATTATGAGGGTGGCTAAGTGGAAAACTAGGCTTGATATTTGAGTTGGCTTATGTATAAAGAAAATTTCACTCTAAAGATAAAAATTGGTGATATCTAGTCCAATTATTTTAGTTATTTACATACATATATAAAATTGGTTGTGACCATGATATTGATTTTTGATCTTGCATCTTGTGGGACATTTTATTCAATTTTTTTTTGGATTGACCTTGTCCTAGTATGTTTATAGATATAAGGGATAGATAACGCCTAAGATAGTTTTACATCATTAGAAGAGTGTAGCAAGAAGACAAGTCCTAGAAGGAGGATGGATGAAACTCATGTTATTTTTAAAATAAGAAAGTTATAGAAAAAGTTTCCAAAAAAATTAAGTCTTAAATTACAGATTTTCCAAAGTGTTAGTAATAGACTCAGCTAGAGTTAATATTCTTAGAATTCTTGAATAGTGAATTCTATATAAGAATGATAATTTTTTGTATTACTATAAGAGTGCATATTTGTATGTTACATGACTTGAATGATAGGAATATATGTAATTAATGGCCCTATATTAAATTGAATCCCTCTTGGGGAAGTTATTAGTTGCATGTATGTAAATTGTAGCTTGTCTATCCCATATATGCTACTAAAAAATATATAATTCCTATGTAAGACAATAAATTTATGGTTATAACTTCATTACTTTATTTCTAGCAACTTGTTGTATATTGGCTTGAAGTTGACTAATACTTGTAGAAGTCCCCTAATCCTCCCGTGAGATTGATTTTATGCATTATGTCATTGAATAGTCCTTAAAATGCAATTGGTAAAAAAATATGAAGGTATTATATAATGTTCCAACTAATGTAGCTAACTTGATAAGGTGTATGATTAGAAGAAATGGTCTAGATCTTGAGTAATCCTCCCTAAAGGACCTAATTTCTATGACTATGAATGGGGATCCTTCCCATATTATAATTTCTTAATGGCAAACCAATTCCTGAATATTTAAGACCTCATTATCTCTCTATGTTGTAATAAATATTATTACACCCAATTGAGGCTTGAAGCAAATGTTTAAGTTATGTTTGATGAAATTTTCATTGGTCTTGTGTTGGCCGAGTGTTAGTGCCTATATTTTTCAAGAATGATTCAAGAAAACCTCCAATAAATTCCTTGATTGTGTCCTTATAAACCGTTTCTTAGTGACTAGGAATAATGGATGAAATCTATCATAGATAGGTTTGCATGGTGTTTCAAGTCAAGGTGTAAGCCATCAATTTTGTCTTTGATAAGATGAAACATTGTAAGGGGGGTCCTTGATAATTTTAATCAAAGCTTATTAGAGGGATGGTGAGATTTTGAGAGCTATTATATATCTAAATTAATCCCAAGCCTTGTGAGTTTTGGATATGAATTAATTTTATGACACATGAGACCACTTCTATCCACATAGTTCAATAATGTCACTATCATCACCATGCCATGTTCCTCTTAGCATTATGTTCAATTTTTGGTGATCACTTAACACCCACAATATATGCTAGAGTTATAGACTTGTTACCATGTTGATTGTACTAGCCCTAGCCTCCAAGGATAATTAGATTTAATCTCATCAAATGAACCTTAGAAAAAATTTCTTATATTTGTGATAGTTTTATTTTATAATTTGAGGACCAATCAATCCTCCATGTCAAACAATTATTGATGTCTTTCTACATAGGTTAAAACAAGGAACTTAGATAACATTGTGTATTGACTTACATGTGAATTTTTAAATTTGAGAGCTCTTTACATTAATTAGTGCCATCATGGCCACAATGTTTTAAAATTTGATGATATCCTTCTAATTGGATGGCCCTTGGAACTTAAATAATGTTGGGATATGTAATAATTTCAAAAATTCTAAGAACCACTAGATCTTCCAAGTCATCTAAAAATTATGTGGCTCACGAGGATGATGAAATGTTTTATATTTTTTATTGGTGTAGAGGAATAATGTGAAAATTACTGAAAAGGGGTTATGTGTGGAGGTGAGTAATGAAAAGCTATGACTCCTTAGACAATCAATTTTTGGTGGGAAATGCATGTCTAAGAGGAAAATCATCTAAGTGGTTTTTGCTACTTAATTAATGGAAAAAGGTACCACGTGATATATTCCTATTGTATTAGATAGGATCTTCACAATGGGAAATATTTTATGATCTTGTTCACTTTCCTACTATCAATGTATATATACCTTGATCAATTTTTTATTGATCTAAGATTGTTGTTCAATAGTTTAATTATAGTTTTGGGCTACAAAGTTTCAAGGGAAAACATGTTGTGTTAGGGTGTCCATGTTTATGGTTATGCAAATAGTTTCATAGGTAGGTTAAATCACATGATGCCACAAGTTACCATTGGCTACACAGAAATGGTGGGCCTATTCCTTTTTGTTTGCATTAGCTCCTCTTGAAACTAAAATGAATTATTAAGGCCTAAATAAAGTTGATCTATTTCTTTTCTACATTCTATTTAAAAGGAAAAAAATATCATTAAAAATATTTATGACCTATGTGATTAATCTTTCTATATTGATTGAACCATGATTGATTCAATAATGTCTTAAGTGATGAACTTATATATCAACAAACAACTCTTTAGTCTAATTTTTGGTTACCCATTTAGCATGTTGCACATGGTATTACAATATAGTTAAAAAATAAGGACCTAATGGATCATTAAAGATTAAAAAAAAAAAGGTTTAATTTTAAAATTATTATTATAAGGATTGATTTCTATTAACATAAATAATAAGAGTATTAGAGTTTATAAGCTATATTAAAAGAGAAAACAAGTTTTTACGGTAGAAGGAAGATGTGGATGATTAAAATTTTAATTACAAGGTATTGAGATAGAGGAATAAGGACCAATATATACCTAGAGTGAAGGAAAACAAGACCAAAGAGAGGAATAACCACATAAATCAATTATATAAAGGATACTTATCACTTTGTAAGCATTAAGAGACTACATGCCGCCAACAGAATACCAAGGAAAGAAGTAAAATATATAGAAGGTAGGGAATACACCAATAGTACCTAGATTAGAGCTCAAAAAATTCTAGAGAAGCTAAAGTATTTTGTACAAGAGATTAAGGAAATAACATCACCATAGTTTAAAGGTAATTTTTTTGGATTAAAATCAAAGCTTGATTGGTTTGAACATGAAGGTGTATTAATTTGTAGAAGAGGAGGGGCAAATAGATGGCCCATATTGTTAAATGTTCTCACTAATGAATTTGAATTATGGTGGGACCATCAAGAGAGTATTTTGGCCATTAAGAGTGATATCGTGAACTAAGAGTTGTTGGTAGAGTAGTTTTGAAAGTAATATATAATGGATGCATACTAAATTTCTCAAATGAATCAATACCACTCTTTAAAATAGCTAGACATGATATGATGGAATATAATTCCAAATTCTTACATCTTTAAAAGTATATGAACTTTGTTAAATATGAATAAATAAAGGTGAATGGATTTATTAAACTCATGAGATACATGAGATATAAATTGGAAGGAACAAATCATGGAGCTAAAAAAATTATTAAATGCAATATGCAAGGCACAATTAGTAGAAGTCACTAGGAAATACTATTTTAAAATAAAATATAGAAAGAATGAATAGATTTATAACAATGATCCTAAGGAGGATGGTTGACATCAAGGAAATAAAAAAAAACTGATATATGGGCTATGTTAATTTGGGTAAGGAAAAAGCTATAGTTTTGGGCATGTATGGCTACTATATTTTAGATTAGATATCATCAAAATAAAAAGGTGAACTACCTAAAAAATAGTTGGGTGAGGCCCTAAATGGTTCAAATAGAAGGGAAAATATGGTAGGGCCAAGTGGTAAGTAGAATAATTCCCCATTTACTTCAAGTGTGGAGGACCCCATTATGACAAAGATTATTCACAAAGGGGTGCAACACTTGGAAATGGACTAAGATCATTTGAATGGAGTGCTTGACCAGATCATCATAGTCATGTAGTTATGAAATGACTCTTAGTTTATCATCGAGTAATAATAATTTAGGTTATAAGTAACATTAGAATTGTGTCTGTGACTATTTTATCTGATTTAAGTGTAATTGGTAGTTTTATTTCCCCCTTTTGTGTTGGGAAATATAAATTAACCAATTTTCCAACCCTTAAATCAAGAATTGGTAGAAATGACATCTTATATTAGGTAACTAATTCTTAGCCAAATCAAGAATAATATGCTTAGAATAGGAACCTTAGAGACCTATCACCTAGTAAAGTCCTTATGATTTGATAATTGGAATAAATTGTTTGGAGGAACATGAGGCCAATAAATATTGCCATAAGATTTTATCATATGTTTTAATGATCAAGGAGTCATCATAGAAATTCAAGGAATTTATCAAAAAATAATGTCACAATTCATGTTTCTAGCGAAGTTTAGCAAAATAATGAAGCACGGTTTCTAGATCTATGCATTTACTACACTAATGTAGGATAGACATATAATGTGTAATTATCACCCTCTTTTGCAAGAGTATATAATTGTGTTCCTTGAATATTCGGTAGAATTGTTTCAAAAAATGGAAGTTGAATTCACTATTAATTTATAATTAAGAGCCACGATAGTTTCTATTGCACCATATAAAATGACTATTCTAGTGTTGAATGAACTAAGGATGTCAATGTAAGAACTCATAGAGAAAGGATATGTATGAGACTAATTGTGTTACCTTCGGGAACACTACCAAATTTTTATGTAGAAGAAGGATGACACATTGCCAATGTGTATGGATTATAAATAGTTAAACAAGCACACTAATAAAAATATATTTCCTTTGCCTTGGATAAATGACCTATTTTATTAGATCATGAAAGGTGCCTAAGTGTTCTCTTGGATAGATCTAACGTTAAATTATCACAATATGTAAGTGAAAGAGGAAGAGGTATTTAAAACAAAATTCTAGACAAGATATGGTCATTATTAATTTATAGTCATACCTTTCGGATTTATCAATGTATGAAAAATATTTATGAGTCTTATTAATCATGTTTTGAAAAATTACTTTCGTGAATTTTTCATCATATTCACAAGTGACATGATGGTTTATTATGAAAACATAATGGAACTTGAAAATCTTCTCCAAAATGTGTTGCAATATCTAAAGGATAATAAACTACATGGAAATTATCTAAGTGTTCATTCTTCTAGAAGGAAAAATAGCATTTGGGACATATTATCTCTAGTGAAGGAAATTTAGTGGATCTAAAAAAGATTCAAGTAATAATTGATCAATCTATATCAAGAAATATCATAGAAATTTTCAGTGTTATGTGACTCATAGGATTTTTGTTTTTGGAAAAAGGCTAATAGCCTGTATATTATATTAATAATAATAGTAAATAATTATAAAAGTGCCCAAGAGGGCCTAGTTTACAAAATATGCATGACATCGTGCCACACTATTGAAAACACATTACGTTATCGGGTTGAGATAGATTCGAGTCTCACTAATATTAATCTCTTTCGCCAATACCTCATTGACATCCCCATCACCATTCATAATTTACAACAATGATGCAAATATACCTGTCGTCCAATCGCATTCTGCCATCTATCAGTCCATGTCATCATACTCCAACATCATCTCCCTATCAGGTCCCACCAAGGTCTTCACCATGACTCCATTGTGTCAAGGGGACACCAAAGCAACTCTCTTTGAATTCCCATTTCCACCTCGATACACCTATCATTCGAGGGACTCCCAAGTGACTCCTATCGATATGGTGAAGTCTCGCCGGTGCAGTCACATCAAAATGCCGAAGAGACGCTATAGCAACTCACACCGATATAAGAAGGTCTCACCGATATTCCTTGCAACTTTGATTGGGTGGTCCCTACTGCCTACGTGTCATCCCTGTCATCATTGTACAACTAACATCTCCAGTGTGATTTGATATATCAACCAAACACTCGTTGCCACATGTCCTGCTGATGTCATCCTTCACCATCATTTGGTTCCACCTTATCGGCATGCCGAAGAGACTAATCATTTCATGTTGTCGATATTCACCCTTCTCTCCGATGAGGTGCTATCGGGATGTCGAAGGGACTCATTATTATGTCCAATCGATATGTGTTTGTCTCTTGGATAAAGTGCTTATCGGGATGTCGAGGGGGCTTACATTGTTGTCCTACCAATATATGCATCTCCCTCTAATAAGAATCCTTCACAACCGTTCACCGCTTCCAACACCTTCCATTATGTCCATGTCAAAGAGACACGAAACAATGTCTCTTTGAAATCTCCATATCCTGTCGATGAGCCAATTTTCCAAGGGCCTAGTGTGCAATATACATAATTTCATGTGTTGCTATCTCAACTAAGATTGAAAAAGTTTCAATTGTAGTAATATCCTCTGATATAGTAACCACTTGCTTTTCATATTCCATGTTCACAAGGTGACCTACCAACTTATTCCCTTCGTGATATATGTGGGAGATTTGATGAGATTGGAAAGTATCTAATAGTCCCTAGACATTTTGTAAAATATATTTCAAATTCCAATTGTGAAAAAATCTTTGCTTACAAGCATTGATGATCAATAACGAATCACCTTCCACGTGAAGTTTTGTTATTCTGAGATGCATAGCAAGTTGCAAACCATGCAAAATTGCCATGGCTTCTGCCACATTATTTGTTCTAGTTGGAAGGGAAATTGATTTAGCTACCTTTAACATCCCACCACAGTACCAAATACATGTCCCTACACGTGAGACACCCATATTCCCTCTTGATGCTCCATCAAAATTTAATTTAAAATAGCCTGAGATAGGAGGTTTCCACCTAACTGAATTCCTATCCAAACTTGGTTTGCTAGGTTGATGTAGATTGCCTTTAAAGGGTAGAAAAATGGCTTTCCAATTTTTAGAATGTCATCATCCTAGGATGTAGAGAGAGAATTGACACCTTTATGATTATGTACAGTGCATTAACTGATTTTATGATTGATTTTTTAATTGCGAGTTGAACACTATGCACAAATGAAGTAACTTTCTTGAATATTTGATTTTTCCTTTCCCACCATATAGACCATAACACTATAGTAGCAATGATATGCCAAATACATGAGAAGAGTGAGAACTTATATAACTTCGGCCATGCTGAAAAGAGATCCCAAACTAAATTTGGCAAAGAAGTATGAAAGTTTAACTTTTGTAGAATGAACATCCAACAAATTTTGGAATAAGAAAATTTTAAAAACAAGTGATCTACATCCTTCAAGGCTTCACCACATAATACACATTTGAAGGGCTTATCAAAGCCTAGTTTAACTAGCCTATCACTTGTTAGCACCATTTTTCTTAATACTAACCATGCAAAGCTTCCTAATTTTGGTAAGACCATGCTATTCCAATAGAAAGAATATGGTTGTTGGGATTGCATTTGAGGTTCTTTGTTGAGTAGTGCCTGATACTCCTATTTGACTGAATAAAATCCATCCTTGGATGGTGCCCATATTACTCGGTCTATCTTTCTTGATATAATTACTAGTCTTTCAGATAAAATACCTTGTAACAATTGCTATTGAGCATCTGTTATTGGAGTCACAGTAAAATATTTCCAAAAAACTCTACCAGTGACTCATAGGATATTATAGGCAGTTTATAGGGAATTTTTCCTAAGTAACCATGCCAATCACCTCCCTTTAGAAGGAAATTATATTGATTAATTTATTAGAAATTTTCTCAATAATTTAAAGAGATTAAATTAATATTAGGCCTATACGTGAAACAATCTTAGATATGGAAAATGGTTTTTAGTTTATGCATGCATTAAAA
Source organism: Sequoia sempervirens (assembly GCA_007258455.2). NCBI lineage: Eukaryota > Viridiplantae > Streptophyta > Pinopsida > Cupressales > Cupressaceae > Sequoia > Sequoia sempervirens. The sequence continues at coordinate 117,413,609 of VDFB02047397.1, forward strand.
GAAGGATTGAGTGGATTACTAATGCAATATATATGTGTAGTTATATACGGGCCTTGAAAACTAAAGGATCATGAGAAAAATTACCCATTTATGATTTAGAATTGGTAGAAAGGATTTGTATCTTCAAAATAGTGGCATAATCTAATTGGGAAATATTTGAGTTAGAGATTGGTATTAGAATAAACAATACTTGTTTACCTAACCAATACTTAACATCAAACAACACATGTGGATATAATTCTTGAGTGATTATGATTTTAATTTTTTTTATATCTAAGGATTATAGAGTTATAGATACAATAATAAAAAGGCTATATGTTAACACTCTAGTACTAACAATAAAAACAATACAACTGAATTGATATGAGCTTAATATAAACAAGATAATACTATTCTAAATTAAAATCTAACAACAATAGAAGAAGTAGAGACTGGATAAAATATTTTGCATAAAGAGTATTATATGGTACTTGGGATGTTGAAATATGAATGTTGAATCATGATATCAAGGGATTTAAAAATTAAGAATTATATTATCCATGAAGGGCCAAAATGCTATATACAACATGTTAAAGGGTAGATAAAATGCATACAAATTTTAAAAGGGAATATTAATAGCCTAGAATGAATGAGGTTTTAAATATTATTAAAATGTTTCTGGATATTTAGCACATTAAATTAAAATGTGGGCACTTGAAATTGGTCTATTGTACCCACATGATATCTTAGAATGAAAGATAGATGTAGTTTCCATGGATTCCATAACAAATCTATCCATGCAAACATAAAATAATTTTAGTCATGGTGAACTAGCTCACAAAAGTCATGAATTTCCTATGAAACTAAGATAATAGATATTTAGGGGAAATTTATTGAATGTATGTAAACCAGATTGTTAGGCTCCATGGACTACCAAGGAAGATTATTTAATATTAAAATTGGCTATTTATTTCATGATTCTAGAATATATTTTAGATCACCCTTGTGATTGAGTTGAACTTTAGTACTACCTCTCACCTAGAAACAAATAGATAAATGAAGTGAGTTAATAAAATTCTTGAAGATATATTATAAATGTATACTATGATTAATTAGATGCATTAGGAAATTACTTGCCTCTATTTGAATGTAATAATAATAATCAAAACTCAATTTGGATATGGGTAAAAGCACAATAGTGTGTCACACTTTTGGCCAAATAAATGGTTCCGAGTGAACAATTTTCGGCTGGAAGACATTAGGCCGAGTCACTTTCGGCTAAAACCATGTGGTGCCGATGTGGCAGACACATTTTTGGCCGAGAGGGTTTTGGCCGAAACCCTCTCGATCAAATACACTTGGCCAAAAACTAGGGAAAAGTGAGCGTATGAGGTATTTATACTAAGGAAATATGAGGGAATTTTCAGCCGAGTATGTTTCGGTCGAAACATGCTCAGCCGAAACCCTCTCGGGTGAGGATGTCTAGTTGGCATCCTACATGGTAGCCAACTCATCATTTTTCAGAATTTTCTGAAACATTCAACTTTGGCAGAGTATTTCTCTAATCAGAATGACCTTTCTGCAAAAAATAAAAATACCCTTTTGTAGAGCTCAAAGTGAAGAATCTAAATATGTAATTTTTTAAATATTTTGATTAGTTTTAATATATTTTATTTTTAAAATAATGCAAGTAGGTTTTAAAAATAAAAAAAGAGGTTGATTAGAAATTAAAAAAAAGATAGTAAAACTTATTAAAAAAATTTAAATCTTATATGGGGCACCAGAGGAGAGAGTCTTCTTCAAAAGGGTATATATTTTTTTTGAAAATGATTAAAAAAATTGAAAATAGTTAACAACCTGTGAAAACTGTCAAATTCTGACATGTCTGACTTTAAAATGTTATTACGAGAAAAATATACACCAAAATGTGATTTTTTTTTTCCATGCACAAGATATTGAAGTTACCTATTTGGAGAAAAAAAAATAGGGAGAAATGAAGTTTTTTTCAATTTGTTTCTTGACGGCCCGTGAAGTCACTCTTTTCTAAAATTTTCTACATTCCAAAATTTGCCCTTAAATTGATAAAACATAATGAATTTTTTTTTAATTTTTTTTATAAAAATTACAGGAATAAACTACATCAAAAGTTCTACATTTCATTAGTTTACACCATTTTGAAATTCAAAACATAAAGACCACTTTTATGTGGTCGAAGTTCTGAATTTTTTTTGCTGTTGGCTGATTCTTTTATAAAGTGTGACACAGGTTTGTGCTTTTACCCCCATATGTTACTTGTTAAGGGTAGAATTGACACACATAAACACAGGTAGAGTGGAATCACCCCACCTCTCTTGAAACTAAACTATAGATTAGACTATCTCCAAGGCCTAGAGAGTTGGGTCACAACCATGCCAAATAGTTAAGTGGTCATTTGTGGCTTGTATATACAAGGGCCTTTGTTACTTCCAATCTTTAGTTTAGTCTAGAGAACAATTTTTCACTTCTATTGACCTACTTTTTATTTTTCTATTTAAAAAATATATTTTTATATATTTTATGTTTTAATTTGTCCTAATCTAATAGATTTGTAAAAAATATATCAAAAGAAAAGGGTTAGCAAGAGTCAAATTAAAGCAAAGTTAATTTTGTTGATAGATTTCACACTTTTATGCTAAGAATTATGGAAAATTAAATAGCCCATAGTACCATGATTAGATTTAACTCAATTATCAAATGTAGATGTGAGATTCAAATGAATTTACTCAAGCAATAGAAATATAAAAATTAAACTATATGTATTGCACACAAAAATTTAATGTATTATTTTAGCAACTTAGTCAACATATTTTCACTTATGTTCATATGATTCCCACTGGATAAAGTTAGTGCAAATCACCACTCAAGAAAAGAAAACTTTGGAGAAGATGGTATCTTTATTAAATTTTGGATTTTAAATGATCCTAATAAGATAGCTAGACTAGAATCTAAGCTTCTTCTTCAAAATTTTCTCCCTAACTAAGAAAAACTTCTACAAACTAGGTAAACAAATAAAAAGGATAGGGTAGAGATTAGAAACAACAAATATCTTATGAATTCTCTTAATACTATGGTAAAGGAAACCATTAATCTAAAACAAAATTTGGAAGGTAGAATGTTATCCCTTGAGGATAAATTTGATAAGTCATGGAATGTGGTGATGAAGGGTGGAGATGCCTCTAAGATCTTGGTTATCTTAGACTCTGCCAAGGTGACCTCCCTTGTGATTTTCGGGAAAAAGAGAAAGGAGAATGAGTTTGTTGATGACACCACTACTGGGGGTAATCTGATGGATGTGGAGTGTGTTGCTGAGAAAGGTGTTGTGAAAGCTAGTGTTTTGAGTGGTGAGGTTCAAATGGGTGGGTCAGGAGCTAGAACTAGAAATAGAATGAAAGCTCAGGCCGGGGCCTTGGGTATTGAGGTTTCTGATACAGTGGATAATGTGTAGAGGTTGGCTACTCATGGAATGGAAGCTGTGGAGACTCTAAACAATCTGTAGTACTGGCAGCTAGTTTCCTTCTTTTTGGTTGTTTTTTGGCAGTTTTTTGGTTGTCCTTGGGTTGATTGTTGCTTTATGTTGTTATCTTCTCTTATCAGCTACTTTTTGATGTAAAGGGTTTCGGGCCCCTTCAAAACCCATTTTTTACCTCGAATCAAAACAACAAATACCCCTTACATAAATAGACCATAATTGACTACTTATCTACATAACATGGTTGTGACCCAAGTCCCTATACCTTGGAGATAATCTAATCTATAGGTTATTCATCCTTTCAAGAGAGGTGGGGTGATTTCACTCTATTTGAGTTGATAGTGTGTCAATTCATCGCTCAATAAAATTGGCAATAGGAGGGCCTTGTTTTAGTCAAAATAGAGAATATAGTTTCTTTTTCATTAGAGAAATATAATAGAATATTCATATCTACCCTAATAAAGGTTAACTTTTGGAATTAACTCAACACAAGAAACCATGAAGTGATAAAGGAAAGAAAAAGTAAATAGCTTTTTCTCCTACCTCACCCAACATTGATATTATTGTTAGTCATCTTCCTATTGTGCCAAATCATGTAACAAACATGGTTTGTTTTCTAGAAAACCATTATCCTCTTGGTACTATTCTTAATGGTCTCCATGAATTTCCTAAATATTTAGAGAAATTCTACCTCAATTTATTTATGGAGAAAGCAAGACTATAACATAATATATCCAAGCCTTTAAAGATGTATCCATTAGATTTAACAAACCAAGATGTAGCATGCAAGTTATTCCCTTACTCTTTGGTATATTTTTCTTACTATTTCTATATGATTTTTCCTACTCAATTGATTACAAGAGGTATACAATCAAATATATCAATGTTGACAACCTTATACCTGGTGTAAATGAAGTATTTTGTAAGATTAAATTCATTACCACCATAATTAAATTATTTGGAGACAAAAAAATGAGATAGGTTATTTTATATGGACTTGAAATCCACGTATAGGTAAGGATAGACCATTCCTAGGTGTCTTGGATTATAAGAATGATTGTGTCAAAGTTTGATACTATTTTTTTCACAAGGCTTTTAAGAGACTTTATTGGAACCATCTAGCCCAAAAGGATTGGGAAACATGAGAAAAAAAATTATGCCTCTATTAGAATTCCCTAGACTACACAACAATGTTGGAATTGTCAATTTGGCCCATGAGGTGCTAAACAAAAATCACTCCTAGCACGGTCCTTACTCTTGATGCAAATGAATTATTTACAAGATTACATTTATTGCCACCATGGTCAAATAATTTGTAGTTGACAAAAAATGGGATTAGGTTATTATAGATGGACCCAACATCCACATGTATAGATGGAATATTCCCGGATGTCACTGACTACAAGAATGGTTGTAAAATGTTAGGGAAAAGGTGTCTCAACCTTGCAATTACATAAGGTTACTACTTATAATAAGTTTACATTTAACCATAGATGGGTCCATTTTTTTCCCTAAAGCTACAAAATTGTCAAATAGACATGTTGGTAATGTTTCAACCAAAGATCATGTTTGGATTTCAATATATTAAAGTTTCCATTTTCAAAGTTTAAAAGTCAATTTTGAGGCACTTAAAGGTCATATTTGTGCTTGAAAGTGGTCAGAATTGGTGAAGATGGTTATAGGTTGATAAATATCTTCATGAGATTTCTTATGGTTCAAATAGTTCATCAATTTTGTTGGGCATCTTTGATTAGAGATAAGTTGGGCACCACTTTTTGAGTGGTTTTAGCTCATGGTTTTGTAAATATTGTGACGGTTTCATGTATCGTATCTCTATATATTATGTACTTGGGTTGGAGGTTGTGTGTGATGGTCTTATAGATGTTGAGTTGCATCTAGATCTTTGGTTGGTGATACTCATGTGAGAGTTTTCTCTGCAAGTATGTTTTTGATTAAGGGTAAAACAGGTTTTGATGGGGCCCCAAAACCCAGTATAGACAGGTTTTACAAGGACCTAAAACCCGAACAAAGAGAGAGCTACCTAAAAAATTAATCTTGTTGATTTCTAAATAATCTATTGAGCGACTTTTGGAGTGTGGGGTTTTTATCCTGAAAGGGTTTTACCCATGTAAATCACTATGATATGGTATGAATGATATTTATGTTTATTTCTATAGACATTCTGATGTGTTTGGTCTATAAGAAATATTGGAAAATCAACATATTATGTTTCATTTATTGATGATCATAGCAAAAGGACATGGCTATATTTTATAAAGAGTAAATATATTTATTTTAATCAATTTAAAGAATTTAAAGCAATAGTTGAGTTGCATACTAGAAAGAAAAAATGTCTAAGGACAGAAAATGACTGATTTTTTCTCTAATGATTTTGATAGATTTTGTAAAATTGTGGCATTCAGAGACAAAAGATAACTCTATATTCTCCATAAAAAAATGGAATTGCATAAAGAATGAATATGAAAATAATGGAGAAGGCTAGGAATATTCTTAGTGGCATTGGTCTAGAGGAAATACTTTGGGTTGAAGCTATTTCCATTACTTTCTACCTGATTAACATGTCTCATACATAAAATATTGTTTATAAAATGACTATGGAAGAATGGTTGGGTCACAAGCCTTCACTAGGACATCTTAGTATTTTTGGTTTAAAGGCATATGCACATGTGCTAAAGGAGAAGCAAACAAAGTTGGAGAACAAGACTATGAAATGTATCTTAATTGGGATAATTATGGTGTGAAAGGATACAAGCTTCAGGATTTTGTTGCACAAAAGGTAATATATAGTAGAAGTGTGATTTTTAGAGAAATTAAGCTTATCATCTTACATTGTAGAAAAAAAATCAATAGGAAGATGTGATTTAGCTTCCTTCTATGCTTGAGAAATTTGAATTGAGCCCCCTTGATAGACAAGAAGTTGAGGATAGCTCATCTAGCTCTAAATCTTTAGAAGAGGAGGAAAAACCTCTAACTCAACTTGTTTCAAGGTCTACAAGGCATAACAACCATCTAAAAGGTATTTATCTAATAACTAGAGATGTATTTTTATATCAAATACTAACATGAATGAACCCATATCTATAAAAGAGACATTGGATATGAATGATGCAAAGTCTTAGAAGATTGCTATGGATGAAGAAATGGAGAATTTAAAAATAATGATACATGGTATCTAGTACCATTTCCTAAAGGAAAAAAAACCTATTGGATGCAAATGGGTGTTCAAAAGAAAAATTGGTTTAGATGAAGGTATTGAGAAGTAAAAAACATAGTTGGTTGTGAAATGTTACTCTCAACTTGAGGGTGTTGATTACAATGAGATATCTTCTCCTATTGCAAAAATGATATTCATTAGATTAATTATTTATATTTCTATTGCTTATGAATTAGAGGTTGACCAAATGGATGTAAAAATGATGTTCCTTCATGGTAATTTGGAGGAGGAAATTTATATGGCACAACCAAAGCATTACATGGTAAAAGATAAAAGTAATCTTGTTTATAAATTGAAAAAAAAACATGTATGGCCTCAAACAAAGTCCTAGGATATGGTACCAAAAATTTGATACACGTGTTGAGCTTAGGATTTGAGTGTTATAAATCAAATAATTGTGTTTATTATAAAATTGATGGTGACCATTTCTTGGTTATTGCATTAAATTTTCATGATATTTTATTTATTGGTAAAGGGTAAATAATGATTTTAGAACTAAAGTCTTAACTTGCAGCTAAATTTAAAATGAAAGATATTGGTGCAACTAAGCAAATTATTGGGATGAAAATAAAAGAGATAGAGTGAACAAAAATATATGGCTTAGCCATAGTAAATATGTCAAATTTCTCTCCCTCTCCATCTCTATATCTCCCCCTCTCTATATCTCTCCCTCTCCCTCTCTATATCTTTATATCTCTCTCACTATTCCTTTATGTCTCTCTCCCTCTCCTTTATTCTCTCCCTTTCTTTCTATATTACTTTATCCTCTCTTTATCTCTCTCCTCCCACTTTTTCTTCCTCCCTCCCTCTCTCTCTCCCTCTATCTATTTCTATCCCTCTCACCATTTCTTTATGTTTCTATCCCTCTCCCTCTTCCTCTCACACACACACACTCTCCCTCTCCCTCTTACTCTTCATCTCTATCTCTCTACCTATCCCTCTCTATCTCGATCTCTCTACCCTCCCTCTCTCTTTATCTCTTCCCCCTCTCTCCCTCCCCTCCCTCTATTTCTCTCCTATATCTATCTCTCTCCCCCCTCTCTCTCCCCCTCTCTCCCTCTCCCTATTTGACTATATCTCTCTATCTTCCTCATCCCATCTCTCTTCCATCACTCATTCTCTCCCTCTCCCTCTCTATCTCTCTATCTCTCCCTCTCCTTGTATCTCTTTCTATCTCTCTCTCACTATATCTATATGTCTCTCCCTCTCCCTCTTCTTTATCTCTATATCATCCTCTCTCTCCATGTTTTTCTATCTCTCTCACTATCTCTTTATAGGTATTTTACCCTCTCCATCTCTATCTCTTTATCTCTCTCCCTCTTTGTCTCAATATATTTATATATCCTTGTCTATCTCTATTTCTCTATCATCTCTCTCAATCTCTCTCACACACACCATCTCTATCTTGCTATCTCTCCCTCTACCTTTATTTCACTACCTCTCTTATCTCTTTTTATTCTATCTCTCTCTATCTCTTCCTTTCGACATATTCATCTATCCATATCTTTATCTCTTTATCCTCCTTTCTCTTTATATCTCCCCCCTCTCATTATCTCTCACTCACCCTCTCTCCCTCTCCCTCTCCCTCTCCCCCTCTCCCCCTCTCTCCCTATCTATCTCTCCCCTCTTCATTTCTCTAAATTTATCCCTCTCCGTCTCCCTCTATTTTTTTATCTCTTACCATTTGTTTATGTTTCTCTTGGAAAATTTTCCTCATTCTACTTCAACCTAACCCCAAATTTGTATTATCTTGGTTATTTTAAGAGACAAGAGTAGCCTAACAATATTTTTCATTTTCATAATGATGTTCACATACATTTATATTATCTATATCAAGAGGTGCTTGATACCCAAGAAAATATTAAAGAGATACACAATCCCTTCTTCAATTGAAGGCCTATTATATACTTGTTCATGCCCAAAAGGCTCAACCTTAGAGATCATCATTCACACTAATGAATTCATGAATATGTGTTCAGTTTGATGGTAGTGCTACAAGGGAAACATAGAGTGAAGAATCTAATGAGGTTTCTATTGAACCCAATTGTAAAAAATATATTTTTCCTTGTTTCCATGAGCATAGGGAAATTTATAAGCTAGGAGATTTAGATCTAATTAATCAAGTATAACAATAGAGCCTAACATATAAAGGGGGGAAAACCATGATTCTATCAATACAAGATCAATATGATACATATGTGATAAGAATTTAGAATAAAGTGATATGGTAATGTAGGAACAAAAAATAATAATATCAAGATATGTGGAATAAGGTTATAAAATGTGAATGCATTTTATATGCCACAAAACATGCTCGTGTTTTATGAGCCACAAAACGTGCTTGCATTTTGTGGATCATAAAATATGCTCGTGTATTGTGCCTTATAAAACACACTTATGTTTTATAAGGTGCAAAGCACAAGTGTGTTATGGCTTGGTATTTAGTATTTTACAAGGCACAAAACGTGAGCATGTTATGGCTTGGCATTTACCAAGCCATAATGTGATCGTGCAATGTGATTATGAACATAACACAAGCACATTATGTAGAAAATTGGCCATTTGGACACTTTTTTGTACACCATTTCCATGCACTCGCCCTAGTCACAACTAAAATTTTAAAATATAACTAAACCATTATTAGTCACAAAAATTAACAAATTTCTTAATTTATGTTAACAATGAGAAAAAATGATAGAAAAGATTCCTAATCAAACAAGAAGTATATAATGATTGAAGAATTATTGATTTCCAATGCAAATCAATTGTTTGTAGTATATAAATAAGAATTCATAGAATATATTAAAAATACACAAAAAATATATGCATGTAGAGATGTGAGATCATATCATGAGTTACATGTTTTTGCTTGTTTATCATGCTTTTAGGTGGCAGATAATGTGCTAATGTTATCTATTAAAAAATTATTCCACCCTTTTAGGCTTGGTATAGGTTTGGATGACCAAGCTTGGGGGTTGGAATTTTATTTTGACTCTTAAAATTATTTTCATATTCAATAGCATTTTTTAACTTCGACATTGTTAGATTTATTTTTATAACAATATTGAAAAAAATACTAGCAAAATACCACGTTATTTCTTAGCTTTCTAACAATATAAATTTTCTATTTTAGATACATTAGCATACTCATTTTTATTTCCTTTTTCAAATGCCTTCATATCCTTGAGATACAAATGTATTAATTTTTCTTTTGAAATTTTGATTCACTTAACAAAAGTTTTTAAAAAATTATAGAGGATTGTTTTATGGTTCCTTCTTTGCATATTAAAAAATAGTTTTTCAATTATTTTTGCACAAATTTATGTGGTGTGCACACTTAGTGATACAATTTTTAAGATACATCCACTTCAAAAAACCACACACACACACATACACATATACACATACTCACAAATTTTAGAACTCAATATCAATTATAGTTATACCAACCAATTTTAAAATACCTAACACAACAAAAAATAGGGGGTGCACACTGAATATTATGTTATAAGTTTTAGTCACAAAAAATATGAACTCTTTTGTGTATGCTTAGCATTTCAACCTCTTAGTTTTAACCATTTTAAAAAGATATGATAGTTTAGAAACTAGATCCAATGTACTACATTTATTCTTCTAATCATAACTTTAAATTTTATCTCAAATTAATCATACAAGTTCAAGTTTAGCTTATTTTAGGAAAAAAGTGGCCACCTTTTTTTGCCATTTCGATGCAATTTCCCTAATGCAAGTTCTCTTTCTTCCACAAAGTTAGAGTATTAGGGACTATGAATGCTACCATTGAGGTCTTTTAGCTTTAGTATAAGCTCACCCAAGTTTGGTATCTAGTTTCACAAACCATCTTTCATATTTTGTGACAACCAAATTACTATCTCAATCACTCAAAACACAATCGTTCATCAATGGAACAAACACATTAAGGACCACATGCACTACATTTGGGACATCATTCATAAATAGGTCATCAATCTCTACTATTACCTAACTATTGAGAAAAAACCTAACATCATCACTAAACTCTTTACAAAAGTATCTCCATTCATGAACTTTGTTGGGAGTGCAAGAGGCTACATCTTGGGGGGTTGACTAGTCATCTCTCTCTATCTCTCTTTTGGGGGATTTTCTCTCTATTTGGGATTATTATCCCTTTTTTTAATAGGATTATTTGGAGGGAAATTCTATGTACATAGGTACCTCATCATGATTCATTTTATAAGAATCATCCTTTTTTTTCCACCTGGCCTATGCTTGGTGGGTGTTAGTATTGGTTTTTTATTTTCTTAGTAGGATATCATTGTATTTTCCCTAGAAATTTACTTTAGCTTGCTTAAGTAGATTAAGTGGATTATTATGAGTGTAGAAGGCATCCTCCATAGATGTAACTCTTTCTTTTTTGTGTGTAGTTGGAGTTACATATCTCATTGGTCAATTTTTTCTTCTCTCTTCTCTATATATGATTCATTTCACCTTGCATATTCTAGCTATGTTATTGTGAGTTTTCCATGTGTTATTTTGCTTGCCTCTCATATTTTTAAGAATTGACTACTATAATATTTTAATTTATGATCTTGCACTAGGTTTTGGGTAGGTTCATGCTTATTTGTAGAATCTAACAAAGTGAAATAAGCTCTCTTTGATGATTCCCTTCAATAACAAAGTATGAATAAATTGTTTAGGTAACACAAACAAATCATATAATTCATTTAATCCTTAGATTTATGATTAAAAGAATTGAGTTGCCTTTGTCTTTGCTCAAACTATTCTTATATTATTGCATCCACCATAGCCAAGGGTTTGGAGTTGTGGTCATTCTTAACCATTTGTGCCCAAGTTGTATCCACAAGCTCTTTTTAGTTCACAAGGCTTGATGTGTGCAAATCATTTTTGATTCACAAGGCTTGCTGACACACCTAACATAAGGGTTGAATATTATTTTTAAAGCCTCATTTGTATGTTTAAGTTCTATTATCACTTGTTAAATAATGGTATTTTCCTAACTCTCAACTATTTTTGGTTGGTGCAATCACATTAAATTGTTAGTACAATATTTTTATAGAGGTTTGTGAATAATTTTTCCTTTTCTTAGAGGTTATTTTGAGTAGTAGCTCAAAAAATTATGATATTTTTAAAAGTTGTCCAATGTAATTTTCCCTTTTTGGGATATTCTTTAAAACAACAATATCTAGTCAAAATACGACAATAGTTTTATCAAAGATTTAAAATTTATGATAATAATTAGATCAATATATCATAGCACAATACCCAAGGAGTCAAATCATGAATTCCTCATAAATACTTTGCAAAACTATTAAATTAAAGGACCTTGTCCCTAACTCAACAGTGACAATATCAAGGACCCCACCCCTAGTTTGTCAAGGGCATGAAAAAACCCCATCCCTTCCAACCCTTAGTCCACCCTATGAGCCTGAACATCGTCCAATTTGCAAATACTACCTAGAATTCACAAAAATGATAGCTTGATGTATTTGTTAGACTAGTGATTTATATTTCTTGATGGATTAACAATCCAATCCTCAAATAATAATTGTATGTTTTTATAAATTATTGTTGTTCAAATCAATTTTCTATAATATATTTGTTGTTGCATGAATTGATATTTTGACAATTGATTTCTCACTTGATATTTGAATGTGTGTTCTTGGATGAATTGATGATTGATTGTTTTGGTGATTGAATGATTGGATACTTGAATGATTTAATGATTTAATGATTTGATGGACTTTTTTTTTTTTGCTTGATTGATCTTTTTGGTGTTTTGATTGCTTATTTTTTATGGATAAATGAGTGATGATTGTTGATTGAATGTCAATGAACTAATTTTCTTCTTTGTTAGTGAATGGATTTGTCTTTATACAACTTCATTCGCCCATTAGATAAAGACAAAGTTACTAACAATTGGAGAGATCACCATTTCATTGGTGATCTTCCTCTAAATTTTAGTGAGGTACAACTCCCTCAAATGGTTCAACTAACCTTATAGAAGTATGATTTTAACTAGAAAGAGAAAAAGGTAGACTAACATTGGTTCATAACTATGATACCAATGTGGCATAACTTAAAATGAGTGTCAATAACATATCAATACAAAGATTAAGATATCAACAACCAAATAAATGATGTTTCAGATAGGATTTCACTTGATTCCAAAGAGAATGAACATATCATAACAAAGTATTTGATTCAAAAAGGAAAGAAAATCTAGATGTTTAGTCAAGTTCAAAGACTCGTACATAAACAAAATATTACATTAAAAATTCAATGCTCATAGACAAAGAATAACCCTAGAACAAGTGATTCCAAAATGCTCCTTCTTTATTTTCCTCTACAACATAGTGTGATTAGAAAACCAAAGTTCAGACCCCACAAATATCCTCAAAATGTATACTTATAGATCTTCATTCTTGGATATTTCAGTTAATGTAATTGTCATCTTTCTAAATGGGAGTTTCACAAATCATTACCCAATTCTTACATAACCGAGCCTTATGAGCATTTATGACTATTTTTAGGAGCATCATAATTACATCACTCTTATCGATTTGATTTTCATGGGTTTAGTGCATCACCACTCCTCGTATGCAAGCCCCATGGCTTCTTGTATGTGTGGAAAATCTACAAACTCCAAACTCTACATTTAATTACATATCCCTTGGTGATCACATTCATGTGAATTGGTTTAATTAACAAATTTCATCTAAAGTTAAGGCTCACTTAGCCAAAATTATATTAAACACATAACATCATTCGCTATGTTCATTAAATTCAAAACAATTGGCAGCATTCTTCATCATTAGTTGCTACCAAGAAAAACCCTCATGGCTTATTTTATAGATGCGATGACAATTCCTTTTCTATAAATTGGGTAGAAATACTTTCATTTTTCATATACCAAATACATTGCAAAGATATCAAGCACTTCCAACGATGCCACTTCTAAAAGTGACTTTTTGGTAATTTAGGGCATATATTGCAGTTTGGTAAGGAGATTGATGGTGGACCATCTCAAAGAAGTGTTTCTAATAAGAAGCAACATGGAGGAAGGAGTCATAAGGAAGATAATTGGAGAAAAATTCCACTCAGGTCCATGTGTGTAACTCTACACTTCTAGAGCACTTCATGTCTAATGTTATCTAGACCTCTAACAAGTTGGGATGGGGCATTGGAGCCATAGAGAGGTTGGTGATGCCAACCTATCTAGCTAGCATGGAAGCTACCTTGGGACGACTCAACGAGTACCTATGTGAAGACTTCATGGGGGATGTTGTTTGTATTGCTATCGCTCTTAGGAACAAGAAAGTCAAACAAGTCATTTCCCTCCTTCATGTTGGACTAGAGAGAAATGTGATAGAAACTTTCACCCACTTTGTTGAATTCAATGAAAACCTGTTTTCTCTAGTGCAAATTGAGAGACTTTAAGAAATGGTGGAGGGCATCCACATCTTGATGTTTACTCTCTGTGTTTAGAAAAGTATACTAAAAAACTTTTTTGATAATATAATATGTATACCCATTTCTACGTACTATTTGTTCTGCGCAATGTGATAGATTGGTATTTTCTACTTTAAATTTCATGTACTTCTGCATTTCCATTTTTGTAATGTGATAAACTCTTGTAATCTTTGATTTTGTTTAATGCTCATGTATGGTTTTCACTTTTGACACTATAGTCCTTCAGAATGTGATGGCTTTGAGAGTAATGCAAATGAACTAATGTTAGGTTCCAACAAGGTTTTGAGAACCTCATTAGACTCTGACAAGGTGTTGAAAACCTCTCTTTTTAACGCTTCATAATATTTCTTTAGCATAAGCTGAAACACTTAGTCATTTTATGAAAAGGAATTTGGACTTGAAAAAAAGGAACCTTTACTGTCGAAGATGAGATAGGTTTTTGAAGCCTTGTCGAGAATTGAAAAAGGTTTCGAAACCTTGCAAAAGTCCTGAAATAGTGTTAACTTCATGTAACACTTAACTTTTTGCCTTCCAATCGGTGCCCAACAAGATTGTGGAAACACTTTCATATTCTAATGCTGCTTGTCGAACTTTAAAAAATGGTGAAATTTATATTTAACTTTATGGTGTTGGGTAAATGAGAGGTTGTGACAACCATAGCAACACTTGACAAAGTTTTGAAAAACATAAGGAGAGGTGATAAAATTTAACTTAGGAAAAACAATTATGGGTACACGCAGTTTTGAGGGGATGATAGAAACCATGCTAACAATTGGCTTTGATTAGGTACGAAGAATGCAAGGGATGAAGCAAGGGACCCAAAATCTTAGTGGTAGATTAGTGCTTTATCCATTGGGTAGAGTTAAAAATAACATTAGAAGAGAGGATAAAAAAGAAGCCAAAAATGGGGTGAGCAAGAAGACACCTAGGCTAACAACACACCAAAATTTCAAAATATATTGGGCAGGGGAAGCCCTACCTTAGGTTGTCCAAAGATGATCATGCAAATCCATTGACAGGCTAGGAGAAATAAATGCTCGTGTGAAATAATGGTTGATGAATTAAAAGCATGTGTATAGCCAACTGCCAATTTGTGTCTGCTGCAATAAAAAAGAAGAAGAACAACACCTTGTAGAAATTCTCTGAACAACATGTGATGCTCAAAAAGTTGTCATGTTCCATAAACCTTTGCAACCACTTGATTCATATATGCATCCCCTTGCATATGATCATCAAAAATTACTTGCTCAACATAAAATGCAACACCATTCCGCCCTTGATTTTTTATGTCAGAAGAAATCAACCCTTGAATTGGAAATCCCTTGTAGAAACCTTAAGATAGATATTTCTCTTGGGTGCTTCATGCAAAAATACTTTCATATGATACTGCACAATTTAAGATTTTCAAACCCCAACTTGCAATGTGTGCATCAACAACTTTACCAGACTCAAATTTTGACTCAAACATTTCAATTTCTTTCTTATTGTCATTTGTCCCACATATAGGCTCAAGTAATTTGTCTAAATGACTTGCACTTGTTGTACTACTCTCTTAAAACTGAAAAGATTCAAAAATGGAATGATTTATTACCTCTTCTTGTAATACTTTGTCTTCATTACATTCATCATTAAACTAGAACATTTCATATTTAGATTGCATGCATGCTAAAGAATGGGCATCTGAAGATTCATCTTCCTCCACTTGGGGTTGATTTTTAATTTCACCATTATCAACTACACACCATATCACATGTTCATCAATATTCTCAAAAGTGAAGGCCTTCATTGCTGAAAGAAAAGAAGAAATCCATGAAGGCCAACTTGAGTTTGTCTCATTTGTATCCATGATAGCACAAGGTTGTTCAATAGTTGTGGGATGTTTAAACCCTCAACAGAGCTTTCTTCTTCAAAGACCAGCGATGGATGAATGTAAACATCCTCTCCACAAAGAAAATCGTCAGCAAGAGCCTCCAAATACCAATTTGGAATGAAAATTATATTTTTCTCTTCAAGCTAAGGCTGCATATTAGTTTGAGACAAAGAATTTGACAAATAATTAATACCTTCTTTCTCTACAAGTTGATCTTTTACATTTAATTCAATCAAAATATGTGCTAAGTTTGCATCAACACTCTCAAATGTGAAAGCTTCAAATTCTGGGGCATATAGAGGTGTCAGCAATTGTTCATTTTTGTTGGGCTCCAAAATAATCATACCAGTAGATGATTGTCCGGTATTTATTGCAACCAAAGTGGAAGATGTCGTACTTGTTGATTGTATGTGAGGAGAGTAATCTTCTTCATCACTTGAAGTGTCAATTTTTTTTTCATTTTCCTCAAAGTTGAAGTTATATACTTCAATGTTATTATAAGATTCAACTCTCGGGCCTTTTATTTTACTAGTTTAGCATAAGAGATTTGATGAATACAAAGGCTAAAAATTCTAGGTTCTACATTTATGTGTCACACAATCTTATGCATATTCTCCAACACAATTTTTCTCCCACAATCTAGATAGAATCAACTCATCTTCAATACTAACAACCTCTTGTTCTGCTTGCTCAAGATCACACACTTTATCTTGCTTTAAAATAAATCAGACATCATGATGTAATGCACCAATAGAAGTATTAAATTGGTAAATTGCTTACTTGGCTAATTGGAATGAAGGATTTGTTTCAAGATCTTGTTAAAATGGTCTATGAAATATCTAATTGGTTCTTCTACTTCTTTCTCAATCTGAAAAATTGGCATAATAGAGAACCAACATTAACCACCGATTTAAATTTTCCAAGAAATCTTTTCTTCAAGCTATCCCAGTCAGTTATGCATTCATGTTCCAAGTTCTGAAACCATTTTGTGGCATGTTCAATGAGGATTTCAACAAATAGTCTCACAAATACATCTTCTTCTCGGACTCCTAAATTCCACATGTTATAACAAACACTTGAATATGATTATCAAGGTCTTGTGAGTCCTCTCTAGTGAACTTCAAAAAAATTCTTCTTGATCTTAGAGGTAGGACTATGTATTGAGGCAAGGCCAGGGGTCCAAAATGGGTCCTCCAAGGCTGAGGTACAATGACAACCATAATGTAAATTGGGATATCTTTTATCAAAGGAAATTTCAGAGAGTTGCCAACTCCTATTTAGAGGGAGAAAAATCTTTCTTTTTCAGGTCTTTTTCTTACCTCCAAACTTCTTCATGAGTCAATTCCTAGGTGGTGCATTTCAATCTTGAGGGGGATCTCATTGAAAATATTGATTGCATTGAGGGTGGGGATTCCTTGCAATGATTACCCTGGGAAACGTTTCTATATCTCTCTCAAAAATCACTACTAGTTGTTATGCAAATTTTTCTTCTTCTTCCAAAACAAAGCTTACCCTCATATACTCTGCAACATTCATCTTGTGTCTCCAGGATAAAGTATTTAATTGAGAGATAATGTCCTCCTGCTTTGTGTGAATCTAATCAAGATCTGGTTGCAACACGAGGAAAACATTCTCATGTGGTGGGACCATATTTACTCATAATAAGGCAATTGTTTCAACTTCTTCTTTCAGTCCCCAGCGCAGTTGCCAAAAATCTATTAGTGAATGAATTTTTCTTTATGAAAATCAATTGATTACTAACTCCATTTGACCATTAGCTAAAGACGAAGTTACTAACAATTGAAGAGATCACCATTTCATTGGTGATCTTCCTTTGAACTTTAGTGAGGTACAACTCCCTCAAATGGTTCAACTAACCTTATAGGAGTATGATTTTAACTAGAAAGCATAAAAGGCAGACTAACATTGGTTCATAACTATGATACCAATGTGATAAAACTTAAAATGAGTATCACTAACATATCAATACAAAGATTACGATATCAACAACTGAATAAATGATCTTTCAGATAGGATTTCACTTGGTTCCAAAGAGAATGAACATGTATCCTAATAAAGTATTTGATTCACAAAGGAAAGAAACTCTAGATGTTTAGTCAAGTTCAAAGACTCATACATAAACAAAACATTACATTCAAAATTCAATTCTCACAGACAAAGAATAACCCTAGAACAAGTGATTCCAAAATGTCCCTTCTTTATTTTCCTCTAAAACACAGTGTGATCAGAAAAACAAAGTCCAGACCCCGCAAATGTCCTCAAAATGTATATTTATAGATTCTCATTCTTGGATATTTTCATTTAATGTAACCAACATCTTTCTAAACATGACTTTCACAGATCATTACCCAATTCTTACATAGCCAAGCCTTATGAGCATTTATGACTACTTTTAGGAGCATCATAATTACATCACTCTTATCGATTTGATTTTGATGGGTTTAGTGTGTCACCACTCCTTGTATGCAAGCCTTGTGGCTTCTTGTACGTGTGGAAAACCTACAACCTCCAAAATTTGCATTTAATTACATATCCCTTAGTTATCACATTCATGAAAATTGGTTTAATTAACAGATTTCATTCAATGTTGAGGCTCACTTAGCCAGAATTATATTAAACACATCACATCATCTGCTATGTTCATTAAATTCAAAACAATTGGTAGCATCCTAGCATCGTTAGTTGATGCTGAGAAAAATCTCTCATGGCTTATTTTACAAATGTGATGCCCATTCCTTTTCTATAAATTGGACAGTAATACCTTCATTTTTTGTATACCAACTTCATTGCAAAGATGTTGAGCACTTCCAACAATATGTGATGTCCCCTCGCTAGACAGTTCTCGGGAACAGAGCGTTAGCCCTTTATTGGACCCTTGTGGGCTAGCCAGTTTGGATAGAGGGTCAGTGGTGCATTTTGGAGAGTTTGTTTGTTCGTGTTTTCAGTGGACAGTGTTTAGATCACAGTGAGCGTTGGCATTCCAGGAGTTCATCGCTTCTGACGGCACGAGATTATCCTGAGTTTTGAGCATGTTACGGAAATTTAAGTGATTAAGTTAATTTATTAACTTAAAACGCCCTTTTAATAAAGTCACATTGACTTTATTTATATTTTTATATCACTTAAATGTCAAAAGGGGGATTATAATATTTTAATGACTTTAAATATTATAAAAGTGCGCCCAAACTATTGAAAGGGATATATTAAAATATTATAATATTTTAAAAACCTAAAAAGGGCGTATCTTTATGGAAATGCGTGCTTTTGCTTAAAGAGGCATTTTGGCAATTGAAACTGATATCATTTGACCATTTCTCTTTGCCTTGTGCATCTTTTCTTTGAGCATTCTCGTGAGAGCAGGGTTTGATCATTGTGTCCATTGGAGAACGGAAAACTCTTCAGTGTTGAGTATGTTTGAGGCTGTGAGAGATCAGCTGAATCCGTACAGTTGAGGGCTTCACACAGAAGTTCTACAGTTGCAGACAGAGGATTTATTTATGCAGATGTTTGTTCTTCATAATAATCATTGAGGGTTTCTTGGTGGCGTCCTTCTACAGCTTCTGGGATTCTTCTCTCAAAGATTCCTTTCCTTCTTTTCATGGCCGTACGGCTTGTCTTAGAATTTGTGCCTTGAGAAAGGCGTGTGAAGAAATTAATGAAAACGCCTTCTTTTTGAGAGGGCTTTGACATCTATCATTGGCGGCTTGTCTTTTCCAAGCTTTGTGACCAGTTTCTGATCAGGAGAAACCTTTCCTGGAGTCATGGCGTGCATTCAGGCTTGTTTTCACCTTTTCCAGCTGTAGATCTGGCCAGTTTCTTATTTAAATAATCTGGAGCCTGATTGGTATGTTTATCATTCTTAGTCTATCTGTTGATGTTAAATAATACATTCTGCACTTTCAATTTGAAGAAATAAGTTTAAATTTGTCTTTTATGAGCAAACATATGCTGCGCCCCTTCTCTTCTGTCTACTAAGATTTCTCTAAAAAACTCTAAAAACACTTTAAAAGACTTAAGAAAAGAGGGTTTGAACTGAGAGCCAGCAGGGCTCATCACAGTGGTATCAGAGCTCACATCCTGCCAGCTTGTGGGGTTTGAGAATTTATGAAGTCAAACAGAGAGGGTTTTGGTAAGTCCTATTTCAGAGGTGGCCCTAGAAATCAAAGAGGCGACCAGAATCCATTTCCACCATTTCCGTTTGCAGATCAGGAGGAGGAATTAGATTGGGACAATATGGCGAACAAGGCTGGAGAAAGTTCTCACAGAAATAATTGGGAGGATGAGGACAGAGAAGCCAAAGACGTGCTTAGAGGCATGGTTGCAGGGCAAGAGCAGGTTGCAACTATTCTTCAACAACTCAGCACGAATGTTCAGAATTTGTCATTGAACAGAGCTCGTAGTTTGGATTCAGATAGAGATGGCAGTATCCATAGATAGCCACAGAGGATTATAGATCCAGTACGCACCTATGAGAGAGCTACATATCCCACGTTCACCAGAGATGATGCTGAGGAAGTGGATGAAGCTGAACAAGGTGGTGAAATAAATTTTGCAGATAATATTATGGTGATGCATGATGAGTGGGATAATTTGCCACCAAGGGTTAAGGAGCACCTTAACTTTGACAGGTTTATGAGCCAGAAGAGAGAGCACACCAGGAACAGGAATGACAGGCGTCCTAGACACAAACAGAGTGATCTTAAACAGGCAACCAGCAAACTAACCTTAGTTCACTTTGATGGCAGTGGCAGAGTTACAGCACGTGCCTGGGTTAGTAAACTGGATACTTTCCTGACACTACGCCCCATGCCTGAGGTGGATGCCATTCGCTTTGCAGCACTTCATCTAGATGGCATAGCACATGACTGGTGGATTCATGGTATGACTACCCTTCATCATGACAGGATTACCTCGTACCAGGATTTTACTGATAGATTGGTAGAGAGATTTGACAGAAGGGATCCTGAGCTTTTCTTCAGAGATTTAGCACAGCTGAAACAGTTAGGTAGCTTGGAATCGTACATTGGTGAATTCCAAAGACTATCTGTTATGGTGACAGGGATCTCAGAGAGAAGGCTGGTCATATTATTTATTGAAGGTCTTTTCGAGCCCATGAAAGGTTGGATAAAAGCATTTGATCCACCTACCTTACAGGAGGCAATGAGGAAAGCTCGCAGCATGGAGCTATCTACACCTCGTAAGCCTTTTAGCTCGAGCTCGAAGCCTACAACATCATACACGGAAAATAAATCAGATCCAAAGAAGGCTGATAATACAGATCAGAAAAAGAAATTTGCAGCCCCTTTAGATCGAGAAACCATGAATGATTTGAGAAGGAGAAAACTCTGTTTTTATTGCAAAGGTCCGTATGATTTTAATCACGATTGCCCCCTCAAACCAAAAGGGCAAAACAAGCATATGGAGTGGTTTTATGAGGAAGAACCATTGACTGATTTTTCTGATCAGCGAGCTCCAATCTATGATACAGATGGGGAAGAATCAGAAAATGAAGCAGAAATTGCAGAGGAAACAGAACTTAAGGAGGCTCATATGTCCAGCATGCAGAAAGAGGGTTCTTTCAGACTCCGTGGGATCCTAGCTGGTCAAAGGGTCATATCTCTCCTTGATACAGGTGCAACCCATAACTTCATCGATTCACGGTTGGTAGAGAAACGGGGTATTCAAACTCAGCAGTTTGAAGGCATTCGTGTGAGGGTTGCAGATGGAAACACTCTCGATTGTGAGAGGATGATACCTGACTTGCCTTTGAAACTTAATAATTTTGAGTTCAAGGCAGATTTTTATGTGGTAAACATGGGTGGAACTGATGTAGTTCTTGGCATGAAGTGGCTTCATGCAATAGGAGAGTTCACGCTTAATTTGCGTGACATGGAGATGAAGTTCACCATTGATGGCACAAATCATATTCTCAAAGCCATCAGGGACAACAACCTTAGGGAGATTTCACTTCGGCGAATGGAGCGTTTGATTTGTAATGATATGGTAGAGTGGGCTGCTGAATGCAAGCTAATGCCTTCACAGTTGGATCATCAAGCTTCTCCATACCATCCAGATGTGCAGGAACTTCGAATCAAACATGCGAAGGTATTCAGCGCTATTCCACCAGGCAGGCCTCCTGATAGAGGTATTGAGCATATTATAGAGCTGGAGGAGGGCACGAAACCAATTATGATTACTCCTTATCGGCACCCCAAGCGTCTGAAAGATGAGATTGAGAAGACTATTCAGGAGCTGTTAGCTATGGGGCACATCAGGCCGAGTAAGTCACCCTTTGCTTCATCAGTTGTTTTGGTGAAGAAAAAGGATGGTACACTTAGAATGTGTATCGATTACAGAATGCTCAACAGGAAAACCATTAAGAACAGGTATCCTATTCCTCGGATAGATGAGTTGATAGACGAGCTTCATGGAGCTTGCTACTTCTCAAAGATTGATTTGAGAACAGGTTATCACCAGATCAGAGTCCGAGAAGAGGACATAGAGAAAACGGCGTTCAGATGTCACTGTGGACACTTTGATTTTTTGGTTATGCCATTTGGGTTAACCAATGCTCCAGCCACGTTTCAGTCGACAATGAACAGGGTTTTCCATCCTCACTTGAGGAAATTTGTTTTAGTGTTCTTCGACGACATCCTGGTATATAGTAAATCATGGGAGGAACATATGGTTCACTTGGATGAGGTTCTGAGAATACTTGACAGGGAGTCCTTGTATGCCAAGGAGTCCAAGTGTGCATTGGGCATGGCAGAGCTTTTATATCTGGGACACATCATCAGCGGTGCAGGAGTCAGCATGGACCCAGAGAAGGTTCGAGCCATCATTGATTGGCCTACACCTGAGACTTTGACACAGCTCAGGGGATTTGTAGGATTGTGTGCTTTCTATCGTCGGTTTGTTAGTGGGTTCTCGCGGCATGCTGCGCCACTAACCGATTTGACTAAGAAAGGTGCTTTTGAGTGGACACCACTAGCACAAGCGTGCTTTGAGAAGTTCAAACTTCTCATGACTTCGTGTCCTGTTTTGGCTTTACCGGACTTCACTAAACCCTTTGAGTTACATTGCGATGCCAGTGGTGAGGGTATTGGTGCAGTTATTATGCAGGATCGTCACCCTATAGCTTTTGAGAGCAGAAAGCTAAGAGGGCCTGAACGGAGTTTTAGTATCTATGATAAGGAAATGTTGGCTATCATGCATGCGATGGCCAAATTCAGGCAGTACTTGATTGGTAGTAAGTTCACTGTGAAAACCGATCATAATAGTCTGAAGCATTTTCTTGGACAGCGAGATCTTAATGAGAGACAACAAAAATGGGTCAGCAAGCTTCAGTCTTACGATTTTGACATCTCTTATGTCAAGGGCACTCAGAATGTGGTTGCTGATGCTTTATCTCGCCGTCCTCACTTGGGTTCTATTACATTGGTTTCAGAAGACTGGAGACACCTGATTGTAGCAGAGTATGCTAAGGACCCATGGGCCTCTAGCATAGTAGATGGATCAGTGTTGGATGACAGGTATTCACTTGTAGATGACCTTATCATCTACAAAGGGAGGATTTTATTGGTCCCAGGTTCTGAGATGAGGGACAGGGTTTTGAGGTCATTGCATGATTCACCCATGGCAGGACATCCCGGGTACTATAAGACCTATCGGCAGGTACGGGAGAGATTCTCTTGGAAGGGTCTCAAGTCCTATGTTCTCCAGTATGTCAGGGAATGTCTTGTTTGTCAGCAGAACAAGCAAGAGCACACATACCCTGCAGGTCTTCTACAGCCGCTTCCTATTCCTGAGAGGAAGTGGGATTGTTTATCCATGGATTTCATCACGGGCTTGCCAAAAGCTCAAGGGAAGGACAGTATTTTCGTGGTGGTAGATCGATTGACGAAATATGCACACTTTTTCGCAATCACTACTACACACACGGCTACTCAGATTGCTGATTTGTTCTTCCGAGAGGTATTCAGGCTGCACGGTTTACCTCGCAGTATAGTTAGCGACAGGGACAGCAGATTTATGAGTAACTTCTGGCAGGAGTTATTCAAGCTTTGTGGGACAGAGCTCACCCCTAGTACCAGCTACCACCCCCAGACAGATGGGCAGACGGAGATCGTCAACAAATGGGTGGAAGGGTACTTGCGTAACTATAGTTCAGGGCAGCAGAAGGCATGGGTGAGGTGGTTATACTTATGTGAGTACTGTTACAACACCACCCATCACATGAGCATCCAGATGACACCATATCGAGCGTTATATGGATATGACGCTCCGAGCTTTCTTGATTTATTGCTGAGTGACAGTAGAGTTCCCAGTGCTGGTGATTTGTTACAGGAGAACCAGGATATTATGAGAGCACTTAGGGAAAATATACAGAAAGCCCAAAATCAGCAAAAACAATATGCTGATCAGAGACGAGTAGAGCGGTCTTTCAAGATCGATGATTTGGTGTACCTGATGCTTCAGCCGTATAGGCAGTCTACCCTTCGCAAGAAGGGCTCCGAGAAACTTAAGCCGCGATACTATGGACCTTTCAGAGTTGTCAGACGTGTGGGTCAAGTGGCTTATGAGCTGGATCTTCCGGTGGACAGTAGAGTTCACAACGTGTTCCATGTGTCGCGCCTCAAAAAGGCGTTGGGACAACACGTAATTCCTTCTATTGATTTGCCACCCCTGGATGATGAGGGCAAATTAGTTTTGATACCTGAGGCCATTCTGGACTCCAGAGAGCGTCATCTTCGGAGGCGGGTCATCAGGGAATACTTGGTTAAGTGGAGGGATCTACCAGCAGAGGATGCGACGTGGGAGAGTGACAGTGTTCTTCAGCATCCAGCTTTGAGTTTGCTTGTGGACAAGCAAATTCGGGGAGGGCGGACTGTGATGTCCCCTCGCTAGACAGTTCGGGAACAGAGCGTTAGCCCTTTATTGGACCCTTGTGGGCTAGCCAGTTTGGAGGAGGGTGCATTTTGGAGAGTTTGTTTGTTCGTGTTTTCAGTGGACAGTGTTTAGATCACAGTGAGCGTTGGCATTCCAGGAGTTCATCGCTTCTGACGGCACGAGATTATCCTGAGTTTTGAGCATATTACGGAAATTTAAGTGATTAAGTTAATTTATTAACTTAAAACGCCCTTTTAATAAAGTCACATTGACTTTATTTATATTTTTATATCACTTAAATGTCAAAAGGGGGATTATAATATTTTAATGACTTTAAATATTATAAAAGTGCGCCCAAACTATTGAAAGGGATATATTAAAATATTATAATATTTTAAAAACCTAAAAAGGGCGTATCTTTATGGAAATGCGTGCTTTTGCTTAAAGAGGCATTTTGGCAATTGAAACTGATATCATTTGACCATTTCTCTTTGCCTTGTGCATCTTTTCTCTGAGCATTCTCGTGAGAGCAGGGTTTGATCATTGTGTCCATTGGAGAATGGAAAACTCTTCAGTGTTGAGTACGTTTGAGGCTGTGAGAGATCAGCTGAATCCGTACAGTTGAGGGCTTCACACAGAAGTTCTACAGTTGCAGACAGAGGATTTATTTATGCAGATGTTTGTTCTTCAGAATAATCATTGAGGGTTTCTTGGTGGCGTCCTTCTACAGCTTCTGGGATTCTTCTCTCAGAGATTCCTTTCCTTCTTTTCATGGTCGTATGGCTTGTCTTGGAATTTGTGCCTTGAGAAAGGCGTGTGAAGAAATTAATGAAAACACCTTCTTTTTGAGAGGGCTTTGACATCTATCATTGGCGGCTTGTCTTTTCCAAGCTTTGTGACCAGTTTCTGATCAGGAGAAACCTTTCCTGGAGTCATGGCGTGCATTCAGGCTTGTTTTCACCTTTTCCAGCTGTAGATCTAGCCAGTTTCTTATTTAAATAATTTGGAGCCTGATTGGTATGTTTATCATTCTTAGTCTATCTGTTGATGTTAAATAATACATTCTGCACTTTCAATTTGAAGAAATAAGTTTAAATTTGTCTTTTATGAGCAAACATATGTTGCGCCCCTTCTCTTCTGTCTACTAAGATTTCTCTAAAAAACTCTAAAAACACTTTAAAAGACTTAAGAAAAGAGGGTTTGAACTGAGAGCCAGCAGGGCTCATCACACAATATCACTTCTAAAAGTGACTTTTTGATAATTGAGGGTGTAGAGTGCAATTTGATGAGGAGATTGGTGGTAGACCAACTCAAAGAAGTGTTTCTGATAAGAAGCAATGTGGAGGAAGGAATCATAAGGAAGATAATTGGAGAAAATTCCTCGCTTGGGTCCATGTGCATAACTTTTCACTTCTAGTGGGCTTCTTGTATAATGTTATTTGGACCTCTAGCAAGTTGGGATGAGGCGCTAGAGCCGCTGAGAGGTTGGTGAGGCCAGCCTATCTAGCCAGCGTGGAAGTTGCTTTGGGATCACTCAGCGAGTAACCACATGAAGGCTTGGTGGGGAATGTTTCTATATTACTACCACTCTTAGGAATGAGCAGGCTAAACAAGTTGTTTCCCTCCTTTGTGTTGGATTGGAGAGAAACATGATGAAAACTGTCATCCACTTTGTTAAATTCAATGAAAATATGTTTTCTCCAGCATAGATCGAGAGACTTCAAGAAGTGATGGAGGGCATGTTACCCTCCGTGTTTAGAAAAATGTACTGAAAAACTTATTTTTTGATAATATAATATATATACCTATTTTTGTACATCTATTTGTTTTGCGCAATGTGATGGATTGGTGTTTTTGCTTTTACTTTCATGTACTTCAACATTTCCATTTCTATAATGTGATAAACCTCGGTAATCTTTGATTTTGATTAATGGTCATGTATGGTTTTCACTTTTGACACTTAAATCCTTTAGAATGTAGTGGCTTCGAGAGTAATGTAAATGATCTAATGTCAGGTTTCGACGAGGTTTTGAGAACCTCGTCAGACTCTAATAGGGTGTTGAAAACCTCTCTTTTTACCACTTCAAACTCTTTCTTTAGCATAAGCTGAAACACTTAGTCATTCTCTAAAAGGGACTTTGGAGTTGAAATAAAGGAACCTTTGTCGTCAGAGTTGAGATATGTTTTCAAAACCCTATCAAGAACCGACAAAGGTTTCAAAAACTTGTAAAAGTCTTGAAATAGTGTTAACTTCGTGTATCACTTAACTTTTTTCCTTCTAGTCGACACTTGACAAGGTTGTGGAAACCCTTTCGAATTTCGACATTGCTTTCTAAACTTTAAAAAAATGGCGAACTTTATATTTAACTTTATGGTGTTGGGCAAATGAAAGGTTGTGACAACCAGAGTGACACACAACAAAGTTTTGAAAACCATGGGGAGGGGCAATAAACTTTAACTTAGGAAAAAAAATTATGGGTACATGTGATTTTGAGGGGATGATAGAAACCATGATAACACATTTATATTCATTTCTTGTAGGAGTCACCATCCTTTAGGGCAATCCCACAATAGTGGTTTACAATTTTTGGCCAAACTAGACACTGAAATTATTATTTTTAACTATTTAAATCTTCACATTCGGGCACCTATAGTAGCTAAACCGTGAAGAATTTGAAGATGATGCAAACTAGAGTCTCATCACATTTTGTCTGTAGATTCTAAAAATATTTTTTTCAAAATTTTTGGAATTAGATTGCACTTCTTTTTCCATCTCCCATGAAAACTGGTTTTTTTCATAAAACAACATTTTTATAAAGTGACGCACATTGTATAACGCATAACTTTTTTTCCATGAAGGATAAAATTCTAATTCTTTCAAATTTAGATTCGTAACTCCGATATCTGACAGTTTTTTATTGAATATTTTTTCTTTAATCAAGTTTCAAAGTCAAACCAATTACAATTCAGACATAGCGCGACCGTATAACGCATAGCTTTTTTTGTATATATCAAAATTCAATTTATTTATTTTTGTTGGATCATGGACTTCAATATCTGGTGCACTCATATTTTTTAAATTTTTTTTTATAATTTGCTATTTTTCCACATGTGCAGAACATAGACCTTCATTTTCGATGAAAAACCTATGTTTAATAAAACTAAAAAAATAAATACATAATAAAACCAAAACATATTAAAATTATATTCATTGGATAGCTTGCTCCGAGGACTACCTGGTTCTAGTTGGGTTTGTGAAGATTCCTCGATTTTCATCCTCAACTCGAGCTCCGAAGTGCCAAATTTTAGGTTTTTTGTGTCTCAGGGAGGGGATGGGGATTTAGGGAGGTTCGTACGAACCCATAGGGGTTCATTCGAACCATGGTTCAAGCGAACCTCTTCAAGGGGGTTTGCTCGAACCCCTTTCATATGCATTTTTTATTTATTTTTTGGCTGCAAAAAGTTTAAGGGGTTCGGTCGAACCCAAGTTCAGTCGAACCCCTTTTTGGTTCAGTCGAACTTCTAGGTTCGTACGAACCCCCAAAATCACTTTTTTTTGCCATGGGTTCATTTTTTCTCAGTTTTCCTTCCTCCATCAAATTGTAAACCACTATTGTGGCTTCACCCTTTACAATAAATGAGTCACCACCCTTCATTATTGTCTTTTGAGGATAATAATTTATTTCCAAATTGATCGATCGATTTATTCCCCATTGATGATTTCTCCACAAGGAAATGATCTCCCTTTAATCTTATTATTGAGGGAGTCACAACCTTTTATATTTGGAGTCACAACCTTTCACATTAGAAGGAGTCACATAATATTTATTCTTAATTGATTCATTGAATGATGTTATGGATATCCTTCTCAAGTGAAATACTCTCCCTTTTATATCTTCAAGTTTGAGGGAGTCACACCTCTTCATTATTTCTTCCTTTTTGGAATAGCTGCAACTATTCCTCTTAATTTTTGGCCTAAAACCCTTTTAATTTAATTTTAATTAAATGTCTTTAATTCAAAGAAATTGATGCCTTTGTTTATTCTTATAATCTTAATTGATCCCCTTATTAGAATTGATGTCCATGTTTACTTTACTTGTGTAGACTTTAAGTGTTGCAATCCAACTAAATATTATGATATGTTTCTTTCTTTGATAGGGGCATGACATCCAATTTACTTGATAATCCATAAACATGTTTATTTTGATAAAAACAACATTAGATAAAGTTTGAACCTTTTTCATCTAATGTATAGGTTCATAAATTGCTTTTGCATACGAGGTTTCTTTGTTTTAGTAGATGAGGTCAAAGTATCTAAGTTCCTTTCTAGGTGAACCACCTTAGCAGTTTTCCTTATGCGATAAGTTTCAACATAGGATGCATAAATACTATTTGACAAAGTGTACATATCATATTTGATTTAAAAGGTTTCAAGTCAACAATGTAGCTGAATGCATATAAGAGATTGACTTCTCTCAAAACCTCAAATTTGTTCACACAATCCTTCTAACTTGCTCAAATCTACTCTACTAAAACCTACTAGACATTCTTATAATGTGCAATTGCTATATTTTCTTCCCCCTCACCAATGGTGGATCTCTACTTGCACTCTTATACTTCTTACTCGCTTCATTTTCCAACCTTTATATCCCCTACTCAACTAATAATCTATAGGAAAAAAGCTTTTGTTTAGAAGTGCTTTTTCCATATAATTCTAAATCTAAAAAAAAATTGAATCTTGTTTTTTTCTTTCTTTTAAGCTTATCTTTAAGTGGATAAATCAACTTAACCTTACGTTTTACGAGTTTTTAAACTTATGCTTAAATATTAGTGTAGCAGGTAGCAAAAGCGACTTACCCCTATCTTTAAGGATCCTTGAAACTTGCAAGCTTCGTCAATTAGTTGTTGCACGGTAATTAAGGTGAGTCAAAATCTCTCTAACTAGATTTTTGCCGAATGGTTATATTTAATTTAAAGATTTTTTTATTAAATACAATAAAATCTTAAAAAATTATAATAAATATAATATTTAATTTATGATAAGTTTTTAAATAAAATATATTTTAACATTTGATGGGCAACTTATTGTATTCCTAAGGGTAACCATATCGATGATTTTCGTAATTATTTGCTCTCATGTGAACATACCCAATTTGGGAGTTTAGTACAACTCGGGGAAAAAAGTGAACACCTATGGAAAGGGCAATGATTAAACTTATAAATGATGGAAAAAAGGTCCACTAAAGAGGCTCAAGTAACTCTTGTACGGGACGGGTGTACAAGGATTCCAAACCCTCTGGAATGAATCTACACCTTACATTGTACCGTTGTTTGAGCTCCTATAGTGAAGGCCAGAAAAAAATGCAGTGGGTTGTGTAATGATTTTTCAGATTCAATCCTAGGAAACAAATTCCATTCCATTATTAGAAAAAACTCTCAATCACATTATTTGTAAATACATACAGTAGATGAGCAGGTTGCCATGAACATTTAACAAAGAAAAAAACCTCTAAATATGTTCACATGCAAATTTTGAAGGCAACAACAACACTGTTCACACTTTATATGTATGTTGGTATTCTATGTCTATACTGTTGCCATAGCCTGAAAAGCAGACATTACCTAGAGCATTCCAGACTAATCCAATACAATCCGTAACGAAAAACAAGAAGACAATCTAAAACATTCGTTATGAATAAAATGTCTGTAACCCATTTTTTGAAGAATGACATCTGTAACCCATTTTCGAAGAAGGCGTTAATCAATTTACTATTTGTCAAATTACAAGAAAAAAGAAAGAGAGACTACCGCAAGGGGGCGGTGGCAGTGATCGCGATTCTGGAATGTGCAGAATAGGTAGTGAAGGAGTCCTCAATAGGAATTCTTGAGTGCTCCCACCTCTGTAGCATCTTGAAAAAAGAGGTCACCTTTCGCTTAGCGCGAGGAGTACCTGAGGTGAGAAGCGCGTATAATGAGGGCACCAAGGAAGGTATTCTGAGAACAGAGTTTATAACGACACCGCCCCCGTTTTTGCAGAGGGCAAGCAAAACGGCTATGGAGTTTTCCTTTCCTTTGGGAGAAGCCGAACGGAGAAGACCTATTAAAATGGGTATTGCAGAGGCCTGGCTGATTGCAATGAGACCGTGTCTTTGCCCGCCTAAAACGGCGAGCACCGCTAAAGCGTCGTCCGACAGCCCCGGCCGTTCTTGTTCATCGTCGCCCAAAAGTTTCACGAGGAACGGCACCGCGCCGGCCTCCACCACTCTGAGCGCGTTGTCTTTGAAAATGGCTAAATTGAAGAGCGCCGAGACGGCATCTCGTTTGCCCCGCGGGGTTCCGGTGCGCAGCAACTCCACCAATGCCGGAATGGCGTCTGGTTTCTCGCCTATGATTTTCTTGTGGTCGTTGACGGTGGAGAGGCTGAAGATCGTCGCCGCTGCGTTTTCCTTGGCTTCCACACTGCGCCCGGCTTTGAGGACATTGATTATCGAATCAATGGAGTCCGTTGCCTCCAAGATGACTTTCTTGTTGTTTGGGAAAATGGAGAGATTCAACAGTGCCGTCACGGCATTTTCCTGAGTTCTGGCATCAGACGAGGAGAGAAGCGGAATCAGCAACGGAATCGCCCCGGCCTCTGCGATGCAGGCACGGTTGTCCATCCCGCACTTTGCAAGAAGGCGAAGCTCGTAGGCGACCTGCTTTTTCACCTCTGGTGTGCCGCTGCATAGCTTCTCCACCAGAAAAGCAGCGGTCAATTTGGTGGCCTCGAGCGCCGCTTTGGTGGTGGCCACGCTTTCTAACGAAGCGTTACGATTGCTCTTTTCCGGCTTGTCGAAGGGGACGCCATGACTTTCGCACCAGTGCTGTATCAGGTTTCGCAAAGCGTAGTTTGGAATGAGATTGTTGTGTACCAAAACCTGCCCGCTCTTGGGACAGGTGGAATGGCCTTCGTCGATCCAGCGGGTTATGGAAAAGCGATCGTATGTCTGGCCAGTCGAGACGATCACCGGGTCACGCATCAGGTCCAGAGATATCGGGCACCGAAAATCGTCAGGAATGGCATATCCCTCTTCGCCATTTTCAGGCTTTGAATTTGAACCAGTGGTATTGTTTTTATCGGCCTCGGATTCCATGTCGGTGACGCCAAACAAGACGCACTTGCAGTAGCGGATGAGGCTTATCAGACTGTTGATCAAAGAAACTGGACCGTCAACGCCGGTAGGATTGTTGCACTGAGTGCCGATCTCTTCCTCCAGTAACTTAACCTCTTTTCTGCAATCTCTACCATTTCTTATCTCCAAGTACTCGAAAATCTTCTGCAGTTTGGTAGAATCCGGAGTAACTTTTCTCTCAAATTCATCCAGAACCGAAATAACATCCTTCCGGAGCTCGTCTTCGAGAGGATCTACGGAGACCTTGGACCGTTTCGCCTGCCGGTGCAACAGCTCCAACTGCTCCCGCACATCCTCTGAAATGTCCAACAATTTTAATGGGAAGACATCCAAAGCCGTTACAATCTCCTGCGTGAGCTCGTGAAATTGATATGCCATGGATTCCGCTTGCATCAACAGCCAGACTTTGCTTCCATCGTTGCATTCCTGCAGCAAAACCTTGGTCCTCTGAAGCGTAATATACAACTCATTGAAGCACAGCATGGCCGAGGGAGGCAACGGCTGCCCTGAATCCCTAACCACTTCAAAAAGCACTGACAGGACCTTTATTCGTCTCATCACGACGGTAGCGTTTCTCCTCTGACAAACCCGGGGTTTCAGACAGCGTGAGATCTCCTGCGCGAGAAACACCAACGCACTTGCCATAGCAATTGGCGAAACGGGAGGAATAAAAGCTCCGATCGAAAGCCGCCGCTTTCTCACGGGAAAAATCGGTGCCTGAGCCATGCAATTAACTTGTCACTGCTTGATTTTGATAACCAAACCCTACCAACCCCTGTTTTCCAGAACCAACTTTCAGTCTGCGTGGATTCAAACGGAATTCGCGCTTGCAGCTAAATTTTTCCCTCCTTCAAATTTGCACTTCTGTCGATTTCTAATCTCCAGCCACGATTCCTGCGCCCTTCAATCCTTTGAATCGCTTCCTAACAGACACGCAAATCTCGCCTGCGGCCGAGCTGATTTCCTTCTCCAATTTTGACTTACAAGCCCCGATCTTTAAATAACACCGATCAGTTCAACCCCCTGGAAATTCTCACCCCTAGCTGAACGGAAACGAAACCTCCGTTGCCGCCGAGCTAATTCAATCCCAGAATTGACTTTTTTGTTCCCACTATACGATCTTCAAATCACAAATTTCTAAATTTCCGCGAATCGGAATCCGAAATTTGGCCTGATGTAACTAAAATTTCTGGAACTCAAACCTTCTGAAATTCCCCCCGCCGATATAATGGTCGGAAATTCCGCTGTTCTCCGAGCTAAATCACACCTAATATTTTGACTTTCTGTATGCTCATAATCAATACAAACCCAACCTCGGATTAATCTCCCTGAAATATCATCATATAACAGGGTTTTCAGCGTTGAAAACTCTTGGGATTCATGAACACGCATTTTCCCGGATTCTGTCATTTGTCTTAACCTTTACAAAATTACAACTCTTTTCCGTTGGTTTTGCTTATCCATTCACAGCCGGCCAAGCAAAGACGAGAATCTTCTTCTTCCACGCGTCCACGTCACCCCGTTCACATATAAACTCCCCTTGCGTCAAGTTTACTCCAAACCGCTTTTGGTCTGTATACACACGCGCAACGTCATCTCATTGGCCACAATCCACGTGTTCGCCTGCTTTGACCATGCTAACCCTAACGTTCAACTCTTGGGCGCTCCAGCTGGTTGCAGAGTCGGGTCACTTTCTGCTTTAGACTTTGCCGATTTTAAAGCTGACGTGGCAACGAACCTAGTTTTTCACTACCTGTTCATGGGCTGACGTGTCCGTTGTCAGTTCCGTGGCTCGGCGTTGAATTCGATGGGCGGGCGGAAAATCTGCAGTCTGACGCGGTTTGCCGTTTGGCAAGCTACAACTTCCAGAAGCAGGTCACATGGAAAGGCTTACAATGCGACCAAGGGGCTAATGGTATTCAAGGGTTTGCCAGCAATTTGACAAGGAGTAGATTCACTTTCCACCGTCATTAAGAGAACAAATCAAGATTAAATGGGACTCTACATTGCTCGTGCTTTCCGACTACAGACCAACCAGCTAAACTTTTTGGACCAGAACATTTTTTAATATGAATTAAATATATAGGTAGATAAGCCCGGGCAAGGTGGGTTCTAGGATTGACCGTGCAAAAGTGTTCGACCCCCTGCCTCTTCTACTACTACGCTTAAATTTGACAGTTGACCTGCCCGTCAAATATTTTTTTCACATTTATCCTATTATGACATATCTTATTTTAAAAAATTGTATATTATAAGTTTAATATATTTGATTATTAATAATTTTATATAATCTTTATCTAATCTCCTCTTTTATCTAGAATACATTTTTTTAATATAAAGATGATCATTACCATTATAACTTATTTTTCAACCACATTGAAAATAATAGATTGTGTTCCATAATCCTTTCTAAGTCAACTATTTTGGAACCATGCCAAAAGACTAGGATTGAGATAAACTTATAAGGTTGTATTATTTTTTGTTGTAATGATTTATTTAGTTTTATTAGTTAAAACTTGTAAGGCCAACGTTCACCAAACCACCTCTAATTAATATGGTTTCTTTGAAAGGTAGAACTCTAAGCTTGGTCTTATGTAAGGTTGCATTAAACACATGTTAAGTCTAAGTTTGAATGTTTAATTGAGACTAGTTTTTTAAATAGACATATTCAAAGATTATTTGAAAAAAAAAAATCATTTTTAAAAAATAAATAAATAAATTATGTGATGATATGTGAATGTTTCAAAAATATTATTTAATGTTTAAGTTATATATTATTGTTTATTTAAAATTTTTATTTTAGAAAGTATTGTTTTACATAAATCAAAGTTTGAAATAAAAACTATTATTTTGGTACATTGTATTAATCATGTAATAAAAAATGTTTTATACAATTCAAAGTTTGCAACAAAAATATTATTTTGGTACATCATATTAATCATGCAATAAAAGAATTGTTCTATATAATTCAAAGTTTGAAATAAAAACCATAGCTTTGGTGCATTGTATTAATCATGCAATAAAAAAATGAGTAATTGATGTGATTCTATAGAACACAACATTTTTTTTAATACAGGATGTCCAATCATTAAGTCTTCTCTCCTAATTCAATAACAAGCAGTAGTATTCATTAGATTTAATTTTAATTTGATTTTAAGTAAATATTTTAAATTTTGTACATAAGTAAAATACTTTGTAGTCCCTCAGTACTTTGTAGTCTTCTTTGATGTTTGATTTGTTAGATCTTATTTAACTTTTTCACAAGAAATTGATTAGTGGTAATTAGAAAATATATCACATTAATTCTAATTAATTATTTTTAGCTTGGTTGAGAGTTATTGTCATTGTTTTGTCAAATGTAGAAATGAAGGACAAGTCAACTAAATGCAATAGCTACATGTGAGGATGAACTTGAAATATTCATAAAGTCTTACTCCACATGTGCCCACTTGGCAACTCTAAAGAAAGGGTTTGAAATCTATGACAAATAAAGTGCTTTAAAATTTTAGTCTAAAATGTCCTTATAGGCATGATACTAATGTGGGAAGATAAAGTGCGTGTGTGATATATATGGAAAATTAGCACATCAAATTGTCATATCATGGGCAATAGTGGTTGCAAGATATATGACAAATTCTCAAGTTTATAAGATCTCAAATCTCTCTTAAATACTCAAGAGAGGGTCACAACATCTTTAATTGAATGCATTTCATTAATTCTAATTAATTATTTTTTAGCTTGGTTGAGAGTTATAGTCATTGTTTTGTCAAATGTAGAAATGAAGGACAAGTCAACTAAAGACAATAGCTGCATATGAGGATGAACATGAAACATTCAATAAAGTCTTATTCCACATGTGTCCACTTGACAAATTTGAAGAAAGGGTTTGAGATCGATGATCAATAAAGTAAAAATACATTTCACTTTGATTATTTTTGTCTAAAATTCCCTTATAGACATGACACTAATGTGGAACGATAAAGTACATTTGATTTGCTTAGAAAATAACACATCAAATTGCAAAATCATGGACAACAATGGTTGCAAGATATATGAGAAATGCTCAAGTTTATAAGACCCTAAATCTCTTTCTAAATACTCAAGAGAGGGTCACAAGATCTTTAATGGCATTAGTTGGAGGATATGCATACTCTATTGAGGACCTACGCTTAAATTTAGTAATAAATACATGTGATTGCAAGGGCATACTAGAAGAAATTTGTTAGGTCCTCCTGACATGTGGAAGTTTGGTTGCTCTAGAATTAGGAAAGGAGAATCATTAATAAAGTGTAAGCATATAATTATCATTCCATATCATTGTGTCAAATTTTGGACATATTTGTGTGTCAAGTGTGAGAAGGAAGTTACTTCAAGTGGGAGTTTGGTTGCTCTAGAATTAGAAAAGGAGATTCATTAATAAAGTGTAAGCATATAGTTATGATTTCATTTCATTGTGTCAAATTTTAGACATATTTGTGTGTCAAATGTGAGAAGGAAGTTACTTCAAGGAAACACAATACTCTTCTGTGAGCACTAACCAAGTGTCATTTTTTGTGTATTCTAGCTACATGGTGTCATGTCAACTAATGTGCTAGCATGATAGTATTTTAATTACACAAGTCAAATTATAAATTCAAACTAATAATGGGGCATTGTGAATTACTACATTAGGGTATGTGTATAAAGATGGGGGGCTAATTAGTGGAAATTTTTATTTTAATCCATAATGCACTTGTGTTCTAGAAAATATAACATGTGTGCATTATAACTTTTTTGTGCTAAGGATCGAGTGTGTTTTTGGTTACATGAGTGCATTATAAAATAGGTATACAATTTGGTTCAAACAAATGAGATCCCACCACTAGGTTTGAGTTAATTTTGAATTTACCAATCTAAAGGGCTGAACATACGGGTTGGTGCAAGAAGTTGGGTCCACTTTTTGGCTAAAAAGTGGAAATGTTTTTCTTGAAAATCAAAGTTTGTCATAGTTGTAGTAAAAATTTGAAGCATTTACACATAAAATCTTAAGAAAGTCTAGTAATATGAAATTTATTATTTTGAGACTAGTTTTCAAATATGTATTTTATTCTGATACCTATTAAAATAATAAATGTAATATTAATGGTCATCTTAGTGTTATTAGGCAACTTAGTTGGTTTTTTAGTAATTGTTTTAGCTTTAGTTTATTTTAAGCATATTTCTATTTTTTTAGCTTTAAGTTAATGATTGTTTCATTTTAGAAACATCGTCTTGTTTTTCCTTTATAAGGAGCCTTTGTCTCCATCTGTAAACACACAATCATGAATATATTAAGTTATTTCATGGTATCAAAGCTCTAGGTTGAACCTAGTTAGAAATTTTTTGGGTGTTTTTTTTATCTGCAAGTTGTGGGTGGTTTCCTACATATTTCAAGGATTTTTCATGGGTTTCGCGTTTTTGTTTCTAGCAAAAATCATGACTATAAAATTATTTTTTTTTGAGGGCATTTATTTCTACACATGTCTCTATTTTGGCCTACAACTTATTTCATGTCTAATTTTGGTGGAGCTCAAGGCTTCTTGAATGCGTTTCTGGTGTCTTTCAATTCTTCTCTTGGTCATGCCTTCACACATTCATCTCTTTTGGTGAACTTTTTTGTGGCACGCAAAATTTTAAGATGCAATTTTCTGTTATTTTTTGTTCTGCGCAACCTAGGCTTTACGTTTCCTGCATCGCGTGAGGGTTTTTTGAAGGTTGCATGTGAGGGTTTTCACCTAACTGAAGCCACATTTTCTCTTTTTCTGGGTGCAACTTCCTGCAACCTGAGAATTATTTTTTCTTTTTCTATAACTTGTGGCCCAATTTTTGGTGATCTTTTTGGGTGTTCTTTTGTTGATCCAAGTGAAGTCTTTGCTGCGACTAGGGTTTGCAGAATTTTTGAATATTTATTAAGGTGTTTTTTTATGAGTTAGGGTTTTCACATTCGTACCTATGGGTGTGAGTTTGCAGCTTTTTATGGCAACTTGAAAAAAAAAATGGAGCCAGTTTTGACAATTTTCTGGGAAAATAAAAAAATTGCAAAGAGTTTTTGAAATTTTGTTCTTAAAAAATTTTACAAAATTTTTGTTTTCTCTTAGAAGTTTTTCGAGGGTTTTTCTACAAAAATCTTACAATTTCTGAGCCTCTTTTTTAGACGATTTTTGAAAAATTGGATATTGTGCTAGCTAATTGTCCAGTGTTTTGCCAGTTGATCACGAAGTTACCTCATTTTTTGTGCTTTGGAAAATGGGAGGGATGGAAATTTTTTCCAATGTTATGTTGGAAATTTCACAGAGGTTCAATGGAAAGAATTACAACATGTGGAAGCAGAGGATGCTTACCATCTTTGAGTACCAGTGTTTAGATGCACTTGTTCTAGGTACAAAAGTTTGTCCCACTATTGCCGGGAAGGATCAGGACAAGTATGAGGGGGGTAATATGGAGGCAAACATGCTTCTCAAATTATTTGTCACCGATGAGATGTTACCAAAAATACCTTCTAGTAAGTCTGTTGCAGAGATCTGGAAGCATTTGAAAGATCTTCATGAGACCTTAGACAAGGGAAGGGCTTTCTTTCTAAAGAATATGCTCTTTTCTATTATGATGGATGACCAAGTGTATTTGCAGGAGCACTTGATGAAAATAAAGAATATTCGCGATCAACTGGAGGCCATTGGTCTTACGATGTGTAACGCCCCGTCGCACAAACCCCAAAGGAACAACTAAAGAACACAACAATTTTTTTTAAAGAACATAAGGAATGTACTTAAGTATTCCAACATAACAATGTTCTAAGTTGCACAACGAAATCCCTTAGGGTACACAAGGTGACATTACCAAACTAACCCATAACAAAGATAATAGATTAAACATTAAATATTCAATTATGTAAATCCATTCATTCACATATCCAAACGAATAAGAAGAACCCATATAAAACCATACATGCAAATGAAAAATAAATTAATCATGAAGATATTAAGTATATATTTCCATAGATACAACATAACATCAATAGTATTAACAAATGGTAATTCAAGAATGATTTCATGGTATGATAATACATTACATCAGTCTGATAGTACATCTCAATGAGCACATATGCAAAATTACATCATAGGTCTTCCCAACGCACGTGGGAGTGATACATCAATATATAGAATACATTTGGAGTACAAATATACATCTGGTAAATAATAAATTTTGGATCAAACTACCTAAGCAAAACTCTACACGAAATGGTACAACTGCATCCAAGGGGACCCAACGAGGTGCATAGCATGTTCCACCCAACCACCCCCGTGCTGCGAGTAAACAAGGAAGGATCCCCGACCAAGTACATCCAAACAGTAAACACAAGACTAACTCCAGACAAGATAACATAATATCAAAATACCACTCACAAAACTAAACAACGATAAATCACCAAAAAACATAACAATAGACCACTTCCAGAGGATTTCAATAAAACAACTAAAATGGAATGCTAGAGGAGAGTGTCATCACATGGATTTACATGTATTATCTAGGCAACCTATCACAAGGTGATGCCTCCATCTATACATGGATTATCCATACAACCTAGCTCAAGGTGCCACCTCCATATATGGTTATCCTGAAGGCCTATCTCAAGGCTCCGCTCCATAGGGTTACTCATGCGAAACCATTAACCTCTTATGAAGACGAGGCAACGATCATGCCAACCATAGCCTTCTCACCCCACCTTTAGTCTATGATAGCACTAACAAGCAGATGAGGCATCCATATTTATCTTATTAATGTTTAACTACCCAACCCCTAATTAATTACTTAGGTTATCACTTATTATTCTAACTTTAATGTGGGTTATCTTGATAGCCCCTTTGTGCATTGGCGCCCATGTAGAGCCACTCTCTCTAGACACTCAAAACATGAATATCCAACACCAAAGGATTGTACCAACAAGAAATACTGAACCAACAAATGGAACATCCGTGACGCAAAACCATCTCACCAAAATCATTTGAAACACATCCATAAAATGGTACAATCCATGTGTAAACTCAAATCACAACCATAGCCGATCATAAGGACAAATATCAAATTACAAGATCAAATATAAACATCAGTATCCTACCGAGCTGGAAGTTCCTAATCAACAACTTAAGCTCCTATAAAAGGACAAACTAACTCTAGGGTTTTCCCACATGACATAAACCCAAATAAAAGAAAACCACAATAGATTAAATGAATAATCTCGAGAGTAAACAGTTACATAAAACAACACCATAAAACTCATTTCAATACACAATAAATTTCACCAAATAAATAAATCAATAACTTGAGAATATTTGATTTAAATAAAAACACAGTTTATTTCTAATTTTCTCAACTACACTTAGCATTGCAATTTTCTTAAAATTATCAAATTAAATTCATAATCATAGCATATCAATATATATACGCATATATTCTTTTTTATGTGTATATACATATATACATATATATGTATACATAAAATAAAACATATATTATATCGATGCATAAAAAAAAACACATTATAAAATTAACAAAATAATTCACTGTATAATTTCCCACATATATATATATATATATATATATATTTATATAAATATATACATACACACACATACATATATTTATTTATATAAATATATACATACACACACACACACATATATATATATTTATATTTATATATATATATATGATTATATATAATACATATACAAAACATAATGAAATCGCAATAAGTACAAAGTACAGAGGCGAATTTAATTTTTTTTTAAATTAAATTAAAACAAAGGCAGCTTGGGTACTGTGTACCTCCTGTATGGGAGGCTGTAACCCCAACTAGGCTACGTACAACAGCCTACGGCTGTTGTGCGCAACCTAGTGGTTGTCGCACAGTCCTTGGGGTCAGGGGTGGTACAACCACCGCCGACCACTCCCCCCCCCAAGGATACACATTTTTTATAATATAAATTTTATAATATATTTCGTTTGGAAGGAAATACAAAAAGAACTTGAAATAACAAAATTAATATGTATATTTTATTCTATACACCAAATTCGAAATCTGAAACATATATTTATTTATATATTTTATTCATTTCTCAGAAAACAAGATCAAACCCAACACACAATATTTTATTTTATTTTTTAAATAAAAAGAACATAATATGATATATATATGTATATATTTATTTTTGTTTAAATATATATATATCAAGAGATTCAAACACATAATATAAATAAACTGGTTTTTATCCGACTCAATATAAATATGGGCATTCAAATTTAACCCAATAATAAAAAGAATGATTTTTTTCTTTTCGAAACAATAATTTCTCAACCAAATTTTATTGAAGATTTTCAAAAGATTTCACTATAGTTTCCTACAAAAGATTCAAAGGTTTATTACAAGCAAATTTCAATCACAGAACCCTCTTTCAAAAATAGAGAAATTAATTTTCAAAAATGGCAGAAAAGATTTTGTTTACAGAACAATAAATCAAAAGAAATAATAATTTAAAAGAACTTGGAGTCCTTCACTCGAAGATGAATCCGAACACAATAACCTTCTTCCTTTCTCGAAAGTAGAATCCCTCTGCAATTTCTTCAAGAAAGCACAAAAACCACTTTTTTCTTTTACAAACAAAAACCAAAAACCTTTCTGTGTGTGTGTAGAAACTTCATTTTCTCACAATAAAATAAATAAAAATAAATAAAGTTCTTTCTTTTTTTCTCAAAAATCCAAAACATCCATTGGTTCTTTTTCTTGCTTTTAAAAGCTCACATTTATCTCTTAGATTTAATTAAAAATTCTTTATTTTCACATTTATCCTCACAAGATATTATCCTTTGATTTTATAATTTTAATAATTTAAAACAGATAATTTACAATTATCACAACATTATTTATTTAAATTAATTACTTACACCTTTTTATTAATTAAATAACTTTTAATTTACAACATTTAACTCCAACATTTAACTAAATTACAATTAATCAAATCAACAAAACACCATTAATTAATCTTATAAAATAAAGATAAATTAAATAACCACTAACCACAATTAAAATAAATAAACAACAACCACTACAGAGACAAGGAAAAAGTCAAAACCATGACACTACAAAACGCACAACAAGGTGACGGACTTGGGACGAGGACACTTCCTTATCAATTCCCTTTATCAACATCATACTCATTGGGTTAATTTAATGCTCGCCCTGTCCTGCCAAAGCAGGTGGAATCGATACTTTATTCCTGCAATTCTTGCATATAAACACACGTCAAGTAACATGTAAATCTCCATTGCAGACACACCGTGAAATGAAATCATGGGGTAGCAGGGCGCTCGCAAGTGAGTGATGTTACTTTGTCCTTTCACCAAGACTCACTAGCAAATACATCATAAAACATAGAAAAATAGAATCACAACATAACCACATATATTATTAAGGAAAACCATAGCATAACCAATAACATAACTGCCACATAATGTCTCATCAAACATCATAATAATGTCAAGTGCAACAAACCAACCAAACTATGAATCCACACACAACCAAGTTGATGAACTAATCACCATCACAAACCAAGTATCAAACCAACACATAAGAGTATCAAAGAGTATCAACAACATGAGGGGTATTACATGATGGAAGAGGAGGATATGGTGGTGATTACTTTGAAAAAATTC
The DNA here is from genome assembly GCA_007258455.2 of Sequoia sempervirens. Classification (NCBI taxonomy): domain Eukaryota; kingdom Viridiplantae; phylum Streptophyta; class Pinopsida; order Cupressales; family Cupressaceae; genus Sequoia; species Sequoia sempervirens. The sequence continues at coordinate 117,456,499 of VDFB02047397.1, forward strand.
CACATTCCTACGAGCACTTCATCAAAACGCTCAACATTACATCCACCAATGTTGACTTGAAGTTTGATGAATTGTGCAACAAGCTTTTGCAGCAGGATAGGTGGAGGAAGAAGTTTGGGAGCAGTAGTGAGTCTCCTAGTGTTGAACAAGCATTTACTGCCAAGGAAGTTGGCAAAGACAAGTTCACTTAGCAGAAAGGACAAGGAAATTCATAGGAGAGCTCCAAGAAGAAGTCTATTACTTGTCATTATTGTGGAAAGATTGGACATATACAGAGGTATTCCAGAAAGCGGTTGGCTATTGAGAAGTCCAACCAGGAAGCATCTCAGCAAAGTGCTCATGTGGCAGAGCAGGTTGAGCAGAAGGAGTCTACATACTATACATTTTGATGACCAATACAATATGGGTAGACTTAGTTTTTGTTTGTATGATGACCATTAAGGGAGGGTATTAAAATAATAAATGTAATATTAATAGTCATCTTAGCGTTATTAGGCAACTTAGTTGTTTTTTTAGTAATTGCTTTAGCTTTAGTTTATTTTAAGCATATTTCTTTTTTTTTAGCTTTAAGTTAACGATTGTTTCATTTTAAAAACATTGTCTTGTTTTTCCTTTATAAGGAGCCTTCGTCTCCATCTATAAACACACAATCATGAATATATTAAATTATTTCAATACCTAGATGATACAAGTTAATTTTTAATAGGTAAGTACAAAAACCACTTTTTAAAAGTCATGTTTTTAGGTCCATAACGTGCATGTGTACAACCAACATAATTTGACCTAAATAAAAGTATTTTCTAATTTATTTTGGGGAAAGATGTGTATGATAGTCAAGTTTGATGAGGATATTTTTTTACATTTATTCCAAATATATTTTTTAATTATTATTTTATCGGCCTTAATTGTTGTTTTTGAAAACCCCTCGTGTATGACCAACATAATTTGAGCTAAACTAATCATTTTTTTAAATTTTTTTCATTGCGTAAAAAATTGTGTGTAGATTGACAACATAATTTTTTTAAAGAAACTTAAAAATTATTAAAAAATACTAAAACCTAACATTTCAAGTTTATGGACTAGTTTCCTCTAAAATTATTTAATAAATAAATAAAAAAGTCCAATTATTAAAAAACTTACATATTTGAAAACTAGACATTGTCGTTTATAATGGGTTTTAATTTTGTCAAAAAATTCTAAAAAAAGGTCATCAACCCATATTGCTAAAGTCGGTTTTTCTCTTGTTTTCATGACATTATACTTGTGGGTCCAATACTAAGAGGAGGGTTTCTAATCCTAAAACAAAAGAAAATGCATGGGCTTCAAATTTCAAAATTTATGAAATGCATAACTGCTCTAAAACACATACATGTTCTAAAAAGAAGCATCAATAATATGTAATTAGAAACAGGTACCCATTTTAAAAAATAAAATGGGTGCCCGTTTTATAATGGAAACCTATTTTAAAAAATAAAATGGGTGCCCATTTTAAAAATTTAGGTTCAGGAGCTCAAGCCTAAATGTTTACCCATTTTTTATGAAATAGGTACCCATTTTTATGAAACAAGTACCCATTTTTATCAAACAAGTACCCATTTTTGTTGGGATTTTTCCAAGCCCAAAACTCCCCCTAGAAGTGGACCCAACTTCTTGCACTTTTACCCATGCAATTTGAGTTAACAAATCAATATTTTATAAAATACATGTATAACGGTTGACCACATGGCTCTTTATTAGATTTGTGTATTTTATGAAAAGATTTTGCAAAAACCATCACTATGATGTCAAGCTCCACCTTAGCTTTCTAACTATGTTTTTTTTCTAAAATTTGAATATATTAAGGGTTTTAATATTCAATTACTTTTAGTAATGTTTTTTATTTTCTTCAAAATACATGTCTTACTTTTTCAATGTAATTTTTATCCTCTCATCCAAATTTGAAAAAATAAATCATTTTCACTTCCTATGCTTCATTCTATAAACATTGGACTTAAAAAAAAAATCTTAAAATTAGAGGGGCGTGCTCAATAACTAATATATACGTTAGAAAGTAGTTAAAAATATATATATTACTACATGATCAAATCACAAATTTCTAAATTTTCGCGAATTGGATCTGAAATTTCTATTGGTGGGATTTATGAAATACTTAATGGAACTAAAAAAATAGGAGGGGGGACACACTCGATGCTATGTTACATTTTTGTGATAAAAAACATAACCACTTTATGTTCTCTAAGTGTTTGACCTTTTGATATTTATCATTAAAAAATAGTTTAAAATTAGATTATAAGCATTAACATTCTTATTCATATTATAATCTTTAAAATTTGAGTATTACGAAATCTTTAATTACTCATCAAATTTTTTTTTGTTGATTTTAAGAAAAAATGGCCACTTAAGATCCCCTTTTAGCCCTTCATTTACTTGTATTTACCCATCTCTTCTTCACTTTGTGGGAAATCATGATGAGGCAAAATACATTATCAACAAAATATAAATTAAAAATTATTTGAATGTGTGGGTTTTTTCTATCTACAAATTTTATAAAAATTCAGTGATAGAAAAGCATATGCCAACTCATGTTCTTGAATTGAATCCTCAATGATGTTATTTCCTTATGTCTTCTATAATGACCCAAAGAACATCTTTGTAAAACTATGGAAAATAAGGCTATATATTTTGATTTAAAATAAATTATAAACTTTACATTTAACTTTAATTGCACTAAGATTGCATGTGCCAATTTCAATGGTTATTATTTGGTTTAAAATGTTGGCAAGTTAAATTATTACATATTTTAAAATCTTAATGCTCAAAATTGATGCTAGATTGAACTAAGATGAAATCTTATGTCATATTTGATTGTATATTAGACCCCAAATTTCATGCCCACATTATTAACATGTGATCATGAATACAAATCCATATTTTTTTTAATTCTAAAAATTCAATCTCAAATTATGCTCAACATGATATATTAATGTGCGCACTTGTTGATGTTGCATGTGCAACATCATTATTGGCGTGCCACCTGAAGGCAAGGGAAGGAAAAAAACACACTTGGGTGTCGTGGAACCCATTTCACACACCCTACAATAAAAGTTAACCTAATCAAGGTTAGGTGTCTTTGCATCTCAAGGGAGGACCACACCATACTCATTCCTCTTAGGATTACTAAGTGATAATGAAAATAGTCAAGTCTTTAAGATGAGACCTAGCTCTTAGAGCTAATTAAATCAATTATACTAGTTACATAAAGTAAAAACTTGAAACGCATCAAATCCATAATTCAATTTTTTTAATTTTACAAGTTATAAATTAATTTAAATATATTTAAATCTAAACCTTTAATTAAATATTAGATACCTCAACACTTCTCTTTAGACCTTATATTTCAATTAAATAATTTATTGAAAACAAATAATATATTTTATCAACTCTATTTCCTTAAATACCTCATAGGATACATTTTAAAATTAATTTAAAAACACTATAAAATAATTCTCAACAAAAATATTAAATTCACTTGTGAATTAATTTGCCTAATCAAATCATATAATAACTAGAATAGTCTTTGATTTACTAAAGAAACAATTCAACTTTATCATTTAAATAGATTTAATGAGATTGATTATGAACTTTGCTCAAACCTCTTTGGCTAATTCTCTCAAATTTTGATTTAAATAAATTTTAAAAGCAAATAACAAGGGTTCACCCAAGTATAATTTAAAAGACAAAGTATTTTAACAATTAATCAAAGAGACTTAAATTACAACTTAATTGTGGGGTCTTGGACCCATTATTCCCCATTAAGGACTAAATTTTCATTAAATTATAATTAGTTTGATAATTTAAATCTTCATAAATTTAAGACAATAAATTGAGTATACATCCATTGGATGAAGTTTATTTTTCACCTTTGTATCTAGGGCATTTAAGGGAAAACCCTATTTCATGAAGAAACAACCAAAGTGAATTATACTTTCCTTCATTGCCCTCTTTTATGGTTGAAGAATAAGGTTTTGTTAAAAAAAAATTGTGTTATTTATTTTTGCGGGTTGAGGAAGGAGAATCTCAATAATGTTTAGTTGGAGAATTTTAGTTACTTGACCTTATTTTCCTTATTTTCCTTTATAGTATAATCAAATAAACCTTTGATTTATCTTTATTTCTACCTATATATACACGTGCTTTTAGCTAAATGTGAACATAATTAAAAAATAACTTTATTTCTCTATTTTAATTTTTTGTTGACTATAAATAAGCGCACGCACACACACACACATACATATGCAAGGTCAAAATTTATAAACAACACTGCAAGAAAAATGGTGCAAGTATTCATTTTATTTTAAATCATATGAAAATTTTATAAAATAAAAATAAAGGGAAGCAAGGTCGACCCTATGGGAGGTTGCATATCCCATAGTAGTTGTGTCCCCTTTGAGGCGGGAGGGGGGCAATGCTTCCCCATGCTAGTTATAGTAGCTAGGGTTTAGGGAGTAAAGCCGCTACCTTTAACCTAACTCTTTTTTTTATTATAAAAACAATTTTTCATTAAACATTATTTATGTATATTAACTTTTCAATTAATGACTATACACACACAAAGCTTGTTTTAAGAGAATTGTAGGTATTTATTTTATTTTTTAAGAAACTTAAATAATTGCAAATAAAAAATAAAAATAGTAGAGTACAATTTTCAAATGATAATAAATTTTCATGTCACAAAATTTCATTTATTTTATATGTATGTATGTATGTACGTACATACGTATGAAGGCATATATAATTTAACAATTAAAAGTATAAACGCAAGATACAAAACTCAAATGCATGTGTTTTACAAAAGAAATGAATAAATATGTGTGTGTAATCTTATGCCTCTATTTTTGCTAAGATTAAATTTGACAAATGACCTTACCTAACTTTTTACAATTACTTAATCAAAATTATTCTTTAAATATTATCTTATTTTAAAATTATATAATTATAAATTAATTTTATTCAATTATAAATATTATATAATTTTTAATAATCTTATCTAAAATCTCCTCTTTAGAATACAATTTTCTCTAATGTTGATCATTCCCATTATAACTTGTTTTTTCAACCACATTGAAAACTAAAGATTTAGATAAATATACAAGTTTTTTTAAATTTTTGGTTCTAACGATATAGGTTTTATACATTCACCAAACCTCCTCTAATTATTCTATGAAAAGGTGGAACTCTAAGTTTATGGTCTTATTTAAGGTTACATTGAACACATGTTACGTGTTAGTTTGATTGTTTAATTGAGACTATTTTTAAAATATTATTGATGATATTTTAATATTATTTGAATATACTTTATAGATTTGTAGTTTAATAAAAAATAGACGATGTATATAAATATTTCAAAAATATTACTTAATGTTTAAGTTACAAATTAATGATTTTATTTATTTAAAATTTTCATGTTAAATATTTTCAAAAGTATTATTTTATGTAAATCAAAGTTTGAAATGAAAATTATAACTTTGGTAAATTTTATTTATCATATAATAAAAAAAAATCTATACAATTCAAAGTTTGAAATGAAAACTATAACTTTGATACATTGTATTAATCGTGCAATAAAAAATAATTCCATATAAGTCAAAGTTTGAAATGAAAACTTTAACTTTAGTACATTGTATTAATCATGCAATATAAAATTGACTAATTGATGTAATTCTAAATAACACAACAAATTCTCTAGCATACGGTGTCTAGTTACCAAGTCTTCTCCTTTAGTTCAATAACAATGAGTAGTATTCATTAGATTTAATTTTAAGTAAATATTTTAAATTTTGTATATAGGTAAAATATTTTGTAGTCCCTTAATATTTTCTTTATTCCCATTGTGTAGGTTGGTTGATAGGTGTCTTCTTTGATATTTGATTTGTTAAATTTTATTGAATTTTTTACAAGAAATTGATTAATGGTAATTAGAAAAAATATTGAATTAATTCTAATTAATTAATTTTTAGCTTGGTTGAGAGTTATTGTCAGTGTTTTGTCAAATATAGAAGTGAAGGATAAGCCAATTAAATGCAATAGATACATGTAAGGATGAACTTGAAACATTCATATAGTCTTACTCCACATGTGCCCACTTGGCAACTCTGAAGAAAGGGTTTGAAATCCATGATCAATAAAGTGAAAATAGATTTCACTTTGAAATTTAAGTCTACAATGCCCTTATGGACATGACGCTAATGTGGGATGATAAATTGCATGTGTGATATATTTGGAAAATTAGCACATTAAATTTTCAAATCATGGACAATAGTGGCTGCAAGATATATGACAAATTCTAAAGTTTATATGATCCCAAATCTCTTTGTAAATACTCAAGAGAGGGTCACATCTTTAATGACATTAATTGAAGAGCATGCATAGAAAAATATCTTACTAAGGCCCTACACTCAACTTTAGCAATAGATACAACATATGAGTACAAGGACACACTAGAATAAATTAATTAGGTCCTCTTGACATGCGGGAATTTGGTTGATCTAGAATTAGGAAAGGAGATTCATCAATAAAATGTAATTATATAGTTATAATCCCATGTCATTATGCCAAATGCTATTTTTGATATATTTGTGTGTCAAATGTTATAAGTCCAAGTTACTTTGAGGAGATGCATCACTCTAGTGTGAGCATTAACCAAGTGTCTTTTTTTGTATGTTATCTACATGGCGTCATGTCAACTAATGGGTTAGCATGATAGTATTTTTATTACACAAGCCAAATTATAAATTCAAACTAATAAAGGAGTGTTATGGATGACTGCATTAGGGTATATGTATAAAGATGGGAGCCAATTAATAGAATTTTTATTTTAGTTCATAATGCCCTTGTGTTCTATAAAATATAACACATGTGCATTATAAATTTCTTGTGTTAGGGATCAAGGGTGTTTTTGGTTAAATGAGTGCATTATAAAAAAAGTATACACTCTAGTTCAAACCAATGAATTCCCACACTTAGGCTTAGAATTAATTCTAAGGGTTGAAAATACAATTTGGATTCTCAAATCTATTTTATAAAAGACATATATAGATGTTGACATTGCTCTTTGTTAGATTTGTGTATTTTAGAATTTTTTTTGTAGAAACCATCATTATTATGTCAAGCTCCACCTTACCTTTCTATCTATGTATTTTTTTCTAAAATTTAAATATATTAATGTTTTGATATTTAATTACTTTTAATAGTGTTTTTATTTTCTACATAATACATGTCTTTCTTTTTCTATATAACTTTTTATCCTCTCATCTAATTTTTTAAAAAAATCACTCCCTATACTTTATTCTATAAATATCATTTTTTTTTAATTATTTTTCTTAAAACTAGGGTAACATGCTTAGATTTCCATTTTTTAAAGATGTTCCCACTTCAAAAATTAGTATAAAATAATATAAACATTAAAAATCAGTTGAAAAAGGGGTTCATCCCATAGTGTGATGAGTAAAGTGGTGGTGTTGTTATTGTGGCCACCAGGGTTCAAACCTCCATTGGACTATTGTGATCATAGGAACTATGTCTCCATTGATCCAATGTGCTCGTAGGTTTGAACTGTAGCATTAAGGCTGCTATTGACATTCATGCCACGTGACAAGCATTTAGGCCTGTGTTGTTCCATTCCATCGTTGAGCTAGTGTGCTTGTAGGCTTTATGCCCCTGTTGGGCTATCGTGGGAGTGGGAGTGGATTGTTCACTTGCATTCATGCCCAAGAGGAGTCCCCTCAATTGTGGCCTTCATTCTGATTTGGGCCAAGCTGAAAATCCCTGAGGTTAATTGATAAAAAAAAATTAGTTGAAAAATATCTATATTACTACATGATCTTAGCTAACTTTCTATTGATGGGATTTATGAAATACTTAATGAAACTCAAAATATGGGGGGAAAGGGGAGCACACTTAATGCTATATTATATTTCTATGATAAAAACATGCCCACTTTGTGTTCTCTAAGTGTTTGACCTTTTTAATCTTCATCAAATTAAAAAAAAATAGTTTAAAATTTACATTGTAGGCACTAATATTTTTATTCTTATCAAAATCTTCAAAAATTAAGTGGTACAACATATTGAATTACTCGTCGAAGTTATTTTTTGTTGATTTTAGGAAAAATTGACCATGTAAGACCCCTTTTAGCCCACTTATTTACTTACACTTTAAAACCATGTCTTGAAATTACCATGTGGGAAATCATGATGAAGTAAAAAATATTATAAAAAATGTCAATTAAAAATGGTTTAGATTTATTGGTTTTTTTCTACCTATAAAATTCATAAAAATTTAGTGATAGGAAAGTATGTGTCAAGTTAATTTTCTAAATTGAATCCTCAATGTAATTTCTTTTATGTCTTTTATAATGACCAAAAGACCACCTTTGCCAAATTATAGAAAATTAGGCTATATATTTTGATTTAAAATAAATTTACAAACTTTGCATTTAACTTTGATTACACATGTGTGTGTCAATTTCAAATGGCTATTGTTTGGTTTAAAATATTGGGAAGTTAAATTATTCAAGATTTTAAATTTTTACTGCTCATACTTGATGCTTGACTAAACAAAAATGAAATCTTATGTCATATTTGATTATATATTAGACCCCAAACACCATCCACCTACAAATTTTAGTGTGATGGGAAAATAGAACCAATCTAATTTATAAAATATGAATAGTTTTTAGATCTAGACTGTAATGTCCCCTTCTCAAGCCTGATCTTTCCAGTGACCATTGGCCTATTCTGGAGACCCGTAGGCTAGTTAGAAGGTAAAATTAGGGTTTCCTATTTTGAAGGATGTTCTTGCTCGGAGTTGGTTGTTTCAATAGCGGATTCTTTCTGGGTTTTCAGAGAGCTTCGCAATGGTATGTTCTTCTTGGCATTCTGAGCATCTTCATGAATTTACTATTTTTAGTAAATTCTATTTCAGGCAGTGAACCTGTTGGTCTTAGCACAGTTGACTTTCCTCTTCAGCTGACTCAATTGGCTTATTCAGTTTCTAGCTTCGGAATGCAGTTTCAGAGAGATAAGTTCATTTTACTTAAATAACTTTATATTTTAATGTTATTTTACCACCTTGGCCTAGTCTATTAACTTAATGTTATTTTAAAAGGTGGACTTGAAGGGTGGCGCCATCATTGAATTAATATTGTAATTATTAAGGTTGATTTAAGAGCCTTAAGTGGGACGCCATTTCCAAAGTTATGAATTTAATTTAAAAGTCAAATTGAAGAAAGGGACTCCATCTCTTGGGATTAGGGTTTGACTCTGGAATGAAGGTTAGGGTTTCGAGAAGGTCAACGACAAATTATAAAAGGAAGCCTTTGGTTCTCATTTCAGCATCTTTGGTCTACAGGAATGTTATGCTGCCAGTTTGGCTCTGGGATTGCTTCAAGGAATGTACGCCTCCTAGCTAGGCATTGCTTCTCACTTGAAAGATAGCGACTAGTGGTGAGATAGTGTAGTTTGTGAGTTTTGCATTGGGTTTTGTGCATTGTAATCAGCTTGTGGTTTTCTAGATTAGATTTATGCATGTTAGAGAAATTCTGGAAATTGCATTTCATTTAGCAGATTGTCATTTTAATTCATATATCAGAAAATACAAAAAAGATCATTTTGGGTACTGTCTCATTCTATTTGTCTGCAAGGGGCAACCCTTTTCCCAAAGTTATAGATTTTATTTTGAAGGCTGTGATTTTTAAAGTAAAATCGCCCCTCTTGTTGGGTCGTACCATTTACCTTCCTTGGGAATTGTGTGCCATTAATTCATATCAGCTTTTTGAGTCAGTCTTTTGTGCCAATCTTGGGCGCCATCATCTTAGAGTCATATTGCATTCTGTTTCATGAGATTTGAGTGAGTCTGGAGATAGTTGTGAATGGATTTGTGAGTTACAGGGTTGTTGTTCATGCACGTGGAAAACAGGACTGTCATAAATCAGATTTGGAGGTTGGTCTGTTTAGTGCAATTTTAGATCTAAGCTTTATTACTCAGTAAAGGAAACTCATTTATATAGTTGCAGCTCTATTTATATGTTGATTAACATTGATAGCAAGATATTATCTTTCATATTGTAAGCTGGTAGTAGTACTAACAGTAGTGGTTATTCTTTCTTATCATAATTTGTAAGGCTCAGCTTTCCGTTTAGTAATTGCAATTGTATTTCCTTTACCTCCGCCCTATGGTAGCTCCTTTCCCACTCCGGGTTAGAAAGCACATTCTGGGTGTCGAGTTACTTTCAGCATTCTATCTTATCTCCCTTCAAGCATTATAATTTATGTTATCTCCGCCATATGGTTGCCTCATTTCCGTATTGGATTGAGTAGCACATACTTGGTGTCGAGTGTGCTTTCAGTATATTAGATTGTAGGGATCCTTTGACCACATGCTCGTCGTTCACCGGTGCATCTTGGTTAGAGTTCTTGCATAAGAATTTTGGTTTAAGATCCTCTGACCAATGCTCACACCTTGCCCACATCGGGATCCTGGTGTACATTCTGGTTAGAGTTGCTTCAGCATCGTTTGGGTTTAGCTGCTAACCTTAACGGGTGCATTGGTTTGTAAACTGTTATTGAAAATTCAAAAAAAATTGGCTCAGAATATTTCAGTGGTATCAGAGCCAAGATCTTGCCATCCTGTGAAAAATCTGTCTATGAGTGACAGAGAAAAGAGGTACATAGCAAGGGAAGACAAGAAAATTGGAAAACAGTTTCAGCCCTATCAGGCTCCAGAAGGTCAGACAACTTCAGAGGTCTTGAGGGCTCATTGGGAGTCTTCTCAGGAAACTAAAATGGCAGAAGGTGAGAGATCAGTTGGGGGTAACGAGAGGTTCACCAACAACAGAGATGACAATGGGAAGGGAAGAGAAAGATCGATAAGTCCTGGAAAGAGATTTGAAAAGAAGATGGATGCCTTGATGGACATGGTATCTTTCATGATGGGGAAAGTGGGCCAGAACACAACTCCACAGAATAACTCAAGGCATGGAGGAGATCATAGCGCCTCCAACCAGCATGATGGACATGCAGCTTGGCCTTTATCAAACAACACTTATGTCTCAGCCAGGCCATTCAAACCCACCTTCTTGGCACCTGTAAACACTCAGCCAAATCCTGAAGAGAATGCTTCATTCGTGGAGCAGTTGAGACTTGGCCATGCAGAGTATGATTCTCTCCCTGACGACATCAAGATGGATATGTCCTACAATGACTTTATGGATCATAAAAGGAAGAATAAAGGACAAGGGAGACATTATGAGCAAAGAAGAACAACAGTTCAAGGAGATTTGTATCAAGCTGTCAACAAGGTTATACTTCCACACTATGACAGGAGTGATAACAGCTCAGCTCGAGCTTGGATACAGAAGCTAGATAACTATCTAGCTCTTAGACCCATGGGAGAAGATGAGGTGATTAAGTTCGCTATGCTACACCTTGATGGGGTGGTGCATGAGTGGTGGTACCATGGCCTAGTCACCTTGGGTCATCGGTCTATCACAACCTATGATTAGTCCACCAATAGGCTCATTGAGAGATTTGAGAAAAAGGATCTTGAAATTCATTTCAGAGAATTGGCGTAGTTGAGGCAGTATGGCACAGTTGATGCCTACATAGCAGAGTTCCAGAGACTCTTAGTCATGGTCACTGGAATCACTGAGAGGCGGTTGGTGATCCTTTTCAGTGAAGGATTGATGGAACCACTCAAGGGATGGATCAAAGCTTTTGATCCACCCTCCCTACAGGAGGCCATGAAGAAGGCAAGAAACATGGAGTGGGCAGCTCCTAAGGCAAAGTTCCAGCCCAGGCCATCCTTTCACAAAGGGGATAAAGGGAAAAGACCTCATCAAAGACCTCCTTTGAGACCCCATCATAAGGAGTTCAAACATCATAATCCTCATGTCACCAGATTGGATCCAGAGACCCTAAAAGAACTCAGAAGAAAGGAGTTATGTTTCTGGTGTAGCGAAAAATGGTCTCAAGATCATGTTTGCCCAAAGGGAGTTAAATTTAATCAAATTGAGTACTATTCAGCTGGTGAAAGTAATTCTGATTTTTCAGACCAGCAATTTGATTTTGAAGATAGTGAAGTAGAAAGAGCTCCAGAAGAGTCTGAAGACGAGAAGGAAAGTGGAGGTATCTTGGCTCAACTTTCGAGCCTCCAAAGAAACGAATCCTTCAAGGTTCGAGGGATGATTAAGGGGCAGCGAATCGTTGATTTGATCGACATTGGAGCAACACATAACTTCATTGATGAAGTTGTGGTGGCAAAGAAGGGGCTGCAAATAGAAGAGTTTGAAGGCTTCAAGGTCATGGTTGCTGATGGGTTCCACATCTCATGCACCAAGAAGATCTCAAACATGACTATGCAATTGGGAAACTACGAAGTCAAGGATGACTTCTATGTAGTCAGCATTGGAGATACTGATGTCGTTCTTGGAATTCAATGGCTACATTCACTTGGAGAGATCTCCTTGAATCTGCAAACTATGGAGCTCAAGTTTCAATCCGATGGGAAGAGAATAGTACTAAGAGGAATGTCTAATGGGGGTCCTCGGGTTGTGTCATTCAAAAGAATGGCAAGGCTGATCCGTCATGATCAAGCCGAGCGGGTTGCAGAATGTATGATCCTTCCTACTAGTCCGGTTGAGACTAAAAGAGACTATCCTCCTGATGTTCAGTCTCTACTCACAAAGAAGAGCAAGGTCTTTGCTGATTTTCCTCCTGGACCACCACCTGAACGAGGTTCAGAACATATCATAGAGCTCAAGGAAGGAGCTAAACCAGTAATTACAACTCCATATCGGTACCCCAAGAAGCAAAAGGATGAGATTGAGAGGAACATTCAGGAACTCTTGGAGATGGGCTTCATTCGCCCAAGCAAGAGCCCCTTTGCTTCAGCAGTGGTTCTTGTGAAGAAGAAGGATGGTACCATGCGCATGTGTGTGGACTATCGTGCTTTGAATCAAAGCACCATCAAAAACCGATACCCCATTCCAAGGATAGATGAGCTCATTGATGAGCTACATGGAGCCAAGTTCTTTTTGAAGATCGATTTGAGATCGGGCTACCACCAGATTAGGATGAGGGGATCTGATGTTGAGAAGACATCTTTCAGATGCCACTATGGCCACTTTGAGTTTCTAGTCATGCCATTTGGGTTGACTAATGCTCCTGCTACCTTCCAATCTTGTATGAACAGAGTTTTTCAGAAGCAATTGAGAAGGTTTGTGTTGATATTCTTCGATGACATTTTGATTTTTAGTAAGACCTGGGAGGATCATCTCAAGCACTTGGAGGAAGTGCTTAGCATCCTAGAATCAGAGAGCTTGTTTGCAAAAGCATCCAAATGTGAATTTGGAATGGAGGAGTTACTGTACCTTGGCCACATAATCAGTGCTGAGGGAGTGAAGGTGGATCTTGAAAAGATCAAGGCAGTAGTTGATTGGCCACCCCCTGAGAACTTGACTCAGTTGAAAGTTTTTTTGGGTCTTTGTGGATTTTATCAGAGATTTGTAAAAGGCTACTCATAGAATGCTGCTTCTCTTACTGATCTCACCAAAAAGGGAGCTTTTTGTTGGTTAGAAAAGGCTCAAACTATTTTTGACAAGTTTAAGAGGATCATGAGCTCTTGTTCGGTTCTGGCTATCCTAGATTTTTCCAAGCCTTTCGAGCTACAATGTGATGCATCCAGTGAAGGAGTTGGGGCTGTCTTGATGCAAGACAAACATCCTATTGTGTTTGAGAGTAGAAAACTGAGGGGTGTTGAAAGAACATACTCTATCTATGACAAGGAAATGCTTGCCATTATGCATGCATTAGCCAAGTTCAGGTAGTACTTGGTGGGAAACAAGTTCGTGGTCAAGACTGATCACAATAGCCTCAAACACTTCATGCATCAGAAGGATCTAAACGAGAGGCAACAAAAGTGGGTGAGTAAGCTTCAAGCTTACGACTTTGACATTGAGTATGTCAAAGGGAAAAATAATGTTGTGGCTGATGCTCTGTCAAGGAGACCCCATTTAAGCTCATTGTGCGAGCTTACTGTGGATTGGAAGGACATGTTGCTTGCTGATTATGCCAAAAATCAGTTTGCAACCAGCATTATTGAGGGTACTTTTCATGACGAAAGGTACAAGGTGATTGAGGGGTTGATACACTACAAGGGGAGAATCTTTCTGGTGGCTGATTCTAAGCTTAGGAAGAAGATTTTATTGACATTTCATGACATTCCGCTTGCTGGTCACCAAGGATTCTTTAAGACATATAGGCAGATCCGAGAAAGATTTTCTTGGAAAGGATTGAAAGGAGAAGTTCAACGCTACATTCAGGAGTGTCCTGTTTGTCAAATGAACAAGAATGAGCATACACTACCAGCTGGTTTGTTGCAACCACTTCCTATTCCCAATCAAAAATGGGAAAGCATCTCAATGGATTTCATCACAGGTTTTCCCAAGGTCCAAGGGAAGGATTGTATCTATGTGGTAGTGGATAGGCTAACAAAATTTGCTCACTTCTTCACCATTACCAGCTCTTTTTCAGCAGCCCAAGTTGCAGATCTATTTTTTCATGAGGTGTTTAGGCTATATGGGTTGCCAAAGAACATTGTGAGTGATAGGGACGCAAGTTCCTAAGCACTTTTTGGCAAGAGGTCTTTAGAATGAGTGGTACTGTGCTCACTCCAAGCACTAGTTATCACCCCCAAACAGATGGACAAACTGAAATAGTGAACAAGTGGTTGGAAGGCTACTTGCGAAACTATGTGTCAGAGCAGCAAAGAGCATGGGTTAAATGGCTGCACATAGGCGAGTATTGTTATAATTCTTCCTTTCATATGTCAATTAAGATGTCTCCTTTCTTGGCTCTTTATGGGTATGAAGCACCTAGCTTTGCCGATTTGGTGTTTGGTGATAGCAAAGCACCTCAAGCCAAGTACTTGTTGCAGCAGAGTCAAGACATCATGAAATCATTAAAGAATAATCTTCAGATGGCATAGAATCAGCAGAAGATGTATGTTGATCAGAGGCGTATTGAGCGTTCTTTTGAGGTTGGAGATATGGTTTATCTCTGACTACAGCCGTATAGACAGTCTACTCTCAAGAAGAGTGGAGCTGAGAAGCTCAAACCTCGCTTCTACGGGCCGTTCAAGGTTGTCAGAAAGGTTGGAGCAGTAGCTTATGAGTTAGAGCTACCTTCTGATAGTAGAGTACACAATGTCTTTCATGTGTCACACCTCAAGAAGGCACTTGGACACAATGTGGTTGCCTCCTCACAGTTGCCACCTTTGGATGAAGAAGGACAGTTGGTTTTGATTCCAGAGGAGATTCTTGATTTCAGAAAGCGTTCTTTGAGAAGAAGAACAATCCGAGAATACTTGGTGAAGTGGAAGAACCTGCCTATGGTGGATGCGACTTGGGAAAATGATGAGATTCTGCAGCATCCTGGTTTGCGATTGCTTGAGGACAAGCAATCTTGGGGAGGGCGGACTGTAATGTCCCCTTCTCAAGCCTGATCTTTCTAGTGACCATTGGCCTATTCTGGAGACCCGTAGGCTAGTCGGAAGGTAAAATTAGGGTTTCCTATTTTGAAGGATGTTCTTGCTCGGAGTTGGTTGTTTCAATAGCGGATTCTTTCTAGGTTTTCAGAGAGCTTCGCAATGGTATGTTCTTCTTGGCATTCTGAGCATCTTCAGGAATTTACTATTTTTAGTAAATTCTATTTCAGGCAGTGAACCTGTTGGTCTTAGCACAGTTGACTTTCCTCTTCAGCTGATTCAATTGGCTTATTCAGTTTCTAGCTTCGGAATGCAGTTTCGGAGAGATAAGTTCATTTTACTTAAATAACATTATATTTTAATGTTATTTTACCACCTTGGCCTAGTCTATTAACTTAATGTTATTTTAAAAGGTGGACTTGAAGGGTGGCGCCATCATTGAATTAATATTGTAATTATTAAGGTTGATTTAAGAGCCTTAAGTGGGATGCCATTTCCAAAGTTATGAATTTAATTAAAAAGTCAAATTGAAGAAAGGGACGCCATCTCTTGGGATTAGGGTTTGACTCTGGAATGAAGGTTAGGGTTTCAAGAAGGTCAACGGAAAATTATAAAAGGAAGCCTTTGGTTCTCATTTCAGCATCTTTGGTCTACAGGAATGTTATGCTGCCAGTCTGGCTCTGGGATTGCTTCGAGGAATGTACGCCTCCTAGCTAGGCATTGCTTCTCACTTGAAAGATAGCGACTAGTGGTGAGATAGTGTAGTTTGTGAGTTTTGCATTGGGTTTTGTGCATTGTAATCAGCTTGTGGTTTTCTAGATCAGATTTATGCATGTTAGAGAAATTCTAGAAATTGCATTTCATTCAGCAGATTGTCATTTTAATTCATATATCAGAAAATACAAAAAAGATCATTTTGGGTATTGTCTCATTCTATTTGTCTGCAAGGGGCGACCCTTTTCCCAAAGTTATAGATTTTATTTTGAAGGCTGTGATTTTTAAAGTAAAATCGCCCCTCTTGCTGGGCCGTACCATTTGCCTTCCTTGGGAATTGTGCCATTAATTCATATCATCTTTTTGAGTCAGTCTTTTGTGCCAATCTTGGGCGCCATCATCTTAGAGTCATATTGCATTCTGTTTCATGAGATTTGAGTGAGTCTGGAGATAGTTGTGAATGGATTTGTGAGTTACAGGGTTGTTGTTCGTGCACGGAAAATAGGACTGTCATAAATCAGATTTGGAGGTTGGTCTGTTTAGTGCAATTTCAGATCTAAGGACTCAATAAAGGAAACTCATTGTTGCAGCTCTATTTATATGTTGATTAACATTGATAGCAAGATGTTATCTTTCATATTGTAAGCTGGCAGTAGTACTGACAGTAGTGGTTATTCTTGCTTATCATAATTTGTAAGGCTCAGCTTTCCATTCAGTAATTGCAATTGTATTTCCTTTACCTCTGCCCTATGGTAGCTCTTTTCCCACTCTGGGTTAGAAAGCACATTATGGGTGTCGAGTTACTTTCAGCATTCTATCTTATTTCCCTTCAAGCATTGTAATTTATGTTATCTCTGCCATATGGTCGCCTCATTTCCGTATTGGATTGAGTAGCACATACTTGGTGTCTAGTGTGCTTTCAGTATATTAGATTGTAGGGATCCTCTGACCACATGCTCGTCATTCGCCGGTGCATCTTGGTTAGAGTTCTTGCATAAGCATTTTGATTTAAGATCCTCTGACCAATGCTCACACCTTGCCCACATTGGGATCCTAGTGTACATTCTGGTTAGAGTTGCTTCAGCATTGTTTGGGTTTAGCTGCTAACCTTAACGGGTGCATTGGTTTGTAAACTGTTATTGAAAATTCAAAAAAAATTGGCTCAGAATATTTCATAGACTTGGGTTAGATTTTTAGTTTAGATATAGGCTTTATACCCTTACTAGCTTAATAATAGTTGACACTTGACATTTGACAATTTGTATGTTAAAAGAGATAAATATGGGCATGGGACCACTAACACATGAATTAATCTCACTATGCTACTTAGTGAAAACATAAAAAATCATTTTGAACTTGGAATTGTGAAAATCACTCATGAATAAACTTAGTTGATTTAGAATTTTAGGTTTGTCCCATCATCAAGTAATTGGATCCCAAATTGACTCAAATATATTTTGAGGAGAAATCCAAATGTGATGTTCTTCTATCCAATTTGGTATACTTGCATCCTTTGTGTCTACCCAAGTTAGTCAAATTCATAGAAAGAGAACATGCAATGAGAGATACATAACAAAATCTCATTACATTCACTATCTAAAAATGGGAATTCAATTTTCAAGGGCTTAAGAAATGCAGATTTGTAATGCCTTCCCATTTATGGCCTTGAGATGTCTAGATCTTGACATTATTTTTTGACTATATAGTAGGTGGTACATAGGTCATGCTTGTGCTTGTTGCTTTAGACCTATTGTTTAGTGTTTCCACTTCATTGATTTCATTGTTAGCCTTGGTTGTGGCTTTTGTTTAGGCTTTGCATGGTGTGTTTGGACCACCCACATGTTTCAAGATTTGGTTCCTCAACATGTCAATTGTTGGGGTTTTGTATGCATTGAGATGTGTGTATGGAAATGTGCCAAGTTCCTTATGAGGACTTGATGTAGTTCATGATTGTGGTATTCCTTGAGATGCATATGTGATACTTATATGTATAATTTATCGTAATATTTTAGTTCACAAATATACATACTATTATTCATGTTATGATTAAATACTATTATGATCATGTAACTTGTAGATGCATTGATTTATATTGTATATGATATCGTACCCCATTGGGTGATTATGCCATGGTTGGCTATTATATTGAGTAGTTACACTTGATGTATGTGTGTTGAGTGGATACAAGTACATGATTATTTCTCTACTTGGTTATGCAGGTTTGAGTCATTTCCCAATGATGATTAATTTGAAAATGTCGCATGGGCCTTCTTATTGCATTCCCTGATCATACTAAAATCAAATCTAGGATTTCTCATTTTTGACCCTATGTTAACCTAGATTTGAATCAAGGGTGATTTTATAGTTTATCCATGTTGTGAGTTACCAATAAATATCTGATTTAATTAATAATATAAATAATTTTTGTTCATTAATGAATTCTAGGAATTAAATGGTTGCATATGTTATCTAGCAAAGTTTTTTTTTTTTTGTAAAAGGGGAAAAATAATTTAATTTAATTATTGTCAAAAAACTCCTTGTGTTGGGAATTTGTGTGTTTGTGTGTTGAATGTTTTATTTTGGTAAATGGCAATTTTGAGAAAAATGGATAAAGAAGTAAAGAAAATAGAAAAAAATTAGCAAAAGGCTTTGAGCCTATATTATATTATATTATGAGATTGATTATAGACATATCAACTTAGGATAGCCAATATTTGACAGATAACCATTACAATCCTTTTGTTGTGGTTGTTATAGTGGCTTTTATGATCCATAATAAACTTCTACAAAATCTATAAACTTCATATACATTCTTGGATTTATTAAATATGGAAAGTCCAAATAATAATGTATCATCTACAAATAGGACATGAGTAATAGGCTCCATGACCATATACATTTAAATACCCTTTCAAATTCTTAAGTTATTCTCTACCAAAATACATCTACTCAAAGGCTGGTTCCTCTCATGTCGTTCGGCACGGGGCTTCGCCTTGGTTTCAATATTGTCAATGTCGGGGCTTAGTTTTTTTGGTAGTTCTCTGGTTTGCTAATTTTGGGTAGTTGAAGGTGGTCTTTCTAGGGAAGGTTTCTATGCGGGTCTGAAATGGAAATTCTATAATTTTGCAGTCCCTGCTCAGTAAACATGATGTATTTTTTTGGCATCTTAATATAATTACTCTTATGAATAAAAAAAAAAAGATCTACTCAAAGATTTAGCCATTAAAATAAATAAAAATGGATATTAGATTCTCTTTCCTTAAACCTTGAGAGAATTTGAAAGAGCTCGCATTTAATTAAGACTTACATTAAGAATCCCAATTTACATTTTCACGAGATTTCATCAATATCCAATTTTATTACCATTGCCAGCACTTTGTCCTTATGAATTGAATGGATCACCTTATGTGTTATAATAACTCCCTTTGATTATCTCTTCTAGGGATAAAACCTCCTTGTTCTATAACCTCCTTATTATAAATAAATCAAAAGTGAAAAATGTAAGTCAGTCTACTTTTGATTGATTTTCAAATGATCTTATATATTGTATTGTATAAAGATATAAGTCAAACTTATATAAAAGAAATTGAGTTTGATGATTTAGGAATTAGGGTAATTATAAAATTTGTAAAAACTTAACCCAAGTTATTAGCATAAAGATGAAGGTCAAAATTTAAAAAAAGAATTAAAATAAATTCTCAATATATATATATATATATTTTTAGGAAAATTGCTACCTTAGTGGATAGCACACATCGATTAATAACAAAGCACTGTACAAATCAAGATGGAAGATCCACCAGGAACACAAAACTGGCCAAACCAAACCTGCAAGCAAACAAGAAAACATAAAACATTATTTTCAAAGGTATCCACAAGATCCAAATTCATGAGTCTTTCCTCCACTGTTAGCAGAGATGTACATCAAGAAGAAACCCAAAACTCTGGTCAACTTCGCTGCAACGATGAACACCTCCATTTCTAGCATTTCTGGTTCGCCCTGGACATTGCCACAACTAGGCCTGGAATTTGACGGTTACCCTTGCCTGTCATATGAAAATTTTGTGACGGTTTGTTCATTTAAATACCTGTCATTTTATGTTTTATGAAAAAATTTAATTATCAAAAAAAATATTTGAAGTACCTAAAAAAATCAATATATTAGTAATCTATGAAATATTATTTTATAAAATAATTATGTTAGAAAATTTACAAATTTTAGAAACTATTCATGCACTCAATTAGTAAATCCAATTGCATATAATAAATTTTATTGATAATTAAATAATTATATATATGTAATTTACATTTTGACAATGCATAGAGTATTAGATTAAGAATAATTATATTGCACAATATGATTGTTTTTTCCATATATTTATTCTCTAATTTGTAAAATTGTATTACTATTTTGACTATAAATTAATTTATTGATTTCATATGTGTAAATATCATAAAAACACATTTAAATATCAATTTCAAATCAAATCTAGCAAGAAATAATTATATAAAATTAAAAATAGTTCAATCCTCAAATTGATCTATCTAAATTCATATTTAAATATCAATTTCAAACCTATCTAGAAATGATTATATAAAATTAAAAATAGTTTAATCCTTATTCAACTCATTATCTAAAATTTCAAATAGTTTAATCCATATTCAACTCATTATCTAAAATTTCAAAATACTCACCAATAAAACACAACTACTCCTTGAAAAAAATCAAAGTTGAATCACTGTAAAATAAATGTTGTTGAAAAAACAATGCTATAAAGTGAAATTAGCTGCTATTGTTCAAATTTTTTTATAGTTTAATCTTAAATTCATTTATCTAAAAACATAAACTATTTGTAAAAGGAAAACAAAAATTCAACATCTCACCAATAAAACCAAATGATCTATTGAAGAAAATCAAAGCTAAGAACCACTATACACAAAATGCTATAAAATAAATCTTGTTGAAAAAAAAATGCTATAAAATGAATGCTTTGAAAATACAATGAAAATTTGTGCTATGTTGTTATTCATAAGAATATCCTATATATATATTAAAAAACTGTAAAATTAGAAAATATTGATAATTAGAAATAAATCTTAAATCTTAAATTTATTGTTAATTGTAACAAGAAGTTTCTAAATTATGTTAAAATATTCAAAAAGTTAAAAATCAATTATATTCTATTTTGAAAAGATTTTGAATTAATATATATTTTTATAATAAATATTATAAATCATATATATTAATATATAGCAATGATAATTATTAGTAAAAAAGTCAAAATCTTTAAAAAATTAGAAAGAACTATATTTAATCTTGAAAAGATTCTATTCTCAACAGATTTTGAATTAATAAATATATTTATAATAAATCATATATATTAATATAAAGTGAAATTAGAAAGAATTATTCCAATTTCCAATTATAAACTAGTTTATATTTTTATCATAAACATTATTTTCTATATATATATATATATATGCCTACAATAAATTTTTACAGTTTAATAATAATTTGAAGTGTCATATTTACGGTTATATAAAAATATAGCAAGTCAAATGATACGGTCTAATAATTTTTTAGGTTGTAATATACGGTCCAAAATGCAAAAAACGGTCAAATAGACCATCAAATTCCAAGCCTACTCTACACTTTCACTAACATCTAAAAAGGTCTTGTAAAGACAAGTTCAATATTCACATCCCTATTGTTCCATATAATGACTAGGCCTCCTAAAGCACTAGCTAAATCAATGTCCAAATATTTCCAAGTAGTATAAGTTCCTAAAATATGTTTCTTGACATTTGAAGATAACCTTTTTTCTTCTAGAAGAATAATATATTTCTTGATCTATTATCTATTTGGTGCTTTATTAAATACCTTTTGTTAGGTGCATTATATCCTAACCATTCCAAGAACAAATCTTCATTTCCCCTAAATGAGAGCATCCCACTCTCCTTGTTTTAACTAATTTATCTAGTGTGGATTGTACACCATCAACAATCTCTTATATTGGGTTTTCAAATGCTTTGGTTTTCTTCTCCGCTATTTTTGGTTTTAAATTTTGTTTTTACCTTTTTCCAAAAAATCTTTAGTTTGTAATATAGATGGTTTTATATAGAAAATTCATAACTCGTGCTCTCTTCATGGACCTCATCCAAAATTTCTTCAATTATTTCACCTCTCATCTTATTACAATTTTTTCTACCAATTCATTTAGATTACTTTCAATCAATTCTCTTGTGTTTTCCATACAAAAAGATAAGTCATTCTAGTTTTTGTGTGTCTCCCACAATTATTTCTTGTATACTTTCTTACCCATCATCATTCACTTACTCTAAAATTACAATCTTTGACTATGTATTTTGGGCAAAACCAAGTCACATGGGCTTAAAAAACCCCTAGAACAAGCTTTGGGTGTTTCATCTTATTCCTTTTGAGGTAGAATAATATTATTTAATACAACAAGAACAACCATTTTTAGACCTCTATAAGCCAACTTACCATTATTCTTGGGAAATATAAGGTGATCCTTAGTCAAATTAGGGTTTGCATTCTTATATAATTTACAAAAAAAATCTTAGGTATCCAAATTTGTGACATGGAACAAAGAGGATTGGGGCCTTCTACAAAGATGGATTACTGACATGGACTAGATTTAGATTTAAAATATATAAAAGGAGGTGGAACTAAATAGAAACATCTAATAGAAAATAAATTCTTACATAATTATTAGATCCTTTGAAAGCCTCAAGGTAATGGGATTGACAACATTTCCAACTATTTCAAAAATATCAAGGTCCCATAAAATTTATTTTGGGATATTTTATAGGTGAATTCAAGTTGAGGTAAAATTTTGATGGGCATAGAAAATGGGTTAAATTTGGGTTGCTAGGGTTGAGTGTATAAACTAGCACCATTGAGAAAATATGAATGAATTTTCAAGATAAAATCTCTATCTTATATTGAGATATTAAAAAATAAAAAATCATTTTTCAAGATTAAATATCTCCTCAATCGAGGACCATTTATTTTTAATCAATTCATTTGAAGTAGATTTGGGAAGATAAATATTCTTTAAATTACTGATATTGGATCTCCCTTTTAGATTAGAACTTGATCATTCAATATGGATTCTAAGAGATCAATTGATTGCTATGGGTTTGTAGAAAAATCTCTTTGATTTATATTTTCACCAAGAGATTCTCTAAGGGCACTTTTTGATCCTGGACTCTTAAATCTCCCCCCTTGAGAATTTTCTTCTCCTCATCTATGATTTCCATCTCATTTCCATTCATGTTCTCCTTGAAAAGTCTTTCCTTGCCCAATTTTCTTCTCTATTAATTGGATCTTTGACTCCTACCTCCTTTTATTTGAGCTTTCAATATTATATCCAGGGTTTTCTTGCTAAAAAAATTAGATTCACTATTTCCTATCTTCAAAAGAGGCCTTCAAGAAGGGACATTATTAACCCACCCATCTTCATTCTTCTTCTCTTGTAATAAATTTCATCTCCATTGATTTCAATTACCCTAATTTAAGTGTCAACCTCATTTCTTATTTAGTTGTTCAAATATAATATGTTGAGCAGTAAAGACAAGATCATCCCATTTATTTTTAATGCTCCACCCTACATTATTTTTCCTTGGAAAAGTCATGCATTCTTATTCTAGACTCCATTTATTTTTTCAACCAAAACTTGCAAATATATATTATTCCCTTTCTGAATATTGACTAACATTAGTATATTAAACAAGTTCAAATATAAAATCAAGTGGGTTATTCATCTCTATTTGTCTCCTTTGTTAAGTGGACCTCTTCACTAGTTGAGGTGGAGGTTCTTCCTAAGAACTCTTAGAACTATCTAGATCATTCTCCTCCTCAAGTGTAGCCTCCTTGATCTTTCATTGTAGTTATGTTGTTGCCTTCAAATATCATTTCATTTCTCAATTATGGGAAAAGACTTATTGTTGTTGAAGTTCACATTTCAACTATATATTGGCTTCCCAATCATAGGATTTCAAATATTGTATCCCTTAACCCCATCATTATAATTGATGAAGATACATTTTATTGCTTTGAAATCTAAAGTTTGTCTCTTCTCCTTTGGCCCATGCATGTTTTTTTCACAACCAAAAAAATTGATATGTTGATGTGAGGGATTTTTGCATCTAAACCTTATATAGGGTTTTGTCAACAAGAGTTAATGTAGGAGATCTATTTACTCCGTAACAAATTGTGAGGATTTCTTATGCCCATATGTTTCTATCTAGATTAGCTCCATTGAGCATACTCATAGCTCTCTCTATCAATGTCTTGTTCATTTTTTTTGAAAATCCATTAAATGCTAAGGGGTGTATGGATTTGCCTTATGTCATGCAATACCATTATCCATACAAATCCTATAAAACTCCATTAAATAGAGTTTCCCACCATTATCCATTCTAAACACCTTGATATATATTTTTTGTTTGGTTCTCAATAAGAGCTTTGAACTGTTTGAATCTACATAAGAACTCAGATTTATGCTTAATGAAATAGACCCATGTCTTTTTGTAGAAATTATTAACGAATAAACATAATATAGGGATTTTGAAAGTTGGGGTACATCAATAGGACCAAACACAACATTATGTATCAAATTTGAAATCCTCATAGATCTAGCAAAGCTTAAGTAAAACTAAAATATGTTTTCTTTCCATAAAAACTATGTTTACAGAAGTCAAAAATCTAAAGGACAATCACATAACCCCTCAATTATGTTTAAACATTTCAAGTTTCTCAAGAGATTTTCCCCCAATATGGCCCATGCACTCATGCCACAGTATAGTCTTCTTAGTGAGAAGTTTATGGTTCTTCAATATATGAGCGTCCTCCAAAACCAAAGCTACAAGTCCATAAGTAGCATGAACCATCAAATCATTGCATTTTATGTAGAGACTAGCATCAGGGTTGAAAAAATTCCAACACAAACTACCTTTGCAAGCACTATAAATACGTGAAACATCTTACATTCTTGTGTGCTAAAGATTGCACACACCTACATAATTCATTTTGCTTACTAACTAGCACTTGCACCAGAAGGGGTGCAAGGGGTACACCGATAGATAATTATACGTAATTAAACATAGCAAAAATTGTAGTTTGTAGTGTCTGTACAAGTTTGTAATAGGAATTTGAAATACATAGATAAGATGTTTGATTTACATATTGATTGGAAGGCATCAAAGTATTTTGTATTAGAAGGGGTGGAATGGCACACTGGTAGAGAATTATATGTTAACATGGCAAGAATTGTAGTTTGTAGTGCCTATATAAGTTTGTAATAGGAGTTTAAAACACATACACACGTTATTTCATTTATATATTGTTTGGAAGGCATGAAAGTTTGTTGCATTACAAATTTGTTTATAGTGAATTGAAGGATTAAAGCATAACAATGTCAGATATGATGCTTTTGTAGTTGATGGTTTGATGTTCCTTATGAAAAGAGCCAACACAAAAAGTTTGTGTTGTACATCTATTTGTTTCTACACATGTAAGGAAAAAGTTAGTAGACATACACCATAATCACAACGATTTTTTTATTTTTTTTTGAAAAATACACAATATAGGATAAAATTAAGTAGTTGTTAGAAGGAACTATAGGTAAATGTAGGTTTTTGACTATCGAAAGTGCGTAAGGCCAACAATTTTTTAGAGTAATGTCAATAGAAACAAAATTAATGATAACATTTAATCAACCAAATTTTAGCATGTAATTTTGTAATAGCAGTCTCAGCAGCCATCTCTTTCTATATCCATTACCAAGCTTCATATTTGGACATATTTAATGTGATTTAGACAGCTCTTCTTTAGTTGCAGATGATCCACCACTTTGTGTGATTCAAACTCCCATTTTTTTTGTTAAAGGGAATTTTAGAAAAGGATTGACTGTCAAATTTCTTAGTGGTGATTATAGAAAATGAATTTGTTTGTCATTCATCTAGAGATTATAGATAGTACTCTCAACAGATAGAACATTGTAGTGAAGCATATCACATAACAATAAATTTAATGGGCCCTTTAGTATCCATTCAATTCAACAATTAAATAAGAATCAAATGGTATAATCCATTTAGAAAACCTTTCTTCACATCTATTCTTGTCAATCAAGGTGGCTTTATTTACCATGTAATTCACAAGATTTAGTTTATTTTTTACTATTTGGAAAGGCCTCCAAGACATGGCTAATGATTTATAACCTCTCAGACTAAAAGCAGGAGGCAAAATCAAATCCTGCGTGTTGGTCTAAAGAAAAATGTATTATGAAATCATTGACTGGTTGCTTGTCAAATATTCCTTCAAAATATTGGAGTTCCTTTTACTATTAAATCATTTATTCAGCTGATTGTTTGCATACCAAGAACCTTGACAATCGGCCCACAAACTAAACCTTCTTTTGCTTCATATTTTTCCCATCAAATTCCATTTAGTTTTCCTTGCTAACCATCCAACCCCCATAAAAAGAATAAGGAACCGAAATCAAAACATTTGATCCAACCTGAGAATGATGAACTGAAATCAAAACACTTGATCCAACCTGAGAATGATGAACACCCACTCAACAGCATAAAACAAGTATATAAATCATCAACACCCTTTACAATGACTCAAAATGGGTACGCAGATCATGATGATTCACACTATAATACAAACTAGGTATGTTAAATATGAACACCCATCTAAGCAACATGGGAAACGACATTCCTCATCCACCACCAAAACATGGGAAAGGGTATCATCATCATCACAACTAAAATGTTAAAACACTACCAACACCTACCCATTCCCTCCCTTTCTCTCTGCAACTTCAAGGATATACAATGGATTAATCACCAAATATCATTATATGACTAATAATACATAAAATACAATACTTAAATCATTGTTGTTTCCATTTATCGTGATCATGTATATGTCTTCTTTCAGTCCAGTATTGCTGATAAAAAATTATGCCAAATCTCATAATCTCCAGCTTTGACCTGAGAACACTTTATGAATATACTTAGGGAGTATCTAACTATTATGTGAGGTATTTGTAGGTGCAAGTTGATAGTGGAAACATGTGAGAAAATTTACAATGAAGATATTCGAAAGTTGCTAGAATTAGACATTACAAGAAAATTTGATGTTTTGTATTTCATGCCCTCATTACTGTTATTTTATTTTAATGCCATTTTTTAAGGAAACTACTTAATGTCATTGCATATGAAGAGAGTCTATCTCACATTTTTTTATATTTGAAAAGAGAGATATGCTTATGTAGATGTTGGAACCTATTGAGCATGATGTTGTTTTAGCACATGAAGCAATTAAAAAGTGGAGTTCAAAAGACATAGTTCAGGTAGAAATTTTTTGCTCTCGATCTAATGCTTATCCAAGGGATATGGCCCCATGTAACCTTGTCATCCTTTTAAAATCAGTGTTGTGCATGAAATTTATTAGAACTTCTTTTCATTTCTTTCTCCAATCTGAACAATGTTCATCAGATTAACTTATTTCCTCAAAGATTAAAAAAATAATCATCAAATTATTAATTTTTTATTCAATCTATAAATAGATGTGAATTAAATTCAATGTGGTAATAAAAACTTAAATATATTTCTCAATCCAAAAAATTGTGAATCAAATCAAATGAGTACCACGAATTCTTATTTTATAATCATTTAATACGTCTCTCATCTACATCTCCCATCTTTGGATCGAACACAAGATACTGATAATATGACATAAAACTGATTGACAAAGATTGATTGATATTGAGTAAGAATTGTCCACGGACAACAACCACCCACTTTTATTATACACAAAAACAACACAAACATAATCTGATGAGCAATACTAAAACAAGACAATAAATACCCTCTATTAGTGAACAATGAACAATGGTCACTGCTCACTCTCGTTGCCTCTAGAGAAAATATTCTTCATAGTCTCTGCTGCTCCCTTCACCTTCTCCCCAACCTGTGTAAACATACCTACAAATTAAAACAAGACACATACTCATACTACTACAAAAATGGAAACACCAACAATGAGAAACCAAAGACGAATTAAAATTTGCAAAATGTTTGTCATCCAACCAAAAAAAATCGACAAACCTGTTGGAATATAGAGCCATTTTCTTCCTTTCCCTGCTAAGCACTTTGAGCAGCAGTCTGGGAGGCTTCAGAGGCCTTCTCCTCAACCATTTCAGCAGTTCCTCCAACGTTCTCCTCGCTCTACTGGGGGACCTGGGAAACCTTCTATTCCGCACTCTCCTTCACACCTTGAAAGTTGAAACACAACACAGTGTTCCGCACTCTCCTTCACACCCTGAAAGTTGAAACACAAAACAACATAAACACAAATTCACCCATCAAATGCATTATAATGATATTACCTTGGGAAAATAACATGGTTACTAGATCAATTTCGTTCAAATCCAGCCAGACCTAAATTCCTTGCACTAGATAGATTTGTCCAATTTGATCAAGACTTTTCAATTTCAATATAATTTTGCTTAAATGTTTTGACCTCCCAAACAAATCAATTTTTGAAACCTGAGGTAAGACTCAATTAGACAAAGCAACATCAAATAGTTCCAAACCTAACTGTGGTCACATGCAAGCCTGATATATATATATAGGTTCTAAAACCCTAGGAACAGGGTCATGATCACTACACTTTAGTATTCAATATTTGTCATCTGGAACAAACCTATCAGCTTTTTGTACAATTGGTTCATTGAACATGTTAGTGGCTTTTAGTTTTAGACCATCCTGATTTTAGATTTGTATAAAATATACTGATTTCTTCTATTTAATGAATCACTTTCCAACAAAGATATGGAAAGTAAATTACATAAAATGTAGAAGGAAACAAGGAAAATGCAGTGTTAAAGAAGGTAGAAGAATTAGACCTTTGAGATGTGCACACCGAGGCTTCTATATATTCCTGAACATTGAATGCATATGAAGATACCCAGGTTCACACTTGCCCACCTTGGGCCTCTGCATTTAGATAAATGCATTTTCATTAAAATACAACCTAATATAATGTAATAAAATATTAAGAGACCATTTTGAAGCTTGCTAGTGAGCAGTAATGAAGCTTTATGAAGCTCCAAGTGCTCCTTCTCAATTGTTGCAAAACCACTTTTTGGATAGCTAGTTTGCCTATGGCAGCCCCAAAACATGGATTATTCAAATAATTACTAACAATAATCAAACACATAGAGAATGCTTTCAGTAAAAGAACTCTTCCTTGAATAAGACAGATGGAAAATTTACCCTGGCTTGATTTGACTACTAAGAACAATATAAAGAGTTTGTAGCTTGAACTAGACACTGCGCATTTTCTCCATGGACATTAATGAACAACTTTCAATTCATACTCGCAATCTTCAGCGGCCGTCAAGTGGATTGTGGTGTGTTTTGTTGGTGCAAGTGCCTTGAGAATGGCACTACTAATATGCAGAGATTTCAATTCCCCTACTCAATATAACACACAACTTACTATTCAAATGTCTCAACAAAACCAAGGACCCAATTCTCTATAATATCACTAACACAAGAAAAATCAATTCACTTGCAGAGACAAAATCAATTGTTTGATTTCTAAAATCTTGATTCCACTTAAATGAATATTGCTTGAGATGTAATTAGAGGTAGAATTCAACAACGAATAGGTTAAGCATTTGTATTTTACATATCGATTCATCTCCAACTCATTTTAATACTATGCAATTTAAATTTACTCCAGAAACCTTAGATTATAGCAGTGCATTGCAGACGAAACAAGTAGAAATGATTACAAAAGCCCCAAATAATTGAGTACACTACACACAAAACAATTAACTTGATTCCAGAAACCCTAGTTAGGGGAGAGGGCCCAATAGTCGTGCGGGGTCCAATAGTCGTGCACCCAATCGTAAATATAATACCCAATAGTCGTTTATATAATGTCCAATAGTTGTGATTTGACTACCCATAATTAAACAAAAAGTATGCTTTTGATCTATAAAGCAACCAATCATGTGATACCACATCAGCGCTCAACTACTCATGATGTAATGCACGAGAATTGGTCTCACTATTTTTTGGGGCCTTTTTGGACACCTTGACAAAAATGCATGCTGATGTGGCATCATATTTGATGATGTGGCCCTGAAACCTTAGTTATAAGCAGAGAACTTGCCAAGTAAGCTGCTGTAAAAAATTGGGAGTGATTTGAAATTTCGACGTAGAATAATTAGAAACACGAAGTTAGGGTGTACGACTACTGGGCCCTCTCCCCTAATTGAATATATTGCAAACAAAACAATTATAATTGATTCCAGAAACCCTAAGCAATATGATACAATGCAGATGAAACAATTTACAAACAAACATAATGGAATAAATTTGAGACCTTCAAGCAGTTGTCTATATTGAAGAAAAATGAGTGAGACAGAGTCTTCACGTCCACCCACCCACTTTCCTTCATTTGACCGAACCTTGAGGCCTCCCTCAGATGTTTATATGCATGTGAGTAGAGTGATTTTTGAAGTCAGAATAGTGGAATGTCTCCACGTCCAACCCTAGGCTCGCCACTAAGATTTTACTGATCCTGTGTGCAGACGCAACATCGACCACAAAGAAGGTATATGTTCAAATCGCCTCGCTACCATAACACGGTTTAAAATAGCACACAGTGAATGAAGTGTAAAGTGTTAAGAAATGGAATAATACAGCAACAGGGTTAAAAAAAATACCAGAACCTTGGGTTTCCTTCCTGCAATCATATCTTGTCGCATATTTTCCACATCGAAATGAATGAGGCAGTTTCGTGAAAAGGAAGAGACCCCTAACAGCTGAAACACCATTTGTAAACTCCGAAAACCCTAGGTTTATATGGTTTTCTAAATACTTTCTTTAAAATTTTGAAACCCTAGATTTATATAGTCTTGTGCATCAGGGTTTGAAGTTGTGTCTAAATGGCGGAAGCTGCAAATGGGCTCTCAAAACCCTCAAAATCATCTGGCAGTGGCTAGGAACAAGAATAGGCAGGAGTGGACAACTGGGGGCTGAAGTTTTCACATTGTCGATGGAAGGTGCAAATTTAGGGAATGAGAGATCCAATGACACCAGCTGTTACAGAGGGCACCCCATGACAAAACCAACGCCTGTAGTCGAAGAAGGGGTGGGCGACGATGCCTTGGCCTCAACAACAAAAGCCAGACAAGCCATCATCTGCAACAAAAACGAACTTATCTGCTCCTGGCATGTACAAAGCCCTACCTACCACAACAGAAAAAATTAAATAAGATGAATGAAAACCAATCTCCCTCCAGCCGCTGCTTCAATATGTTCACAGTAAATTAAAAGCAGATTTCACGGATGCGATAAAGATCTGCAATATTAAATGTGAATAATTTTTTCTCAACGTGAAGTCAGCAATGTTCAATTAGTCGGAAACAACTAACAGGAAATTGTTTAACGGCTACCTGTATCCGGCGTGAGACAGGTTTCAGGCAGAAACCTCACACTTTATATAGCCTATCGGCTAATAACATGTTCCCACTAAATTAGAGATGCACAAAACTCCAGAGAGACATTTAGTTCTCTCATCACCAAATTTGATCTTGACTCTTACCACATCGAAAAATATAATCACGAATGTAATATCACCTGAGCAAGCCTTTCCAACATTGATGTTCTCACACTTTGAAAACCACTCCCTATAACGAGTCACATAAAAAGCTCTTGAATCAATCATTCATGCATAATAAGTGTTACAATAAACACATCACCAACATCATCCTTAAAAAATAAATCAGATTCATCATTAGACCCTCACTTACCCTTCTTTTCTTCTATATAATCCTTTTATATAATTAATTTAACCACAATTTCTCACCTTAGTTCTACTAAAAGATTTAGACATCCTCCACATTTGGACCTTTTATCTTGTTTCTTATCCTTGTCAATTGATCCACCCTTTGACAACCATTCCATCTTTGATGGAATCTAAAGTTTTTGGCTCAAATCCCCTCAAAATTTTCAATAGGTCATGATTTCGAATCCCACAAATTCTGAAAAATGAATTGGCAGTGATGGGCACACAAACGGTCACTACTCTCCTAATTCTTCTCCGAATGGAACGACGAAAGACAACAATGGCGAACGAGGGCATACCAAAGCCAATGTTGCAGAGGAGAAGGTAACGAGGCCAAATTCATATGTAGTTCAATTTTTTAATTATTTTTGTAAAAAAATTGTTTTGACCGTCTTGGATTAAGAGAAACAATATTACATCAAATCAGCAACTATGCTGGCAAGAAACAATAATACAGATCAGCAAAAATGCTGGAAAGGAACAGCTACAATGCTGTTAGAGAACAACAGCAGAACAACCAAAAGGAAAACAGCTACAGGCTGTTATATAACAGCATCAAGAAAAGCTGCCAAAAACAGCTGGAAGTGACTTCTATCCTACAAACTGCTGCAAAAAAAACTACTCTGATGGTAATTATGACAGTAACAAACTCTCCACCGAAGCAACCGCAGGAAAAAGAAATTCTTGCCGGAATAATGCCCAACTCCATAGCATCTGATTCACCGCCCAAGACAGTAAAAAGCTCAACTCAAATCTGTTTCCTTGAACAATCATAAGTTTTACTGGAATGCCCAATCTGGAAGTTTTGAAGTCGCTAAACTGAAGTTGTATACTTAAAAGGAGGGTAATCACCAGCTAAGCAAACAATATCCGTCATAGACCTGTACACGTCCTAAAAAAGAAGCCGCTGATCCAACTGAGAGAAGTCATGAGTTACTAGTAGCCACTGTAGAAGTGTACCAGGAAATCCCCTATGTGAAGTGCTGAGAAGTAGGCCCGAGTTGAATCTGCAGCTGTGACAAAAGATGTTTTGCTTGCCGGTAATGATCATCACAAGTACTGCCCTTCTTTTCTAGACCCTCAGAGTGTAAGCAGGTTGGAAAAAATGATCGAGATTTCTATCACAAGGGGAGAGAAGACACGAGTTAAAGCAGCCTAGCAGCGAAACCTCCAAATGAATTTAATTATGATAAGCCGGAAAGAGTTGGAAATCAAATTATGTAACCCCGAGGATATGAGAGAGCGAATTTCCACGACCATGGAAGTGAAACAGGCAGGTGAGGCTGAAAAAAGGACAGTCCACAACTTCTTAGCGCGGGGACACATCCAAAAACAATGTTTAAAGAATCAACCTTTCCACAAAAAGGACAAGGGGGAGGTGGGCTAATGAATTTAAGGCGAACTCTAACTGGGAGTTTGGCATGCATAAGTTTCCATGCTGTGAGTTGGGATTGAGCATTTGCTTTGGATTTCCAAATTTGCAAGCTAAGTTGATTCCACTTGGACCTTCTGAAGTTACATCTCCAAACCGAGTTAAGTCGGCTTGAAAGAGACAAACAAGGAATCAATTGTCTATAAAGGACCTTGAGAGGAAAAGTTCGGATACCATTGCCATTAGACCACCTCCAATCTTTAAAAAAACTAGAGTGATAGCTAGTGGCCATAAGGATAGAGAGATTAGGAGGGACCATATTCTGGATTTCCAAAACAATTGGCTTGTCTTTGCTATTGAGCTTGAAGCAAAGTCTGAGTTGTTGTCATGATTTCCATGTAAAAGTAGTGGGATCCCATAAGTCACTGAACACTTGGATACCTTTCATGAAAAGACGCTTAGCTTTCATCCTAGGAATTTTGGCAAGGGGTTGGTTATTTTCTTGAATCAATCGGTTCCACCAAATTGAGGAGGATGCAAAACTATGCCCATGGCTGAAGGACTGATCAAACAAAGATGTTTTTTGTGAAACCATTTGCCATGCTTTCCATATACAATTGAGAGGGGCAGAAGCCAGGAGGATCATATCAGTCCATTGGATAGAACTCCAGATTTTACCAGAGGTTGCAGTTTGAATTTGGTATCTAATCAATGATCTCTAAGGGGAGTTAACATCCAAAGCTCTACCTATCCATTTGGTTGATAGACATATACCTTGAGTAAATGGATCAATGATTCCCAATCCACCCTTTTCCTTAGGAAGAATACAATGAGACCAAGAAGTGGCTAGCATACCTTTTTTATTTCCCCATTTAGACCATATAAAGTTGTGAATGAGTTGAGTAAGCTGATTATAGTAGGCTTTGGAAGGCAGCCAACAAAAGGAGGTATAGACATGACTAGCCAAGAGGACTTTGTTAGCCACCTATATACACCCAACCATTGAAAGAAATCTGTTGGTCCAAGCAAAAAGTTTGGTTTTAAATCTGTTAAAAAACCATCTCCACGTGTCTTTCAAGGACACTCCTAGCTCAAAGGGGATGCCCAAATACCGAGTAATGTCACCATGTTTGATCTCTTTCGATTCTTTGGGAATCTATGGCAAGTGGGGGTTGGGACTTGTCATCCAAAATTCAGTTTTGTGCATTGCTAATTTAGAGCCCGAAACATTACAGAAAAAATTCAAGGATATCAAGTAAGATATTGATGTCTTTGATCAAATTTCAGATGAATATCATATTATCATTAGCGAAGTGGGAGTTAAGAGCCATATTGTTACTAGGAAAAGAGATTCCACGAATAAGAGAGTTCGAATGGGCATGTTGGAGGAGGTAACCAAGGGCATTAGTAGTGAGCACATAAAGAAAAGGGGCAAGAGGGCAGCCTTGATGAATGGACTTTTGGAGGGGGAATTGGGGGGATAGGGCTCCATTAACAGCCACTTTTGCACTGGTATCTATGAATAACATTAGGTCCCAATCCCAACCATTGGAGCATTTTGAGGATGAATGGCCAACGTATTTGATCGTAGGCTTTATCAAAGTCAAGTTTGGGATCCTATGTTTTGGCTTTGAAGTCCTAGCCGAAGGGTATTTGTATTATAAATTAGATAGGCTCTCGAGAGGTGTGTGTGTGTGTGTGTGTGTGTGTGTGTGTGCACAATCAAAATTGATTTTTTAGAGAGAAGATTAAAATTAAAATTAAAATAAACTTGATTTTAAATAAAATTATAATAGAAACATGTCCCTTTTGATAATTAATTGAAAGTATGATAAAATAAAATTAAAACAAAATTGATTTTTATATTTATAAATAAAAAATTATTTACTATATTTGGGTTTTTATGTACATGGGTCTTTCACACCCATATACAACTGTAAAAGCTTCTATCATAATTAAAAATATTTTTAAAAAGGAAAATTTAAAATAGCTTTGTAATTTGAAAATTATTGATGTAATATGAAAAACATGTGTAATTTGAAAACTATATTTATAATTTGAAAAATGTATTTGTAATTTTGAAAATATTTGTGTACTTATGTCTATGGGAGTTGTTTAAGGCACATGATCTAGGCTAATTTTGTGAATGTTTGCATACTTGTATATATAATATCATTGTTTACCCATAATTTTAAAAGGAAAATTATTTCATCATTGATATATAAGCTACCCAACTAGCAGGAAAGGTTATGTGGCCATAATCCAAGTTTGATATTTTACATTATATTTTTTATTTCAAGTAATTATGCTTAATATCATTATAGAAGCTGATTATAACTATCTAGGAGCTCAATTTTTTGAAAATTGCCAAGGTGATCTATTGAGTTTCATTGTTTTAAGTTATTTGCTTTATTGCATAGGCTATTGCTACATATATCTAGGTGATTATACCTAGTATCACTTGTTGGTTAAACTTATAGTTTAAAAAGGATCATTAGTGGTGAAGCTCTATTCTTTGCCAAGAAGATGACTATGTGATGTTTTGAGTTTGATTTTATGGGGTAATGACCACAAATATATGTGTAGTTGTGTTTGATTGTTTATTTAGTGGATAATTTTAACATGAAAAAGTTTATATTTTCAGTGAAGTAACTTTTTACTAACATATAGAATATGTCAAAAATGAAAGTGATATAGAAAATCCATAGAATATGTCACCATTTTTCTCAGCTAGTGGATGAAAAAAAATTAGTGCTCTCTCCATTCAAATGTTATGATAATTTTGGCATTACTTTAGTTCAAAATATTACCTGTATCATCTACTTCCTACACCTACATTAGTATCTCACCATTTTTTATTAAAAAATGAAATAAAAATAAGTATGTACCTTAAACTTATGCATCTTAGTCTATTATACTTGTACTTTGGTGCGTGAATATCTCTATATAGTTTCAACAAAAAATCAAAGGAAAAAAAATCCAAGCTAAAATTACATGTGTGTTTTACAACCAAATCGCTTGAGAAATCATCTTCAACTTTGAGCACTATGATGGTTACTCCTATTGATTGTTTTATGCCTCATAGAGAATTTGGGGGATTTGCAATGGTGTTGACTTTGTTGGCTCTAATTTTGATATAAATATAAAGCATCATTGTTATATTTGTCCAATATCCACTTAGCCTATATGGTTGCCACCTATGTCCACCCGATGCATGTCTCTATAAACAAATTGCCTAGGCCCACTCCAAATACTCCTTAAACATAATTAAAATTCAATGGTTGGAGGGTTGTGTTAGACAATCTTAAATTTATAAGGAAGATATTGGTGGGCCCCTAGGTTCATGTTGCAAGTGTCTTTGTATGCAACTCTTAATTTTTCATCAACATAAAATAATAGTTTCAAACCTTCAACAAATGCTCTTGTAATGTAAGTAGTGCAATTTTAATACATCAATATACATTTTCTAATTCCACTTCTAGTTGTATTTAAAAAAAACTATTATCATTTCTTGTGTTGCATATATATGATTGTTTCACCACTCTTCTTTATCTAGATCAAAATATCAAACATGATTGCTTTCTATCCATGGTATATTAATGATTTTTCTTATTAGAAAAGTTTTTTCTAAAAAAACACTTTGTTTTATTTTCCATGGACTATGGACATCATGGTGAAAGATGACAATATTCAGTAGTGGATGATAAAATACATGAGGGAAGCCACTTTGTGTTCATAACAACAATGGTAGCCAAAATGGTGGGGAAGAAGATGCACAAAGTTGATAAAATTATTTCATTGTTTGGATTAGAAAGCCAACATGTGGCTCCCCTTTCACGAGAACTACTAATTGAATTAAAATGTTTCTAAATGAAAATCAAAT
Organism: Sequoia sempervirens; assembly: GCA_007258455.2. Lineage (NCBI taxonomy): Eukaryota > Viridiplantae > Streptophyta > Pinopsida > Cupressales > Cupressaceae > Sequoia > Sequoia sempervirens. The sequence continues at coordinate 117,493,909 of VDFB02047397.1, forward strand.
ATATGATTGTATGCAATGAGATCAAAATGGCTTGACTTCCAAAGTGAAGCCTCATTTTCAAATCCATAACTTAGATATGATAAAGTGTTGAAATTGTGTAAAATATCATATCCAAAAAGACAAGGCTAAATACATATTACCTAAAAATTTGATAGAAAGCTAATATCAAAAATAGCTTATCACTCCCCCCAAAAAAAGAGAGTATAACTATAAACTATTTTTGACATTAGTTTCCTATCCTATTTTTTTTGTAATTTTCTTCTACTCTTTCAAATTGCAAGAAAAAAAATCTTACAATGTTGTACAATCCCCTTCTAGTTCATATATCTCATAAATTCCATATAAATATAGAACTATAAAATACTTTTTAATCAACAATTCATAATCTAACTTTGTAAATCATGTGACTTGAATAGTATGTAGTCAAGCCAATCCTTCACCAAAATAACTAGGTTTCTCTTTATCAAGTTGCAAAAATTATTGAAAATTAATCTAACCTAATATAATTGTGTTTAAGACCAGTTGTCAATATGCTTATATGACTCAAAGACTAGTTGGAATAAAGACTTCAAATCTAGATCTACCGAATTGATCAATTTCTATATATTACCTATTTTCACTACACTACATTCTTGACCCTAATTTGCAAGTAATTTCTACAAAGGTCATGACCTCCTTGGTGATTAGGATTTTGAATGAATATTAGGTTTTTTATATGCTACTAATTTTTCATACAAAGAACAATAAAGTGACATTCAAAAATGAGAATAATATATTTGTTATTAATTTTAATTAAAAAACAAGTTTAAGGAGAATCTATGTATATAGTTAATTATTAATTGTAGTGTAGGAAAAATATCCCTTTTTCACATTTAATTTGGGAAATGATTAATAATAAAATGAACCTAATTTTGCCTTAATTTAGTGTTGTAATATGTATTTCATATTCACATTAAGTTTAGGGTCCTTTTAAATAAAATGGACTTAATTGTGCCTTATTTTTTATGTTGTAAAGTGTACTTTTACACTTTCACATTAATCTAGGGCCTTACTAATTGATTGAGGTTAATTTTCCTTAATTGGCCTCTTTAATTCAAATCCAATCCTAATTAAAGGCAAATTTTGAGGGATAAAACCCAATATTCATAAATGCCATTACACAACACTTAACTTTGGAAGATGTGTGTCTTAGGTAAGTGATCTAGGACCCATTCACCCTATGGTGAATGGGTCCTCACTTAGGTATAGGACCCTAATTTTACATAATGTTTAACATTGACCAGTGTGTGTCCTAGGTAAGTGACCTAGGACCCATTTTCCCTATGGCGAATGGGTCCTCACTTAGACCTAGGACCCCCCTTTAAAATATGTTTTTGGCAGTATTTTAATGATTTCAAATCTATAATTCTATGTCAACTTGTGATATTTGAATTTAGGGAATTAATGATAAGATATGTATAAATAAGAGGTCATTTCACTATGTTTCATCTAAGCAACTTTATGAGCAAGTCCTAATAGCAAGTTTATGAGATCAAGAGCAATTCAAGAGCATTTATAAGGCATTCAAGGGCAGATTTGTAGAGGCTTATTTCAGCAATCAAAATTCCATTGTCATATCAAAGATGTATTACATTGTGCATGTTGTTTGAGCTAATATGGCGATGTACTTTTCAAGATCTAATCAACCATATCAAAGGCATTATTTCATATCAAGTTTCATGATCAAGATCTACATTCATTGAAGCCACTTCATGCTAATTTACAAATTTGTTATCCAAGGTTTCAAATAACGTGTGGTGAGTTGTGACATTATTGTTCATTCATCATTCCTTCTTTTATGTTTCATTTCATTTCAAGGTTTAATTACCAAAACGGGGTTTGACCAAGGCAAACCCCCATTCACTTAACAAACAACATTTTTCTCTTTTTGATGTGTGATTGCATATTTTAGGTTGAAGATCCTTTGAAGAGAAAAATTGAAGAAAGTTGCAAAGTTGTCAAATCACAAAAACTCTTCTACAAAATTTATTTTTGGTTGTCTAATAGTGAACATCTAGAATTTGGGAGTGTAGACCGAGCAAAACATAACCCAAAAAGCATTTTCCAAAAACCCTAGCTAGGACACATTCACCATAGGGCGAATGAGTCCTCAGTGAGCTTCAAAAGGTGACTTTTGGTGAAAAGTACACATCATTTTTACCTTTCCAGATCTACCTTTTGAATATTGTTTCAATTAGGTTTGTTTATTGTTCTTCATTTGCATATTATAGCTTTAATTTTGAATGAAATAAGGGAAAATAGGTCCTTTGTGGTTCATTAATCTTATTTTAGTGAACACAACCCCATTTCTCGTTATTTCATTAATGATATAAATGTTTCCTCTACATGTTGATATCTTAATTTTGACATTGTATATATAAAATATCCTTTCTAGATAAAGGGATAAATATTTATATCTTTATTAATAGGTGTACTTTGAATCTATATAGAACAATCCTACAATTTTATTTATTAAAATATCACATTTGTGTTGCATATATTTATTTCTATGTGAATTATAATTCTATGTTATTATTTTATTCATGGAGGTATCTTTGTGGCTATTTTCATACTCACTCTTTCTCTTCTATCAAACATGCATTTCTACTTGATGCTTACAATAAATTATATGATGGGTAACCCTCTTTACAATGATTTCATGGTGTGGATCTTTTCCATTCTAATAATTGAGTTATTCATACTCCTTGTATCTCTCTGTTCCATTCATAATACTACTCATTTTTTCATATTTTCCATGTGTATCCTACTTGTGTTCCATTGATCCATAATTCACTACTTAGGCACCACATATCATCATTCCTCCTTAATCGTTTCCTTGCCCTTATGATCAAAAAGAGATTTTTGTAAAATTTATGTAAGAACTTATATGAGCTTTGTAGTTTCACATAGTCATGGATATTCAAAACATTAAAAGCAATCTTTTATTTAAGAAAGGTATGTTAACTAGTACATTATTTGAATCATGAGAGTAATCTTATTAAATATCACTTTTATTATAAGCTAGATGTGTTTTAATAAAAAGCGTTAAGATGGCTAGTTTATTCTCATACCTTTTATAGGAGATCAACCCAAAAAATGAGTTGAATGTGCAACAATACTTGCATAGAATGGTTAAAACTAAAAATGATAGAAAATATTGATTATAGAATGATGGAGAAATTGATCAAGCAACCAAAGTATCAAGAATATTGGGAGAAAAATCAAACAAATATAGATTTGACTATTATCACTATTAAATCAACATATTCACTAAGGTAAGGGAGATACACAAGTGTTTGAAAATATGTAAATAAATGTTATGATGCAAAAATCTATTGTCACAAGTATGACCAATATTAATGGATAGAGACATTTGATACATCACAAGATGCTTCTTATGCTTAAGATAAGGTGGCTATATCCATGTAAGGCATCAACACAAGGACCAATTTATTCTACAAAAAATTAGAGGCATGCAAGTTCATACCCAACCATGCCATTGTTATTGTTGTCACATAAAACTAAACCTTGCTAAACATGAAGTTCAACATTCTAATAACACCATTGAAATGACCCCAAGGTGTGGGACCTTGCTAAATGAGGTCAAGTCTCCAGAGAAGGTTGACTTCCTCTTCTAAACTAAGTGCAAATGTGTTGGTCTAATCCAACACATGAAACCTATTACTACTCTACTCTAACAGATCATAGAGAAAAGGGATAGAAAGATACATGAAATGTAAAAGAAGGTGATGCACCAAGATATAATTTTTTTTCTTCTTGCTTCAAAACAACATAATACATCAATAATACAACTAAAACACATACTCAGACATGAAGGAAAAAGGATTTTACTCTAACATGCAAGAGATAATAGTGATAATAGCTAAACTTTATTAACACAAAGCTTAGAAGCAATCTTTACAATGGAAAAAATGCAAAAAATACAATGTCTGCAAGAGAAAAACCCTAGAGAAGCCATAGGAAGAACCCTTAGAAAATATACAAGTGTTGCTTTTATAGGTCAAGTATAACTTAGATGAATACAACTCAAACCCTAACCCATCTAGGGTTAGCAGTCAAAGAGATCTAATCAAAGAAATATTTGTTGTGAAATTTGTGCCAAGAAGAACCTAGAGAGAACAAAGTTTTCACGCCATCCTCCCCGCCATAAATATTTGCCTGATATTTGTCCAAATCCCCCATGAAATTAGGGATAGGAGTATGGAGCTCTTCAGAAGGAATAAATCAACAACAATGAATGAGTATGGCCGGCACAAATCCACTTGAAGGAGTCAGAGAAAGAATTAATATTATCCTTGAAGCCATAAAAATCAAATCTGGGCACTCGACAAAGTGATTCAAACATTGCATTGTCCAAAAAACATACCAAATCCGTGGGAAGGTTGGGGCATCACGCCCGAAAAGAAATCTTTGCTTATGCATTGAATGGTCCAGAGCCCCGAAAGAGCACTTTGTCAAGAATCGGGCGTTGGGCTTGACTCATACCACATGCTTAGAAGAAGGGATGAGAAAAAGTTGGAATCTGGAAATCGAGGCAAGAGAGAAGGCTTACCTCTAAAAATTGGAGGTAAGAGAGAAGGCTTACCTCTGAAAATTGGAGGTAAGAGAGAAGGCTTACCTTCAAAAATCAGAGGTAAGAGAGATGGCTTACCTCCTAAAATTGGAAGTAAGGAGAAGGCTTACCTCTAAAAAATAGAAGGGTGAAACCTTACCCCCAAAATCAGAAGTAAGGATGAAGCCTTACCCCTGAAATTGGAAGGAAAGGAAAAAGGAAGACTGAAAACCAATAAGAAACAACTTTTGGAATTTGGGAAGAAGCCTTACCTCTTACTTAAAGAAGGTAAGAGGTAAGAGGGAAGCCCGAACCTTCAAATTGGAGGTAAGGGTCAAGGCTTACCCCCAAAATTCAAAAAATTCATACTTAGTCAATTTTTTTGAAAAAATCTTTCAGGGAAAAGGGAAGGAAGGTGAGAGGCTTAAGAGGAGAAAGAGTGAGATGAATGAAGAAGGGAATTAGAGCGATGGAGGATGCATGTAGATAAGCAAGTGACACCCCGAAATCCTAAAACCTCAAGACCTAGCCAATTTTAGGACCCTTCAAGGAGAATTCTTGCAAGATGGCCAATGTAGGATCTCTCATATTGGTTATCAGTGATGGGTAATCAAAGGGTGGCATGAAATGTCAACATTTTTGGCAACTTTGGTGGGATGATTGCCTGCTAATCATGGAATCTAAGGGCCTTATCAGTCCATTGGGCATAGAGCCATGAAGGGGATTTACAAACCAAGGCCTCCCAAGGGAAAAACAAAACATGTGTAGGCTTGCACTCCAAAAAAAGTATGAAAACTAGAACATGCGTTCCCTTGAGGAGAATGCAAGGTGAAAAATCACTTCATGGAAAGAAAGAAATTTACAATATGTACATGCAACTCAAAACATATCAGAAATAAGATTTGAGATGAATCCCGTTAACTAAGATTGGAAGAACCTTACCATCCAACCTGGAAAGATAGAATGCATTGGCCTCCTTGCAGCTAGTGATGACATATGGACCACTCCAAATGGCATCAAAATTTGAATGTCTTCTAGCTTTGGCTCTATTTTCATCCCATTTTAGCATAAGGTCTCCTCTTGGAATACACTATGAACTACTTTTTTGTCAAAATTTATTTTGACCTGCGCTTGATGTGTCTCTATGACTTGCATAGATTTGTTCCTTGTCTCCTCCAGTTCCAAAATCTCAGCCAACCTTACTGTCATAACATCATTTTCTTCTAACTCCAATTGATGTTCCAACTCAAGGGAAGGTAGCTCCAATGATAATGGTAACCTTTCTTCCCTTCCATAAACTAGCATGAAGGGAGAATTACAAATTGCTCTTTTAGGAGTAATTCTATTAGCCCAAAGGATTGTCTTCACTTTGCTATGCCAAACTCTTTGATTGTCTTCAATGGCTCTCTTGATAATCCTAATGAGGTTTTTGTTTGAAGACTCATCCAAGCCATTACCCTGTGGGTAATAATTAGATGAGGTCTTCAAGTAAATGCCATGCTTCATTTCCCAATCAAGGATCTGAGCACTAGTAAAAGCCTTGGCATTATCTAAAATGATTGTAGATGGAGTGCCAAATATTATAACAATTCCATCAAGGAACTCTAAAACTGAAGCATCAATGGAATCCTTCAAGGAAACTGCCTCTATCCACATGGTAAAGTAGTTTGTGGCTATCAAAATCCATTTATGACCAGCACTTGATGGTGGATTTATCATGCCGATAAAATCCAAACCCCACTGTGTAAAAGGTTGATCAACTTGAATGGGGTGAAGAGGCAGGGAAGCCAACCTTTACTTTCCAAAAAAGAAAGCACACTTTTTGCAAATTCTCACCCATTTGTGAGCATCATTGAATAGGTTTGGCCAATAATAACTAGCCCTCATGATCTTTGCAGCAGTAGTCCTTACAAAAAAATGGCCACCTAAAGAGCCATCATGGAATTCATAGCATTTTGCTGAGCTGATTTTCTTCTATGCATCTTAATAGGACTCCATTGAAATCCTTTCTAAAGAGTATTCCATCCACTATGACATAGGGAATGGACTGTAATCTGAAATGTCTTCTTTTGGTCCTATCTAGACCTAGAGGATATCTACCCTCTTGCAAAAAGGTAGTCATATCACACACCCAACTGCTTTGTATGTTTGCATTTGGTGCTTGTTGTTCCTATAGCACAAGGGAAGCCTCTATAGTAGTCTCAAATGCTGAGACAAGTTGCTCACACAACCCCTTGCCTCTCACTAACTTGGTGATTTTTATGTCAAAATCATACTCCATCACCTTGGTGATCCATCCAACCCTTTTTTCATTGATATCCCTACTTAATAGGAACTCTTTAATGTTGACATTGGGCACCATTAGTTGTATCCTAATAGCAGCAAGAGCTTGCTAAATTTTTTCAATGCTCTAATAGCAGCAAGAGCTTGTATTCAGCATAGTTTTACTTGACCTCATAGTATTTAAGACCTTCACTAAAGAAAGTAATGGTGCTCCATATTTTCTTTATTTAGCTGGGTTAGGATAGCTGATATACTTGCTTCACCTCTAAAGGTATAAAGAATGAAATCCTTTTCATAGTTAGGATTGACAAGGGTAGGAAACTGAACAATTTCTTGTTTGATAGCCTTAAAGCTATCTTTACCTTCCTTGGTTCATTTGAAGACCATGTTTTTATTGAGCATAGAGGTAAGAGGCTTTACCAAAGCAATAAGATTTGGAATGAACCTCCTCACAAAGTTAATGGTGTCCAAGAAACTTTGTAATCTGTTCTTGTGACTGGGAAGTGGGATGGCCAAGATAGATTTTACCCTTGCAGAATCAATGACCAAACCATCCCTTGAAATAGTGTGTCCAAGAAGTTTGTCCTGATCCGTGACAAAGACACATTTATTTGGATTTAGGGATACCATATTCCCTGCATTTTTGAAATATTTGTTCAAGGTGATTAAAATGGTCTCTCACATGCTTTGAAAATATTGTGATATCATCCAAGTAGACCAAAACAAACTGTCTGAACACACCTTGAAATGCCATATCCATCGCCCTCTGAAAAGTGGCACCTACATTGGTTAGACCAAAAGGAATTTTACAATAAGCATAGGTGCCCCACTTTGTAGTAAATGTTGTCTTATGTTGATCAGATTCTTGGACCAAAATTTGATTATAGCCTGAGTAACCATCCAAGAAGGAAAACCTTTCTGACCCATTGACTCTTTGTAAAATTTTCTCTATGGAGGGGAGTGGATAATGGTCCTTTAGGAAGGCTTTATTTAGATCCTAAAATATACACAAAGTCTTATTTCCCCATTCTTTTTTTTAAAAGAACAATATTTTCCACCCATGAAGAATGCTTGATGAGAAAAATGATTCTAGCCTCAACCAATCTGGCCAACTCCTTTCTCATCAAAGGCTCAATCTTAGGATTCATAGGCCTTTTTTTTTTCCTTATAGGTTTGGCATCTGAATCTTATTCAATATTATGTTGGGAAAGCCCGAGTCAAAACCCTTTATGTCTTCATAAGTCCAAGCAACTACATCATTGTATCTATTGCAAAGATCTATGAAAACATCATGTTTAGTGCTAGAGCATACCTTTCCCAATTTTAGAGACTTTCCCTTTGAAATATCTATTGGCTTGAAGTCACCCTTCTTTGCAGCTAAGTTCATCCTTTTTTGCTTTAACTAATCATTGGGGTTGAAGATACCTTCAACGGTGATGAGACCATTTGGTAGCTTGTTGCTACTTGGCTACACAATCTTATCACCATACTGATTTTGCAACTTAAATATATTTCTTTTAGAAAATTTTATCTCCTCTTGTAGAAAATTTACTATCTTTTGGTCACTATCAAATACTTGCTAGTGGTCTTGATTATCAGGAACAACAAGCCTCACAACAAGCCTAATATGTTGCTCCTTTTTGCTTGCAATATGTGTTGGTATGTCAAACTAAGCATCAACTGCTGCAAGCCTACTAGCATGTTTATTTTTATTTCTCGAAGTTGTTTGGATGTTAAAACCTTCAAATTCCTTTATCAAATCCCAAACACTATGCTTGTAGGATCTGAGCAGATTGTTCTTGGTTGAACTTTGAGATCTGACCTGATGGACAACCAATTCATTGTCACCAAAAACTTGTAATAGCTTGATGTTCCTTTTTTGTGCAAGTTGGAGACCTTGGATGAGTGCTTCATATTCAGCTACATTGTTAGTGCAACTAAATTGAAGCCTAAAAGAGAATTAATATTTCTCCTTGATTGGAGATACCAACATTACACCAGTACCAACACCATTTCTATTTCTAGAACCATCAAAAAACATGTTCCATAATCCCCCTAAATCCTCTTGAGTTTTATGAGATTAGGGATAGTAGCATTTTCTAAATGAATGTCATAGGTGCTAAGGCCAGTCTCTTCCACTTCATCTATAGTAAAAGGATCTAATTCTAAAGCATTGCCCCATTCATCCAACAAAAAATTAGGTACCTCCTCTATAGGATTGGTAAGCTCATGAATAGAACACTCCTTTTGATCATGCAATGTATAGTTCATGTTTATTGGACTAGGAGTGTAAGGTTCTAGATGATCTTTTGCTATGGGATGAAATTTTATGGTTGCTTTAGTACCATATCTAACTATTCTAAATAATGTGTGAGACCAATCAGCAGATAAGTACCCACCTATCTTAGCAGTGAAATCTCTAGATAAGCAAATAGAAAAATGAGTAGGTAGGTCTATGACTGAAATATCTTACAACACATCACAGCAAGGGCATGCATGTGGCACAAGGAAAATTTTAAATTCTTAATTACTCCCATTGTATTGACAGCGGTGCCATCCAATTGTAAGACTTTTCTAGCCACCGGTTCATACTTGATACCAAGCATGTCAACAATTCCCTTAGGCATAGCATAACTACTTGCCCCAGAATCTATCATACAGTTATGCACTATATGATTTCCAATAATTAGAGAAAGATAGAAGGGAGGTGGCTTACTCATTTTGCTTGAATTCCCTTCTTCTTTGGGTTGCACTAGGCTGCTTGATGGAGTAGTTTGCTCTTTTTCTTGTACATCACCTATTTTTTTATGTTCCTTTAAGGCTTGTTGTAGCAAATCCCTTTATGATGGAATGGATAGAGCCTCCCGCATAGTAACATTCATATTGGCTTTCTTCATTTGCTTCACTATGTTGAAAGGAAGCTAACTAGCTTTAGAAGGAACCTTTGGAACAAAAATTCTATTCTTGTTGCTTGGGCGATCTTAGGCTGCTCCACCACTTATTTAGGCCTATTAATAGGCTGATTTGATTGTGGAACATCTGTTGACCTACCTATTGGTCTAACATTTGCACTTTATTGAGGTTGTTGAGAGACTTACGTTTTCCCAACCATGGAAAATGTGCCACCCTCCATTGCTTTTTTCTTTGATCTTTTACTCTGAGCTATTGTATCAACATCTACTTGATTTACACCACTAAAATCCTCTTGACCCAAATGAAAAATTAGTGGTCCTCTCGTGCATGATTTTGATTGCTAGCAGTTGTTTGGTTTATGCCAATTTGTTGCTCTAAAGTAGAGGTTTCATTTTGAGCTACCAAATTTTGCACAAACTTTCCATTTTGACAAGCATTTTGATTATGAGCCTACTCATAAGGGTAACACCACTCCTACTCTTGGGCTAGATTATTGTGCACTAGGACAAAATATTTAGAAGTGTTGATAGCAGTTGGATGTGTGTTATTCATTGGCTTAGTATGATTCAATTGATTTTTTCCTTGATAAGGTGGCCTATTTTGCTGATAACCTTGACCTTGAGGCTGATAGGGCCTATTGTTTTGAGCTTGTTTCCTCTTCATTGATACAAAATCATTATTCATACTTTAGAGAAAGGTGCCCCAATCTTCTGGAAGTGCAATGGAAGTATAAGGTTGGTTTGTGGGAACCACTGGAGTAGGAGCCATCAGGATAGGATCCAATGTTGGATGTGAAGGAAGCTCTAGAAATAAAGGCATGGGTGACCTAGGAGCTATCTTCCCAACTTGTATTAAACAATTTTCTTCCTTTATAGCAAGATCATTTTCTCCAGGTAAATTAAAACCACCCATTGACTGAATCATAACAGCTATGTCACTATTAAGAGGCCTTTAGAAATACAGAAAATCATGCTCAGGAGAAGGCTTGACCAAGGTAGGGATTCTATCCCAAGTCTTCTAGAATCTGTAATTGAAGTCTCTCATGAATTCATGAGGTTCTCTTTTGATTGTCGTTAGTTGTTCTACCAAGGACACACAGTCACTCTTGCCTTCAAAGTGCTTGCATAATTTCTCACCTAACTCATCCCAATTGTGAATGGAGTTGGGTGAATCCTCTATACCACTACAATGCTTTATCCTTAAGAGAAATGGAAAGTAATATAACAGCCACATTATCTTATGTGACATCATGCATTGAACATATGTTTTCCACATCTATGATGTGCTCTATTGGAGTTGATGTTTCACCAATGTAATGAGGAAGACTTTTGAGGGAATTGATTGGTATATCATTCTTTTGGGCTAAAATTAAGGGGTTTCCACCACTAAAAGATACAAAAGGTTGATTTCTAGGTAGGGCCATATGGAATAAATTTCTATTTGTATGGACAATAGGTGTTCTAGCTTGAAAAAAATCTACCCATAGGTGGCATAGATAGAGCTCTAGGAGATGGACTTGTACTCCTATTTCTTCTTATAGGTGACAAATATTATCTATTTCTTCTTATAGAAGTGGAAAATGAGAGTTGGATATATTGGAAATTACTTCTTGAAGATTCTCTTGTTTGTATTCTTGGCATGAAATTACAGGTTTGATCTTGAACCAAGAATTCTGGATAGCAATAAAGTCACCAATTTATATGTAGAGTTCTTCCTTGATTGCAAAGTCACTGGGTACTTGTTTGAGAGCCTCCTCAAGGTTGGAATATTGAGAGCAGTACCACGCTCTCAACAAAATGAAATGAAACTTCTTGTCCCATTGGGCATGCCAGAAACTGTTGTCACATAAAACTACACCTTGCTAAAAATGAAGTTCAACATTCTAATGACACCATTGAAATGACCTCAAGGTGCGGGACCTTGCGAAATGAGGTCAAGTCTCCAGAGAAGGTTGGCTTCCTCTTCCAAACTAAGTGCAAATGTGTTGGTCTAACCTAGCACATGAAACCTATTACAACTCTACTCTAACAAATCATAGAGAAAAAGGGATAGAAAGATGCATGAAATGTAAAAGAAGGTGATGCACCAAGATAGAATTTTGTTTCTTCCTACTTCAGAACAACATAATACATCAATAAAACAACTAAAACACATACTCATACATGAAGGAAAAAGGATTTTACTCAAACATGCAAGAGATAATAGTGATAATAGGTGAACTTTATTAGCATAAAGCTTAGAAGCAATCTTTACAATGGTAGAATACAAAAATGCAGTGTCTGCAAGAGAAAAAACCCTAGAGAAGCTAGAGGAAGAACCCTTAGAAAATATACAAGTGTTGCTTTTATAGGTCAAGTATAACTTAGATGAATACAACTCAAACCCTAACCTAGCTAGGGTTAGCAGTCGAAGAGATCTGATCAAGGAAATATCTATTGTGAAATTCACGCCAAGAACTTGAAGAGAACAAAATTTTCATGCCATCCTCCCTGCCATAAATATTTGCCTAAAATTCATCCAAATCCCCCATGAAATTAGGGATAGGAGTATGGAGCTCGTTAGAAGGAATAAATCAGCAACAATGAATGAGTATGGCCACCACAAATCCACTTGCAAGAGTTAGAGAAAGCATTAATGTTGTCCTTAAAGCCCTAAAAATTAAATCTAGGTGCTCAAAATCTGATTCAAACATTAATGGTGTCATCCAGAAAACATGCCAAATCTGTGGGAAGGTCGAGGCAATGGGCCCGAAAAGAAACCTTTGCTTATGCATTAAATGGTCCAGACCCCCAAAAGAGCATTTTATCAAGAATCAAGCATTGGGCTTGAATCATACCACATGCTTAGAAGAAGGGATGAGAAAAAGTTGGAAACTGAAAATCAAAGATAAGAGATAAGGCTTGCCTTTGAAAATTGGAGGTAAGAGAGAAGGCTTACCTCCATAAATTGGAAGTAAGGAGAAGGCTTACCCCTAAAAATCAGAAGTAAGGGTGAAGCCTTACCCCTGAAATCCAAAAATTTGACACTTAGTCAAATTTTTAAAAAAAAAAAGTTGAGGAAAGGGTGGTTGGAAGAAAGGTTACCTCCTACAAAGGAAGGGAAAAAGGAAGACCAAAAGCCCATAAAAAAAACTTTTGAAAATCAGGAAGAAGCCTTACCTCTTACTTAAAGAAGGTAAGAGGTAAGAGGGAAGCCCGAACCTTGAATCCAAAAATTGGTGGTAAGGTTCAAGGCTTACCCTTGAAATTAGAGGTAAGGGTCAAGGCTTACGCCCAAAATTCAAAAAAGTCACACTTAGTCATTTTTTTTTGAAAAAAGCTTTCGGGGAAGAGGGAAGGAAGGCGAGAGGCTTAAGAGGAGAAAGAGTGGGAGGAATGAAGAAGGGAATTAGAGTGATGGATAAGGCATGTAGATAAGCAAGTAAGTGACACCTCGAAGGCCCGAAACCTCAAGACCTAGCCAATTTTAGGACCCTTCAAGGAGAATTCTTGCAAGATGGCCCATGTAGGATCTCTTAGATTGGTTATCAGTGATGGGTTATCAATGGGTAGCATGAAATTCCAATAGTTACCTTATCCACTTTCCAATTAGACCTTGTTTAGGTTTATCCCACCAATATGTTATAGTGAAAGTCTCAAGAATTAGGGAAAAACAAACGTAGAAGTGAAAACCCACACCTTAGTGGCAGATAAAATCCAAAAAACATATTACATGAAAATATAGAGGTGTTAGACAATGACTATAGGGATCATTATGCCACATAAATCATGAAGTCAAACTCCAAGTAACATTGATTTATTGGAACATTTGATACCATAAAAGATGCAATTTATGCTTATGATATTGTTCCCGTAGCAATGAGAGGCATCAAGGCAATTAAACTTTTCCTCCATATGAATTAAGATTTGTGTAAGTTATTTTCTAACCAACCTATTGTTCTCTTCCTTGCTTTGGAATCTTTCTTTACATTACATGGATATTATACTAAACTAACCAATATCTTGCAAGATGCTTTCTATAATTAATTACAATTAGGAATTTTACTATAAAACATTTTGCAATAAAAGCTAAAATGTACAATGTTGGTGTTATGGTCATGAAAAATTATATGGAGTCCTAAATGGAAAGGATGGAGAAGACTCATCAATTTCTTTGATATGCTTCAAGTAATTTGTAGGCAACTATCTCTCTTCCTACATATCATACCACCAATAGCACCAACATTGCCACTCAAATCCCTTTGCAAGAATATGCCTTGATTGTTACTAATCTTAATCTTGAAATTCTTCCTTCATTTGCAACGAAACTCTACAATCCTATAATCTATTATCAAAATGTAACTACTAATGAATTAAGCATTTCATGCTCATATTCATGTTCCTAACCCTCCAAATCTATTGTTCAATATTCTTTTGACACCAACAACATTGCTAATACAATCCCTATAAACAATCATGTCACACCCACTTTGTAAAACCAATTTCAACACCAAATTATTGTTCATTTCTTAGAAGAATCTAGTACTACAACATAATTTGAGATTTCCAAGCCACTTGCAATAAAACAATTCAGATTCCAACATTAAAAATCCTATTGCTAAGAATTCCTATATAGGTTTAGGTTTGATGGATTAAGTAATCCAAAATTTCCTTCTGTAATCCAACCCCAAAAATAATGGCATTGACTATGATTGTATCCTTCCATTTATGGCTACTACTAGTATTCCCATGCTTAGCACTTACAATGTTACATCTCATTTTTGTAAGATTGACACAATAAAACCTAATACACTAAAATTATTAATGTATGTACTTGAATTAGAAACAATAACTATAATTCAAGGAAAATACCATTCATGTTGTTGAACATCAATGCTTCAATTCCTCTATCAACAACCTAGACACTCTTCTTCAAGATATTTTGCAAGAAAAAAATTCAAATCTAGTTGATATGGCCACTTGAAAACATTTGTCACAATGAATAAGATTGCCTTCTCATCCATTTCATTTTTGTTTCTTAATATTTGTACCTTGAAAGCATAAATATATGACATTTTCCACCATGATGATTTAATATAGGATAATGTTTCATATTTGAAACCTAAATTCTTTCCATAATTAAATGTTATAATTCCTTGTTCCAATGTAAACTCCATTGACGCCACTTAATGAAAATAAATATCGATTGTATTCTTTGGTCAACATTAGCTAATTTAACAATCTATTATTATTATAAATAGAAACCTAAGAAATTAGTAATTTAACTATGCTTGCATAAATTCCAACAAAAGTAGAATAAGTAACACCACTAGTTTCAAACAACTAACATTCCAAAGTGAATACATAAGATATTACACATTTCATCAACAAGAATCAGACACAATGCATCACTTTTGTTACTAATGTGTTTTAATTTAACTTGTTTATTTTTTATTTATATAAAGGATATTACTATTAGGTTATTTTACTTATTATAGTTATTTATTGAGATTTCAAAACTATGTATTAAAATACATTAAAATTATGAAAACACTTTTATTACATATTAATGACACTTTTGTTATATTAATTATTGTATCACAATATTAAAACTATACTTTTATACATAAGCTATCACCTCAAGTGTTCATTGTATCATTATCTTAAGCATTCATTACAATATTGCTACACTTAATCACTTACACATATATTGCATACACGACTTAGTATGTCTTCTAATTTTGTACAAAATCATATAATTGATTAGAAGGTCTTGATTGTAATTGAGGAAATCTCAATGATCGCCTAATACTAAATGGTGCTTCTTAATACCCACCAAATCTTCTCTTTATTGGTATAGACATAAGTTAACCCTTTTCTAGAGGTAATAAAATTTTAAAGATTCAAAGGTCAAGACAAGATAAAAGATCAATGTTTCCCTTAGGAGGTTCAATCTTGACCTCCCAATATCTACATGTCTCTAAATAATATTATTTTTTACAAAGGACATGTTCATCACAAGCTTATGTTTCTAGATTTACTCTCAAATTCTAGGTATCTACCTTACATAACAATCAAATTTGTCTCCTTTTCAAATTCTAGGTACACAATTTATTTTGATCATTTTTTCTATGTTTAGTTCTAGATTCATCAAGTTTATGTATATGTGTAGACTTGACTTCTCTATCTAGGCTTTAATGTATTAGTTTATATTTATTATAGGGTGTGTTTATTTTCCTCTTATTTGTGGCAAACTAGTCTAATCTTACACCACTTAGGGTTTTTCCTTTAGTATTTTTCTAACTTTGCTTCTAGATATGTTTTTATGAAGTTGTTTCATTTTACATTCAAATTTGAAACTTTTCTTACAATCTAGGGATCCTTAGATGACTCCCTTCATGATGGATACACATGATTTACCTATTGATAATTGTTTATAATTGTATGTGCCATATCATGATGACTTGATATGCAATGATTGCATCTTCATGTTATTTTCTCTTTTGATATCTTACTTTTTTCAATATGTATGTTTTTTTATGATGCACATATGTTGAAAAAAAAACCATAACTAGGATGAGCTTGATGGTGTTTACGCATGCACATGCTTTGATATGTTTATTTTAATTGCATGTAGATGATGCCAAATCAAAGATTAATTCATTTTCTGTGTGTTTGATGCTTCATGTCTTCCAATGCAATATGTTTTTAGATATTTATATTTCCTTATATCATTGTTTCTAGGCTAGGTTGTGCTCATCCTCTAGTGACTATGCCTTGGAATTTATTGGTGTAATATTATACCTTACCTAGGATTGTATTTTATCCTAAGTGCAACATTGCACATACTTAAATTAAGTTTCATTAGAATAATATAATTATTTAATTTATCCTCACCTAGGTAACTAATAATGACATGTACATCTTGATTTGAGGTCATCAAGTGCCATAACTACCTCATCGTCCTTGATTAGCGGTCTCTTTCATCAAGGGTCACCTTGTCTTTGTTGATCAAGTTAACTCACCTCATGATTATGAGTGATTGATAGTTAACACCTGACCTATTAAACATGTGTCATCCTAAATCATACATCTAAGAGACCTATATATTTATACTCTACACTATCTATTGTTGTTCCATCATATTGAGTATATAATATCTTTATTTTATTTCCTAATTTTATGACTAGCTCATAAACATTATGCTCTATATAGATTTATTATGTTTATCACAAATTTTAACATAGTATTAGAGCCACTATGTCCTACGGTTAGATAGTTTATGGGTTTTGACAATAAAAATATATGAGTTTCTAAAACATCTAGTGAATGGTGGAGCTATTATGAGCTCACCATTATGTCCAAAACAACCAAACCAAATAGGATGCACTATTATTTCATCTAATTTGGACAACTAAAAGCTAGGTGTAGGTTGCTAGGGTTTTGCACCTATTGTTATAGATCACTATTGTAAGATTCGTCTAAACAAGAAACATACCTTGCAATTATGTCTAAGACGTATCACTCTACTAAGATTGACTATAAAATCATGAGGGTAGTTTTGTTCTCTTGCCCTGCAAATAGTTAGAAATGAAATCATATAAAAAAAATTGTTTGTGATTTTCATAATTTAAAAAATAATAAAATTTTCTTATAAAATTTATAGTTGGTTGAGGTAAACGAGTCCTTTTCATGCATCGTAATACCAATTTATCCTCATCTATCATAAGTCTCTATGTAGTCCAAACACCTTTTAGAAAACTAACCATCCGATAACCAGTTTCAAATCTCATGCTACTCTTACCAAAGGTAGTACCTTATTGGCATAACATCCCCCTTATATCCTCCTATAGGTAGCATCCTCTAGAGAGTGTCGTAGGTGGTCGTAGTGACAGAAGGTTACGTTCCCGAGTGACTACAATATCTGGTAGGTACCTCATGCCATTGACATCCATCCACCTGCTCTACCTAACTTGAAAGCCTCCCATTAAAATATCTCTCGTGTAGACTCATTCTGTGACCTGTGATTGCACGAACATGATGTAGTACACTTGAGATATTTAAGTCATTCATTGGGTGAAGATCTACATACAAACACTAGGTAGGTGGCACTTTACTAAAGCCAAGGCATCAGTTACTATCAAATCAAATTGAACCTTTCTTAGGTATATCAAGTGCCATATTAATAAATAAAGCTAGAAGTTTTTAAGATATATCGGATTGGATTAGATATAAGGTATGACATCTTATGATTTGTTTATCATTTCAATATATGCTATAGATTAGCTCCTACATGATAATATGACATCATAATGGTGTGGGTTGTTAGTATATACTTTTTAGATGTTAGAATATTCTTTACAATTGTTTTTATTGTCTTTTGTAGTTGTTGACATGGAAACACAAACACACACATATATATATATATATATATATATTACTATGGGTGTCAAAATTTTAACTTTTTATTGATACCGATAACCTCTTTCTAAGTTCTATGCATTTATTTCAATTGTACAATTCGTTTCTCTCATATTTCTTACATGTTTTATTTGACTCTCTTTGTTTCACTCAAATGGCTAATATACTTGTAAATGTACTATTTACTAGCAATCACACCTTGGTGTGCAATGGGTATGCCGAAGAGGTGGAAAAAGTTTGGTCTTTTTTGCATACATTTGTACAATGCATGAGGTCAATTGGTAGGTTGATTGGCAAATGATGTTGTTTGTGAAACAAAGTTCTCAACGAAGAAGTGATAACTTCAAAGCAATTATGCATCCATTTAAAAGGATCCAAACACGATTGAAACAAAATTCATAACAACTATGCATCCACTTAGAAGGATCCATGCATGATTGTATTAAAACCTTTGAATCAAGAAGTTGATAAGGCTCCATTACCAAGAGGCTCATGGTAAGGAGGTAGAGATGGGGGATAGAGATAGAGATAAGATATAGAGAGATATAGAGAGAGAGATAGAGATAGACGGAAATAATGAGATATAGAGGTCTAGGAAGAGGGAGAGGGGAGGAGAGAGGGAGGGAGATAGATGGATAGATAGAGAGAGGGAGACATGTTTAAAAAAATAATGATAAATACTAAACTTTTAAATAAATAAATAAAAACATTTTTTTTACATTTATTAGAATTGAAATATTAATAAAATATACATACCTAAAAATATGATTAATATATTACAAACAATATTAACATTAATTGAAAGATAAACTCAATATTAACAAATAAAAAAATATTATCAAATTAAATGTAGATTTAGTTAAATTCTTCAATAAATTAAATTTAAAAAATTAAAGCCATTCTTCTAATAAAATATTAAAAATAAAAAATAAACTATATATTAAAATTGATAAAACTAAAAAAATTTAAACATTAAAAAGGTAAAAGGATTTTATAAATAAGATTAGATTTTTAAAGATTTTTTTTAGGCTGGTGGGTAGTATTTATGATCTTCTCCTTTATATTTATTAAAATAATATTTATTTAATTTTAAAATAATATAAAGATGTAATAAAAAAAAATAGATATAAATGATTTGATAGATAGATAGGTAATAAATAATAGATTATATATTTATAACTTTTTAACATATTATTTTTGTTTTTAAAATTTAAAAATTAAATTTGTAAATAATGTAAAGATGTAATAAAAAAATTAAATACAAAAGACTTGATAAATAATAAATATAAGGTATAAATAATTAATTATATATTTAAAACTTTATAACTATTATTTTTGTTTTTTAAGATTTTAAAAATTAAATTTGTAAATAATGTAAAGTTGTAATAAAATAAATTAAATACAAGTGACTTGATGGATAGAAATACCACATAATAAATAATAAATGTAATGTATAAATAATTAATTATATATTTAGAATTTTTAAAATATTATTATTTTTAACATATACTATTATTCAAATTAAAATATCATATATAATAATAAATAAATATATTTAATTTAAATTAAAAAATCAAGTCTAAAATTTAATTTGAACTTTAGTGGATGGTATAATACCTCTATCTCTAAAAAAAAGTAAAATTGTTAAATTTCTTATAGTTTAATTTAAATAATAGTATATATTAAAAATATATTAATTTTATTAAATTTTTTTTATTTAATAATATATAATATATAATAATAAATTTAAGATATATATTATATAATTAAATAACAAAAATAAATATTAAACATTATTATATGTAATTTTTATTTAATAAATATAATAAAATAATTGTATATTATGATTGTTATTTTATAATATATAACATTAATATTTTGAAGCTTTTTTGTATTAATAATCGATTATCAACAATTTAAATCATTACAACATTTACATTTAAAATATCAAGGTAGCTTCTATCCCATAATGCTACTGAACAAAATAGTACAAGAGTGAAGGTTGACTACAGGAAAGGTATTACATTTTATATCTATAGTAGATACCAATCACCCAAAATGATAAGCATGATCACCAAAATCTAAAAAAGGATAATATGGGAGAACTAATTCTAGCCATTATTGCCTTCTGACTCATGTTCCTTGGATCTATCTGCATCTACAACCTCTTGGTGTTCCACCTCCTATGCCACCCTCTGTCTTTTTGCCCTTGCACCAACATTGTTGACTTTTGTCTAGAATTCGTTTAGGGCCCTTAGGAAGGAATCGACCTCTTTCTGATTGTGGTGGTGTGTGTGCCCACACCTCATTTCTTCCTTGTTGATAACCATTGCTCCTTCCCTAATTAACCTCCAAAATTTTGTCATTGAGATCTCCAAATGTATATTGACCTGCAAGATCATGTTAATGAATGTAAGTCTTTTGGGAAGACTCAGTAAGCAATCTCCTTGTTCCCTTATACTTAGATCATCATTCCTAGATTTCTAGATATGCCATATTATTCCTGTTGATCAGCAATCCCATAAATCCTTGTAGTCCTTTTTTTATTTTCAAGTCATTGAAAATCACTTTATTGCAAATAAGCCTGTCATCTTTGTCCCAAATTTTAACTTCACTAGACAAAACATTTTCTAGATTTTTGTTGCATACATGTAGTAAAAAAAAATATGCTTGATAGACTCAGGAGTTCTACAAATGCTACAAATATCCACATCATTAATATTAGTTTTGAAAGGAACCTTATGAAGAGTAATCAACCATCTAAAATACGCCTTATTGGGTTCTTTCACATTGTGCCATATTTCACTAAAAACTTTATGCCAATGATTAACATAGAGAGAAACATTTGAACAATCATTCAGATGGTCAGTAATAGAAATTCCATCAGTAAGAGCTTTATAAATGGTTTTAGCTTTAATATCAGGTAGGGCAGAGCTATCTTTGTAGATATGGTCTATGGAAAGATCAAGTTCCTTATTCATATCATAGGGAAAGCAAGAACTTTTACAAGCTTCTTGAATGGTATTGTAGGTTCTTAGGCTAGACTTAGGTAGGGCGAACTCAGAAACAAGGGTGTTCTAGCTTTTGATTTGGCCATTATAGAGAAGGTCTTTGAAGGCAGCAATGCCTTTTTGAGCCCACTTCTTGGCAGAGCACCCTTGAAGTAGTGCTAGAGGCTTGGATTTGTGCTCTAAATTCCACCACATGGAGCTAAAGGTTTGGCATTAAGTATTATTAATCAAAGAGATCTTAGCATTATTTAACAGTGCATTATGCTTAACAGATTCCCAAGCCTTCTAAAGACTTTTGAATACCAGGGAGCTCGCGGAAATCATAGGATGTTTGCTAATGAGAATGTCACTGATAAGGATCAGTTTCCAGGATTTAGCTTGCCTTGGGGTAGAGAGCACAATATTATTTCTTACAAGAACCTTCCAAGGTTAATTGCCTACCAAGGCCTTTTCAATCCACTTTGCAGCTAGGGCCATACCATATAGCCTTAAATCCTTTAGCCCAATGCCACCTTGCAATTTTTTAATGCAACACCATTCCCATTTGACCAAATGCTTCTTCCTTTTCCCCCTCCCATCAAACCAAAGAAATTTTCTAATCCTTTTCTAAATTTCTTTGACTTGGTAGTTGTTGAAGAACCACACAAAAGAAAAATATATGTTGTAGGAGGAGAGGATTTTTTGGAAAACTTGAATCGTGCTAGCCAAGGACAGATACTATTTATTCCACCCTTCAATTTTCTTTTCAATTTTGGCCCTGATCCAAAGCCACATTTCTTTTATATTCGAATTGACAACAAATAGAATGTCGAGGTATCTAACTTGTTTGTTAGGTTCACCCCATTGGAAGCCATATTCCTTATTCCACTCTAGAGGGGAGTCCTGCCAACCAAGTATAATTGATTTGGCATTTGAAATTTTTGCTCCCAAAGCTAAACAAAATAGGTCTAGTTTTTACATTAGGGAGAACATATTGCATTCCTCAAGCTCCAGGAAGATGGTTGTATCATCATCAAACTGTATGTTTAATACCTCATTTTGATCTGCAAGACTTATGCCTTGAACCTTCAGTGAGATAGTATGTTCCAATCTAACAAACAGAGTTGATGCTAGAGGGCACCCTTGTCTGATTGATCTTTCTAGTCTAAACTCTTCCGAGAGGGAACTATTTACATCTACTTGGACAACTGCATATTTTAAGAGGGTAAAAACCATCTTGTAGAAATCTCTAGGGAATCCAAAGGCTTCCATAGTTGTTCGTAGGAAGATCCATTCAACCCTATCATAGGCCTTTTCAAAATCCAAAAGAAGCATAGCTTCCTTCTGGTTGGAGTGCCTAGCCCACTCCATAGCTTCCCAACTTGTTATTAGGTTTTCCAGAATGTATCTCCCCTTAATGAATCCTATCTGGGTGTTGTTGATGAATTTTGTAAGGATATTGACAAGCCTTAGGGAAATTATCTTGGCAAGAATCTTGTAAGAGACATTTAAAAGACTGATAAGTCTCCATTTTTTTATCAAATTTTTATCTCCACCTTTAGGAATAAGCTTAATGATGCCTTTGTTAATATTTTCCCCCAAGGATCCATTCTGCAGCGCTTCTTGGTAGACTTGTAGCAGGTCACCATTGATCTAGTCTGAGAAGGTTTTGTAGAACTCAACCGAAAAACCATCACACTCGAGGGACATACCATTTCCCATTAACAATATGGAATTTTTAATTTCCCTCTCAGTAATGGCTGCAACATGCCCAGAAGTATCCTCCTTGGAAATCTTTTGTGGTATATTACTTTTAAGGTAGCTCCTTGCATTTTGATTGCTTTCCCTAGATCTTTCAGAGGAGAATAGTCTTTTAAAATAGTTTTAAAATTTTCGTAGCATGTCCTCTTGTGAGATATAGGTCTTACCTTCTTCACAAATTTTCTCAATTTGTTCTTTGAATATTTTCTCTTTCAAGTATCTAAATAATAACTTGGACCCTTTATCACCACACTTTAGCCAATTAAGCTTATCTCTTATTTTGATACCTTGGATCTTATATGCCTAAAGCTTTCTTAACTTTTTTTTGGTAGTTATGAGCTCCTCACATAGCACTTCATCATTTGGGGCTGCCTGGAGCCTATCTTCTGGCATGACAAGTTTGTCATGCAGCTCTAGTTCCTCTTTCCTACTTTCAAGTGCCTTTTTCTTTCCAATCGTCTAGAAGATCTTGGCCCAACTACTAACATTCTATTCCCACCTTTCAACAACACTAGCATCTTTTAGCAACCATTTATTAATCTCCCTCAGGGTGAAGATGACATCCCAACAATCACAGTCTTTTAAAAGGTGAGTGTTGAGAATAAAGCTGGCATACTTCACCACTCCATTAGGTCTACACTGAATGGTGTTGATGGCTACTTTTATGGGATGGTGATCTGAAATAGTTTGGGGTGCACACATAATTCAACTCCCTCATTGTTAGGAGTAAAATTAAAAAAATATTTGTTGGCATATAGTCTATCCAGTCTACAGTAAATTCTTTTTCCCCCTTTTTGAGAGTTTTACCACGTGAACCAAACACCTTTGCATTCTTTTTTACCACCTTCCATTGGATCAAACAAGTTCAATTTTTCTTTCATTTTTTGTTAGTAAAGCTTCTCACTATCTTTCCAACCCATGTCTAGACCACCTTCCTTGTCTTCAAGGTGTTCTACCATGTTAAAGCCCCCCCATTATCCAGGGGACATCAAGTAGGTTTGCTAACCATTGCCACAAACTAGTCATGTCTTTGTACTCATTTGGAGCATAGATTGAACAAATGTCAACTTTTTTGTCTCCTTTTTCCAGAATGATCCAAACCACCCTATTGCAGGGGGATGTGCCCATATTGGATACATATTGAGACCACTTGCTGGAGAGGAGAATGGTTGCACCTCCCCTCCCCCTCTCATGGAGGGTGGAGAAGTGGAAGGACTCTTTCTAGATGAACTTAAGATTGGTGTCCAAAGTGAAACTGGTGGCTTTCGTTTCTTGGAGGAGAACATCTTTCTACTTCTCCAAGTTGAGGAACCTTTTAACAATATTTTTTCTATCAGGGGTTTCTAGACCCCTGACATTCCAAGAGATACAGTTAAAATTCATCATCAGTGTTCATGGGGGTGTCCTCTAGATCACTCTTGAAGTGATCAAAGCATTTTTGAAGTTTTTCTTCAATTTCAATCTTTTTGGAGATGGGTAATTGTAACACTGTGCATTTTTCCTTTCTTTTGCTCAAGGAAAGTTGTACTTTACCCCACCCCTAGCAAGGGGTTTATTGGATTTCCTGGGTCTACCGAGACCCGCTTTGATCCTAGGAGTTTGCTTGGACCATTTATCAATGATATTCTCATTAGCAAGCTAACCTCCATTTCTAGAGGGTTTCCCGAGGCCCTTCAAGTTAGGCATAGAGGCCTTTTCAACCAAATTGGAGGGGGAACAGAGGGTAAGGGCATAATGATACTCTCATGAAATATAATATATATAATATAGTTAACATATATTATATGCTATTTTTTTGATATAATAAATATAATACAATAATTATAAATATTACATATGATATTTTATATTATATAAATTAATATTATAATTTTTAATTTCAATTAGGATAAATTTAGATATATTTTTTTGCATAAATTTGTGCAATACATGAGGTCGATTGGTAGGCCATTTAGAAAATGACGTTGTTTGTGCAACATAGATCTCAAAGGAGAAGTGATAGCTTCAAATCAACTATACATCCATTTACAGGGAGATGGAGAGGAGAGGTATAGATAGATATATATGATGATGATGATGGCAACAATGATGCCTAACATCCTTTAAACATGCCTAACACTATAAGACTCAATTATAAATATTTAGTAGATAATAATTCTTCTTAATTTACTAGAAAATTAAAATAAAATCTTTGAAAGGCCTAAATCAAGTACTTACAAAATATTTGAGATTTCTCAATAAATTATAATTTAGGTTGGTTGAAGCTAAATACTTCTTGGCCATAGGGAAAATTATTTCCAAGCCTCACAAATAGGCCCCCTATTTAGATGGATATCTTGTTCAAATCACATGGATTTCTAAAATATGTTGGTTGTAATGCTCTGAACAACACATGACAAAGAGTGTAAAGTTGGGCCTGGAAAAAGCACTAAAATACTGAAAATCCTCACTAATGTTCTATTACTGAAATCAGTCATGTAATCCCATCACTACAAACTGTCTTAAACCCTATCCTGGCTTATTTTTAATCTCAACCTTAATGGACACACAAAATTTATTTTCAGTACTTATATCGAATGGAGAAATCCTAAAACAAAGAAATTTTATTTTCATCTTTGTTACTTGGAAAAATCAAACTTCTGATATTGAAAAAAAATGATTTTATTAATTTTAATTCAATTCTCAATTCTAATCAAACAACAAACAATAAATTCATTTGCATTCAAACTGTACAGATTTATTCAACAACTATGAAATGAGTTTTGGAGGATTCAATTAAATTTGTCGACTTTGAATATTTTTCATTGATAATTGGAAAACTTTGACTTAGCTTGTAAGCATAACAAAACTAAACTAAATCCTAAAGAGCATTTTATTTTTCTAAGTCCTATCTAGAATAATTTAAGTGGAGATGCTTATTTCATATATAGTCACTATCCACTTTTAGCACTTGTACAACTCATTTCAAAATCTTATCTACAATAATTTAAGTACAGATGCTTATTTTGAATATATAGTCACTTCCCACTTCTCTCTTGTACAACTCATCTTTGCTTAACCCTTTTGGAAACCATTAAAGACAAGTTGCATTCATTAAGGGAATATCAAAAGAATATTCATCTCATTCATCTTCCAGCTATTAGTACCTTCCATTATCCAAATGCAGGGAACGAGATATAATAAATACTAAAACATAGCAAATCTAGCATAAGAGTCCATTGCTAGCCCATGAACTTCTTCAGAATAACAATAAAGTTTGTACTAAAGGCCACATCACTATTTTCTTTGCATTTTATGGTTGAATGATAATCCTTGTTGAAAGATAGAATAGATAGAAGTCTACCAATATTTATGACATGCCATCCACAACTGCACAAAATATCTCCCACTAGAAATGCTTTAAATAACACCCTGAGATGTTAAGGTTTAGAATCATACATGAAGGAAAGTAGATAAATTTCAGAGTGTTCTTTCCATCCTCAAATATGCTTGGAAATAATCACATCCTTCCTTCCATATAACTAATTCTTCCCCAAATTATAATTTTGGACAAATAAAATTCAAGGTCAAACCAATACAAATACATAAATTAAATGATCCTTCCAACACAAATTATAAGACAGCAACTTAGTCATGGCCTACAAGATCGCTTTTACCTCTTTAACTTTTATTGTGTCAAAGTCTTAAAGACATTGATTTCCACAATCCATGACGTTCTGATTTCTGGAATTGACTATGTTGAGTTTTTATCATGTTGTTTATATGACAATAGAATCCATGTACACAATTTTTTTTGTTAATTTAATATTTGTAAATGATCTTTGAGAGCTAGGGGAGAGGGGCCCGTAGTGGAGCGGGGTCCAATAGTGGAGATAGAAGTAGTCCTCAGTGAGTCCCATAGTGAAGCACCTTAATATCCAATTGCAAAACACTTTTTATTGATAAAATACACAAACTGGCAAATCATGTGATACCACATCAGCGCACCAATAAAACATGACTTAGTGCACCACTATTAGTCTCACTTTTTTTTTGGATACCTAAACGAAAAGCATGTTGATGTGGCATCATATTGATGATGTGACTCTAAAACGAAATATAGAAGCATGCGAGTTGACAAATAAACTATTGTACAAAATTGAGAGTGATTTGAAATTTCCATGTAGGATTTTTGTAAAGGTGAAGTTAGGGTACTCCACTATGGGCCCCTCTCCCCTAACGAATTGAATAAAAATTACTCCAATAAAAACAAACACAAGTGATTTTTTTAAATATGTAGAATGGTAGACCAATATATCTCTATTATACAAAATATAATTTACTATTTGTTTTGTTTAGTTAAGTGTAGATTCTTTATTGCCCAAACAAAAGAGGGTGAACACAAATAGATTGCTACACTATCTACAAGAATAAAATAAGAAAATAACATAAACAAATATTCCAACTAGACCACCCAAAAGGAGGAAACAACTAAAATTGACCCACAAAAACTTCAGACACAAAATTAAGATCCTAGTTTAGACACACAACTAGGATCAATTTTAAATCTAAGTTCTAAGGAGGATCTGTAACACAGGCAACAAAATCCACCGCACGGATCTGTAACACCCGTGGGCCATCAGTTTGTCAGAAAAATATGGTATCTTGATTTTCTCGCCTTAAACTCCGTGTGTCCTTAGTTTTATTTTTCTCAAGGTTATTCATGGGTTCAGTATAGAGTACAAAATTTAAATGAAATAAGATTATATTTTAATTTTGTTTTTAATTAAATATTTATTTATTTATTTTTAATTTTCAATATTTAATCATAATTTTAAAATTATAAAAATACTTAAAATATTAATGAAATTTAATAAAAATTTAAAATTTTATTTTAATGTAAAATACATAAAATATTTAGTATAGAAAATATTAAAATTAAAAAAAAAACGTTTCTATTAAATTAATTTAAATATTAAAATTTTCATGTCTTTAATATAAATTATTACTGGAAATTTTGATAAAAATAAGTTTTTATTTATAATTTTTAAATTTGATTATTGAAGACAATTATAATGTTCAAATTTTTAGAACAAAATTTTAAATATTTAATGTATAAGATTTTATGTAAATCTTTAAATTTTAAACTTTTTTAATTTATAAAATGAATATAATTTTTTTGAATATAATGTTTATTTAATTTTTTAAAATAAGATAGAAAATAAAAATATTTAAATTTAATATAAAATATTAGAATCTTATAAATACAAAAAACAAAATTAAAATATAATCTTTTTTTAAATAAATTTCATTTAAATTTTTATACTCTTCCCTATCGTATGTATTTAAATTTGATTATTGAAGACAATTACAATGTTCAAATATTTAGAACAAAATTTTAAATATTTAATGTATAACATTTTATGTAAATCTTTAAATTTTAAACTTTTTTAATATAAAATGAATATAATTTTTTTGAATATAATGTTTGTTTAATTTTTTAAAATAAGATAGAAATTAAAAATGTTTAAATTTAATATAAAATATTAAAATCTTGTAAATACAAAAAAAAATTAAAATATAATCTTATTTTTTAAATAAATTTCATTTAAATTTTATACTCTTCCCTATCTTATGTATTTTACATTAAAATAAATAATTATTTTTTAATTTTTTAATTTTATGATTAAAATTAAAAAATATTTTATCAAAATTTATAGTAATAATTTATATTAAAGATATGAAAATTTTAATATTTAAATTAATTTAATAGAAACATTTTTAAAAATTTAATATTTTCTATACTAAATATTTTATGTATTTTACATTAAAATAAAATTTTAGATTTTTATTAAATTTTATTAATATTTTAAGTATTTTACATTAAAATAAAATTTTAAATTTTTATTAAATTTTATTAATATTTTAAGTATTTTTTATAATTTTAAAATTATGATTAAATATTGAAAATTAAAAATAAATAAATAAATATTTAATTAAAAACAAAAATAAAATATAATCTTATTTCATTTAAATTTTATACTGTATACTGAACCCAGGAATAACCTTGAGAAAAATAAAAATAAGGACGCACGGAGTTTAAGGCGAGAAAATCAAGATACCGTATTTTTCTAACCACCTGACGGCCCACGGGTGTTACAGATCCGTGCGGTGGATTTTGTTGCCTGTATAGCCATTGCCATTGTTTAGCTCTTTCAACACTAAAGTTTGTTTTCTCAAATTTTACTCAAAGTCTTCCACAATGGAAGCCCACGTGCGCATAGCACATCAACCAAAACTAACTTAGGTAATAAAATTCAAAGTTGTTTCATTAAGTATGTAAAAAGCATTTCTCATAGAACAACCAGAAACAACATTGCTAAAAGGGGGTTCCAGGCGTGAGTCTTTTCGATTCCATCTCATTTCATAGCCTACAAGCGCATAGTAAAGGAAAAGAAAACCAAAGAAGCCACGAATGCATTGCCGGATAGTGCTCAATGACATAAAAAGAAAGGAGGCATGAGTGCAATCATGCTGGCAATAAGTTCCTATATGTCAAACTTTTGACCAGCCAATGGCAACTGCCACTCTCCCCTCCATTCACATTTTTTTAATTAGGGTAGAGGGGTCCATAGTGAAGCGGGGTCCAATAGTGGGGATAGAAGTAGTCCTTAGTGGGTCCCATAGTGAAGCACCTTAATACTCAATTGTAAAACACTTTTTATCCATAAAGTACACAAACTGATAAATCATGTGATGCCACATCAGCACACCAATAAAACATGACTTAGTGCACCACTGTCGGTCTCACTTTTTTTTGGGGCCTTTTTTGGATACCTAAACAAAAAGCATGTTGATGTGGCATCATATTGATGATGTGGCTCTAAAATGAAATATAGAAGCACGCGAGTTTTCAAATAAACTATCATACAAAATTGGGGGTGATTTGAAGTTTCTACATAGAATTTTGAGAAACGCAAAGTTAAAGTGCTCCACTATAAGCCCCTCTCCCCTAATGCATAGGAGGTTGAAAGTTTGGTTCTACACTAATATTTGGAGGGAGACAGTGCGTGGGGAAAAGGGTGGAAAGCAAGGGTTCTGATCTCTACCGCAAATAGGAGATGCTCAATGCCGCCATTTGCAAGGAAGTCTGCACTATAATTGCATTCCTCAAATCAGTGCTTAAAAAGAAATGCACTTGAAGTGGAGCAATCATGAAAGCTTCCTCCAAGATGCTACTAAGCTTTCAATCCTGTACTACTATGTTGTTCATACCTTAGGTGATCGAAATTGAATCACCTTCAATTATTTAGTTGTGTGCTTGTTGTGCACCCATTTATACTTGGTTTTATTTGGACACTTGAATTCAAGCATTAGTTTTCTTGGGCAGTTGCAGTTGTAACTGCAATTAGATTAGAGTTTAGATCTGTTTGCATTTATCTTTTTGTAGTCAATTTCATCCACAAACCTCTATTTAGAGAGGCTTATGTAACCGATAAACATATGAAGTTGAAGATCAAAAATATCTGAGTTGTATTGCCGTAGCAATTCGATCTGCTCTGTTTTACTCTGTTTTTCTGTGTTTTGTCGTTCTTTAAATTCTTCAAGAATGGCCTATCCTTCAATGAGATATCTAAGGAAAACTGAAATTCAAACTTCCATATAATAGTTGCATTTGTATCTGAAATGAATGCACATCAAAGAGTCCTTTTGAGCATGGAGGATAACACAGATGAAGCTAGTTGGACACATTAGTTATAGGTCGACAATTGACCTATCAGCGGAGAAGCAATCTGTAAACAAAGACTAAAATATTCCAGATATGAGGAAAATCTTGGATGGACTACTGATAATGCAGAAGGCAACATGACACACAGCAATTTTATAGATAACCTAAAGACGAAAATCACAGGATTTGAGTAATCCTCATAAAAGCTTCTCTTCCATCTCTTAGTAGGGGATAGAAATAGAAGCTTCATTAGTATAATTCTATGAAAAAGGAGGTCGCTATGTATCTATTGCAACTTAATGGTTATACTGAGGTGAATTTTCAGATTTTTAGTTTTGATATAAGAATAGTCGTGGAGATTCTTATTGGTTTTCTGGCATTTTTCTTTTTCTAGTTCTTTATAATAGCTATGGTTTCAAGCAGCTTTTGCTGCAGAGGATCATGATGTGTGTTGGTGTGGCATATGAGTCAGCGGGTACTTATTTGGGAAGTGTAGTTAAAGCTGGAGTAACAGACACAATTCTCTATTGTGGACTGCAGTTCTAATTCTTCTGAAGCTAAAAGTAGATTATTGGAGAGAAACTCGGATATATTAACCATTGACAACTTTGGTATTGAATATATTTCCCCATGATGTGTTTAGGTTAAGATCCAATTAGAATTTGTTTGAGATGTGTGTGTTGTTATGGGATGTGTAAGCAACTCCCATGTTTAGCTGTTGGATGATCTGAAAATCTGTCTGTTATAAAAACGAAGCCCATACAAAATCTTTTGAAAACCAGTTATCATATACTCATCTTTGCACAAATGCCCGTAGACTTGATGCAGCATTGTAAGTTATTCTTAACTTGCCAAAGCATTTTCTCCATTCATTGGACCCACCTTCTAGTTGCCATTTTCTGTGCATCATTATCCTTTTGTCCACGTGAAAAGTATTTCCCTCCTTCACACTAAGACAGAGAGCTCTCCCATCCAAACTAAAATATACATAACGTGTGTCCATAAAGATATTCATTATTTAGGACAGGTATCTGAAAGCATTACTAGTTCGTAAAATTTGGCAACTAAAATTTATATATATATATAAATGCAGCAGAGTATTTTTTTATGTAGAACTGTCTTCTCTGCACAGACCGTGAATAGATGTTAAGAACACAAGGATTGAAAAACAAGTATGTTAATAAAGACATTTTGCAATAGGATTTTTTTTTTTAGCCTAGTCGCTTCTCATGCAGATAATGAATGGATGTTAAAACTAGAAAGGTTTTAAAACAAATGGGTCGTGGTATCACCTCTACAGATTAGAGAAGAGATGTTTCCAATGCATTTCATATTTAAACACTCTTCTGAAATTAGAAAACAGATATTCGCATATTATATTCAAGAAAAATAAACCCAAAACATAAAATGTTTGCAGGAGCTGAGAAAAATGTGTAAATTGAGAAAAAAAAGAATTAAAGCACACCATTAGTCATAGTGATAATATTCATTATTTAGTACAGGTATCTGAAAGCATCACTAGTTCATAAATATCAAACACTTCTAGAAAACTTGGCAACTAAAATTTATATATATATATATATATATAATGCAACAAAGTATTTTTTTACATAGGCCTGCAGTCTTCTTTGCACAGACCACGAATAGATATTAAGAACACAAGGATTGAAAAGCAAGTATATAAAGACATTTTGCAATAGGATATTTTTTTTAGCCTAGCTGCTCCTCCTCGTGCAAATAATGAATGGATGTTAATACTAGAAAGGTTTTAAAACAAATGGGTCATGGAATCACCTCTACAAATTAGAGAAGAGATGTTTCCAATGCATTTCATATTTAAACACTCTTTTGAAATTAGAAAATAGATATTCGCATATTATATTCAAGAAAAATAAACCCGAAACATAAAATGTTTGCAAGAGATGAGAAAAATGTGTAAATTGAGAAAAAAAAGGATTAAAGCACACCATTAGTAATAGTGATAATATTCATTATTTAGTACAGGTATCTGAAAGCATTACTAGTTCATAAATATCAAACACTTCTAGAAAATTTGGCAACTAAAAATTCTCTCTCTCTCTCTCTCTCTCTATATATATATATATATATGCAACATAGTATTTTTTTACGTAGGCCTGTCTTCTCTGCACATACCATGAATAGATGTTAAGAACACAAGGATTGAAAAACAAGTATGTTAATAAAGACATTTTGCAATAGGAATTTTTTTGTTTAGCCTAGCCACTCCTCGTGCAGATATTGAATGGATGTTAAAACTAGAAAGGTTTTAAACAAATGGGTCGTGAAATCGCCTCTACAGATTAGAGAAGAGATGTTTCCAATGCATTTCATATTTAAACACTCTTTTGAAATTAGAAAACAAATATTCGCATATTATATTCCAAAAAAATAAACTCGAAACATAAAATGTTTGCAAGAGCTGAGAAACATGTGTAAATTGAGAAAAAAAAAGGATTAAAGCACACCATTAGAAAACTTGGCAACTAAAAATTCTATATACATATATATATAAAAATGCAACATGGATTGGGCCAGGGGAAATCTTTCGGTTTCTGGAAATTCTCTTTGCCTTCCAGGCTTCTCCAGCTGAGTTGTGGCAAGTTGTCCTCTACAAGATTGAGCAAAAGCTGACCTATTGGATTACCAAGCCTCTTTCTCTGGCAGGGAAATTCCAAGTGTGTTCTAAGATTTTGGCGGCTACACATTTCTATTACTCCTCTTGTTGGGCTCCTTCAAAAGTTGCTTATGCCAAGCTTGAAAAGTTGCTTCGGGACTTTCTTTGGGCCTTTGCGGAGTCCCACAGAGGGTTTCACTGTGTTGCTTAGGAGTTTTGTTGCCTTCCCAAAGACTCTGGAGGACTTGGTCTGCTCTCCACTCAACGACAAGGGATTGCCTTGTGTGTGAAATGGATAATTAGAGCCCTTACTGGAGATGAAGCCTATAAAATTCTCCTTGGGCATTGCATTCAATCCGACTTTCCTGTTCACAGACCCACCTAGAAGGGGATTGGCTTTCAAACCCTTTTGGTCATGAAGGAACTAGTTCAAATTGTGGAAACTTTCGTGGCCAAGAGCATCTGGAGAGCTTGGGAGGTGGTTAAGCCCTAGCTCTATTGGGCCAGCTTTGGTTTCCATGATGGGATTTCACTCAATCAATAGAATGTTTGGTGGTTGCCTCTCTTTGCTAGTAATGGTCAGTTGTTGGCCAAGTCACCTTGGCTTAAGGCGCTAAGGTTCCACAAGAAAGACATTCAAACTTTGCAGTATGTGTTTCACATACCCGCACATCATGTCGTGGGAAGATTTTTGTGCCCTTACAGGCTTCAAAACTAGGACCATGATACTTATGATGGTCTGGTGAATGTTATTCCTGCAGATATGCTTCATAAGGTGGGAATTCATGGGTCTAAGCCCTGGTAGAAGGACTGGAAGTGGTACCCAGACACCCCTTTTAGGAATTACAAGCCTAGGCTTGGTTATATTTGTCTTTCACCACACTTTCCAATGATTGAAAGTATGAACCTTCTTCAATCCCCCACTCATGTTTGGCGAAAAAATATTCTTTGCCACTTGGTTTGCAAGTGTTGAGCTGAAACTTGCCCACTTTACTTGGTATATTCTTTTCCAAGGCTTTCCTATGGGGTATTGGCTTGTTCACTTGGGGGACCAAGACCCTCGATGCCCTTTTTGTGGGCAAGTTGAGTCTTTTAAGTATCTCTTCTGGTTTTATACCAGAGCTCAACAATTTTGGAATTAGATTCATGACTTCTTTCAGCCTTTCAGACCGGAGACCTTCTCCTGGCATATGGTTTTGCTGAGAGACTCACCTAGACTTCCTGCTAAATATACCCAACTTTGGAAAACTTTCAGGGTGGAAATCCTCTTCAATATCTAGAAAGATAGAAATGCATGTATATTTGCTAACACACAAATGGTGATGAGGGAGCAAACCTGAGACACATAAATAGTGCCCATTACTAGAAAAATTTATTATTTTTCAATAATGAAAATCTTACATGCAAAGGATCCCAAATCCTTGAGCTCCACGATACATGCAAGCTACAGAAGTTTTAGAAAAATTACAGAAATTACAGAAAATCCCCTTTTCGCAGCATGCGAACTCTTTCCCCAAAAAGCTACCCAAAAATCAGAAACTAGCCCCTAAATAGCCCCTTTTCCATTTGGAGCCAAAAACAACATTTGAGATAAGAATTTTGGTGGTTTGGTGCCAAAAATTACAATTTGAAATTCAAAAACTGAGTCCTAATTCAAAAATTGGCAATTTTCCAAAAATCAGCCAACTTCCGGAAGCCATAACTTTTGATCCAGGACTCTATTTTTCGAACCGTTTTCATCGTCGGAAAGATCTCAGAGTGAAGAATGCCTTAAGAACCTGCTCTACTAGTTTTGACAATTTTTGGGCCCATACGAGACCGTTTAGTGCCTCAAACTGGACTTAGAATATTTTTTAGGGCAAAAAGTAGAAATTGAAACTTGAATAACTTTCAAACCGTGAATGATCTTGACCTGATTCTTTCGCCAAAGTGCTTATTTTTCCTTCCTGTACCTTCCCGTAAATTTATGTCTTCCCACGCCTTCAAATTCACACCTGCTAAAA
Organism: Sequoia sempervirens; assembly: GCA_007258455.2. Taxonomy (NCBI): domain Eukaryota; kingdom Viridiplantae; phylum Streptophyta; class Pinopsida; order Cupressales; family Cupressaceae; genus Sequoia; species Sequoia sempervirens. Next base: position 117,529,213 of record VDFB02047397.1, read on the forward strand.
ATAGCAGTTGAGCAGAAAAAGCAGAAAAGAAGTTCTAAAAGTTGGGAACTCTTATTCGACGAAAAGGGTATCCAAAAATGCAAAAACATCTACAAAAAACAAACAAAAGGAACATAAATGGAAAGCATATTTTTGGGTGATGCAAGATTTCCCTCACACCACTGGATGCTCCTGCATCAGACACCTAGGGTAATTTGAGAAGTGACCCTGTCACATCTCAGATGGTTGAGGAAAACCCAAACGGTCAACCTTTGCCTTAGACAACCAAGATGAATCTTCCACAGGCCTTCCTCTCCACTTCACCAGATATTCTTCATACTGCCTGTTTTTGGTACTCCTTCCCATATGGCTATCCAGGATTTCTTCAATCTCCTCCTTCTCTGAAGTAGGTGTTGGAACATTTCCCACTTTGTTCCATTGTTGGTACTTCCTCTGCGCCACCCTCATGATACTCTATCAAATCTGAAATATTAAACACAGGGGAAATATTGACTCCATCCGGCAACTCTACCTCATATGCATTCCCTGATTCATGCCTCTTCACAATTTTACAAGGATCGAACTTTTTAATCTTCAATTTGTTATAGGTTCCCACTATAAACCTTTCTTTCCTCAAGTGGACCATCACTTCATCACCAATCTGAAACTCCTTATACCTCCTCTTTTGATTTTCCTTAGCCTTATACTACATATTCATCTGGTTAATATGTTCTTTTACCTTCTCATGCATATTCTTGATGTGCTCTGCAAATTCTTCGGCTTCGGCACTTGTCTTCTTCTCTTGGTCCATCTTTCTTAGTTCTGGAGCAGTTCTGGGACTGCCTCCATACACAATTTGGAATGGTGATCTACCAGTGCTTCTGTTGACAGAATTGTTGTAAGCAAATTTTTCCTGGGGTAAGATCAAGTCCCATCCCTTTGGTTTATCTCCTACCAAGCATCTCAGTAGGTTACCCAGACTTTTGTTCACAACCTCAGTCTGTCGATCAGTTTGTGGATGGTGTGCAGAACTGAACTTCAACTTTTTCCACAAAGTCCTCCAAAAGTACCCAACAAATTTTGTGTCATGATCTAAGACTATACTTTTTGGCAGACCATGTAGCCTCACCACCTCTCTGAAGAACAAGTCAGCAATGTGGACTGCATCATGGGTCATCTGGCATGGGATGAAATGTGCCATCTTCAAAAACCTCTCAACTACCACAAATACTGAATCACTCCCTCTTTGTGTCCTTGGCAAACCAAGAACAAAGTCCATACTTATATCTTCCCAAGGCCTCTCTAGTATAGGTAATGGCTGATACAACCCTGTATTTTGGCTCACTCCCTTAGCCATCTGACACACCCTGCAACTCTGCACAAACTTCTTCACATCCTGTGATAACTGAGGCCAATAATAATGCTCACTGATAATGGTAATGGTCTTATCCTGACCAAAATGTCCTGCCATTGCTCCACTATGCTTCTCCTTTATCAGGTTCTCCCTCATGGAACTCCTTAGAATACACAATTGACTTCCCTTAAACAACATGTCATCCTAGATTATGAAATCTAGCCACTTCGTCTTGTCAACTGTGACATGCTCCTTGCAAGCTTTCCAAGCTTCTGCAAAATCATGATCTTCAGGGTACAATGTCTTGAGTTCATTGAGCCCAATCACTTCAATCTGCATCTCTGTCAACAATGTTTTCCTCCTACTTAAGGCATCTGCAACCCTATTCGACAAGTCCCACTCCTATGCTTTAAAACAAAGGTATAACTTTGCAAAAACTCTACCCATTTCATATCCCTCTGATTTAATTTTCCTTGACTATTCAGATATTGTAATGCTTGATGATCAATAAATAGAACAAATTCCTTCGGTAACAAATAATGTCTCCATTTCTTTAATGCTTGAACTATTTCATAAAATTCCTGATCATATATAGAGTACTTTCTCTTTGCATCATTTAACTTTTCACTGAAATAGGCAATGGGCTTACCTTCTTGGCTCATGACTGCTCCAATGGAACAACCATTGGCATCACAATCCACCTGAAACACCTTATTGAAATCCAGGAGGGCTAAAACTGGTTGCTCTATCACCTTCTGCTTCAACAGATCAAAACTCTTCGATGCTCCAATGCTCCACTTGAACTCTTTTCTATCCCCTCTCATTGTTTCAGTCAGGGGTGCACAAATACTACTAAATTTTCTAATGAACTTTCTATAAAAACTGGCCAAATCATGGAAATATCTCACCTCAGTAGTAGTTATTGGGGTAGGCCATTCTAGAATAGCCTTCACCTTCTCTGGGTCCATCTTGAGACCTTCTGCCTAGACAACAAACCCCAAGTACACTAACTCCTTCTTCACAAAACTACACTTCTTTAGATTAATCAACAATTGCTCTTCTCTCAACTTCTCAAAAGCTCTATAAATATGCATTAAATGCTCATCTAAAGTCTTACTGAAAATCAAAATATCATCTAGATATACAATAACAAAACTTTCCAGATCCTCTTTCAATACCTAGTTCATGAGCCGCATGAATGTGCTTGGTGCATTGGTTAGCCCAAAGGGCATGACTAACCACTCGTACAAGCCCTCTTTGGTCTTGAAGGCGGTCTTCCATTCATCTCCCTCACAAATCTAGATCGGGTGATATCCACTCTTCAGATCAATCTTTGTGAAGTACTGTGCTCCACTCAAACAGTCCATCAGGTCATCCATCCTTGGCAAGGGAAATATTTACTTGATTGTTATCTTATTTATGGCTCGGGAGTCTGTACACATCCTCCACTCCCCATCCTTTTTCGGTGCTAGTACTGCAGGTACTACACTTGGGCTCAGACTCTCTCGAATCAAACCCTTTCTCAACAACTCCTGAACTTGTTTGTTCAACTCCTCATTTTTTGCAAGAGTCATTCTATGAGCTGCCTTATTTGGAAAACTGGCTATAGGGATCAAGTCAATCTGATGACTGATCTTCCTCATTGGTGGAAAACCCTCAGGTACGTTATCAGAAATAATCTCCTGAAACTCATCCAATGGTCTAGAAACTTCTACTGGCACCTTCTCACTATCCTCCTTTTCCATTCTAGGAATCAATGCATAACACATACGATCATGCTTCATGCTTCTAAAAATTTCCTTCCATCGACAAAACAAATTCTAGCACTATTGCATACCTTTTCTTCGTCCTTCTTCAAGGGTTTCAACTTATGGCAGACTCCATCCTTCATCAGGGAATAAGTGTTTGCATGGCCATCATGTACAACTCACCTATTGAATTTCAATGGCCTCCCCAACAACATGTGACATGCATCCATGGGGATGATATCACATAGTACCTCATCACGATAGCTTTCGATCTTAAACTTCACCAGGCACTGCTCATTGACCAAAACTTTGTGGTCTTTCTGCAACCAGACAATCTGATATGGATGTGGATGTCTTTCCCTTTTCAGCTTCAACTTCATGACCATCTCTTTAGATACCAGATTATCGGTGCTCCCACTGTCAATAATGACATCACAACATTTGTCTTCACACTTGCACCTTGTGCGGAACAAATTCTTCCTTTGTTCTAGCTCCTTCTCTTCAGTCACCAGGGCTCTTCTAACCACTAGGGCTTCTCCCCTTTCTGCATCATCTGAATGCTCAGACTGAGCCTCCTCATCTGCATGTGCAACCCTTCCATGACCTTTTGGCCTTCTATCTATCCTTCCTTGGTGTTGTGGACATTCATAGGCTCAATGCCCTTCTTCACCACAATGGAAACAAGTTCCTCTGAAATCACCTCTTTCAAGTCCTGGCCCAGATCTTCCTCGTCCTCTACCTCTTTGATCACCACTGTTTTGATCACGAGGGTGGTAGAAGTTATCATTCTTTTGGCTTCGACTAGTACCCACATCTTCATTTTTCCTTTCATCCTCATTTTGGCTCCCAAAAGATCTTCCACTACCCCTTCCGTTTTGACCTCCTTGTCCTTTTTGCTAGTTGTCAAATCTTTTGTTCAACTTCTCCTCAACTTTCAGAGAAAATTGGTATGCATCCTCAATGGTGGTCATTCTGACTAGGCTTAGCTCCACTTGAATGCTCGGTCGTAACCCATTAAGATAATGGGCTACCTTCTCCTTATTGGCCTCTACATGGCCCGTTCTGATGATCTTCTTGTGAAAATATTATGTGTATTCTTTCACAAATCTACTTCCTTGCTTCAACCCTTACAATTTCTTCAGCAGATCTAACTCGTAGTCCACTGGTATGAATTGCTTCTTCAATTTCTCCACCATGCGATCCCAACTACTGATCTTTCCTTTTCCTCTTTGATTTCTCTCCAACTAGACCTCTTTCCACCAGATATTGGCATGGCCCTTTAGCTTCTTTTTTGCAAACTTAACCTGATCTGGGTCCTCTACTTCTTCATACTCAAAATACTCTTCTAGCTCGTTGATCTAGTCGATCAACTCTTCCAGGTTCAGATTTCCAGAATAACTGGGGACTTCTATTCTGGGTCTTTTTCCGATCTTTGAAATGGCCCTAATCAGCTACATTTGATCTTGATCAATCGCTTCTTCTTCCTCTTCTACATCTGTATCTTCCACCTCTTCTTCATCTTCGCTTTCTCCTCTCCTTCCCGAGTTTAACCCTCTTCTCATTTGTTCCTGCAATGCATCAATTTGTCTCTGGAGGGCTCTGAAACCCTCGACCGCGAATGGATCTCTTCCACCAGCATTTTTGCCACCTTTGACACCATCACGCCTACCAAGAATCACTCTTGGAGGCATCTTGAATACCTCAAACCCACAACCACAGTCCTAGTGTGAACTACCTCATGATCGGCGATTTGTCCACACGCTTAAGAAAACCCGCTCTGATACCACCTGACGAGGGAGAAAACCCGAGACACAGAAATAATGGCCACGACTAGAAAAATTTATTACTTTTCAATAATGAAAATCTTACATGTAGAGGATCCCAAATCCTCGAGCTCCGAGATACATGCAAGCTACAAAAGTTTTAGAAAAATTACAGAAATTACAGAAAATCCCCTTTTTGCAGCATGCGAACTCTTTCCCCAAAAAGCTACCCAAAAATTAGAAACTAGCCCCTAAATAGCCCCTTTTCTGTTTGGAGCCAAAAATAACATTCGAGATAATATTTTTGGTGGTTTGGCTCCAAAAATTACAATTTGAAATTCAAAAACTGAGTCCTAATTCAAAAATTAGCAATTTTCCAAAAATTGGCCTACTTCCGGAAGCCATAACTTTTGATCCAGAACTCTATTTTTCGAACCGTTTGCACCGTCAGAAAGGTCTCGGAGTGAAGAACGCCTGAGAACCTACTTCACGAGTTCTAATGATTTTTGGGCCCATACGGGACCGTTTAGTGCCTCAAACTGGACTTAGAAGGTTTTTTAGGGAAAAAAGCAGAAACTGAAACTTGAATAACTTTCAAACCGTGAATGATCTTGACCTAATTCTTTCGCCAAAGTGCTTTATTTTTCCTTCCTGAACCTTTCCATAAATTTATGTCTTCCCACGCCTTCAAATTCACACTTGCTAAAAATAGCAGTTGAGCAGAAAAAGCGGAAAAACAGTTCTGAAAATTGGGAACTCTTATTCGATGAAAAGAGTATCCAGAAATGCAAAAACATCTACAAAAAGAAAACAAAAGGAACATAAATGGAAATCATAGTTTTGGGTGATGCAAGATTTCCCTCACACCACTGGATGCTCCTGCATCAAATGGATAAACATGTTTCTTTGTATTCTAAAGCTATTATTTGCTCTAATGTGCTCTTGCATATTCAAGTTCAAGCCAACAAAGTTGCACTTTAGGTGGCTCACCTTTAGGTGCTTTTGGATCATTGGGGAAATGCCTCATGTACTGTGGCTTAGGTACCTGCTTCGCCTACTTCCTCTCGCGACCAGTCGCCCTCTCGGGGCCGGTAGCGGAGTGGCTCTGCTCACCCCCGCTCTCAGCCTCCTCTTTGGCGCGGTTCCCGCCCTCCTCGGTGAACTTGTTCTCCTCCTTTGTAGGCTGGCCAAGGGTAGCCCTCTGGAGGAGCGGCGGGGAGCAACGGTGGTAGTTCCAGGTGACCCTCTGATGATACTCTTGCTACTGGCTTTGGTTGGCCAGACTCTAGTAACCGCTTTTTATGTCTGGCGCTTGCAATCTCGCCCCCGCATGAGGATAAAGATAAAGATAAAGATGTTGATGATGGTTGGAGTCCTCCTGACGTCACTCCAGACCCCGCTGATGTATGGGGGAACAACTTGGATGACAAAGACCCTACTGGCTCTACTAGTACTACTTTGGCTGCTTGATGGCCTTTTTATTGTTTGTAATCTTGGACTTCTAGGCTAGGCCCATGTGATTGTTTTTTGGTTTTATGGGCGCTTCCCATGTGACTCTCATGGTGTTCCTTCTTACCACCCACCTTTTTTTTGTGAATATGTATTTTAATCTTTATAATTAATATAGATTAATGCCTATTCATAAAAAGAAATAAAAAATCATGTGATGATAATGAACCTGTTTTGATTAATCACATGTGATGTTATCATTCTTAATGATCATGAAATTATCCTTGCAACTAATGATAGTCCCATCAAGCTATTTATGTGGCTTCATGGTTTTTTAATGATTTATATAGTGAGGAGCATAGTCATATTAAGGAGCATGCTACCCCACATCACGTTACTATATTTTGTGATGACAATCTTTCTTTACTTTATCATACGCCTATGTGACTACTATTGATGATTAATTATGTCTCAATAATTTAGTTCATATTAATGAATATAGTATTAGTGAATTAATCATTAATATATTTAGTGATAGTGAAGATTCAATTTTACAAGTTAAATCATTTTTAGATTCATATTATGCACATGTTGAAATGATATGTTTCTAATGCACACATTTAAATAAAATTTAGTTGATGAAGTTTTATTATAGTTTTGTTCATATCATACTTCTTACACTTTATTAATAGATCTTGTGAATGATTTCACAAGGTATTTCACTTTTATTCCTAATAGTTGTTTACAAGGTGATATTAGTATTTTATCAAGTGGCTATGACACCATAGTCTCGTATGCTAACAATAATTTTATTATGGAGTTTTCTATATATTTTTTTGAGGCATAATTTATTTTACATGATTTCCATGTAGTTCCATATGTTTATCTACATTTCCAACATGCTTGTAAGGTTTTGCATTATGTTACACTATTCATCATGAGCACTTCATCTAGTCACAAGCAAAGAATAAAAGCGTTGATGAATTTTTTGGCACGCCAACTTAAGTAGAACAATTTTTCCCTCTTGAAAAGGAATGATTTACCCAAAGGCTTTAAATACCTAGTCTAGGATTTATGGGTTCACTTATAGGTCTATGTGAGTGTAACGTAAGGGCGCTTATAAAATTTTCTAGGAAATATGAGCATTTAATTTTAGTTTTTTAAAATTATACATTTAAAATCAAATAGCACTAAGAATAGATTTATCATTTAGATTCATGTATGTATAAAAGATAACACTTATAACTAAGGGAATGATAATTTAAATTTAACTAATATATTTCTAACTACTCTTATGTCACAAATTTTTAAATATATATATTAAAATATAAATGAATAAAGAGTAAGAAACAAGAAATTAAGCTTGTTTATCTTGACTTATACTAAGAGTTGCTAAGTTCTACCCACAAGCATGAAAATTTCCCAAGCATCAACAAACTTGCAACATGGTTTGAATACTTAGACTAGTGAAATCTTATATACAAATAAGTAAACATTTCTCAAATAGGATGACGTAAAGTCAAAATTTTCCATGTTATAATTTTCACCTTACATTTTTTCACTCATTTTTGGTATCCACTCTTCTAGTCATGTTTTATGTCTCTTTTAACTAATTTCCTAGCCTAAACCTGCCACTAATATATAATTTGCACATGAATTGACACCAATTCTTATTGCCAACCCATGTTGTAGTATGAAATCCTATTTTCTTAAGGAAACTAGCACCCCTAGGCACCTATGTTTAGATTTAAATTTAAAATTTTGATCTTGACAAGTGTTGGAACCTTAATATTTAATATATTTCCAACATAAAAGGTAATATTAGCATATAAACCCTCCATCTCACTCATTTTGAAGGTTTCAATCCACTTTTTCTTTCAATAATATCCTTCCAATATTGTATCTTTGCAAAAGTGTAAGATTTGACAAGAATCCAAATCAATAAGCATACAATCCTAAGATCTACATGAGAGAAGAAAGTTACAATAATAAAAATCACATAAACTAAACATATATTGGAACATATAATATAAAATTTTATGACAATGTATAGAGGATTACAATAAGCAAATCAACCACTCAAATTCCAAATACATGGATAAATCGCAAATAAATAAGCCTCTTTGATGCATGAGTTAATATGACACATGTCTAAGGGTTCATGAATTAATTCATAATCCAAAGGATTATCAACTCAATCAATCAAGACAAAGGTAATGTAGAGAGGAATTGACATGCACAAAACCCTCCCCAAACTCTCACAACAAATGCTCAAATAAAATAGAGAAATTGTAAATTAACACACATAAATTTACTTGCACATGAAACCATTAATTTTCTTCATTAAAATAATTTGGATACAAAAGTTTTCAGTCATATATGGATAGATATACAACAAATTATTTTCCTACAGGCATCGTATATGCAACTAGAAATTAATCTTAGACAAGCTATGCTCAAACATATGAGCTTTTACAAATAGAACCATCTCCCAGCTCTTCCAAACCACCTGCAACACTTGCAACTTCAAACCAGTCATTATGGAATCTTCATGGACTATTGTTTATTAGTCCAAACTTACAAATAAATCCCCAAACATTCCTCCAAAGAAAAGCTACACCTACCTTCGATCTTCCCAAAAATTGCCTTTTAAAAAAATTCCTTCATTCCTTTCCAATTCCTGATTCTCCACTACTTTGCTTTGAGGAATTAATTCCAAAATTTAATTTTTTAATCCTTCTTCGAGGGATGCCATATACTGTGGATGCTAATTCAAACCTCAAAAATCAATTAAAACTAATGAAACACCCATCTCTAGCAGCCTCCTAAAGAAAGGAAAGAAAAGCAGTTTTATTCTCCGTTTTTGGAACTCTTGAAAAAGCAAAAAAGCAACAAGTCCTAGATGCCCACTTCCTAGTCCCTACTTTTTAGGGATAATTAAATGGCGTTTTAAAGCTCCACATTCAAATCCCAATGCCCCAAATTTCCTTTCAAATATTTTTAATTTAAATGTCTTAAAACTACTTTTTTGTTGCTTTCTTTCTCCCACAAGTCAACTTGACAATGTGCAAAGGGAAATTAATTTGCAAAGTTTAATTATTCAAATATATATCATTTAACACCTTCAATTTGAATTCTAAATGAAAATTTTCTCACAACAAAATTGCAAAATTGCTCAACAAAATTTGAAAACTCTGCTTGATACAGGATTGCCAATACTGTGAATGCTCATGCATCAGACACCCATTGTAGAAAAGAAATGTTTCATGTGTGACTCATAAAAATTTGTAGATATGATGCTCATTTTGAACCCACCTTTTTTCCTTGTCCACTGGACCCTTTCTATGCATCACATTTTGCAAACATGAAACATTACCATGTTTCATCCTTCCTCTACTACCCATCACGTAATTATAAACATCAAATTTGCTTCCCAACCAATATACATCAAAATTAGAACTAACAATTAAAATTATACCTCCTCCTTCATCAAAACAAATGTATCCATTCACCTCATTTTCCGTTCTACCCTTTTTATCTCTTTCCACTATGTCCCCTTCATGAAATTTCACTGTTTCCATGCCTTTTGAAAGACATGACACTTCTGCAATTTGTCTTTCTTCACTCAAAACAGTGTTAGTACTACCATCAAAAGACTCAATTTTCATATTACTTGACAAGGAATCATGATTACTAATCAAAAAAAATTCACCTCCACTATTCTCAAGCAAGGATTCTTTAGAAAGCTCTTCATTAACCTTCTCACTTCGGTCTTCCAATTCAACTTTATCAAAAATAATTTCTACTGCAACAAAATTTTATATTCCTTCACTCTCTTTCTCATCAAAGGAAACAATAAAATCATATATTACCTTACCCTCTGCTGCTACCTTCACTCCACTTGAGATCTTTGCTTCAATCTAAGTCAACAAATCACCTTTCTCATCTTCATCATGGTTAGTACTAACAAAGCCAACATATTCATGCTTCATACCATCTAAAATTATGATTTCATCAACCAAACAAGACCTTGCATTGCTACAAACCTTACCCATTTCTTTTTTCAATGGCTTCAATTTGTGTTTCACTCCATCCTTCATTCAACATTTTAACTAAACAAAATTGAATTAAAAACTTAAGAAACTTTTCTATTTTTTTGATATTTTTGTTTGTTTCACTTTTAATATTTTTAAGGAAATAAAATATTACTAACATAGAAATAATAAAACATAAAAACTAACATGCAGGCACACTTGAAACAAGATAAATACAATTACAACTAGCATGATTCACTTAACACAAATTTTAATCTACCACATACATGGATACACGTAACAATAGTAACTAAAAATATACTCATCTATGGAAATTATGTACTTCTTCTCTAATTGAGTGGCCATCTCTCTAGAGATTAGAGCTTGAACTCATATAATCATGTGCACAATTTATAAAATGTACAGAAGTTAAAAACTCTATTGCATTCATTGAACTTCTTTAGAACATAAAAGTAACAATTTCTTTTCTTAAAACATAACAATTCAACTAAACTTTAGTTGCATTATTCTATCTAACAATTATCTTAATCTATATGTATTGTTCCATCTTGAATTCCATATATTTTTTATTTATTTTTAACATCATTCCAATCATGCAAGTTTTCTCTTAATATCTTTAATAGAAATATTTAAAAGATAATAATAACTAAAATGGTTTGTTAAGCAGAGCATGTAGTGAGCATAAATAAGGAAATTATTTGAAAAAGACTCCTATTAGGATTCTATTTCCCATTTAGTTTTTCTCTCTTTCCATTAATGAGCCAAGACATGATGCACTATTATTTATCTTTGAAAAGGTAACATGCCAAATATCTAGTTGTGCAATAAGGAATGGATGCATCAAAATAGGAGTTTGATCCTTCTAGCTAGCATGATCCTTTCAAAGAAATATTTCTAGAGTTGGGTAAAATTCCACTATCTCCTTATACCTAATTTTAATAATAAAAAATGCATCTTTTCACAACAATATGTTAGCATTTATACTCCTAACATAAAATAGAAAACCAAAAATATGTAGGTTATCCTACTCAAAATAGCTAATAATTCATACAATCTATTAATTCATCATGACAAGGGGTTTTGATAGGGAAAGAGAGTACTCTATCTCAAAATTGATGAGGTTAAATTTCGTCTCATCACACTCCCCCATGCCTAAGGATTTGTAATTTCTCCTACCTATTGTTGTCTATTTATACTTTTTTTTGTAGTCCTCGAATTTACTGCTATTATCATATTGTAGATGTGTGGTGGTGTCTATTTTTTTAGGCTCAACAATATATCCCCTATTTCTTTCCACTACACTTACCCATTTTTGGAATTCTCAATAAAGCCCTTGCATTGTGGCATTGACTAGGGTTATTGGTTGAAGAAGTAGAGGCAACATGTACCTTATTCCTATCCACTCCTCTTTGAATTTGTATATCATGCTTGCCGCTACCTTAGACCTCAATAGAGACCACATGAGATTTTGTGGTGAAATGACTTATCATCTTTTAATATGACTAAGTATTATATCTTTCTTCATATGATTGAAGGAAAAATTTGGGTAAATCTAGAATGGTTCTCTCCAAATCTTCATATATTTTTCCCTCATGATAGTATACTAAATTGTTCTTTCAAATTTCTTTAGGAGTGCTTGATGCTTATGATACTGGTGCCTTATTAGAAATCCTAAAATTTACTTTTCCTCATAATATTTCTTGGTCCTTTCTTGTCATGCTTACCTAGTTTTTCAAGGAAGCTATAAAATATCTCAATTGGACCTCACCTATAAATAGGTTGACAAAGAAATTTGTATGCCTTTCAACCAACAAATTATGTATAGTAAAATCACACAAAAAATTGTTGTTATGGGGAACTGATTTTGTATGCTTCTATTTTTTTTTTTGCATCATTTGGGTCATGAGGTAGATCATAGAATATTCTTAGAAACTTCCACCTTAACACCTAATTGTTCAAAAATATGTCATATATTCTTGAATGATTCCTACAAGCTAGAAGGGCCTCACCAATTCTATAGGAATCTATTTTTGACTCATTTAAGTGATGATTTTTCAAATATGAAATGACTATCTAAGTCTTCAATCTATCAATTTTAAACCCTATATTCCTTAAGAAATGACATTGGGATATCTAATTCCAAAGCACTTTAGGAATTTGCACTATGAACCATCTTTTATTGAAGGTTGTATCCAAAGATCTTATAGATTTTCCTCCAACTCAATTTTTTATCATGGAAACTATTAGTTCCATTTGATTCTTCCAGATCTTTTCAATAAAGGCTGAGGGTGCTCATAAGATTTTTTGTGAGGGGTTCAATCTTCACATACATTTTAGCTAGAGTTTCTTGTAGACTTTCATCCTCCAATGTTTACTCATCTATTTGTGTTGACACCTCAAATGGTGGTTTAATTATTCCCAAAGATTAAAAAAATTGCATTTTTTTCTACAAGCAATACTTTTAACTTCTCTATTTCCTTTCATTGTTAAAAAATTGCATGTTAATCTCTATATAGTCCAATTACTTGTCACATTTGGTGAGATTCAATTAGAGACTTTTCTCTATGATCGACCTTCGAAGATGACATGTGCACCTTCCCTTGTGTTGGAATTTATTGTAGGAAATTTTTAGACTCTACCTCTTACACAAATGGTGATTTAGGTCACTTTGTCATTGTGTCCTCCAAAGGAGGTAGCTCAATTTTTTATGTAGATGAGCCTATCTCTAGAGGAGGAGATTCATGTTGCTTTGAAGAAATATTGACATGCATATCCTCTTGAGGAAGTGCAAGATACCTTAGTAGTGATCCCTCCAAAAGAGGAGTTAGAACTTCATCCATCAAAATGTATTCAGTGTGTGCATCTTTTAAAGGTACTATTGTGTCTTCTACTTATTTTATCTAGAAGATATCTCCTTTTATTTAGTGCACATTTCCTCCAAAGGTGAAGAATCATTTTTGATATAGAATTTTTGGAGGTGTAAGATGAGGATCCTATGGAGGGGGGACTTGAACTTGAATAATTTTTAGTGGCCTTGTTAGCAATGCATATTCCAATGTGCTCGAGGAAGACCATAAATTCTTGGAGAAGTAAGGTGAGATGTCTCCAAAGGTGGTGCAAATTCCTTTTCTATTTATTTCTCCAACTTTGTAGTAGTAAACATGTGAGAAGATGATTATGCTATTTATTTGATGGCACTAACAACAACAACTCTGGTGTTTGAATGGAAATGGAGCTCATCTTAGCTAATTATTGCTTACTCCTCCAAGGTGGAGGAGGTATTTGCAATACCTATTTTTCTTTTTTCTTTTTCTTGGCCTATGGCCTTATTTCCCCTTCCTATTTTGGCGAAACTAATTCAACCTACTCCTATTAAATAGGAAGACATTATTCCATAGAAAATATGTCATGGGGCTAACCACTAGAGGGCTCTACTAACTATTCAAGTGGAATTTTTTTAGCTAAATGTTGGGCTATATATGTGCGGTATTGTCACAATATGAGAGGTATACATGCCTTAAGATCTTGTTTCCCTATTTCATAAGGAGTTGTTGTTGGTCGAGAAGTGATTATAGTGGTATGTCCAATAGCTCCAAAGGTTTCACCTAATAATTTCATCTCTTGCTTTTATATTTTAGCAATAATTTTTTCCAAAAATCTTCAACACTTTTTATCTCTTGTATGATTGGTCAAGATCTAATATTTTCATGTTAATATAATGAGTATGATTCTTTAAGGGTTCAGTTCCCATATTATTATTTTTTACCATGATTTGAAGGCCTCAAACAAATAGGATAGAAAATTAACCTTCAATACAATATTTTTAATGTCATGGTGCAAGTGGATAAGCATACAAAATGTTAGCCCCACTATAGTACCAAATTGGCTTTCACAAGCAAATAATTTCATTGTCAAAACTATAACTGACTTCTAAGGCTCAATAATTGTATCCTTGTTAATGAATTTAGTATCTCCATTCTTTATCACTAACAACTAGGGAAGAGGTTCATCATTATTTAAAAAATATATAATAATTTCTTCATAAGAAATATGTTTTGAGTTAAAACCATATATCCCTTCAACAACAATTTTAGATAATCGAGATATTACTTTGTTACTTGCCTTTATCTTCTAACTATAGACAATAAAATGATCTAATAAATTTTGCATAATTTTTTCACAACATCTATATTATAATCCTTGAATTTGTACAAAAAGTTTAGCAATCCTACTACATGAAAAATGTCTACCATCTCCTACTTTTCCAACAATTTTAGGTAGAATTTGGTTCTTCCTTTCTCTTAAACCTATAAATCTATTTAGCTATTATAATAAAAAGGTTTTTGTTTCTTGGCAAGAATGTGGCTTTGAGAACAAAAAAAACAAACCAAAATGCTTGGGTAATTCTCTATATAGATATATTGGGAGTTTGCATGTGAATGAAAGGAGTAGTTCTAGGGTGGAGAGAGCAAGATAGTGACATGATGGAATGTGACACTTTAAATTTGGCAATAAATGTTGCACACATTTTTATGATAACCATTTTCCTTATCCATTATTTTAGATTATTTTCCAGCCTCTCCATAATCATAACAAAATTAGGGGAATTTCATGATGGCATGGTTAATCGTTTTCACCCTTTTGAAAAAGTCATATGATTTAATTAATTTATATATAAAAATTATTACTTACTATTACCCGATTTTCACCGAGGGCTCAATCAGGTAGGGGAACCTATGTTTTCAAGTGTTCGTGAAGGCCAAATGGAGGAACATTTGCATCAAGGGTTAAATCATACATCTGATGCTATTTCACAAGGAAGTCTATTGGAAGGTATGCCTCAATCGGACCTGGTATAGAACTCCTCAAAGAAGAAATTCGATGAGACCCTCCAATTGTCTTGCTGACTAGTTGTTGTGCTATATTCATTCAAAATCCTTAGGTCACTGAGACATTTTGGTCGCCGTCAAGTTTTCTATCTCTACCCGATCGAGGAAGGCCCGACGACAATTGTTCACAAGGTTAGCATCGGGGAGAGTGGTTTACCTTTGCTCTGACCTCTGGTCGATAAATGGAACTCTCAGCATAATGTTTTGAGCTCGAGGAGATGTCTCACCGATGGCGTGAAGTCTCACCGAAAGGCTGTGGCTTTGGCGTGATGTCTTGCCGATGATCGGTGGTCTCGTCAAAACGACCAGCATCGGGGAGAAGTTTGGGGCTCATTATAACGTCTCGCCGAAAGGCGGAAGTCTGGCCGAAATATTTTCATTCGGCATAACGTCTTACCAACTTGGGGATATCTCGCTGAAGGTTTGTGGCTTCGGTGTGATGTCTCACTGACCTGATGAAGTCTCGCCGAAGGATTGTGCCTTCGGCGTAGTGTTAGGAGCTCGCTGAGACCTTGTCCCAACTTGTTTGTCTTGTCGATGGGTGTGTTTGTGCTAAGCATCGTCGAGACTCTTGTCGATGGTCTGGTTGGAATGCTATCTACTGTCAGATGCTTTCGGCAAGACCTCTTGCCAAAAGCGATATATCTTGCTGATAGTCTTGGCGATGACAAAGGGGATATCAGTATGACTCTTGTAGCTCGCTATGAGGTCTCGCCAACAGTGGTAAGTTATGCCGATAACTACTATGGAGCATTGTGGCATCGGGGAGACACGACTAGTGTCTCACTGACATGCGATTCTGTAGGAATAACCTTTGACCGTCTAGCAATCCCACATGGCATCTGTTCAACCAATCAGAGGAAGCTACAGGCGAACCGTTGGCAGCTTGACCGGTGCTAGGAAGATCAAAAAAGCATAAATGAAATGGATCTACTTTGGTTTAATGGATGATCAGGGCTTGTGAATTCAGTTCAGAGGGCGCCTAATGTTGCTTCTCGAAGAGGGTCAACTTAGAGAAGGGTCTAGAATAGAAAGGAGGAGACCGCAAGGATAGCTAGGATATCGACTGGTAGAGTGGATTGACATTTATGATAACACTTAGAAACATTCAAAGCATCTCTAACGAGTTTTGAGGGCGGACATGAGGGCTGCAAGTTAATGCGATTGTTGCAAAAGATCTAAAGGCCACTCCTGAGGGTGATCTTTTCACCAACATGGATAGAGGGATGCACATTGAATGCAACATTAACTGTATTCCAAAAGATCTGAGGGCCGACGTGTTCAACAACCGATTCATTTTTGTAAGCCCTAGGGCAGGGGCCAACATTTTTAGTATATATGGCATTTTTGCCTCTTTAAAAAAAAAAGGTTATGATTATGCATTCTAGAGAGTCAGTGATTTTCCTTAAATCCTTTCTCAACTGATGTATGCTTTGTAACTCATTTGGAATTTGAAGCATGATATATAGAATTTACCTTGGTTACCATTGATGGTTTAATTTTCCTTCTAGTTTCTTGTAAAATATTGCACATTTTCAGGTGATTGATCAAGCTACTTTGTGGAATTTTTCTATTTCCTTATAGCTTTGTCTCATGTTAGCATGCCTCTCTTTGCGAAAGTAGTATTATGCAGATTACAAATTGTGTTTACTGAATTGCACATGAGCTTTTAATTTGTGAAAAAATGATTTTCCTTCTTAACAGTGTGTGCATGTCAAACCTGTTTGTGAAAATACTTATGCATAATCTTCAGAAACTTGTTGTGCAGTACCATATCCATCATCAATATTCAAGTGTAACCTAAGTGTCTCATTGCTCTTGTCAATTTGGTGTATCACCATAGAAATAGTGTTTCCATCAGTTTTAATTTTTAAGTATTCTCCTTCTACTCTTTTCCTTACAAAGATCAGTAGTTAGGTTATAACACAAAGGAAGCTAACCTTCTCTAGAGGTTCTTTTCCATTTTTAGGTGACCCATAACTTGGAAAATTTCCCATGTTTCTCTGAAGTATCAAGTTTTGCAACTTGATAAGGGTGCAATTTTAGTAGATAATAGTTTTTGGCATGCCCGGTGGGACCAATTCCACATTATATTGTTGGTTTGGTATGCATCCAACAAGTTTTAGACTTTACAGAAGTCATTTTGCATACTTGGCGACTCCATTGGGGAGAAAGAACTTCAGAATCAGTGCTTTTACAACTTATGAGAAGAGTTCAGACAAGGAGCAGCTCAATTCCTTTTGAATATTTATAGCTTTCCCCACCAAGGAGAAAAGGCAGGGTAATAGAAAGGACAGGGACAACATTTATCTATTCTAGAAGAACTAAATCTACTTCATCTATGAGATCTCATATTGCTGTCCCATTTTTTGTTTCACCTAGAGTGCAAATAAACCCACCTCGGCCACCTCTAATGGCTGCTCCCAGAAATCAGTGCCATTTAATGGAGGCAGTCCATTAAATTTGGCACAATATAATGACATTCCAATGGCAGCTTTGAAAAGCTTTCCAATTTTCACTAGGGAAGATCATACTACCCCGATTGAACATATACGAGATGTTGCTTCCTTATGTGGTGTGCACCATATCACACAAGAAGATGTAGCTGTAAGACTACTTGCAACATCATTCAAAGGAAGAGAATTATAGTGGTTCAGAAGTCTTGGAGTAGGTTCAATTGCCACCTGGGATGAGTTGGGTGAAAAATTACACAGGCAGTTTCAGGATAGGTCTGATAATTTATCTTTATTGGAGCAATTAACTATGATTAAGAGGGCTCCTTAGGAGCAAATGAATGATTTCAATATTAGATTTCAAAGAACCTATGATAGAATCCCTACAAAAGTGAGACCACCTCCAGAATATGCATTTTTGTACTTTTTGAAGGCCCTTAACAACGATATAGCCGTTATGATACAATTAATGGGGGGTGTTTCCCTACCAGATGCATTTGAAGTAGCAATCAGAGCTAAAAAAAACCTAATATAAGCTGGTAAACTTGCTCCTAGGCTACCAATGCCTATATTTCTAGATATTCATTCGAATATCCCTTTGCAGATACCACCTTTTGCACCTTTTCCACTTGTTCTAGCAGCATCAGCCACTGTTCTAGCTGCTGTAACACAAGAAACTATTGTTTCAAGATCTTCAAATGAGTTACAAGAGATCAAAAGTTTATTACATACTTTTGGTAATAAGCTTGTGAGCTTGGAAAGGCAGCAATCATATAACATGCCTTATCAACAGTAGAATTCAGGTCAGCAATAACAATATCAAGGTAATCGACAGGCTTATCAAGGCAACTACCAGGGCCCAAGATAGAGTGTAAATACTAGACCTTTTAAGGTTTATGCTCCAGCACCTGTTAGTGCAGTTAAGGATCTTGTCCCTATTCAAAACAACTTAGCAGCAGATTATGAGTGGTGCTACCCTTGTAACCAACCTCACAATCAGGTCACTTGCTCAAATGAACTTATTAATCAAGCACTTATGGTACAGAATGCCTCAAGTTCACAACAGAATGCACTCAATGATGCATCTCCACAACACCAAGATCAACTTACCAATGATACTGCCCTACTTAACTGGCAAGGTGAAGAATTATGTGGATTGAATGTAGATAATTCTCTAGTTGCAGCTAACACAAGGGTGAAGAAAAGAGATTTTGAGCTTGATCAAGCAACTGATAAAGGAAAAGCAATAGCTGCAGCACCATCTACATCTCAAGTGACTCATGGTTTGCAAAGAAATCAACAACTCCCAGTTAAGGAGCAGCCACACTTGCAAGTTGATCATGCTAGCATAAAGGTACATCATAAAGTGAACCCAGCTATACCCTATAATATTCTTGATAGTATGAAAAAGATGAATGTTACGATGTCTATGTGGGATTCATTAACTATCCCAGGTCAAAAAGATATGTTACATTCAACCTTGTCAAGTTTGAAAATGTCTGATAAATCTGAGTCTCCAATGGGCCAAGTTAGAACTGTGTTGACAAATAATCCTCAAGAAAATGATAAACCGCCCAACAAAGAGGCAGGAAAAGAAGTCAAACCACCTCCATTTTACATGTCTGTAATCATAGGTGATAAGTTAGTTCATAACTATATGGTAGATAGTGGAGCTAGTAGCTCTGTAATGCCAAAGCAAATTGCTGATAAACTTGGACCAAAGTATCAACCTTTAGAGAAAGGAGTGATTCAATTGGATGGTACCTTTGTTAATACATTGGGTGTTATTAAAGGCTTGAGTCTTACCCTTCATTCTTGTCCAAACTTTTCAGTTCCTCAGGACATATGCGTTGTAGATCTCCCACCTTTCTTTGCTTTGTGTCTCTCAAGAGACTTTACAGCTAAAATAGGAGGTTATGTGTCAGTTGACTGGTCACATATGTTGTTTAGAACTAGATATAGAACCAAAGTTACCATTAAATCTGAAAAGTTGGCTAAAGATCACATTGAGCCGTATAACCCAAGTCCTATCAATGTTGTTCCTACTCCTGTAGACACAAATTGTGTCATTTTTTTCGACAGTGAACTGCCTCCCGCTTAGCAACTTCAAGCAGAAGTTGTTCCTGTTGTGCTATTACATGAATGGGTAGCTGAAAATGTGTTGGACAGTCCTGAAGACCTTATTCAAGAAGCTGGTATGGGTAATTATGTGATGCTTGAACCTGATGCAGAGGTTCCAAACCTTGAAAAGGGTACAGATCAGTTGTTGCAACAATAAAGTGAACTCTGGGAAATATTTTTTGATGGTTCTAGAAGCAATAATGGAGCAGGTGGAGGTGCAATGTTGGTTTTTCCATAGGGTGATAAGTATTTTTTAGTCTTTTGTTTTGCTTTTGCATGTTCTAACAATAGTGCTGAGTATGAAGGACTCATTTAAGGCCTTGAGTGGGCAAGGAAAAGAGGAATTGACTGTTTGAAAGTCTATGGAGATAATGAATTGATAGTTAATCAGGTTAGGGGGCTAAATGTTGCCAAGAATGATGCTTTGAAGTCTTACAGAAACAAAGTATGAAACATAATTGAAGAATTTAATGCCTTCAATCTGATTTCTATTCCACAAAATCAGAATTAGCATGTTGATAGACTTGCAACAATTGGAGCACAGTTTGATATCCCAAGCGATATTAAAAAAGACAAAATACAACAGTATGTTAAGGTGGTTATCAGGCCATCAATTCCTAATAACAACATTAACTGGTAGGTATTTAAAAGTGATGAACAGGTTTTAACCTTTCTGCTCCAAGAAGATCAATTTTATGTAGTGAACTAGGAAAAGATTAAACAACAGTATGATGATTAAGTGATACAGCTGAAGACAAATAAACTTCCCAAAGGGCTGGTTACCTTGGAATCCATATTCAATTCTGATGATTAGCTTAAGAAGAACAAAGTCAGCATTCAAGTGAAAGAAGATCATTATGAAGAAGTGAAAATCTTTAAAGGTAAGCTTCTCAAATTAGGCAAAATCTGTTCAGTTGAAGATAAAAGAGCTTTCATTGTTTTATGCCAAGAGTATCACGATGTTTTTGCTTGGC
Organism: Sequoia sempervirens; assembly: GCA_007258455.2. NCBI lineage: Eukaryota > Viridiplantae > Streptophyta > Pinopsida > Cupressales > Cupressaceae > Sequoia > Sequoia sempervirens. Next base: position 117,549,998 of record VDFB02047397.1, read on the forward strand.
AATATTTTGATTTAAGAGGGTTTGATCCTCATATTGCACAACATAAATTGAGTTAGAACCTGGTGCCAAGCCTGTTAGACAAAAACAGATACCATTGAACTCCAAGCTTGAACCTTTAATGATCAAAGAGCTGACCAAGTTAGTTGAGGGGGGTATCGTATTTCCAATTAAACACACATCCTGGGTTTCTAACCTTGTTCCGGTTAGAAAAAATGACAGTGAGGTAAGATTATGTGTATATTTTAGAGACCTTAACAGAGCGTCTCTGAAAGATCATTATCTCTTACTGTCTATGGAACAAATTCTCCAAGTTGTTGCTGGTTCAGAGAGATTTTCTCTTCTGGATGGATATTCTGGTTATAACCAGATTCTAGTAAAAAAGGAGGATCAGTATAAAACAACATTTACAACAAAATGGGGCACTATGGCTTACAAGAGAATGCCTTTTGGTTTATCTAACGCTGGTGCCACCTTTCAACGTGCCATGGATATGGCGTTTCAAAATTTAATTCAAAAAATTTTGCTGGTTTATTTAGATGACATAACTATATATTCAAAGAATGCAAATGAACGCTTGTCACATCTCAAGCAAGTTTTTGAAAAATGTAGAGAATATGGAATATCTCTCAATTCGACAAAAAGTATTTTTGCAGTTCATGAAGGTAAACTGTTAGGTCACATAGTGTCAAAAGACGGAGTTACCATTGATCCTGAAAGAGTTAAAGCTATACTTGAACTACCATTACCCAATCACAAGAAAGGATTGTAGAGCTTTTTAGGGAGAATTAAATTTTTAAGAAGATTCATTCCTAATGTTGCAAATTTATTGCAGCCTTTGATTGCCATGCTTAAAAAGAATGCAGTTTTTAGTTGGACTAGAGAAGCAAAACGTAGTTTTGAAGAAATCAAGGAAGCTTTAGTGTCAGCTCCAACATTGGTAAATCCAAATTTCTCTAAAGACTTCTTTTTATATGCTTTTGGCAATGTTAGTTCAATTTCTGCTATGCTGGTTCAGAAAAACAGTGATAATTTAGAGAAGCCAATAGCTTTTTTTAGTCAAGTACTTGTTGATTATGAAGTGAAATATACATTTGTTGAGAGACATGTTCTCGTGGTGATCAGAAGCCTAAGGAAGTTTAAACCTCTAGTTTCAAACAATAAAATTCATATTTTGGTTGCACACCCAAGTGTGAAAGAATTTTTGTTGAACAAAGATCTGAGTGAGAAAAGAGCAAGGTGGATCACAAAAGTAATGGAATTTGATGTCAACATCAACATCACAAAACTTGTCAGAGGTAGAGAACTTTGTGAGCAACTTGCCTCAACCCCTGAAGATGTACATAAATCAGAAACTGGTGTTGTTTTAGCTAATACGAATGAACCTCAAAATATTCAAGGTGTTGCACATGCATTAACAACAAGTTGGGTTCAAGAAATTACCCACTTTCTTCGTACTGGTGAATGTCCACCATGTCTAGACAGAGAAAAACGAAGATACTTTAGATTGCAATCAATTCCTTATCTCCTCATTGATAATATTCTTTTCAGGAAAGATTTGAATGGTGTTTTATTAAGGTGCATTGATGTTGGTCAAACAAAAAGGGTACTTCATGAGTTTCATGATGGAGTTTCAAGAGGTCACTTTGCTCCAAGACAATTGCTTGGAAAATTATGAGAGCTGGTTACTATTGGCCCAACTTGTTTAAAGATGCATATGCATGGTCAAGGAAGTGTATTAAATGTGCTTTATTTGCAGGAAAGGAAAAGTTACCTGCTATGCCTTTACATCCAATTCAAGTAGAGCAGCCCTTCATGAGAAGGGGCATTGACTTTATCGGGCCAATTAATCCACCATCTAGTACTGGTCACAAGTGGGTGCTTACTGCTATAGACTATTTCACACGGTGGATAGAGGCAGCAGCTTTGAAAGAAGCAAATGAATCTTCAATTTTGAGTTTTTATGAAGATATAATCACCAGATTTGGAGTTCCTGACTCCATCATTTCAGATAATGCCCTTGCTTTTGTTGGGTTAAGGGTCACAGATTGGGCTGTTAAACACGGAATTCATTTGAATACTTCCTCTAATTATTACCCACAAGGTAATGGTTTAGCTGAAAGTACAAATAAAAATCTGATTAGAATTATTAAGAGGACCATGGAGGAGAATCAAAGGATTTGGCATACCATATTGAAATCTGCACTCTGGGAAAATAGAATAACCCCTAATAGATCAATTGGTAATTCACCATATGTACTTGTTTATGGTAAAGAGGCCAGATTACCTCTATCTGTAGAGCTTCCAGCTCTAGACATTACTCATCAATTGGAGATGTTTGAAGGACAGGACCCAATGTCCGTGAGATATGCAGAGCTCGTGGAGCTTGAAGAATCAAGTGACAAAGAAATGAAAACTTTGGAGTATCATCAGCTCCAAACAAAGAAAACATTTGATAAGAAAGCTACAACCAAAGTTTTCAAGGAAGGTGATATTGTTCTCAAGTGGGATGTGCTAAAGAGTGGTCTAGGCAAACATAAAAAATTTGACCATTTATGGGCAGGCCCTTTTGTTGTTACTGAATGCAAGGATCATAATGCATTCCAATTATCAAACATGGATGGAGAAAAGTTACCAATCCCAGTAAATGGGATTCACCTCAAACGTTGTTTTGAGGTATGATTTATTATTGTACATATTAGGTTAGGTTTTATGCTTTCAATAAGTGGTTCTGCACTTTAGTTTAGTTGTTGTTTCATTCCCTAAGTGCTGTTCAAACACAGTAAATAGTTTCACTTCAGTTTCTTTTGTTTTAATAAGTTTCTGGCAACCTGTTATGTTCTATGAGTCTCAAGTGAGTTGCAGCCATGTACAAAACTGCTCTAGGTCTATTTCTGAGTTTTTACTAAGTGATTATGAGCCCAATGGACAAGTTTAGGCTACTGGTTTCCATGTTTAGTAGGCAAACATCCAGCAAAGGTCGCTAGAAATGCTACCCGATTTTCATCGAGGGCTCAATCAGGTAGGGGAATCTATGTTTTCAAGTGTTCGTGAAGGCCAAATGGAGGAACATTTGCATCAAGGGTTAAATCATACATCTGATGCTATTTCACAAGGAATTATGTTGGAAGGTATGCCTTAGTTAGACCTGGTATAGAACTCCTCAAAGAAGAAAGTCGGTGAGACCCTCCAGTTATCTTGTCGACTGGCTGTTGTGCTATATTCATTCGAAATCCTCAGGTCGCTGAGACATTTTGGTCGCCATGAAGTTTTCTATCTCTCCCCGACCGAGGAAGTCCCACCGACAGTTGTTCACAAGGTTAGTGTCGGGGAGAGTGGTTTACCTTCGCTTTGACCTCTGGCCGATAAATGGAACTCTCGGCGTAATGTTTTGAGCTCGGGGAGATGTCTCACCGAAAGGCTGTGGCTTCGGCGTGATGTCTTGCCGATGACCGATGGTCTCACTGAAACGGTTGGCATCGGGGAGAAGTTTGGGGCTCGTTGTAACATCTTGCCGAAAGGCGAAAGTCTGGCCGAAAGATTTTCGTTCGGGATAACGTCTTGCCGACCTGGGGATGTCTCGCTAAAGGTTTGTGGCTTCGGTGTGATGTCTCACTGACCCAATGAAGTCTCGCCAAAGGATTGTGCCTTCGGCATAGTGTTAGGAGCTCGCTGAGACCTTGTCCCAACTTGTTTGTCTTGCCGATGGGTGTGTTCGTGCTAAGCATTGCTGAGACTCTTGCCGATGGTCTGGTTGGAATGCTATCTACTATCAGATGCTTTTGGCAAGACCTCTTGCTGAAAGTGATATATCTTGCCGATAGTCTGGGTGATGACAAAGGGGATATTGGTATGACTCTTGCAGCTCGCTATGAGGTCTCGCCGACAGTGGTAAGTTATGACGATAATTGTTGTGGAGCATTGTGGCATTGGGGAGACATGACTAGTGTCTCATCGACATGCGATTCTACAGGAATAACCTTTGACCGTCTAGCGATCCCACGTGGCATTTGTTCAACCAATTAGAGGAAGCTACATGCAAACCATTGGCAGCTTGACCGGTGCTAGGAAGATCAACAAAGCATAAATGAAATGGATCTACTTTGGTTCGATGGATGATCAGGGCTTGTGAATTCAGTTAAGAGGGCGCCTGATGCTGCTCTCGAAGAGGGTCAACTTGCGGAAGGGTCTAGAACAGAAAGGAGGAGACCGCAAGGACAGCTGGGATGTCGACTGGCAGAGTGGATTGACATTTATGATAACACTCAGAAACATTCAAAGCAGCTCTAGCGAGTTTCAAGGGCAGACACGAGGGCTGCAAATTAATGCGATTGGTGCAAAAGATCTGAAGGTCACTCTTGAGGGTGATCTTTTCAGCGACATGGACAGAGGGATGCACATTGAATGCAACATTAACTGTATTCCAAAAGATCTGAGGGGCGACGTGTTCAGCAATCGATTCATTTTTGTAAGCCCTAGGGAAGGGGCCGACATTTTTAGTATATATGGCATTTTTGCCTCTTTAAAAAAAAGAAGTTCTGATTATGCATTATGGAGAGTCAGTGATTTTCCTTAAATCCTTTCTCAACTGATGTATGCTTTGTAACTCATTTGGAATTTGGAGCATGATATATAGAATTCACCTTGGTTACCATTGATGGTTCAATTTTCCTTCTAGTTTCTTGTAAAATATTGCGCATTTTCAGGTGATTGATCAAGCTACTTTGTGAAATTTTTCTGTTTCCTTATAGCTTTGTCTCATGTTAGCATGCCTCTCTTTGTAAAAGTAGTATTATGCAAATTACAAATTGTGTTTACTGAATTGCACATGAGCTTTTAATTTGTGAAAATTTGATTTTCCTTCTTAACAGTGTGTGCATGTCAAACATGTTTGTGAAAATACTTATGCATAATCTACAGAAACTTGTTGTGCAGTCCCATATCCATCATCAATATTCAAGTGTAACCTGAGTGTCTCATTGCTCTTGTCAATTTGGTGTATCACCATAGAAATAGTGTTTCCATTAGTTTTAATTTTTAAGTATTCTCCTTCTACTCTTTTCCTTACAAAGATCAGTAGTTAGGTGATAACACAAAGGAAGTCGGCCTTCTCCAGAGGTTCTTTTCCATTTTTAGGTGACCCACAACCTAGAAAAGTTCCCATGTTTCTCTGAAGTATCAAGTTTTGCAACTTGATAAGGGCACAATTTCAGTAGATAACACTTACTTGATTTAGAATAAATATGTACATACTTGACACTATTGTTGATATTAGTAGGAGCCACCATGTTGTGTAGAAATTGTGATATGTCAAAATTATGATGAAGATTTGGTTTTATTATTTTTGATGAAAAATTCTTCAACCTTATGTAATAAATATTAAAAAGTGGAGTTGGATTTATTTGGTGGAAGTGTCATGAAGAAAAAGAGCTTTAGATTCATCACCAAGGAAACAATATGGAAGAATGGAATGAATTAATCTAAAAGCATATTTGAAAAGATACTTCAAAGAAAACATTAATCTCTAAAATATCATTAAAAGGATGTTCTAGAGGAAATAATGAGCATCTATGGAACATCGTTGAGAGGATTCTCCAAAGATAATAATGAGGAACTCCAAAAACATAATTGAAAGGATATTTCTAGAGAAAAAATGAACTTTGGAACATCATAAAAAGGTTGTTTCTAAAGAAAACATGAACTCTAGAACATCATTGAATGATGTTTCTAGAGAAATCAAAATCAAATTTGACATGTCATTAAAAGGCAATTTTCAAAGAAAATAGGAACAACTCTAAAACATTGTTAAATTTATATTTCTAGGGAAAACATGAACAATTGTAAAAGATCATTGAAAGCATGTTCTAAGATAAAATACAAACAACTCCAAAACATCATTGAAAGTATTTTTTAGACAAAACATTATACAAAAACATCTTTTTGAATGCTTTCATATTGAATGGATTCGGAAGTCTCCTAAAGTTAGATTTTTTTTAAATATAAAGTAATACTTGTACCTTAATTTGCTAAAAATAAAGGGAAGATCCAATTCACACAACAAATTTTAGCTTGTTTTTTTATCATCTTGATGAACTCCTCCTTGTTGGTTATATTTTGATATAAATATAACCTATGCCCATTTATCAATAGTGTTCTTGTATCTCCATATATTAGTTTTAGTTGTACAACTCTATTGTAACTAAAGATCCCTCAAACTATATGAGGACCCAAATAATGTGCTAAAAGTTTTCCTTTTAGGCTCTTATATTTAGAATCAAATAGGAATTTCCAATCTCCATTCTAAAATTTTCTCTTTGATATGGAGGTCATGCCATGACTTCCTTTGCTACTACACCAATTCTATTTGATGTATTTCCTCCAATCAAAGTTCATCCAATTTATTAAGTTGTAGACCCATTTCTTGATAATTTTTGTTTAGATCCAAACACATGCCCATGATTGTCTTGAGTGTCTAATGTGCAAAATCAATAGGTAAGATGGGTTTCTTGTCGAAGACCAACTCATAGGGCATACAAATAATGGTTGATTTATAGGCAGTGTTGTAGGACCAAACTAACTTATACAATTTTTTAACATAATTGTTTCTTCCCACTAAGACTATTTTAGTCAGGATATTCTCTAACTCTTGGTTAGTTACTTCCACTTGACCATTTTCTTATAGGTGATATGGTAATGAATTTTATGACACATCTAGAAGTGGTCAATGAAATTAAAAAGGACATTGGACATGAATTGGGGCCCTTGATCAATGATGATGGATCTTGGTGCTCTAGATTTGAGGAATATTCTATTATATTGAAAGACAAATATTTATTCCTCTCAGTCCGACTTGAGTGCATGTACTTCTACCCACTTTGTGGCATTGTCTATACAAACTAAAATATACTCCTCCCTCGATGGTGGGTCAAAAGGTTTAATAAGATATAATCCCTATTTCTAAAATGGCTCTAGAACCACTTGAGGTTGGAAACACATTTTATTGGACAATGTTGGAATTCTTGTTATTTAGAATTTATCATAATTTTGGACATACCTTTTAACATCCTTGTGCATGGAGGGCTAATAATATCCAACACCTAAGATTTTATGAGTTGATTTATTTGTTGAATAATGTCCTCTTGTGGAATCACCATGGCAAGCCCTTAATATAATATAAGTTTCATCCACTCTTACACACCTACAGAAAATTATATTAGTTCCACATTTGAAAAGAAAACTATTAATCCATTTAAAATTCATATTTTCCTTAACTAATTTCTTTATTTTTCACAAAAAAGTGTGGTGGAAACTCCCCTATAGCTAGATAAGTGGCCATTTTTATGAACCAAGGTCTGTGAGTGGATATAGTGAATAGTTGTTCATTTGGAAATTCATCCCTAAATTTCTCTTGTTCACCATCTATACGATGTATCTTGAATAAGAATCAACAACTAGATTAAATTTTCCAATTTTATCTATTATGTTCAAATTGAACTCTTGTAGTAGTAGAAGTCACCTAATTATCTATCAACTTACTATGGAGTATATTCATTTGATACTTAATGGTTGAGTGATCCATGTAGGTAGTCACCTTATAGCTTATGATATAGTAGAAAAAATTATTGATGGTATGCACCATTATATAATAGGAAATCTCACTTCGTTGTGGTGTTGTTTCATTATGTAGGAGTCAAGTTCTTGCTAATAAATAAAATAGAACATGTCCCTTTGTCCTCACATTCTTGTCCCAAAATTACACTTATGAGATCATTTGAAGCATCAAAATAGATGTAAAATGATAATCTCCAGTTAGGACCACACAACACTAGAATAGTGGTTAAATTTTCTTCAATGGTTTCAAAAGATTTTTGGCATTTTGGAGTCCAAATAAACTCAACATATTTGTAGAGTAAGGAAAATATTGGAGACACAATTTTACTAAAGTTTTCAGTAAAGGGCTCTATAGTAACTGGCATGAACCAAGAAACTTCATATGTTTATTTGTTTTTTGGTGCTTCTAACTACTGAATGAATTTAATTTTCTTGTGGTCAACTTTAATGCCTTCAACAAAGATATCCAATGTCCTAGAATAATTACCTACTCAACCATAATGAGATATTTTTCATGTCTTAGGGATAATTAGTGTTCTTCACACTATTTTTAAGACTTCATAAAAAAAATTTAGTACCCCCTCATATGTGCTACCATGGATAGTGAAATCATTCTTGTAGACCTCCACATAGTCACTTACCAACTCAACAAATATAGTGAGTACTACCCTCTAAATCATTGTTGGTGTATTAAAAATTCTAAAAGGAAGTTCTCAATAGATGAAGGTTCCCCATGGACATGTAAAGATAGTTTACTGTTGATCCTCCAAAGCCAATTGTGTTTGGTTAGACCAACTGAACCCATTAGGGAATGCGAAGTAGGTTTTTCCCACTAGATTGCCAAGAACTTGATCAATAAAGGGTAAAGTAAATTAATCCATATAAGTTCCCTTATTAAGTTCTCTATAATCTACACATACCATCTATTTTCCATTCTTTTTAAGGAAAAACACAAGTGGTGAGACCCAATTACTATATGAAACTTGGTATATGAATCCCACCTACAAAAAATCTCAATTTCTATTTTGATTGCATCGTGTAGTGCAATATTGAGGTCATACTATGGTTGAATTATCGGTATCACATCCTAAATGTAGATGTGATGGGTACAAATATTTGGATGGATATCCCTCATATCTTTCTAGCCCTAGGACAATGTATTAGAGTGGTTGACTAGGATATTGAATAGTTGAAGTTCCTATTGATATGTTAACCTACTCTAGATATTCAAGGGTAATATTATTATTCGTTTGGTTCTTGGGTGATTGGAGGAAAATGTGTAGTTTTTAAATCATTATTTTATTAAGGAGGAGACTATGGGGTTGTAGTATGTGGAAAGTGGTTATATATTAAAAGAAACACTCATCTCTCAAAATCAAGTTGGCAAAAGGACAATGGAATACTATGAGAAAGTGTCTTTTGTCTTCTTGAGAAAATTCAATTATCCTTGTTCAAAGCTCTTCCCCTACCACTAAAAGATCCAACCCTTCTACCCTTGTGGGTTTGAAGAATCATGCTAAAAGATCCATTAAGCTCGAGTTGGTTAAAGCTACCGCTGAGAAACGCAAGCATTCCCCACTTCTCTTAGAACTGCCTAAGTCTAAGAAAATGAAAAAAGAGTTGAAAATACAAAGTGAGGTTATCACCATAAGTGAAGAAAAGGAGGGTACGCAAACTGAGGAATTGGAGGATAAGAAGCTATGTTAGGGGAGTGGTGGTCGTAGATCTACTTGCCTTGCTGAGGATGCCTCCCAGGACAAGAAGGGGAAACAAAAAGCAACTTTTCATGAGGAGGAAGAATTGGAGGTGGAAGAGTTTGAGGCCTAGGTTGACGAAGAAAGTGATGGATGGAATTTGAAGAGACTGCCTATGACATGGGTGAGGAGGAATCTACGGAGGAGAAAGAAGATAACGAGGAGGAAGAGATCAAAATTGAAGAAGATCAAAGGAATGAAACTCTAACTGCCCTAATACTGGGAACATTTCCAATGAAACTAATCTTGTTGATGATTCTAGCATTGACTATCTGGAAAGCAGGCTGACCTACATGCAGGTACAAATGGATGACATGGAAAAAGAAATAATCACGTTGATGAAGGTGATGGATGGCCTAATGTGTAGAGCTATGGCAGGTGTGGTGTTTGGTCAAACCAAGATTACCAAGAAGTTGAAGAAGATGGGAAAGATGAACGAATTTAAGGACCTAGATGAGACCAAGGGACCTAATTGGTGTGAGTATATCTCACTTATAGGAGATTACTAGGACCTGTTTGGAAAAACCAAGTAATGGATTTTTTCTTGTTTCTAGTTATGACTGCCTTGCTTTTTTTGTCATTATGTTTCAATATTCTAAACTGCTATTTTCAAATAGCTCTGTTATGGTTTAGAACTTGCTAGTATATGGTGGACCTGATAAATGGTCTTTGTAGTTTAAATTACTTTAGTAGTATTTTTTTATTTTTTATTAAGAATCGTGGTTCTATGGTTACTATTTTGTTATTTGGCCTGTGTGCCACCCTGGACATGTTTCTTGATGTTGGCTAGTGGTGTTGTTTTATCCAAGTTGTTTCCTTATTTTGAATTTTGGTTGTAACCATGGGATCAGGGCCCTTTCCTTGCTAATCTAATAAAAAATATGTTTTGAAGTCCTTCATTTGTATTAGGATTGGTTTCATTATTTATTTTTTAGTTGTCAAAATCTAGATTATTTTCCAACTCATCAATATGTTGTTTAATTGTGGCCATTGCCAAAGAGGCCAAATTTTCCTACTTACTAAATTGAATGGGTTCATCAACCTATATATAATTGTGCTAATTTAGTGGTTTCTTGGTAGGAGGTTATAATGATAGTTTCTTAATATTGGTACCATTTGAAATTGTCATACATCCAAACCTATAATCAATTAGAGTATTGATTGTTGCCATCCAAGATCTTCCTAAAATGTATCTATATTTTATATTTTGTGACTAAATTACCTAAAAATCCATAGGATACTCCCAAGATTTGTTTTTCAATGAAATCCTTAGGAATGACAATAAATTGATCTTCCATATGAAGGATAACTAGTGTTTGTGGGTTGTAGATGTTTTAAAGAGAGAATTTTAATGACATATATAGTCTTGATGTTAATAGAATCTCTTCTGATCTATGAGTACATTTTAATTTACATACCTGGAATGGACATTGTGATTATAGGGCTGATTGGATCACCATACTTAGGTGGAAGAATTATTTTGGAAAATAGATCGAATAGATGCATATCAACATGGACAATATTTAATTATTTATTTTTCCTTCCTAGGGTTCTTATACACAATTATTTGACTAGATTATTTAGTTCAAGAATCTCTTTAATTTATTGTAACAAAAAAATCTCAACATTCAATCATTTGAAGATATTAAATCTGGAGAGGATTTTGGAGCTATATTTATAAGTCTCTCATGGAGAAACTCTAGAGGATGCTCTTGGAAAATATTTAGAACATATTGTGATGTTACTACAAAGGGTGGTTATGAAATATTTTTAGAGGAGTGCTTTAGAGTAGCACTAGAGGATTGTCTTAAAGAAACTCTAGAAGAAAAATCTAGAGAAATGCAAATAAATAAATTTGAAGAGGCTCCAAAAAATGATTTTAGAGAGGTTCCAAAGGGTAACTCCAAAATAAAACTAAAAATATTCTCAAATTTATCTCTAGATCCATATTCTAGAGCAACATTGGTAGGCATTTTATGTAACTTTTCATAAAGTTATCAAATTCCTAAGTTAGTGGGTTCTATTTTTTGGTTTGAAAATGTTTCATACTCAATGTATTTTATCTCAACTTTGGTGGGTTGATATGGTTTATGAAATATTTTTATTGACCTAAGTTGCACACCTCCATAGTGAATGACATTGATTCCAAGCACATTTTATTGCATGGTAGAATACACAAGAGTAACATATCTATTATTCTTAAGTTTAGGAACTAGATAAGCAGGGAGTTGAAGTTATGTCACTTGGTCAAGTGACTATTGATTTTGAGGAGGTAGAAACAAAGACTATTACTAATTTTACATGTGTGGAGGTCCTTGTTAATATTTGATTGTACAAGGTATTCCATAGGGGTGTTGAATTTGAAGGATATCATGATTAGTATGGTTGATTAGGCCACTAAGGAGTCAACTAGGACTGATTGGTCTACTATAGGGGTCCCCATGAATGAGGTCCCCATTGCTATGGCACTTACAAGTGAGATCAAGGCACTATCTAGTGATTGTTATTCCAATTTAATTGTGGATGCCAAATCTAATTTGAAGTTTGACTAGAAGGAAAATTTCCCCTTTATCAAATTATCTCATATTATTAACTTCTTCCTTGACCAAATGAGCCTTTTTCTTTGAATTCTTTATAGTGTGAAGTACAACACATATTGGTCGGTAGGGTGATTTTTGTCATAGAGTTGAAAGATATTGATTTTTTCCAATGGGCACTCTATAATAAGTAATTATTTTTGTACCTCAAGTTGTATATAGAAAGGGTTTTTGTATTTTTGGTTTTAGCTTGTATTCTATCAAGTGTAGTATATTATTGGATAAGGAAGTCATTTTTCAAATTTATTATTTCTTCCCCCAACTGTCCTATCTCATTGCTTCCTCTCACCAAGTTGGGATTTTTTATTCCCCCTTAGGTTCTTGAATAGTTCCTAGGTAGTTAATTTTTTTTAGCAAGGCTTAGTTTAGAAACATCTCCCTTCCCCATGAGTTCAATGGTTCTCCATGATTCAAGTCATCAGGGCCTTTTACAAATATGGTTTTGATTAGCTTCAAGTTTATTATATCCCCATGCTATTTCAAGGCAAAGATGAATCTATCTAGGAAATCCTCCATACTCTCATCCTCTTTTTGTTTAAAAGAATCCTCCTCATTCTTACCATTGGCCCACCAATAATATTGGTATTTATCTAGAAACACAATTTCTATTTCCTCCCAAGAGTTAATAGACCCATAGTTTAATCCCATAAACCAGTGTGTAGTATAGTACTTCAACATTGAAGGGAATAGTTTGAGTTTTTGGTTATCTATTTTATGGTTGTATGCTTGACAAAGAACCTTAAATTAAAAGAGAAAATTTTCTATATCCTCTATAGCTAATACCTCAAAAAGCAGGTAGGATGCAAGGAGAAATATTCTTTATTAGAGCTTCCTCATCAATGTTTAAGTTGATAGGGTAGGTGAATGTTCTTTTTATCCTGCTCTCATCACATCCATTATTATTGTTGGAATGTTTTACATTGGTTGTTCAATTTTATGGGTTACTTTGTGAAGTCTCAAGTTGGTCCCAATCAACCAATTGTTGATGAAAAATTTCTTCTACTAGGGACTTTATCCCCAAAGATTCTAGACAATTGGTTTTTGAGGTTGGGGATTTCTTGCAATAAATAATCTACATGGGTCCCAATTTTTTGACCAGGTAAAAGAAAGAGCTATTTTATACTACAAACGATTGAGAAAATATGATCTTAGAATGAAGTGTGTTAAAGGTATAACACTCAAAATTAATTCAAATGTGTTATAAATTCACACAAATCCTAGAGTGATGTTTATTCAAGAACAATAAGACACCATGTTAGAACTCTAAATTGTAAGATAGTACTATGCAAAAATTTTGTACAAAATAATTTGTAAATTAATGAGGATAGTTCTTAAATAGTTCATCACCTATAAAATTTCACACCAACACAAAATTATTTTAAACAAGATGTAATCTATATGTTAAGCATAATACCCTTGATAATTCTTTGAAACATTCATAAAATTAAAATCATGGAGAGCAATGAGCAATAAGCATCACATGTCTACTTGCATTTAACATATTAATTAACTCATCAACATTCACTACCATTAATTTATAACTTTTTTTATCGTTGTTAAATCAACCTAGGGGTCTAACTTAAATCTAATAAAATTTAATATTTCAACCCCCTTCTAGTAAGCTCCCAATAATGTTGTTCAACACCATGCTATTTTCCTAGCATAGATATCGCCAAGGAATATATCTATATATGTACTAAAAATCAATTTCTATAGTGGATCACATTAGTTACATCACAAATTCTAATCATAACATCACACCAATGAATGTCTATGCCTAGAATTAGGTCATTTATTCCATTTTAAATTTAGATATCATAACATCACATCATCTAACATCTATTTATTCTTTATTTTCACTTAACGTCTATTTTCATGTTTCAATTTCTATCTAAATTAAGGTTTAATTGTTTTAATTACATATAGGTCCTTTTCAAGATTCCTTCAAGCTTAATGTAAAATAGATTCATTTCTCTACAATTACTTCTCCCTCCATTTGAGCAAGTGGGAGATAATGCCACTTACATAACAACTATAATTCTTGTTTTAATGTGTGTCAATTTAAATTATGTTGTTTTCATGAGAATGACCCCTTTCACCAATCACTCATAACTCTTTTCATATCATTTCCTAGATATATATACATCTATGTAAAAGATGGTGATGGATATCAATATAATATGTTTTAGTTATTAAAAACCATTAATTAATGATATTAATTATTTTTATTTAATTACTAATTATTTTATTATATTGAATAAGTATAATTAAATTAACATTTGTAAGGGAAAATAAATTTTAATTTTAAAATTAAATGTTAAGTTATGAAAAGTAAACTTAATGGACAGGGCCACATAACTTTTTGACTAAAAAATGTAACATTTTTTATAAATATTTTGGATCTTGAATAATTATGCCTTAAAAAATGTGACATCTTTATCAATGAAGTGCCTATGACTCTATATTAAATATATGCTCTATTTGTGGTTGAGTCTACTAGTTTGGGTCTACTTGGAAACTACAGATTTATTTTATGGGTCTAGATTTGATCCTACTCAATGCACACCATCTACTTAGTCTTTATCTACTCTTCTCTTTCTTTATATTTGAGATTGTCAGTATTTATATGTATCTTAAAAAAATCTCATTATGTCCAAAGGGGGAATATTCTAGCTAGTCATGAATAGAAAACTTAGGCACAAGATTGAAGACAATAAGAAATCCTTTTATAATTATGTATGCAAATTAGTTACTCCTTTTAGTAAACTAAACCCATTTTTTTAATTGATTGCTCATTTAATATTTTAGGATGAGAGAGATGATAAATGATTATGAATAAGTACCTTTAAATACTAGCACATAACATCAAATTTAAAAAATATGTACATTGTCAAGTCAAGGTGGGATAATAAAAGGCAATAATTAGCTAGAATTTGAATTTGAAAATGTTGGGTGTCAAGTAAGTGACTATGGAAATGGCCTTGGATGGGTAAATGTTCAAACTTAAATTGATAATGTCTATAATATAATAGGTGTATAAATAAATGTAAGGATTAGGAAAAGAAATAAGAATGTGTCTACATATAAGGATAAGGTTGAGCATAAATATGTGGGATGTGTGAGTAGGGATAGGTAAAGGATAGGGAAATGAAACCAACTTTGGACAAGATTGTGACATTTGTCAATATGTACTTATATTGATATGTATCCTTGAAATAGGTACACATCTAAATGGGAAATGACATGGGTATGCAAAATTTACCATGAATTTTTTTTATAAGTTGAATGAATGGTTAGGGTCCTCTCTCATAAAATAAAAATATTGTGATAGAAATTACCACCTCTAAATAAAGAGATGTTATATTTTAGACCCATGTATCAAGGAGTTAAAATATTACGCATGGTTGTAATTTACATGACTACATAGATACCCGAGAAAATCACTAGAAGAGTAACCCTTACCTACATGAGAGCATAGGATCCTCATGTTGATTTAACACTTTTTGTTGAGGATGGTAGCTTCTTTTTACTTTCCACTTTAGTCCAAGAATTAGTATTTTCTAAAGGGTTTTTGTTGGGAGGAATAATCAAACCCAATGGAATAGGAGGGGAATGCTTAATAGTGTTTATTGAAGGACTCCTCAACTACTAGGGTGATTATAGCAAGCGGGGTCATATCATCCATGAGAGTGGAAGCCAAAGAAGAAGTCAAAATAGAAGAAAAATTATAACAACTATCATCCTTATAACTTGAGTCCATCCACAAGTGCCTTTGCTTCTTTTCTTACTAACAAGTGTTCTAACTTGAAGATATAAGATTTTGATTCAAAAAGGGTACCTTTAAACATTTAGTGACTAAATTACTAGTGACAAAATAGGCTCAACATCCAAAAGCAATTCCTTCATAATCAAGTTGTAGAATCCATATCTTATTTCCAATTTTGAAGTGTATTTTATAGGGTAGATTTTTTCATGGATCCAAACCCATAAGGATCCTTATAGAGTTAAAATGACATGTCATTCATTTCATATCAAGAATTTAAATAAGGTTACCTAGATATTTTTCAAGAGAGGAGAGATTCCAAAACTAAAGCAAGAGGTTTCACAACCTTGCCCAAATTATGGGAGCGGAAAGATTTAGTAAGGGTATTCAAATTAGGGAGTCATAATTTTGTACCCATAAAGGCCTTTTCCCAAAACTAAGGGCCACCCATCAAGCAAGGTATTAGAAGAAAACTTTCATATAGAGGTAGATAGTGAAGCCCTTCATAATCAAAGGTTTCTAGTAGATGGTCATCCCTTTATGCAACTTGGTCCTTTTTTTTAAACTTACAGATAAAGCCTTAAAGAGCCTCAAGAATAAAGCAAAAAATGAATCTGAAAGATCAGTCTAAATTGGCACTCGATGATGATGATAGTAGCAAAAAAACTGAGCAAACCAGACAATGATGAAGATATTTTTGAGAATGGAGGTAGGTTTGAAGGCAAATATTTGAATTAGGTGAAAACACCCAACATTTCCTATGCAGTTGGGAAATTCCTCTTTGTGGAAAATTACAGAGACAAAACTATTGATTATGCTGATGGAAAGGTGAAAATAATTGTAGTGAAAGAAACTTCAACAAAATCTTAGACATCCATATCATGAGCTCAAAAGAAGCTGCAATTGCTCTGCAATATGGAGCATCTAGTGAAGATATTGCTAAAACATGTCTTGGACACAACATCTAGTTACATCTACTATGATTTTAGTTCAAATACCAGAAGACATGTTTGGAAGGTTCCCAACCAATTGTTGATGTAGTTATTACTCGCTTTCATGGTGATGATTTGTACAACCAAATTTGCCACCATCCAATCCCTGAACATCGAAGCATAGCATTGGCTTCCCAAGCTGGTTGTGTGTATGTACTACTACATTATTCTCCAGAACTTCTTGCCACTGGATATGTTATGAGGGAAATAATTGACAGATTTTTCAAAGATAACATGATGGATATTGTAAAAAATATGATTCTCATGATATGTCAAACAATTCTTTTCTGTTGGATGATTATTTAAGCATCCCAGTTTCAGGTGATGATATATCAAACACTAATGGTGACATAGCCATGTCTGATGTTGAACCACCAGCATTGCAATTCATGAGTACCCAATGTCTCAGTTTCTGCTACAACATTCATGATGACATGAAAGTCTTTGAGATGTGATGCCTTTATGCTTTTCTTTGGCTCATCTCGAATTCTGTGGGCTCAATTTTTTCTTCATCTGAGACTGTTTATTCTCTTCAATCTTGATTGGACTGCTGTAGAATGAATCGAGCAGAGACTAATTTACTTGAAGCTTCCTGTGCTTCCTAAGGATTTTGTTGGATCTGATATGCAGGGAAAACTGGGTTTTGGAGACAAATTAGGTGAAGATTCTTTTATCCTGTAGCTTGGCGTTTACCTATAGAACTGAAGATGTAGGAGCAGAGAATGTTTGGGGTATTGAAGGTCTTGTTATTGGCTTAGATATCTAAGTTATTGCAATAGCTTATATATGCTCTCAGGAGTGTCTGTAGACATGGCTTGATCATGGGATATATGTAGTCTGAGGTCAAAGGCTTCAGAGGAGTGGATTGCAAACCAACAAAACTAAACCCTTCCCTTATCTCTACTTTGCATGCTCGTAAATTAAGTCATTTTAATACGACTTACTAAATTACCTTTGTTTATAACCTAAAATATAAAGTAATTTGAACTTTTAAAATATGATGAAGGGGAAAATTAGAAGTAGTAGTTACAGATAAAGATTAATATATGCAATGTTGAATTGTAAGGGAAAGGGACTTTTTTTTTGAACCTCTCACTGAGAGCCTTGTAAAGGGGGTTCAATTTTTGATGAAGTGTTGGGAAATTTTGGAGGAAGATGATTGAGTTTTTCATTTTGTACAAAGGGGAGAGTTTATGAACTTATCGTGTTGGGAAAACAAATGAAGAATAACATGACTGGTCTGTGATCTAAAGTGTATTTTGTTTGCATTGTGAATTCTTCTGATGTTGAATTTACAATCATTTCTTTGATATTTTTTCATATGATTAATTGTAATTGTTTGCTTATATTTGTAGCTTTCTTTATGCATATGGGATGGAATTATGGGTTATTATTTTGATCTATGAGTCATTTAATCATATATGAATGTATATTTCTAATGATATTTCTAATGTTAGGCTCAATTCTTTACTTTAAACCATGGCTTGCATTCTTTTCTATTCAATAATTTTTTTTCTTGTGGAATGAATCCTCGTGTTCATTCTTTTTTCTTTATAGTTATCTCTCTTATTTCTATTTTAGTTTGCTTTCCTTTCTTGCTTACTAGCTAAAAGCGTACCTATTAAAACCCAAATTTTATCATATAAGGGAGTTGTACCTCTAAAATTCAAAGGAAGATCACTAATCCAATAACAATTTCTCCAATTGTTTGAGCATTTGGTGCTACTTACTAGGCATCTTAGAGTATTTTTTCAAAGTAAATTGTTACGAAAAATCTTTTAACCAACACCTAGAAAAGCCTTTTACAAAAATGTAGCTTGTAAAGTGCTAAAACCAACATATTATTATTAATAAATTATAATAAAAATAAGGCTCCAAGCCTTCACACTTGAGATCTATAAAGAAGCAAGGTACAAAGAAACACTTCCTACACTAATCTTAGAGGATAAAATTATGCAAATTTATGATCTTTATAATTATAATAAAGAGAAACACATATAAAACATATAAAACATATAAACAATATACCATAACACAAGGGTTTATGTAGAGAAAACTATTTTGAGAGAAAAATTCACACTCCAAAAGCATAATTACTTGTATTAATCAACAACAAAAATAGCTACAATATAACCAATAGACTATACCTCTTATAGGAGTATTACTAGCATACAATTTTGTATTATTTTTGGTAGCATAATAGTACCTAAAAATATACTTACAAAAATCATACTCTACTTCATCTCAAACACCAATACATAGGAGATGAACAAACTAGGAACCATCACATAGCTTAGTAAAACCATTAGCAAACCCAAAGGAGATATGGTGCCCAAATGATCAAGGCACACATTCCAATGCTCCCCTTGGTCTTGATCCTCTCAACTATTATTAACATATTCCTACATGTTGTCACATGCCATAAACAAGGATATTTAACAACCCAAAGTTGGGCCCCCTAATTTTTCTTTATTCTCCCATTCAAAGATGCTCCATGACAAGCATCAAAACCTAGCATAATGTTGGTCAGTATTCTAATGTAACCTCCCTTTTACATGTTCTTATGCATCATAAGTATCTATCATAACCAACTCTTGTAATGACAACTTACACACCTTCCTCATGCAAGGACAAATTCATTAAAGATGAAAACAATGCCACCTCAAAGTAGGATGCCAACTTCCCCATGCGAGGAAAACACTACTAAAGATGAAATAATAAATGCATACAAAGTATTATATTGAACATTAGGAATGCAAGATTGAGACACATATTCTCAATATTCTCTCACTTGTCAAATACCTTGAAAGAGCAAAAGGGAAACCTCCAACACTATAATCTAGTTAGTAGGGGGTGTGATGCCAATAGACTCATTGAATCACTTGAACTTCTTTGTGCTCATGGGCTTTGTCAAAGAGCTTACAACATTCATAAAAGTAATAAATTTCTCCAACATCACCCTCTTATCCTTTACCATGTCATGAACAAAATGGTATTGGACATCAATGTGCTTCATTCTGACGTGAAAGGTTGGGTTCTTTTCTAGACATATGCCATTTCAACTATCACATAAAACTATAATAGCTCTTAGACTCATCCCTACATTTGAACACAATTGCTTAAGATAGATGGCTTCCATACAAGCTTCATAGCCACCATCTACTCTGCTTTTGTACTAGAAAAACATAGAGTGTCACTTATTCATCTAATTGATAACACCACTAAACATAGATAAAACATACCTATTGATGGATCCGCTATTGCCAACATAACTACTTTTTTGTTTGTCTAAATTGATTAGCTTCTTGACAACTTTTGGGAATGAATGAGATGTGTTATGTGGATGTGGTTCAGATAGTTGAGCAAATGGCTAGTAAGGTGGAATAAAATAGAAATAATATAATACATATATTAGAGTGTTGAAAAGCTCATATGCACTCATTTTAATTCTAACTCATCCCTCCCCTTAACAATAATAAACGTGCCATTTACCACAGTCATTCAACACCACTAGTGACCATAACCTCCTTTACAACATTATTATTTCAATGCTTGAAATTGGTTACACAGATTTTTTTTCTAAAAAATTATGTGTGCCTTTTCATTTTAAATAAAGATTATATTTTACTTTTGCCAAATCTAAATATATAAATTAGAGTGATGTTTTTAATAATTCTCGATGTCATTCAAACTAAAACAGAGTATATAGAGTTAAATTTTTAGTATAAATAATTTAAAAAGGGATATTAATTGAAATGAAAATAAAAAAATAATAATGCACATATTATTAAAAAGTCAACAATGCAATAAATTTTGTATTAGTTGAAATAAAAAAAAATAAAAAAAAAAATTCTTAATGCATTCAAACAAACAAAATATATTTATAGACTTCAAATTTTAACACATATAATTTTAAAGTCAACAATATAATAAACTAAATAATAATAATATATTTATGTTCTAACATGAATTAAATATAAACTATAATATTGTTGTTCATAATTTTTAATTCTATAAATAAATAAAATTGATAGCATTACTATTCCGAACTCTCACAATAACATAATATTCAATAAATTTTAAATTGTATTGATCTGGAAATTAAGATCAATTTAAACATATAAAATGATATTTATGAGTGATAGTCTCGAGTTACAGAGTGCCAAATCGAACAAATGTACAGGCCCTAATAACCAACTGAAAAAAACTCGTTCTTCCTACCTGTTACAAACGAGAAAAAAGGTCTTGAAACGGGTTATTCCCTGTACCGCTAATTCTTGAATTCGAATGGGAGCCATAACTTTTAATGGAGGAGGAAATTTCAGCTTTGGGTTTCGGCATTTTCCTAAACGGAATCCCAAACATAGGCCTGCAAGTGGCAATGAAGCACATTTTAACACAAGAGGAAGAGAGTGGCTATTTCCCATGAAGTCAGCCATGACTGCAGCATCCCTTGCTCTTACAGGAGATACGATTGCTCAGTTCAGAGATCCCAACAAAGCCGAATCGAACACCCAAAATCCAAACCCCTCCAACATTAAGGTCAGTGCTTTCTATTTTAATTTTTCAATTTATTTTTATTTTAGAAGATGGTCTGCACGTTGCTCTATATCCAGTTGGGTTCTATGCCAGGGTTGAGAGGTTTCTTGTGGCAAAATTATCCTTTTATTCATATGCTATTTTCGTGGGCCAAACCTAAAACATAATAGATGCCCTGGTAGGATATAAAAAGCTCTAGCTATTGTCGATCATAGACATCTTTTTGCTGCTGATTCTCTTTACAATGCCTTGTAAATGGGTGTCACCATCACAAAGTCCAATTTATGAAGAATACTAGTTCGAAATGGAATAATTCTAATTGGAATTCCAATTTGTTCATCTTTCTCCCATTTACGTTATGTATGCAGTTTTCGTATCACCCTCAACTTCAAATGTATGACATTCTTGTATGTTTAGCCTACACTTAGTCATCCATTTCAAGGGAGTATTCTCTTCTCATGTTTCCAGTTTCTCATCACTACGATTGCTGGTGTGCTTTGTGGGTCACCTCGCCATGTGATTACTCTCTAATGTGCTTAACGAGCTAAAAAGGTCATATAGAAATGACTACTCATGGAAAACAATCATCATGTGCTTTGTGGCTCCCATTGCCTTCTCATTATTTACCAATATACATTACGAGTTTGAAAGGTCACAGAGAAGTGACTACTCATGGAAAATAGCCATTGTGGTTATGACTTGAGTGTTAACATTTAAAAATAATCCCATGGTGAAAAATCTTGCAAATATAAAATATCGAAATATATTATCTTCTCATCAATTGGGAGATTTCACACTTGCATTTACTTTCTTTGCTTGGCCTTCCAAGACCTTTTATAAATGTACCTTGCTGGTCTTTTCTTCTATGCTCTTCTCCCATCCCTGCAATCTTCTTCAATAATTTCTTTGGTATCTTCTTTGAATCTCCCGGGAAGGCCTAGTGCTTCACCTCTGTGAGCATCACCTAGATGCAATGCGTGCTAAGTGGACCATTCACTATCATGAGAGATGGGTTCTTGTGAACCACTACTCATGAAACATGGGTCAATGAGGTTGACTCGTAAAACTACACGGTTGAATCCTGATAGCAATATCACAATTTGACATGCTGTGGAAAATACCTCCTACTTATCTCTATAGTGTTTTCAACTTTTTTGACCTCTCCAATGTTAGCTCTATTTCTTTTGCAGCAGACTTTCTCCTTCAACTCATCAAACCTTTGCATTAAGTGGTATAAGAATCAACAAACTCCTGCTTTGTGAGTAAGAAAGAGATCAAGTCCTGGGTGTAAAAGTTAATGTAGAATGGATTATTGAGTTGTAATTAGAGCCATATGGAGTGGCTATAAGAGTTACATTTTTGAAAAATGGTGCATTGTTGGACATAACCAAAGAAATGGCAAAGATAGTTACGAAGGGTATCTTTGAGCTTTTGAACTATACAATGTCTGCTCTTGATTACTTCTGCGCATTGCTTTCTCCTCCAACTCATCCAAATTTTGGTTTGGATTGACACATGCCACTTTCTTTTCTACTTCTTGGGCTATGTACAACACTGTACCCTTACTCAATAGTTTCTCTTTTAGCCATTCAGCATGGTGGCTCCACCTTACTTTCTTCTACAATTCTTCCAACCTTTGGTTTGGATTGACACGTGCAACTTTCTTTGCCACTTCTTAGGCTATGTGAAACAGTGCACTCTTACTCAATAGTTTATCTCTTTTGGCTATTCCCTATAGCTTTTCTTCCTATTCAACGATCCACTCCACCATGAACTGTTCCACTTCCACTCAGAAATGAGCCGTTCTGATTACTGATATCACCTGATATATGAGAACGTGATAACCTCTACAAAAATTCTATAACTAACTTACTACACCCGAATTTATAAACAACACACCACACTGAAATACTGTATTTTATTGAGGCCATAAAACTGTATTACACAGATAGATAATGGCATATTACCACGCCAAACCTGTAACACATGCAATGATCTGCAAACGGTTCTCCAAAACTGATTCTCTGTGTGCTGTATACAGCTATTACAGACCACCAAATATGCACCAAAAATGAAGAAAGAGAATATATTTAGCACATTTGCAGCCCCCTGGATGAGACTGCCGAAGGGAGCCAGAGGGGTTTCATCCTCTGGTTTTGAGATTCAAGGGATTTTATCCTCAAATCAGCTACAGAACAGTAATGCAGAAAGTTGAAACACACCAGCAAAAAGGGAGAGACTTCTAATAGAAAAATGCCTCATTTTATAGCAGAAAGGAGGGCCCAAATTTCATCATCCCATAACTGACTGCATTCCCAGAGCAGCAAATGCTATTCAAGTCAAAATGCCAACACAACTAGTGCCCCCACTCTGACATCATGACCACCCTCTTTAAAAAGTCAATTTGTAACTCCCATAACGCACTGTTAGAAACTGATGAAATAAAATCGAAAATGCCAAATAAATATTATTTATTTGTTATTGCCAATTTTCCCAAGCTGTAATCCCCCTTGTAAAGAGTATTTTTCTCCAGTCCATTGGGAAAATTAAAGTAATGGGCTTATGGGATACTACAGGACGAATTAATGGAAAGGGGACATTACAGAGAAAGCAGCCTGTTGAAGATCAGAAATAACCCACAAGCAAAGTATTCACATAGATCTCATTCATTTTCAATTTAAAAAAAAAAATTTACACAAATCTATTTGTCTTTGACAATTATATTCGCTTTTCTTAAATAAAGGAGTCTACATCTTCCATTAGCTTTTAAAATCAGAACATCACATGAATAAAATTGTCTATCTTTGTCCTCCCTTTGTATATTTGTTCTTTACCCTAATTTAATCTCTATTTCTATTTGCACGCTCCAGCACTCCTTTTATAGAAATGCCTGTAAATGCTAAATAGAGACCCTAAATATAATTATTGTGCTCTCATGTATCTGAATGGTGCATAATTATTCTTTTCATACAGCTTTAGTACTAAGTTTCAATTAACTGATTGATGCCTAATGCCTACTATTTGTCTTAATACTCCTGCATCACAGTTGGAACAACTTTCAATGCCTCTGTAGAATTACTGTATCAAGTATTCTTTTAATTAACAACAGTATGAATAACAGAACATTTAGCAGAATCTCATTATAAAGTGATAGGCCTGAAGATTTGTTCCCTTTCAGTAAATATACATTTGCTAGCAGTGCGTAACCTTGGCTAGAATTATGCTATGAAAAGATATGGCCCATGATTTTACATATAAGTTTAGATTAATTGGATTTCAATCACATAAAAGCAGCTCCAATGTGTTGTTAACTTGTTACTTGTACTCACCTATTGAGGAGGAAGTACCCACAGAAAGGGAGGGATTTTCGATTCATTAGGTGCTAGTTGCACCAGTGGTTATATTTGAGTTTATCTAAATATGAGAGGATTATTTTCATAATTTTTCAGCCATCATCCTTTACACTTACAAACTCTGCTGTTCCCAAGAGTGTTTGGAGTTCATGGAAAACTAGTTATAAGGAATTATATTTGGACTAAGAAAAGGATGGTTTTAGCAGCTTGATAAACCTGGAGTATTCATTCTAATTATAAATTAAGGGGTTGTTAGCGTGTGTGCTAAGTTTTTGCAGGAAAGAGGTTATTAAAGAGAGGTTTTACTTTTCACTTATGGGAGTATTGTCTATAGCCAGAAAACATGTTATAGATTGTGACATGGCTGGGGTCAGTATCCATCATGGCTGGTACAATATCCAGGTCACCTACCACACTAAAAGCAAAACAAGAAACCTAAAAAGCTAAAAAATTAAGGGAAATAAACTACTACGTTTCATAGATAGAGTAAAAAATCCTCATTCCTCACTCTTGCATGTTCTGCTTTTGCTAACATTCATTCTAATTAAGGGGTTGCCAATGTGTGCACCAAGTTTTGCAGGAAAGAGGTTAAAGAGAGGTTTTACTTTTCCTTCACAGGAGTATTGTCTGGAGCCAGAAAATATGTTATAGATTGTGATATGGCTGGGATCAGTATCCATCATGGCTGTTACAATATCCAGGCCATGTCCCACATTGAAAGCAAAACAAGAAACCTAAAAAGCTAAAAAATAAAGGGAATAAGCTATTACCTTTTATAAATAGAGGCAAAAATCCTCATTCCTCACACTCGCATTTTCTACTTTTGCTAAGAAATTTCTGTTTTGAATTTCCTTTGTTTTATGGCTTTTGTGCATTCAATTTTATATGTGTTGTATCCTAGGTTCTCTAAAAAATTTAAAATAGGCTATTGTGGTTACCGTATGAGATACTGTACCTTTGTTCATATTCATATCCACTTTCATGCAGCTTTGTAATGGATAGAGCTCAGACTTCCTGCTTCTGCTAAGTCTATTTTCCTTGTGCTGTGTAGTACGATCCTCAGTTCAGATTATATAAAATATTAAAATGCAGCTGGCTCCAAGATTGAACTAGTGTAATCTTTCTTGCAAATTTCTCTTAAGAGGTTTCATTCCCACCACTGCTTGAACAAAGACTAAACTTAAGATGTGGCTCCATTATACTAAATATGGATTAAGAGATCTAGGCAATGTGAAAGATAAAAGCTGCCTTCAAATCTTAAGTTGTGTAGCTTATGGCCGCATCTTACTATTTAAAGTCAGACTCAACTTACCTGGACTCACTAGTAATTGTGCAGTACAGAGTAACCTGTACCTTTTAGGAATGGAAATGTTTTGACAATGCCACATAATTTTCTGTCTCATTTTGATGGAGTGGAGTTATTTTGGGTAAATAATGGAGCATCTAGCAGCAATGAAGGGTTTTTTACTGTTTTAGTAATCTTTCACCTTGTTGAAATATCTTAACTTTGAAGAGGCAGATGCAGAGGTATATTTAATGAGAATTCTCCCAGTCTCTACATAAAAAGCATTTTGACCCTCTCATTCAGAACTAGCTTTTCAGATGTCAGCTACAATGGATTTTCAGCAAAGGTAGAGATTCCCATGATGCGGGAGCAAGGAGTTAGACAAACGCTTTTCATAATCATGTGCATTGTTAGAGGACTATTTGTAGAATTTTTCTGTCAGTTGATGTACAACTATGTAATTTATCTGTTTTATAAGGAAATATAAGGTGAATGCTAGCAAAAAATGAAAAAGAATAAAAGCTTAAAGTACCCATGCTTTGAAAACCCTTAAGCAAAAGTTTGTGGCTGGAATAGTTCTTTCTGTAGAATCCTTTTGGGATATAAGCAAGAAATCAACAATGATTGTCATACTTTATATCTGTGTTCTTATTTGTTCATTTGTATCTGGAGTATGCTTACATATTTTTGCTTGTGGTATGTGAGATCTTCGAACTTGAGGGAACCCCCCAGCTCCCTATTTCTTATCTTGTTCAGCCTGCATTGTTTGACTGGTGCAAAATATCATTTCTCTTGCCTTTTGTGTAATAGCTTCTCCTTTCTTAGAGCTAATAGCTTTTATTTTTTTGTGTGTGAATGTTGCCTTCATGTTCTTGTTTGCTCTTGCCTTCTTTGGTACACACTGTCTCTGTAGTTATGTAGTGCCCAGCTGCATACCTTTTGATTTTCTTAGCTGAAAATGCAGCTTTCTAAAACAATTACTGTTATTTGAAATTTTCTTGCCTGGATATAAATTGATTTGTTGGCTCACTTTTTTTCTTCAGTAAATCAGCAACATACTTTATTAAAGTTCTATAAGGCTGAGAGCAAAACTAGCTCTATGGCATTTTGAAGAACTAGCAAACTGACAAAATAAACATTTTTTCACCATTCCAGCGCTCTCTTCAAGTAGGAACCAATGGATAGCATAGTTACCAGGAAACTCCATTATGGGAACATGGACCACATCCCTATACCTGTACCCAGAGTCACCGGTAACTATATTTATATATAAATTATAATATAATTGTATCCTTACCATTTACTTTTGTACTCTTATTTGATTAGCATTCCTGTGTCTGTATCAGTACCATCAACCCCCCATCTCAAGGTAACAATGGTGGATAATTAATAACTTTTTATGACATAGGCATTTCTTTCTCTCTCTTCTTTTTTTCTTCCCTTCGTAATTTTTGTGCTAACTCCATTGTGAAGAGAACCGGAGGCCAGTTTCTTCATTTTACATTTGTATCTTAGTAATTATTTTTCTAACTTTAGCTGGTTGATACTATATCTAGCTTATGAGTTTTTAATTTAATTAATTTATAATTTGTATGAGTTCATGATTTTTCTTTGGGTTAATTATTTTAAATCATCCTTAGGTTCTCTGTCATTATCTCTTTATGATCTCTGTGGTTAGGTAAATCTGGGATTTATTCTTCAGTAGTGTGGCATACTGAAGGAAAATTAGTGGTTGCTTTTTTTCATAGTTGCTGGGAGACGCGTCTCGGAGACGGAGATGCGTCTCCGGTGCTGGTACTGTCTCCAGAGACGCCTCCAGGAGGCTGGAGACTTACGCCAAAGTTTCCCAAGTACCCTGCTGTCTCCCACTGCAGAAAATGACATCTCCTGCTAAAATACCTTAAAAAACTTTAAAGTTTAAACATTTGAAACTTTAAAAATTAAAGCATAATGTATTTGACGTGTCTAAGAGCGATTAAATTATTTTCACGCGTTTAAGAGCATAATGTTTTGAAAGTTCAATGTCATCATATTTTCAGATTTTCTATAAATTATTAATTATTAATTTTTTAATTTTTTATTTATATTAAAAAAAAATGATGTCTCCAAGTACCCCCATCTCTTATTTTCAAAAATATGCCATACCGGCACCGGTACCAGTCTCCCGTACCAGTACCAGTACAGTCTCCTGGCAACTATGCTTTTTTTGGATATGTAAATTGACGGTTATGGGTCTGTCACCCTTTACAGAGTTGTGTTGAAACTTGAAATTGATACAACATTGGAATTTTCCAGATTCGCTGATACACATACAGCTAGATACAATAATTCTAGAAATATACATATATTTTAACTCTATATATCTAAGGGTATAGAACATAACTTTAAAAATATATATTGATATTAATATATATTTTTGTTTACAATATTTATTTTATTATGTTATGTTTGTGTCTTTGGTGATATGTGTTTGTGTTCCTGTACAGTTTTTTATTTTATTTTTTGTTGCAAATTTTGAATGTTTTGCATAAACCATAAACTGGATGTATCCAAATGTATCAGATACGGCTCAAATATAGGCTTATTTATGGATATGGTATCCATGCCATATCGAGTACTGTATCCATATTGAGTTTCCAATATGTGGATACATGTATCCAGATTGGGGAGGAGAAGTATCTGGCAGCTCTGATTGCAAATTGTCCTATTTAGTATTGTTTCTTTATTGTAATTTGTAAAACCAGCAACATTTGTTGTCTTTGGGCTGTCAGCATTCTATAATTTTACTGCCTGTTAAAGTGAGGACTTCTTAGTTCTTCAAGCATTTATTTGATAATTCTTATCTAGTTTGTTATGTTGTAGGTGTTCATTACACCATTCCACCGGGACATTTGGGTTCAGGGACAAGGAACCCATCCACATATGCTTACCTACATCTCCTGGGGACTACGTAAAAGTACCATAGCCATATTCTTATTTATATACTCCTCTACCCTATTTTGAATTGAAGTTACATACCCACATCCCATGTCTCTTGGTGTCTGTGCTTTGATTTTATCTTATAGATGCGCGTCGACTGTGGTATTAGTTTGAAACTTTTACTAGATGTAACATGTGTGATTTTAGAAGATAGCCTATTGACATGTTTCTAACTTTCTTGTCATAATCTGACTTCCTTAGCATAAGCTGTATGCAGGATGTTGTGGTTGCGAAGTTGATAAAACATGATTGGCTGAGGGCTCTGCGGATGACAACATATGGATTTCTTTTGTATGGTCCAGGTTCACAGGCATGGTATGAGCTACTTGACAGGGCCTTTCCAGAGCAAACTTTGAGAAACCTTTCTGTCAAGGTTTGAGCTTCTACTTAATTGTCATTTACCTCATTATTGGAGTGTGCATCTTGTCGTGGCCCAGAAACGGTATTGTTTCTGTAGGCTAATAACTCTTGTTTGTGATTATCAAATTGAAAATTTTCCGACTGTTTACTGGACTTAGCATGTTTTGCTTGAGAAATTACTCTATATCAATTTATATTATTTCATTTTAGTGCAGGTCACTTTAAATCAAATTGTACTTGGTCCTTGTGTGATTGCTGTTGTCTTTGCATGGAATAGCCTATGGCAGGGGAAGCTTAAAGAGCTTCCTAATAAGTATCGAAAGGATGCAATCCCTACACTTGCTTATGGTGAGTCAAGTTGTCATTTTTAAGGGACCAACTGTTTTCACCTTGCATCAATAATTTGTTTAGCTTCTGTGAACTTTACATCATGGTCACTCTTTTGCAGGATGGAAGTTCTGGATTCCTGCTAGCTTGTTGAATTTTGGGTAAATTTTCCCTATATGTGGAATCTAGACCTATTTTCCACCATTTCATTTTAAGCAGAACCTGTTGAACGCCCATAAATATATTCTGTATGTTTCATACCTATGAAGCTTACAACAGCATCCATTCAATTGTCACTTATATCATCACTGCTGTGGAAGCTGGTTAGCCTATATTGATGTATCTAACTTTGAAATTTTTACATTCAACTTCAAAATATATGTATTGCAAACCTGATGTGTTTGCTTTCGTTGTTTGCAGGGCTGTACCTCTTCAAGCACGTGTGGCGTTCATGTCGTGTTGTTCTATTTTTTGGAATTTCTACCTTTCAACAACCATGGGGAGATCCTGAAGCATCTGTGGGTAATGACTCATGCATTTTACATATATAAGAGGAAGATTTTTATACCTGAAAATAAGAATACAGTTGTAGAAGTATTCCACTATTTCTTGTTCTTTGAGAGCTGTTGTGACTCGACTTTCACAGAAGCTTCAAGTTTTGACTTGCTGCTGCATCATTTGTGTTAGTGGTATGGCTTTGACAGATCTTGGCATATTATAAGGTTTATCACATAATTTTGATCAAAATTCAAATAGTTAATCTCAAAATTGGGTTGGTTACTTTTTGCATTCCTATTGAGTAGTAACTACTGTATTTGGAGTGTGGGATCTAAATTTCCAGCTGTTTATAACTGGTGGAAATTTCATGATAATTTGGTGTTGTAGCAAGTGTCTTTGAATCTTTGAATTAATTTGTTGATTCTTTATTGTTAGCAATAACCTGTAACTTGAGTTTTTACTGATATTTGGCTATGCCAAAAGGTGAAATTTGAAAATGATGGAAAATACTATGGAAAGAACATGGCTATCAGGCTATTAATGAAATACAGAAATAGCTATA
The DNA here is from genome assembly GCA_007258455.2 of Sequoia sempervirens. Classification (NCBI taxonomy): domain Eukaryota; kingdom Viridiplantae; phylum Streptophyta; class Pinopsida; order Cupressales; family Cupressaceae; genus Sequoia; species Sequoia sempervirens. The sequence continues at coordinate 117,580,615 of VDFB02047397.1, forward strand.
AAAATGAACATTCCAATAAAATTTCAAACATTTTTTGTTCTTTGCCATCTTAAGATGACTTGCATTTTTTGGCAGCTCAGATGACCTTCCTGTTTTCAAACTTTTTAATTTTTTATTAGAGGGTAAAAGTGGGTTTTTGAAAGGGCCCAAACCTTTATACAAAGATTAAAACAGATTTAGCAATGAGGCCCAACAACCAACAAGGGAACATCAAACAGTGACTAACAAAAGAGTCTGACATCACGAAGGCTGAAAACCATGATTTTGAATTTTGATTTAGTTCATTTATATATGTTTTATTTATTTTAATACTGGGGTTCTATTAAGGGGGCCTGGCCCTACTAAACAACAATAGCAACCATACATAGTCCGCATGAACAACCTAAGATCAGGGGTAGTAAAAGAAAACACAAACCCTAGCAGGCTACTATATTAACCACTTACAGACTATGCAACCACCTATACACGTATCATAGCAATGAATATCAAGACATAACATAGACATTTATACCACAAAACTAAGTGAGGGAAACACCATTAACGAACCTCTAGGATGCTTGCTTGCATCATACCCACCCCTTGTGAGGGAGATTTCTAATGCTTGTTAGCTCTATTATGCACACTATTACCAAACACATTACTAGTTCAACAAGGAGAACTTGCAGCCCTTTTGCCATCTTTAAAATTTGATACCTTTTTTAACCTTGACACACCTCAACTTTTGTCATCTTTAAAATTTGATACTTTTTTAAACCTTGGCACACCTCAAGGCTTGAACAACATTCCCACCTTCCAGAACAGGCAGAGTATGCCTTCTAATAACTTTTAGCATGCTTTTATGTAGAGACATTACCAAGTTTTTCATCACCAAGTTTGTATCTTTGCTGAAGGCATCCAAAGCATGGACATGCTCCATTAGTGCTAAAATCCTTGTGTTAACAGTTGCAAATTGTTGTACCCAAAATAAACTTTTTGCTTCAATGAGACATTTTGATAAAAATGGTATAAATCTTGTCAAATTGTTGTCAAAAGTCAATTTTAGGTCAAACCAAGCATGGGCTTTTTGTGGGTTTATTATCAAGAGGATGCTTGCAAATTTTGGAAATTTTAAAAATTAGGGTTTTTTGACCCTTGTTTTTAGGAAAACCCTAAAAAATAGGACCTTTCCAGAAATAGCTCAAAATGATTTTGATAGGACAAATTCACTTCACAATCACACTAGTCAAGTCAAAATCACAAGAAAGTCAAGTTTGTTCTAGTGGGTTTGTTTCATTTTTTCAGGATAAAAGCTAGGACTTCCAAGGTCAACAATTGCAAATGGCCAGTACCAGGTATCAAGATCTAAGCTTCAAACACTTCACAGAAGATTCTATGGTGAAAGCTACTCGACGTTGGAGGGGAAAATTTCCAAGTGTTGAAATTTGCTAAAAATATCCTAAGTTTGGAAGATGCACGCTTTGCTACAAGGGAGATGCTTTGGTCAACTTCTTCAAATGTTCGTACACGCAGAACGGTGAATGTAATCACAATGGTGAATGCATCCGCGTCTGCGACAGCAGTGATCAACCTAGTCAAGCAACACAGTGAATGCAAAGCACAAGGAATGTTGGAAGCTTCATAGATAACGCACGTGCAACGACGAAAGCAGTCAACACATCAGTAGCGACAATGACTCAATCGAAAAACACATGAACGACTGGTGTTGGTGTCGTATGCAAACGATAAGTGCGGTCGGCAAACAGTGATTGTGGTCAACGTAGTCAACAACACAATGAACGCGAAGCTCGAGAGGGATAAAAATCATTGAAAATGACCAACTTTGGAGCCAAATGCACCCTTGCAGGCCAGGGGCGCCCATGAATTCAAGAGGCCAACTACAATTGCTAAGAGTTGTAAAACCAGTCGTCTTCTTCAGAATTCTACTAGCTTTCCAACGGATCGTCAAGCAAGTCCAACAGATTTGTCAAAAATCGGCAAACAAAGGTAGAGGCGGAAGATGCTGAAGGTCAACAGTCATAAAAAATGGCATTCTATCAAGAAAAATGTACCCCTGTAGCCTAGGGGCGCCCAAGAATATATTAAAATATTATTATTTATTATTAATGCTCAATATTGTATTTTATTGTAAAGTATATTGATAAGATCATCTTTGCTCTTATCTGAAGTTTCTTTTTAGAAACTTTCTAGATTTTGTACATTTTATAAACTATTTAGAGACTTCGTCTCTTTTGTTAATATCATCAATTTTTTTACCAATTACTTCTCGTAATATGGTATCAAAGCCTCTTAAAAAATTCGAAAAAAAATTTCAAGGAAATTTTAGGCAATAAGTTTTTTAGTTTTTGAAAATTTTTGATACATTTTTGAATTTGTTCCTGTTAGGCTTTTTGAATCTCACGGGTCTGAAGGTTGTGATTTCGTGTGCAAACAAAGTGGCGAGATTTTGTGTTCATCTGTTCTTGTTTCGCTCATGCTTTCTCTACTCACGTCGACTCTTTTCTTTGTGATACCCGCGTGTTTTGATCTGCCCGTGTTTTCTCAATGATCGTGGGAGTTCCAAACAAGGGTTTTTGTATTTCAAGCGTCGTTTTTGGAACCCGTTCGTCTTGTGAACTCTGTTTAAGGGATGACCTGTGTTCACTTCTGTCAGTGTTTGTGCAACCCGACGACTTCTTTCTCTATATTTGGGCGCGTGATTTGAGCACGTTTTTGGCTCTTTTATGCCGCATTTTCTCTCTGCAAACCCACAATCTCTGTAATGGGATTTGCTTTCAGTTTGTGGTTTGTTTGCAAGCGGCCAGGTGTCTAGGGTTTTTGTGACATTGGCTAGGGTTTTGACCCTTCATTTCAAGTCGATTTTTTATTTTGATCGCAGATTATCTTTGGGTTTTTTGAGACCTTTTTCTGGATTTCCTTCATTTTTTTCTGGGTGCTTCAAAATTTGTATCTCATTTTTCGTGCCAACGGATTAACCTTGAAATTTGTACTTGTACCTGCTTTAGTGCATTGAAATTTATGCCTCAGGTTTCGCGTATTCAACCTTTTCTTAGTACCTCATTTTTTGTGTCTCGAAAAGCATGCAAGATGGCGAGTTTGACCAACATTATGTTGGAAGGTAGTTAGTGATTCAACGACAAAAATAATAATACTTGGAAGTAGCGAATGACGACCATCTTTGAATATTGCTGCCTTGATCAGATTGTTCTAGGCAATGTTACTTGTCCCACAATGAGAAAATAAACCCAGGAAAAGTTAGACGAGAAAAATCGTGGAGCGGCGATGCTCATTAAAATTTTAGTCACTAATGATCAGCTTCCACAAGTTCCATTCGGCAAATCAGCTTCCGAGATTTAGGAGCATTTGAAAAATTTGCACGAGACTTGCGACAAGCGCTGTGTATTCTTTCTAAAAAACTAGTTGTTCTCCATCATGATGGATGAGAGAATGTCCTTACAAGAGCATCTAACAAAGATTTAGGACATCCGTGATTAGTTGGAGGCGATTGGTCAGAAAATGGAGGAAGAGGACATGGTAGTAATCACCTTGAAAAGTCTACCAAAGTCCTATGAGCACTTTGTTGAAACCCTAAACATTACATCTACTAATGTTGATTTGAAGTTTCCAGAGCTTTGTACCATCCTCTTATAGTAGGAACGTTGGAAACAATAGTTTGGTCGTAGCGCCTCATCGTCCTCTACAAAACAAACTTTTGCAGCTAAAACTCAGACTAAGAACAAATGGAAAGGTCAACCTTCGCAACAAAAAGGCTCAAGTCAACCTTCGGGCAGCCCTAAGAAAAAGAACATTGAGTGTAATTATTTCCAGAAGTATGGTCATATGAAGAAGGATTGTTGTCAGCGTTTGGCTTCTAAATAGAAGAAGCAGGGAGGGTCTCAATAGAAAGCAAATGTTGCCGAGCACACTAAGCAAAATGAATTTGCCTTTTACGCTCTTATCGCTAAAAGGCCTGGAGATCATGTGAAGTCATTTGCTTGGTACATTGATTCAGGTGCTTCGCGACACTTCATTCATCGACATGATTGGTTCACTTACTTCTCTCCTTGCACTGACTTAATTATTTTTGGAGATGAAGAATACATACTTGTTGGTACAAGCACTATTCAGATTCAGTCTGGTGGGAGGAATCTCATTTTCCTCAATGTATACTACGTTCCTGACATGGAACTAAACCTTCTCTTAGTCAGCCAGATTATGCGACACTCTGCTCAATTGGATGTGGTATTTAGTGCACACAAATGTTCCATTGTTGATCGAGAGACTCACACCATTGTGGTTGTTGGTATTGAGGATCATGGTCTATATAGACTTGTGGATACATGAGACTCTTTAGAGTTAGCTATGGCAGCCAAAAATTCTGCTCTTACCAGTCTTTGGCATTAGTGGTATGGGCACTTAAATGTGCACTATCTCTCTCAACTAGCTTAGGAGGGACTTGCAGCTGGTTTACTTGACATCCAGACTCAACATCATGGTGTTTGTGGAGCTTGTCAGGTTGGAAGCAGTATAGGACATTGTTCACGGATGGTGACTCATGGCGAGCCCCTAAGGTACTGCAGTTGGTTCATGCTGATGTATGTAGGCCAATGAATACATCTTCTGTTACTGGTTGTAGGTATTTCTTGCTTTTTGTTGATGATTTTAGTCGTAAAATGCGGGTGTACTTTCTTAGACATAAATCATATGTGTTTACTGTATTTTAGAAGCTTAAAGCCTTAGTAGAAAATGAGTCTGGTTGCTGCATAATCGCTCTTAGGTCAGATAATGGGGGGGGAATTTTGTTCTACTACTTTCTCCAACTTCTGTGATACACATGGAATTAAACGCTAGTTAACCACACCCCACACTCCTTAGCAAAATGATTTTGTAGAGCGATGCAATTATATAATTGTTGAGATGGCTCACTCCATGTTACAACACAGGAGTGTTCCTAACAAATATTGCACAAAAGTAGTTTACATTGTTGTCTATCTCCTTAATCTGCCTCCTACCCATGTTATGAAATAACTTGCACAATAAGTGAATATGATATGAAATATGTTGCAAATACTTGATAATAACTGAGAATAACAAGCCACTTTGAGGGGGCAAACCTCCAAATATCTCTAATGAGAACACATTTCACAACTTCATGATGAAATAAGACTCACAACCTCCTATATATACCTATTTATGCCTAGGATATCACCTAGGCTGACTTAGACACACCTATATAAGTCTTAGGCCGACCTAAACAACTAAATAACAATATACTAATGATAATATGATTTAATAGAGTTAAGATAGCCACAAGCCTACTATTCATAACCCGATGTACACTAATATTAAGGGCGTAGCATGCCCCCTTCTTCAAAGAAGCATTGTCCTGAATGCTAATCAAGTTTGGATTCTTTTGAATGAACTCCTTGTCCTCCCATGTGGCATCTTCAACTGGTAAATTCTTCCATTGGATGAGATACTTAGTGAGAGTTCTATTCCTCAGCTTCTTTGTGCATGTTTGATGAATGCACTCTAGTTCCAAAATGATTCTTCCTTCTTCATCGAGCTCTGGTAGTGTTGTTTGAGTGGGAATATTATGCCCAATTACCTTCTTCAAACATGAAACATGAAAAACGGGATGTATCTTTGTTGTTGGTGGCAACTCTAGCTTGTAGGCAAAACTACTGATCTTTTGCATGATTTGGTATGGACCATAATACCTTGGAGACAACTTATTATTCTTTTTTTGTTGCTTTAGTGAGATTTGCTTATAAGGCTGCAATCTCAAGAAGACCCAATCCCCAACTTCAAAACTTCTTTCACTACGATGTTGGTTTGCCTGTCATTTCATTCGATTTTGTGCCATGGCTAAATTCTCCTTGAGTCCTGAAAGTACTTGTTGATGAAGCAAGTGGTCTTCTACTGCTTGAACTCTTGGTGACACCTTTATTGATGATGTGATGGAAGGAGGATGATATCCATAAAGTGCCAAACATGGAGACATTTTTGATGAGCTATGAAAATAAGTGTTATACCACCATTCTGCAAGTGGTAGCCAATCTACACATTGAGACTGTTTCTCTAAAGTGAAACAATGTAGATATCCTTCCAAACACTTATTAACAACCTCAGTTTTCCCATCTGATTGAGGGTGGTATGAAGAGCTATGAGCCAATTGAGTAATCAAACATGAGAACAAATCTTTCCAAAAATGACTAGTGAAGATAGGATCACGATCACTAACAATAACCTTAGGTGTACCATGTAGCTTTTGGATATTCTCCAAAAAAACTTTTTCCACTACACTTGCTATAAAAGGATGTGATAATGCAATGAAATGTGCATATTTAGTGAGGCGATCAACTACTACCATGATGACATTATGACCTTTAGATTTGGGAAGCCCTATGATGAAGTCCATGGATACCTCTTCCCAATGCTGGCTAGGAATAGATAAGGGTTGCAAGAGACCTAGTGTCTTAATTGTCTCCCCTTTATTCCTTTTGTTGGTGTAATTAAAAGTGTTGTACCTTGGCCTAGGTCATGATTACACCTTAGTTAAATTTTACTTAGGGACTAGATAGGAGGTAGTTGGAAAATTTCCACTTTTGGTAGACTTATCATGTTATTGCTTTATCACATCCACCTTTCGTGGACATATTATGTGATTACCTCTCCACCTCTTGTGGGTGATCCACCATTTGTGGTGATTATCACATTATCACTTTTCCACTTTAGGTGGAGTGATAGGTTTTCATAGTTGTCTCATGTCATAAGATTACAACACTTGTCATAATCTTATGCCCTTCTATGTTCTCACCTTGGCTATATAACCAAGGGGTCTCCTATGTACTTTTTCTCATCATATTTGCATTCATTGATAAGAATACAGTCTATTCTTGTCATATTGTTTCTATCTCTTTTATGTTTGTGCTTTCTATTAGGCCTCTAGATCTTGTGTGGCTACCTTCATAGCCAATTCTTACACCTTTGACAAACCAAACATTCAACCACAAATTTTTGAACATCACCTTTTAGCCCTTCCCAAAAACAATCTTGCTTGACTTGATGATATGTCTTCAAAAATCCTGAATGACCACCCACTAGAGACTCATGCAACTCTGTGAGAATCTTGTGTTTAAGAGTGAAATTCTTGCAGAGATACAAATGATCTTTATACCAAAGAGTATCTCCCTTCCAACAAAACTTATTTGGACTACTACGATCCCTTTTTAATTGTTCAATGAGATTACTTGTCGCAACATCATTTTGCCACTTTGCTTTGGCTTCCTCCACCCAATTTGCTTGTAATATTGAAAGGGCACACAATAAGGCTTCATCTTTCTCATCCTTCCTTGAAAGTGCATCTGCTACAATATTTTCTTTCCCTTTCTTATATACAATTTCAAAGTCATATCCTAACATCTTAGTGACCAGTTTTTGTTGCTCTTCAGAAGATAGTCTTTGTTCCAAAAAATATTTTAGGCTATCATGGTCCATCTTAACCTTGAAGTGTCTACCCAATAAATAAGGCCTCCATTGTTTAACTGCATGGAGGATTGCTAGCATTTCCTTCTCATAACTAGGTTTTAGTTGATTCTTACCCTTTAATTGATGACTCTTAAAAGCAATTGGTCGACCTTCTTGCATGAGCACTGCTCCTATCCCATTTCCATAAACATCACATTCCACAATGAATTCCTTGGTGAAGTTAGGAGTGGCAAGCATTGGAGTTATACACATAGCCTCCTTCAATCTCTCAAATGTTGTATTGGCAGACTCATTCCAATGAAAAGAATCCTTCTTCAATAGAGTGGTGAGAGGTGTTGCTATACGACCATAATTCTTCACAAATCTTCTATAGTACCCTGTCAATCCCAAGAAACCCCTCAGTTTCTTAATGGTTTTTGGAATAAGCCATTCCATGATAGCCTTAATTTTGTTACGGTCCACCTTTACTCCTTCATGTGAAACTGTGTCCCAAATACTCCACCTCCTTAAGACCAAAAACACACTTGGATGGCTTAGCATAGAGTTTATGATCTTCAAGTATTTGTAATGCTTGACCCACATGTTGCAAGTTCTTCCCAAGTCTTGCTATAAATCAATATATCATCAAATAATACTAACACAAAATTTCCCAAGAACTTAAAAATGGAATTCATCAAACTTTGGAATGTAGATGGTGCATTGGTAAGACCAAATGACATCACCAAAAATTCATAATGACCCTCATGAGTCTGAAATGTTGTCTTACAAATATCTTCCTCCTTAATCCGAATTTGGTGATAACCAGATCTAAGATCTAACTTGGTAAAACACATAGCTCCATTCAATTCATCTAGCAAATCATCAATGACTGGAATAGGAAACTTATCTTTAATGGTGTACATATTGAGCACTCTATAATTTGGACACATGTGCCAAGTATCATCCTTCTTACATACTATCACCACAGGCGAGGAGTAAGCACTTTGGCTATGCCTGATAATTCCTGCCTCTAGCATCTCCTCAACAATTTTTTCTATCTCACTCGTTTGTGTGGATACTTGTAAGGCCTGATGTTTGGTGGTTGGCTTCCTGGAACTAACTGTATGGCATGATCATGATCCCTCTTAGGAGGAAGTCCTTTAGGCATATCTCCAAGAACAACTGAGTGATGATCAATTATAGCTTGCAAATCTGGATGAGTAGAAGCATTAGATTGAAAGACTTCTAATGAACATAGATGGGCCACAAATACATCCACTCCTTTCTTAAGCAACTTTTTCATTTGATGAGAGCTTACCATTTGTGGAGATTTTTCCTTCAACCCCCTTAGCTCTATTACCCTTCCTTCTGATTGAAATCTCATGAATAGTTCTTGGAAGTTCATCTTAATTGTTCCCAATGTAGTAAGCCATTGTACTCCCAAAACAATATCTACTGCACCCATGGATATCACATACATTGGGGTATCAAGTTGATAATCTCACATGGATAATTTAATGCTATGACACTTCCCTGAACAACTAACTGTACCACCATTTGCAATCAAAACCTAAAACTTTAGAGTTGGATATATAAAACAATTTAGATGAGTAGCAAACTTTTTGTTGATGAAATTATGAGTACTACCTGAGTCGATCAACACTGTTACCTTCTGCTTCTTTAAAAACCCCACCACCTTGAGAGTTTGTGGAGCACTGAAACTTGAGATTGCATGACAAGAAATGATTGGTTGAGAATCATGTGATTCCTCATTTGACTACCTTTCATCCTCTAGTATGGGTTCCTCCTCTTCTTCCTCACTTGGACCTTCAATATAGAACAATTTCTTTTCACTGCATTTATGTCCTCGACTGTATTTTCTATCACAATTGAAACACAACCCTTTTTCTCTTTTTTCCTCAATTTGTTGTGGAGTCAACTTAGTAGGTTGTGTTGAATATCCTTTCTCTCTTGTCACATTAGCCCCTTGTTTCTTAGGATTCAAATACTTCTCTACCTTGCGTGCTAAGATAAAAGACTCATTTATGGAGCTAGCGATAAACATGCGTACCTCATGATGAATGTGATCCTTGAGACCACCCAAGAATAAATCAATCAATTTTTCCTCCATAATTGTATCCACTCTTAAGGATAGATTTTGGAATTGCTAAATATAATCCTTAATTGATCTTGTTTGTTGAAGTTTAGCCAGCTGGCTGAAGAAGTTGTCTGTCACGCTATTGCTATATTTTGCTTTGAGTTCCTCTGTAAAAATTGACCATGAGATGGTGAGCCCCTTTTTCCTTCGATGAGTGCAAAGCCAACGATACCAAATGAATTGATCTAGTTCTTGATATAGGGAAGCCATCATGACCTTTTGTCCATTTGGGATTTGGTGTACTTCAAAAAAATTCTCCATTTGGTTTATCCATGTTAGAAGATCCTTGCCATCAAACTTGCGCATATCCACCTTTGGAAATAAATTCTTAGATCCCATAGGATTACTAAAGCTTGTGTCAATGTTAGCTGACCTATAATTTTCACCTTGGTTGCTTGAGAACTCCTTTCTTGGTTCAGCCATGTAGGTGCTTAACATGTTTCGTATGTTCGATATATCTCCTCGTAGGTCACACATATCCATCTTCATTGAGGAAATGTCTTCCTTGACCTTACTAATTTCCTCATTAGGAGTAATATCCTCTATTGTTTTCCCATCCTTATTTGGAGTCTTCCTTGGAGTAACAACATTCTTTTTGCCACTTGTTACATGTCCTGTCATGATGGGAACCACTAATTTTGAAATAAATCACACAAATGAAACTTAAATTCTCTAAAAATTTTACTGTAACTTACTAGGGCCAAAATAACTCTCACCTAGAAAAATCTCCAAGAAATAAATAGATTTGCAGCGTGGAGAGTGATAATTGTGAAAATTTTAATTTTTCAATAACTTTCTTATTTCTTCTCCAATTCCTCCAAGTTTTTTACTGTAATCTCCTCTAGTATTTCTTCAAAAACCCAATAATAATTAGACTCCAATTTGACAAGATGTGCGAGATATGCAGATTCCAAAAAAATTGTGCAGAAACCCTAATTCTGTAATAATTTGCTTAATTCTGCTCTAATTCTTTTGAAATATGGACTGTAGCTTCTTTAATATGTTCTTCAAAAACCCTTTAAATTTTTTGAAAAAAATCACCAAAATATGAAAGATATGCTCTTCCCTAAATCGGCTCCAAAATTGAGAAAAAACCTTGCCTCTACAGTGCCAAGATCATGCTCTGATACCACTTGTTATGAAATAACTTGCACAATAGGTGAATATGATATGAAATATGCTGCAAATACTTGATAATAACTAAGAATAACAAGCCACTTTGAGGGGGAAAACCTCTAAATATCTCTAATGAGAACACACTTCACAACTTCATGATGAAATAAGATTCACAACCTCCTATATATACCTATTTATGCCTAGGATATCACCTAGGCTGACTTAGACACATCTATATAAGTTTTAGGCCGACCTAAACAACTAAATAACAATATACTAATGATAATATGACTTAATAGAGAGTTAAGATAGCCACAAGCCGATTACTCATAACCCGATGTACACTAATATTAAGGGCGTAGCAACCCATGGTATTAAGGGGAAGACTCATGAGGAAGCTTGGACTTGTCACAAACCCAGGATCAGTCATTTGAAAATCTTTGGCTCTTTAGCATATGTATGGATTCCAGATGCCAAGTGCTCAAAGTTGGATTCCAAGAGTCAAAAGCTTATGTTCATAGGGTATAGTGACAACCATAAGGCTTACTGGTTGATTGATGTAGACACTGATCGTCTTATCTTCAGTTGGGATGTTGTCTTTGATGAAGAATGAGGACCTTTTCACCTTTCCTCGTCTGTTTAACATTTTGAGGATCAACCTATGAAGGCTTCTGATTTGGGTATTCATCTTCCGTTAGGTTCACCTGATGGGAGGGATGATGCAAATTCTATCTTTGATGATGCTCAACCTGATTTCCCTCCGGATGATACTGATATTCCACCTGATGAACTTGTTCTAGATCCACAACCAGTTCCAGCACCCCCTGTTACCTTCAATTTTGTCCCTTCTACTCTCTAGCCTAAATGGTGGCTTAAGACTATTGGTGATCTTCATGATGATGACCTCATTGAGGTAGATCATCCAGAAACAAGAGCAAACAACATACAGTTATTTTTTCTCTCATGGCCAACATTCATAGTGTCTATGAGCCTTAGACATATTCAAAGGCTAAAGGAATTCCTAAGTGGGAAAAGGCTCTGGAGGTTGAATACCAAATTCTTTAGAAAAATCACACTTGGGTCCTTTATGATATTCCTCAAGGAAGAAGCCCATTAGCTGCAAATGGGTGTATAAGGTGAAATGCAAATTTCATGAAACCCTTGACAAGTACAAAGCTTGTCTCGTTGCTAGGGGTTCTCATAGAAAGAAGGCATTGACTACGAGGAGACTTTTGCTCCTACAACCAAGATGAGTACCATTCAGCTTGTCCTTGCCTTAGCAACCCAATTTGGTTGGAAAGTCCATCAGATGGACGTTAAGAGTGCTTTCCTCAATGGCGAGTTGAAGGAAGAAGTCTACATGACACAACCTCTAAGGTTCAAGGTTGCCGAACAAGAACATAAGGTGTGCAGATTGGTAAAAGCACTCTATGGCCTGAAGCAGGCTCCTCAGGCTTGGTACATCAAGATTGGCAAGTACCTCATAGATCATGGCTTTTAGAGGAGTCCCTCTGACTCTAATTTGTATGTCAAACATACTGGTAGTGATATTCTTGTTGTTGTTATGTGGATGACTTGATCATTACTTGTAGCTCGACACATTTGATCGCAGAGATCAAATAGGATTTGTGCAACACATTTGACATGACAGATTTGGGAATTTTGCATTACTGTTTAGGCGTTGAGGTTTGGTAGAGCAGGAGCAATATCTTCATCTCCCAATCCAAATATGCTCGAAGTCTACTGGATAAGTTCTGAATGCAGGATTGCAAACCTACCTCCACAATGATGGAAAAAGGGCTCAAGTTGTCAGCTAAGTCAAATTCATCGGTAGTAGATGAATCATTGTTTAGGCAACTAGTGGGAAACCTCATCTATCTCATTGCCACTAGACCTGACCTCAGTTTTGCAATGAGCTACATTTCACACTTCATGACAAACCCCAAGGCTGATCATTGGGTAGCAGCAAAGCGTGTGTTGCGTTATGTGAAGGGCACTTTTGATTATGGACTTCTTTACACTAGGAGTCAAGATCCTAGACTCATTGGTCACATAGACTTAGATTGGGCAGGTTTAGTTGATGATAGAAAATCCACATGTGGGTATGTTTTTAGTTTGGGATTTGGTGCAGTCACATGGACTAGTAAGAAGCAACAAGCAGTGGATCTCTCCTTGACAAAAGAAAAGTATCAGGGAGTAGTTAAGGCAACTTGTGAGGTAGTTTGGCTCCGTTGAATGCTTGTGGATATGTAAATATCTCAAGCAGGTCTGACTCCCTTGTTCTGTGATAATTAGGGAGTTCTCAAACTTGCCAAGAATCCAGTCTTCCATGAAAGAACCAAGCATGTTGAAACTCATTGTCACTTCATTCGACAACTTGTTGAAGACAGATCAATCCGGTTGTTGTATGTTCTAATAGAGGATTAGACAACATATATTCTCTCCAAGTTGCTCAGTCCAAATAAGTTTGTACAATTCAGGGGGCATCTTGGTGTAGTTGATAGATTGAGCATTAAGGGAGGGTATTAAAATATTATTTATTTATTATTAATGCTCAATAATGTATTTTATTGTAAAGTATATTGATAAGATTGTCTCTATCTTATTTGAAGCTTCTTTTTAGAAACTTTCCATATTTTGTACATTTTGTAAACTATTTAGAGACTTCGTCTCTTTTGTTAATATCATCAATTTTTTTACCAATTACTTCTCGTAATAAAATAAAAGCCATTAGATGTCAAATTTTGAGTTGGTTATCTCTAGACGATATTCCCAGCTTTAGCCTAGCTTCACAACGAATCTCTTCGCTAGTTGAAAGGACATATCAAACAATAGTAGCTGTTGATCAAACAAGCATGTAAAACGAAGGATGAAATGAAAGTCAAAAGAGAAAATGTACCCCTGCAAGCTAGGGGCACCCAACCTTTTGGTCAACTAGATGAGGTTTTAAATAGCTATCTTCTTTAAGAGATATACTCAGAATCCTTCCAGAGGTGCAAATTGAAACACCAACAGTTTTCTGGTGCCCATCGTGGGGCACGAGGCATAAAACTTCAAGAAAAGCTAATGCTTTATGACACATGAATGACCATCTGGCGTCCTATTGCATGATCCACACAAAAACAATGAATGATAACGACAATAATGTTGGAAATGATGATAGAAATCATACATTCACCCTCATTACCTTGGGGTAATAACATTGGACCCTTGGATTTTCAAGTGAATCATGAGTTACCTAAAGGATCAAGGAAGCACTTACCCTGATTTCATGTCGATGGAAGTCAACACTTGGATGAACATTTTTCTGTGTTCACAATGGCTTGCGCTGTCTTGTATGTGGCATATGAAGAATCTTGTGGGAAATGCTACCAACTGGTTCAATCACTTGGAGCTAGGCATTATCAAAAGCTGGGCAACTATGAGCAATAAATTTTTGGCGAGATTCAAGCCTGCTGAAGACAATCATTTGTTGTTTGATCAACTTGCAAATTTAAAGATGGAGCACAATGAGCTCATGAGGGAGTTTGTAGCAAGATTTAATCGTCTTGTTACAAGACTTTCTACATTCGATCCATCACCGAAGATTCTGATGAGTTGTTTCATAAATGCTCTTCCATCAAAGATAGCCTTCTTCCTCAAGACGACAAAATAAACAAATTTGAAGAGTGCACATGAACACACCATCAAGTTGGAGGATGATATGATTACTTCTGGCATGATGAAAAAAAATTCTATCAGATTTCTAGTTCAACAACCATACTAGCCAAAAAGAGAGAATTTTCAGCCATGATTGTCAACACCTCCACCAAGACAAATAGTTGAGGCTACACACAATGTAGTATTTTGTTCTTTCCATGAGACTGATGCACATATCAGATCCACATGTCGTGAGAATCTGGGAATGAACCAAATCATGGGATACACTGAAGCTACTCCCAGTTCTAGTTTTGTACCAACACAAAGTTCAAACATTGTCTTACCATAGATGGATAACTTCGATGGGCAGCTTCGCTACGAGATACTTTGAAGATAGAAATCAGACATCCACCCTCATTACCTTGGGGTAATAACATTGGACCCTTGGATTTTCAAGTAAATTATGAGTTACCTAAAGGATCAAGGAAGCACTTTCCCCAATTTCACGGCGATGGAAGTCAACACCTAGATGAACATTTTTCTGCGTTCACAACAGCTTGTGTTGTCTTGCACGTGGCATATGAAGACTCTTGTGGGAAATGCTACCAACTAGTTCAATCACTTGGAGCCAGACATTATCACAAGCTAGGCAACTATGAGTGATAAATTTTTGGCAAGATTCAAGCCCGCTGAAGACAATCATCTGTTGTTTACTTAGCTTGTAAATTTAAAGATGGAGCACAACGAGCTCATGAGGGAGTTTGTAGCAAGATTTAATCGTCTTATTACAAGAATTTCTACACTCGATCCATCACCAAAGATTTTGATGAGTTGTTTCATAAATGCTCTTCCATCAAAGATAGCCTTCTTCCTCAAGACGACAAAAGAAACAAAGTTGAAGAGTGTGCATGAACACACCATCAAGTTGGAGGATGATATGATTACTTCTGGCATAATGAAAAAAAACTCTATCAGATCTCTAGTTCAACAACCATACCAACCAAAAAGAGAGAATTTGAAGCCACATTTGTCAACACCTCCACCAAGACAAATAGTTGAGGCTGCACACAGTGCAATATTTTGTTCTTTCCATGAGACTGATGCACATATCAGATCCACATGTCGTGAGAATCTGGGAATGAACCAAATCGTGGGATACACTAATGCTGCTCCTAGTTCTAGTTTTGTATCGACACCAAGTTTGGATGTTGTCTTACCATAGATGAATAAATTCGATGAAGACTTCGTTGCGCTATACTTTGATAAAGAACTTGTCAATCAAGAACAACAAGAAGAATACTGCCAGTACACTCTTGCGATGAATCATGAAAATTTTTCAACACCTGTGTTTACACGTGGTCAACACTTCAAGGCACAAAAAGAAGAAGAAAGACGAAAATCAAATGAAAAGGGTAAAGAAGTGCCTTCCACTTCTAATCCCAAACCTTCACATGAGAACACTATGCTAGTTGCTCAAGATCCGTCTTTAACAAATTTTGATGTCGTAGCTTCCATGATGAAGACCAAGGTACAAATATCTCAATTGGAATATCTTCAGGACCATCCAGAACAACTAGATCAGATTCTCAAGGTTGTAAAGAAGCAGGTTGTGATTCAGTCCACATTGCTCAAGTCATCTATCCCAGCAAAATAAAAGCCTTAAACGGGTCCTAGTAATTATGTGACTTTGTCAAAGATAGAAACTAAAGACTAGAACATTGCTTGTTCTGAAAAGAGGTTGATAGAGGATACAAGGTCATGGAAAATACAGTTCAATGGAGGTTGTTCAACAACATTTTTTGGAGTAGGGGAAATGATCACCTCCCCTAAAAAATGCTAGCTAGTTGCACATTGCTTGCAATTGGAATTCACTAAAGTTGAGAAAGAGGCACTTTTGTTAGGCCTCAAAAATGCCGAAGACATGGGAATCAAACTCCTATGTGTTAAGGGTGATATGGAGCTGATTGATAAGCCAGTCAAAGGATATTTTTAGGTCAGAAAAGATCACCTACGAGATTATAGAAATCGAGTTTGGAACTCGATCGACTGGTTTGAAGAATTGAACGTCCCAAGGATGGATGACAATGGAACTAATGCCTCATGGGTATTAGCTTTCCCCTTTGCATCATATTTTGACTTTTGTTAGAGTAATTTTTCCTGGTTATATGAAAACTTGAGAATCTTCATACCAAAGGGGTTGTCTCTTGCAATACCCATCAGAAGAGAAGTGAAGCCTTTTAGACAAAAGCAACATTGATGGAAGACTCTTACCGCTATCATGAAACAAACAATATCCAAAGCACTTCGTCCCTTCGAGGGTGGAGTAATTTTCTTTTTCGTTATGTCATAATGTGTGTCCCCTTTTTGTAATGTTAACGTTATGTTGTAATGTATTTCCCCTCTCTGTAAGGTTTTGTCGTGTTTTAGGTGATTTATTAGGTAGTCTTGTTTTTAGGAAAACTCCAATTATTAGGTGAATTAGGAAATAAGTCTTGACTCCAATGCCCAATTGATAAGATACTGGTCTGCGCTAAATACCTAGAGACTCTCAATTCTCCTATGCCGTAAGTATTTGACATGGTCACCAGATGGAGCCTAATGTTGTACTCAAAATAAAAATTTTGCTTCAATGAGACATTTTGATAAAAATGATATAAATCTTGTAAAATTGTCGTCAAAATTCAATTTTAGGTCAAACCAAGCAAGGGATTTTTGTGGGTTTATTGTCAAGAGGATACTTTCAAATTTTGGAAATTAGGGTTTTTAGACCCCTATTTTTAGGAAAACCTTAAAAAATAGGACCTTTCCAGAAATAACTCAAAATGATTCTAATAGGACAAATTCACTTCATGATCACACTTGTCAAGTTAGAATCACAAGAAAGTCAAGTTTCCTCTGGTGGGTCTATTTCGTTTTTTCAAGATAAAAGCTAGGATCTCAGAGGTCAACAATGGAAGATGGCTAGAACCAAGTATGAAGATCTAAGCTTCAAATGCTTCATAGAAGATTCTATAGTGAAAGATGCTTGACGCCAAAGGGGAAAATTTCAAGAGTTGAAATTTTCTAAAAATATTATATATAGAAGATGCATGCCTTGCTACAAAGGAGATGCCTTGACAATCAACGCCTTGGCCAACTTCTTCAAATGTTCGTACATGCAGAATGGTGAATGCAATCACAATGGTGAATGCATCCACGTTTGCGACAACAATGATCAACCCAGCCAAGCAACACAGTGAACATAAAGCATAAGGAATGTTGGAAGCTTCGTAGATCACACACGCGCAATGGTGGAATAGCCTGTTCAACAACGACAATGATGTAGTCAAAAAACACGCGAACAACTAGTGTTGGTGTTGTATGCAGACAGTAAGCATGATCAATAAACGGTGATCACATTCAATGCAGTCAATGACACGGTGAATGCGAAGCTCGAGAGGGATGAAAATCATTGAAAATGACTAACTATAGAGCCAAATGCACCCCTACAGGCCAGGGTGGCCCATGAAGTCAAGAGGCCAACTGTAGTTGTTAAGAGTTGCAAAACCAATCGTCTTCTTCAAAATTCTGCTAGCTTTCTGATAGATCATCAAGCAAGTCCAACAAATTTGTCAAAAACTGGAAAACGAAGGAAGAGGTGGAAGATGTTGAAGGTCAACAGGCATAAAAGATGGTAGTCTATCGAGGAAAATGTACCCTTGTAGCCCAGGGGCGCCCAAGAATAAAAGCCATCAGATGTTAGTTTTTGAGTTGGTTATCTACAGGTGTTCTTCTTGGCTTTAGCCCAGCTTTGCAACAAATCTATTTGTCAGTTTAGAGGACATATCAAACAATAGTAGCTATTGATCAAACAAGCACATAAAACAAAGGATGAAATGAAGGTCAAAAGAGCAAATGTACCCCTGCAGGCTAGGGGCCCCAAATTTTTGGTCAACTAGATGAGGTTTTTAACAACCGTCTTCTTCAAGAGATCTGCTCAAAATCCTTCCAGAGGTGTGAATTGAAACTTCAATAGTTTTCTGGTGCCCACCGTGGGGTATGAAGCATAAAAATTAAAGAAAAGCTAACACTTTATGACATGAGAATGACCATCTAGCATCCTATTGCATGATCCACATAGAAGCAATGGATGATAATGATAATAATGCTGGTAATGATGATAGAAATTAGATACATCCACCCTCATTACCTTGGGGTAATAACATTGGACCCTTGGCTTTTTAGGTAAATCATGAGCTACCTAAAGATCAAGGAAGCACTTTCCCCAATTTCATGACAATGGAAGTCAACACTCAGATGAACATTTTTGTGATGGAATTGGAATCCTTCCAACTTCACGATGAACCCAATAGTTAGCTCACAAGACCTGTCAAATGCTCACAAATGAAGATCAAGTGTGAAATGTTGAAAGTCAAGACAAGTTGAAAAACGTGAAAAATTGGGTATGTTAAGGAAAATGCACCCTTCTTGGAAAAGGCGCTCAAATTTTTGGGACCTCAGATGTAGTTTTCACTAGATATAGATCCTAGCAAGTCCTTTTCTATTTTGATCAGTCTTTGCGATGAATCCATCAACACAAACATTAGAGCAGTCAAATTCCCAGCAACAAGAGCCGAATTGGAGCACCCTATTGAAGGTTGCAAAGTGAAAATTACAGCTCGAAAGGTCAAATGCACCCTTGCAAGCCAGGGGAACCCAAACTTTTGAGCCCTCTTAATCAACTTCTAGAACTTGCAATACCAGTCATCCTTTCCAAAATTGAACTAGTTTTCCATTCCATATCTCAGCATGTTCATAGGATTCAACAGTCACTAATGATTGTGGATTGAAGCACAGGAGGTCAAAGTTGAAGAAATTCAAAATCATTTGAAAAATGGCTAACACTAGCAAGTAGAGGCATCCTATCTCAAGAAGGCGCCTATAAATTTGAGCCATCAAAACTAGTTTTCATGGTTGACAACCTCTAGTCTCTTCAAGGTTGATCCAACTCCACAATGAATCTATCATCCAATCCTTATGGTCAATTAGGCATTTGGAATTCAGGATCCAAAATTTGGGGAATTGCTTTAGTTAACTACTAATCACAGAGATAATTCCCCCAATCAGGATTTGGATGCCCTAATTGATGCTTGCAACTACAAATTGATATTTATCAAAGCCTAAGCGTCCATTCTTCATTATTCTTTGTAGGTTGAAGAGCTCAAACACATATATTTTCACTCCAACGCCATTTGAAGGATCAAACGAAGACCATTTTTTCAGTGTTCTCCATATTTCCAGTTACAGGTTACACAGAAGGATATCTTTCACAAGACTTCATCACCAAGCACCATTTTCAATGGCAGTAGCTTATAACTTCTAGTTTCTCCCCACATATTTCTTCTATTCCTGTCTTAGGTATTCTTGCATGCTTAGGGAAACAAATTTTTTTCATAGATCTGGCCTTCTGGGTTCGTTCCACACATCATTGGCTGTAAAACCCACGTGCTAGGATTTTTTAGAAAATTGTCATGTTGCCCCCATTTTTTAGGGTTTTTGCAAAAAGTCACCTTTTTCAAAAACTAATGAACTAGGTTTGCTTAGCACAAGGGCACCTACAAAACCCATGTGTTAGAATTTTCTAAGAAAAAATAGCTTCAAAAGTTTCTGCCTCGAGGGGTTATTGCATGTCAAAGAAAAAAATCATCTTTTCAAAAAACTAATGTGGGTTTGTTCAAAAAGATATTCCCAACAAAACCCATGTCTCATAATTTTTCTTAAAAATTACCCCTCGATGAAGCTATTTTTAGCCTCCATAGAAAAAACTGTTCAAATAGTGTCATGTGCCTAGTCAATCTTCCAAGGTTTTAGAATGCAATTCTCTCAAGTTGAATACAAGACCAAATTGGTCTATCTTCATGATTTTCTGAAGATAGCTAACACCGATTTACATCGAGCACATCTGGGGGTTGATTGACAGGCGTAGACACTCCAAGTCCATGGATTCCATATGGTTTGATACCTCATATATCTAATAGCCTTTCAAGGCTAGTTTAGAGGGTTGACTACTGTTGGAACACTAAGTGTGCATCAAATTCAAGAGCATTTCTCACAGCTAGAGTGTTCACAGTCAAACTTTGCGGTTTCATCATGCAACACTCTTCCATTGAGAAAAAATCAAGACAAGCGGCATAAGCATAGCACTACAGAAGGAACAAAGGTCATCACTCCAGTTATAGAGCTGCCAAAGTTACCAATCAGTGAACTGCTAGTTGGAGTGTGCAAATATTTCCAAGATTTCTCAAGTTGCCGACAAACAGTAAACTAACAGTTGAGGTATGTGATGATCTCCAGATGATGAGGAAGTTAACACCTTCTTGGAGGAGATGATTGCTCGAGATAGCAACCATTAAACTACCAGTTAGGATGTCCCACCTTCTCCAAAGATAACATTTAACACAACAGTTAACTCGTTGTCCCACCTTTTATGCATGTCTATTTTGGAGACACCTTTGTACATTGGAGTTCTATTTAGTTTAGATTCAGTTAGCTGAAGTAGTTTTTCCAATTAACTGTTAGGTTACATTTAATTAGACATAGGAATAAATCTTGCTGATTAACAAGAACTAAATGTTAACTCAAGGAGACTTTTGTCTACTCGTTTGAGTGTCTATAAATAAGAGCATCCTTTCTCATTGTATTTTAACTTTACTTCACGATAGCAAAACGTTGAGTTTGAAAGCTTGCAACTTTGTTTACTTAGTATATGTTCTTGAATCATACTTGTTATAGCAAAACGTTGAGTTGTTTGCTTGCATTCTTGTTGTTCATGTACTTGTGTTCAATAAATTTGTTAAGTGTATTTTGGTCGATTGTATGTGGTATGATTGTCTTCTTTCATATGATTTGTTGTCCCAGAAAGTGTAATCTTTGATTGAATTTTAGGAAATAAATCAGGAGAGAAATGAGCCTTTGATCCAAAATTCTCAAGATCTTTCATATTTGTTGTTTCCATAATCCTTGTTTTGATCTACACCTCGAAAGAGCAATGAGCCTTCAAGGGAATTTAGAGATTAGGATTATCATTTGATGTTGTTTCTAATAACCTTTATTTTAACCTACACCTTGGAAAGAGCACTTCTCCTCCAAGGGAATCTTGAGATATAGTTTATCATTTGATGATCACTTGCATAAACTTTATTTCAGCGTAAATTTGAAAGAGCAATGAGCCTTTAAATGCATTTTGAGAGACAAATTGTCTAAGTGATCCAACCATTCCCAATTGCTCCTAAATCCTCTCGCTTTGGATTTCTTGAGGAGATAGGATAGTTATAGTTTTAGCCTAGTTGTAGTTGAGATTTGCAAAACTAGAGAAAACCTTAGCTACAACGCATTATGTTTTATAACCTTGTGCTCTACTGCTATGTAAAAAGATAGGAAATTTAGTTTACTTTACTTTTTATGCAAAAACAACAAAAGAGGGAGCTTCCCCTCCTAATTTGAAGAGAAATTCATCTGTGCATAGATGTCTGTTTCCCATATGCACTCTAGAGGTGCGAATTGAACACTAACACAAATCTACTCCTTCCACTCCAGTTAACACTTCTTGTATCTCACCTCTGAAGAGGATGCTTGTTTTTCCTCCAATTCTTCCTCAAATCTAGTCCAACAAATAAGTAGAGCTTCTAGACTTTCTTGTACCTCCTTATCCACCACCACACCATGTAATTTCCTTAAAAAATGCCCCATAATGGTAGTTCATGTATATTAAAACTGCTTAAATGGAAAATTAAAACAAAAGAAAACTTAAGATGATTTAATTGTGCACCATTTCCTTTTCAAGTTGTACAAGGTAAGAATTTATTCCAACGCTCTTTCCCTTCCCCATTCTCGATGTCCCATTGTGTCTTATTTTAATTGATTTGAAACTGATTTTTTTTATGTGAACTATATTTTCTTTCTTTATTCTCTTGGTTCCACTACTTTTTTCTCCCAATCTTTCGTTTCTTTTTTTGAAACCAAAACCACAGTCATACCATGCAATGAGCTAATAACTAGCACTTGCACCTAAAGAAGGCTCAAGGATTACGCCGATAGAAAATTATATGTATGTTAATAACTTAATATGTTAGAGAGTAGTGTTTGTGTATAGGTGCTTATGGATGCATATGTATGCAATTTGCTGCAAGTTTTAGTTACATGTGATTGAATTAAACAATTAATAATAAGTGCTAAATAATGAAATAAAGTAAACTTTGACAAATCTAGATCTTTTCCACTTAAACAAATCTAGATTAATAATGGAATGAAATAAACTTTGACAAATCTAGATTTTTTCCTTAAAGAACTTAGGTATTATTTGATTTTTAAATATTTGTGTGCAAATTTAAAACATAAAGGAGCTGATTTACCATTGAACGGTACCTAAAACTTGTTTTCCCATGTCTCAACAATTTTTTACAAGCTTGAAACTTGTTTTAGGATCAAATCTCATAGTATATGTAGCCTATTAGTTAATTATTTTGTATTTTTTTATTTTCATTAAGTGAAAATTACAGTGAGTGAAAAATAGCAATCAAATAAAAAAAACCATGTAAAAAAGTTACACTTGTTAAAATATAGATTATTATTGTAACTATAATAATATTTAGATGCTTAGATTTATATATAAGTAATAATTGTTTATAATAAGAAACATTTATATAAAAGCAATTAAATTAATATATGTATAATAATAATTAAAGATATGAAAATAATTATTAGTAAATAATATAATAATTAAATAATATACAAATCAAGTTGTAAAGATAAAGATCACCACAAATATTTATTTATTAGTTCCTATCATGGAACTATAGTGGAGGGGTTTGAAACTAGTGAAGTGATTAAATTGTCTAGTTTAGACCAATAAAAAATATGTAATATTGTTAAAAAAAAATTGTTTTAAAGTTTCAAATCTTTAATCATTCAAATTGATCATTTAAAAAAAATAATAACATAATAAACATTTTTTCTCTATTGTGATTGGACAAATTATTCTTCTCCGGAAAAAAAGAAGGCAACAAAACGTACAATAAAAAACACTAAATATTTTCTTGATCCATATAAGCTCTATTGTAGGAATTAATATTGATTTTTTTTAAATTATAAATATTTTGGAGAACATAATCTAGATATTTTTATCATATAATTATATATTCTAGATATTTTATATTATTTTTGTCTTTTTAATTAAAAAATTAAAAAAAGTTTAAATTAACTAAATTTATAATATATACATGTTAATGAATTTATTTTTTAGATTTTAATATTTATATGATATGATATTATATTATATTATATATATATATACTAAATATATATTATTCAATTTATAATATAAGTATATTTTGTTTTATTTATATATCAAATTTGTTAACAATTAATTTAAATTTTTTAACAATTTTTTTGACATTTTGTCTTAAATTTCACAATGATTTATATCTCAAATATTAATAATATAATATTTGTAAAATAAGAAATAAATAAATATATAATTTTTTAAAATTGAATTTACCAAAATATTGAATACTCACTTTTTAAAAAGCAAAATTAAAAGTTACATATACATAGGTAAAATAAATATACTAAAAAATAAAATAAACAATTTAGATGTAAATAATAAAAAAAGATTTGCATCAATTTAACATTTTTAAATAGGAAACTAAAAAATTTAAATTTAAATTTCAAAATTCAAATCCATGTAAACAACGCATGTTACCTATCAAATTTAGAGTACACACACATAGAGACAAACAAATTTCAAACAATGTAATTTAGTGAGATCAAGTGTGTGAGTTACACATATAAGTTAAATTCTACATACATAGAGATCACTTAGATGACATTAGAAATGAACCAAAATAGTACACAATCAAATTCATAAATTGGTGACAATCATTAAATTTTTAAATTATAACATATGTAGAAATACATTCCTAATATATACATTATTTTAGACTACAAGAATCGGGTAGCACAACCCCCTATAAATTGCAGTGCGCCCGGTAAAATTTTTAATGTGATCGACAACAAGCATGACACGCCCTCCGGTACCACGGGGGTGGGGGAGACTAAACCTCATGACCAACCTCTTACAATAAGAAAGATTTAGCCATTCCTAATATTTGTATAATAACATCTTCATTAAATTTAGAGTTAAATACTTTTACATTTAATTTAATTTTTCATATTTACTTAACCTTTTATTAGAGTAATATTTTTTATTTAATTAATTAACTTGAGAATTTAAAAAAGAAAAGAAAAAGAAAAGAAATCTCCTTAAATTGTAATACCAAACTTATTTAACTCTAACCCTAATGTAATTGTATAATAACATATTCATTAAATTTGGAGCTAAATACTTGTACATTTAATTTATTTTTTCATATTTACTTAATGTTTTTATTACAATAATATTTTTTCATTTAATTAATTAACCTAATATTTATGAAAGGTGTGCGGATTTTTACACAAAAGAAAATTATAAAATAAATCTCCTTAAATTGTAATATCAAACTTATTTAACTCTAACCCTACTGTAATTGTAACCTTATCCCTAATAAATTCCTAACCCTAACTTTGTTTCTAAATGACCATCTATTGAACTCTAACCTTAAATCATAACCTTAATTGGACCTTGACCTTAACCATAACTGAACAATAACCATAATTGAACTCAAAATTTTAGCTTAATTAAATCTTAACATAGAAATAATAGATATTATTCTTCATGAAACAAAAGGTTTGTTATTAATAGGTGTGCTCATACAAAGGAAAATAGTTGTTTATAAAAAAATGCAAAAAAAAAAATTATACATAGTGTAACCTAATTTTTGGGCCCCCCCAAAGATCATGCTTATTTTTCAAAATTTTGGCTAAGTCATGTACTGGTGATGTTTTGAGTGTCTAGTATAACCTGGGCGATGTTTTGTTAAGTTACTCTAACTCTCCTCTTGCCTTCCATGTAGTGTTTCCTACTTGTTTGAAAGCACCGACGATGTTTTTCCCAATTATATGAACTTATGAAATTTCTGCTTGGTCTATTTTTGAAATTAAGTAGTGTGGGTAGTGTGTTACTAAGTTCGTCGAACTCTCCCATTCATCGCTGAGAGAGAAAAAATTAACTTCATTAAGAAGCAGGTGGTGTTTTGTAGCTCAAGATGAACTCAGGTGGTGATTTACATGGTTATGGGAACTTCCCACTTCCCCGCTTGTATAGCCGTTCCTTTTCAATTTTTTGAAAAGCAGTTATAATGAAGTAGTGATGTGAAAGCTGACATGTGTCGACATCATGGGAAAGGACATTTAATTCCTATCTACTTCCACATTTCTCGCGAGAAATTAAAAGGAAATTCATGCCAAGAATAGACATTCTTCAGCTGTGACATTCACTTTGGGAGACACAAAGCAAGGGAGCACACCAATGCAAGCTTTTTCCCTCATAATTTAGGGTCATTTTGAGGTATTTTTATCCTTATTCTTCCCTTGTGAGCATACATTTTTTAGAAATTTTCTTCCCTACACTTTAGAACACTTGGTGAAAACCCATTCGAACCCTAGAGGTCTAGAAATGACAAGAATTAAGTGTCAAGGATATGAGTACGTTGTAGGGTTAACATGCAACATGCTTGAAATAAGAGATACCAAGCTAGGGCCAGTAAATATGAATGAGATTAAAGAAAAAATCATTGCTCCCAATCCTCCACCTATCACACAGAGATTAATTGAAAGTGGATTGGTAGAGGCAGCCACCTTCCTCGTGGCCGTTCAATGCTCAGAGTTAATCCTCAAATTTATAAGGCATTATAATGCTCAAACCTGAGAAATACAAACCAAGGACAACCACTTGGTGATTAAAATTCAAAGGGACACTTTTTCCTCATGCTTGAGAATTCCTAAAAAAGAACCCTACTCGCCCATGGATTTCACCAGTGCTCAAATTGAGTTTTCGCTCAAGAAGGGGTACTATCAAAACATAATGGCAAGGAACTAGTTGGAAAAAACCAAGGGAGGAGAATCTCAGTTACCTTGGAATTTACACAGGAACCATTTTGTGGGAGAGATATTAGACATGATTATGTTGCTATATAGAGTATGGGGAAATGAAGATGCCTTTGGTTTTCAAGAATATATGTATTTCTTTGTCTGGATTATACTCATAGGAACCAAATTTCTAGATTGGGTGATGCTTATCAGTGACAGGTTACATAGCCAGCTAGTTTACTTTCCTACTGATAAGGAATTTTTCATGTCCTCTTATTTGATTTATGCCATTGTAAATACTAGGCCTTATCCAAGCTTGAGGCCAAGTGATCTCCCTCATGATCAGGTGTCGATTTTTGAGTACCTTGATAAACTACAGTTGAATACAAGCTTTTCTCATCATAGGAGGATATCACACACCTTCACTATGAGAGTGACCAAAGAAATGCAAGGGAAAATTAAAATGTGGATGTCGCTTGAGGCTATGCAATTTGCTAATTTTTATGGTAGCCATTTCATTCAATTTCAAAGGTTCTCATATATTAGGGTTGGTGGTTTCACTGGTTTTCCCATCAAACTTCTGAGGCACCCAAACGTCAAGTTTGTAATGATTGAGGTTTACAGACAATTGGCAGATGTCAACAAGAGATGTCAAGAGTGGAGAAGAGTGATAGTGCAATTTCTAGTTGGTTTCAACCCCTACACATGTGAGTCCATGTTTGATGCTCTCAACATGGAAAAAGAAATAACCAGGTACAATCTGTAGACCTATGATGAACATTTCCCTTTCGATCTTAAGGACTATGTAAATGATAACTTGAAACTTGGTCCCGATTTTCTCCATCTGCCCACTTTGGAGGACTATTGGGTGGATTGTTTTGATGAATTTGAAGTAAGGATGAGTTGGATGAGATTGTACTTGAGACAAATAATCATCTATAATTTGAGTTTTGATGTACAAGGAATTGAAGATAATGGGTCCAACCTAGTGGACCCAATTTTCACAAACTTAATAGCAAGTCAACCTATTCCTGCTATGGATTGGAGTAGTAAAGAGAAAGAAACTATTGAAGCAAGGATTGTTGATGTTTTGGAATAGAATCAAGAGTGGGTTACTAAGAAGAAGACAAAACAATTTATTCCTAATACTATATCATAGAACACCCAACCAACAGGAGGCAATAGTCAACCTTCTGTAACTACAGGAACCTCTAGGGTTGCTTCAAAGTCAGTGCAATCCGGGGCTTAGGGTGATGGTGATGAAGAACCTCCTAACATGAATATGCTTCAACTGACTTGCGGAGAAGACATCCCAAATTTACCCAATCTAGATCAGGATAAAGAGGATGAAGGAGAAGGAGATGACTTAAGTAATATTGGCATTAGTTCTTCTTCCCCATCACCTCGGTCATCACATGTTAGGGAGGTTGATGAACCTCTAAAACATAGATCTTCTCCACTCTCTTCACAAGGTATTTAGATGGATACTCCTCCCACAAATAGAACACTATTCCCCTTCTCTAGTTCCAAAGCAACCAATGAACGTCCCTAATAATCTTGTTTGGCTAGAAGACACTTTGTCCAGAAAGAGGAAAGCAGTACAATTGGACCTCCCAAAGCAAGACATGGTAGGGAAATTGCTCTAAAGGGCTCCAAAGCGAAAGAAGTTGAAAAACAATGCTCAGTTAATTGATGATGTCAGATCAGGAAGCTTATGCCTAGAAGTTGCACGTCCCACTACACAAAAAGAAGTCACTAAAGAAACTAGTGACTTTGATGTTGAAAGAATTGATATGGGATCCCCTATGCAGGATGAAAATGTACAAATCTTCTAGGTGTTTGCAGTGAGAATGGTTGAGAGGTCTAAGAAAGATAAAGAAGTTAAAGATGAATTGAAAAGGAAAATCCAAGTCCTAACAAAATGCTTGAAATCTATTTTTGATCTACCACCTCAACTGATATCTCAAGCTAAGTCATCCTCTAACCCCTTGGCTTTAATAGGAAAAGAGGTAGTATGCAAAATGAGGAGCTCCAAAAACTTTGGTAGGGCCGTTGAGGAATGGAGTGGTGGGTTAATCAAAAGAGGTAATTAGATTATTCCTGAGTCTCTTAGGTTCCTACGAAGCGAAAATGCTTTGAGAGCATAAGTTAAAGAAGAGATTACCACTACTGAAAAAGAGGAAAGGATATGGAACTAGTATGCAAATGAAATAAAAGAAATGATAGGATTTGGGATGGAAAAGTTAGCCATTGTGAAAATCATACCCAACACTGCTAATGCTCACTACATAATTTGGAATAAAAGTGTAGAATGGAAATCATAGGTCACCAAGTAGGGCTTACAAAAGCTTCAAGAGGCTTGAACTGAATGCAATGCAATCTTAGAGGAAATTAATAAAAACCTTGTTGCCCTCAGATTGCAACCTAATAGGGGAGGAGATGGAAGTGATGAGAATGCTAAAGCCTCCGAGAGTGATTTTCAGAAAATAGTTAATGAAAATTTTAACTCTCAGTCGTTTGATGTTGAGCATTTGAGGAAATTTAGCGAACTAGATCTCATCTTATCTCAGGCTACGAGACTCATGAAGACTTATGACTAGAGGATTGAAGCCATCTGAGATAGTCAACTAGTATGGAGATTACAAATGAGAAACATAACCATTCCACACCATAAGGAACTTCCACATGTCATCAAGGCTTTCCAAGCCTTGCGGAAACAACTTGCTACGTCTACAGAATCTGGAAGTGAAGTGCCACCGTCTTAGCTTTCAATTGTTTTATTTCTTGAAAAGACTTTTAATTAAAATTAGTTATGGCAAAGAAAGAAGCAGTTACTCACTCACTTTATATATATGTATTTAATTTTAATTGTTTCATTCCAATAGACAAAGGACTTCAACAACCTCCTCCCTCAAACTATCAAAGTTCGAAGGATCTAATACATGTAAACTCATTATCTTTAATATTAGGCCCAACCTTATAATTTCCAATCTTGGACCCTTTTCCAAACTTGATATATTTTCCACAATAGGTAAAATATTCTCCATTATGACATGATAGTCATGGTTCTTGAGGCCTCTTAAGCCATTAATGTCAGTTTGGCTTCTAATACTAATACTTACATATCTATTGGGAAAGCAAGTCTAAGATATCAACTGTAAGAATTGTGCATGTTGTTCCTTTGTCCAGACATAAAGAGCACTAGGTTTTCTATATTTTTCATCATCATATTTTTCAACACAAATATTTTGACGAATCTTTAGTTTTCGAAAGTCTTCATGTGATGAAATAGTATCAAAAGCACCAAAAAGAGTTTTTATTAATAACATAGGCTATATTATTCTCAGTATGCATAAAGTCAACAATATGCCTAATGGCTATATCCTTAAAGTATGGCAACTTATAGAATATGCACAACCGTTTTACAACACTTTCATTACATGGATTATATCTACTACTAGCAATCCCATCATTTTCAATAAATGACATTCTTTTTTGTCCATTCTCAACAATGTAATCACTTGCTATTAGCAATGGTGCTTCACGATTCTCTTATTGACAATTGAACTGTGTTTTTTGTTGACAATATGGATGATCCATTTTAAGGTAAGCATGATGTCCACAATAAATACACTTATGCAAACTTCTTGAGTTCCTCACAAAATCTTGAAAATTGCAAGCAAGACATCCATGGCATCCATCAACACTGAGACCAGACAATGTGCCATATCATGAATCGTAAACAATAAGGAAGCTCTTAAAGTGAATTTGTTTGAATGACCATCCCTTAAAGATTGAATTGCTTCAATTCCTTTTCACAATTCCATTAGCTCATCATATAATGGATCTAGATAAGCATCGATTGTATCTGAAATCACACTTTTCTTTCTTGGTAAATCAATGATAGCATTAAGGAAAATGGTTTAGTTGCTAACCTTGGAGTCAAGTTATAATTTATTAAAAACAATGGCCAAGTTGACCATTTAGTACTTTGATCTGAGAATGGGTTCACCCCATCTAGAGCCAAACCCAACCTTATATTACAAGGATCTTGAAAAGAATTAGGCCATCTGTTATAAAATTCCATCCTCGTCTTAGAATCAAGCACATGTCATTGTTTTCTATCAATGCTCTTATTTTGGGCATATGTCATTGCATAAGTTCAACAATGTCTCTACACCTATACATTTAGAGTAATTGTGGGATTGCCAAAAAGTGGCGAGGAACCTTTCTAGGAACCACAACTGATTTCAACCCTTGTCTATACCTTGCTTCATGACAATTCGACATTCACTCTCACTTGCAAGATTCTTGCGAAATAATACACAACCATTCACACATGTCTGGATGTTTTCATACCCTAAGCCTACCTTAGTGATTTAATTTTTGTTGGGATATGGTGTTGTACACCATTGCATAGAATAATTTATTATAATGTTGTAATTAAATAATTATTTAGTTGTGATGCACCTTGGTGGTGTGGATAATCGCACTAGGTAATTATTTGGGGGACCACTTATGCTATATTGTAACATTGTATTATTATTTAATGTGTGGGAGACATGTGATAATAATTTAATATTGGAGAAATATTAAATAAAGTGATGTATTAGTACCCAATATTAAATAAGGGGTTAGTGGTTTTTTATTCACATGGTTTTGTGCTACATGGTTTCACCTTACCACTAGTTGTATTTTGTGTGAGCTTGTGTCTATAAAAGAAAACACATATAGTGGTTTAGGTTGGGTTGAGTGGTTTGGCTATCATTATTGAGTCTTTTTGAGGAGTAAATTTGTGAAGCATGGCATGAGATGTGTGGATTCATACTTGGACACATGGAGATGCATTGGAGGACTTGATGCTTCAGAGGTGTTCATTGTAACTCTTGTATTTTCTTTCTTGTTGATTAATATGATGGAGTATGGATGCTTTTGGAGGCTGGTTTTTTTCCCTCTTGAGGGTTTTCCCAAGGTCTATCTTGTGTCATATTTGATGGGTATGTTGTCTATTCTCTTGCATATGGATTTTGAGCACTTATTTTCATTTTTATCTCTTTTGGGTATGTGGAAATTGTCATTAGATGGTTGCAAGTTTTCTTACACTTTTTACATTGACTTCGTTTTGTTGGCAATGTGGAGTCAAGTGGTAACAACAAACTTAATCATGCCAATAATTGATCTACACTCTCATTTGTCCAACCAAATGCCACTTGCAAGTTAAGAGTTTGAAGGATTGCTGCTAAATGACTTAACTTGCAATTAGCATACATAGGCTTTAAAGCATCCTCCATCAACTTGGCCCAATCATCATTTAGACCCTCATTCAACATTCTATCAACTTCAAACCCTTTGTCTAACATTGCTACCTCTACATCTATGTTTGGTGCCACTTCATCTATGTTTGTTGCCTCTTCATCTCTCACACTCTGCAATTATATCATATCTTCATAATAATTGTAATCCCAAGGGCATACACCACTATATCCATATCTTATCATTTGTCGATAAATTAGATTTCTTTTTCTCACCTTTCCACCAAGACAATCATTACATGGACATGGTATTTGTCCATATCCCTCACATCGGCTACACTGTCATCAAATGCATGGTATTGATCTGTAGTCAACCTTCAACGTTGATCCATCTATAATGTTCTACACATAGGAACAAAAATTGTAGACTAAGAGACAAAAACTATTTTTTTAATTGAAAGGCATTTCCATAGCAATAGAGTTATAGAGAGCAAATAAAATAGAGATTTTAACTAATGAATTGTAAAAACTAGATTTTTTGTAGTTTATATTCAAATTATTTATTACATTGAATTGCACATCTTTCAAACTCAAAGCATTACTTCATATTGCATAACTAATAATTAGATGTTGATAGATGACAAAATGTAAAAAATTGTAGACTGAGAGATAAAGACTATATTTTTTAATTGAAAGGCATTTCCATAGCAATAGAGTTATAGAGAGAAAATAAAATAGAGAGTTTAACTAATGAATTGTAAAAAATATATTTTTGTAGTTTATATTCAAATTGTTGATTACATTGCATTGCACATCTTTCAAACTATATAGGAGAAAATTTGAACCCCATGTGCAAATCCCCTTTTTTCCCTTACCCACCTTAGAAAACCAAGTTCAAAGGCTTAATTCCACCTAAGTCTGATGCTTGCATCCCACTTGGTGCCTGTTTTGAGCATTAATGGAAGCGTTTATGTTGGGGATGCCCACTCAACGTGCAGACATCCTCACGGCTTGCTTATGTCCTTGGCAGATTCTTGTGGCTAAACCTGCAGAGGCATTACGCTTCCCATTGGGGGTCAAGTTGTAATGCCCCATTCAGACGATCGACCCAAATATGGTTGTTTTATTTCATTCCTTCTTCAAATTCATTCTTCCAACTTGCATTCCAACTCTTCAAAACTTCAGGCTTCCATTCTCACACTCTCACATTCACTTTCAAGCTCTCAAGTGGCATACTAGCACCCCATTGCAACAAACACAACACTCCATCTCATTGGTAGAAAAAGTTGGGGATGAAACACCATTGCAGCAGAGGCTCGAGTACTCTCATTTTCTCCCCTAAGCAGCCTTGAGCGCTCTTGGAGGAGGTGGTAAACTTCCTTTCCTTTCCTTCTATCGTTGGATTGAGTTAGCACTTTACTATTTTGTAGTGATTTTGTGCTCTTTATTATATTACTCTCTTTATCTCGTTTTCCTTGGCTGTCTGTGGAGGTAGAAACACCTAAACAAGGGGTCTAACTGAGGCAGGCCCCTATACAACCACCCAAAATTTTCCTCTCTTGTTGTGTGTAGGAGTGCATGCTCCTTGAGGAATCATCTGGTGAAAAAATTCCTTGGTGAGATCTTTCTTATTCTTTTCACTCTTGTATTTTTGCTTTATAATATTAGGGAACACTTCATTTATTTAATCACATCATTCTAGTCCTTTATTTAGTTATCTAGGTCGTTAGCTAGTTTTTCTTGGTTTGACCATGCCTTTATTGTTGCCTGGTCACACAAACGCCAGTGCACTTTAGAGATTCAAGCGTGTCGTACTTTCATCTAGAGACCGCACTTTCATTCTTAGATAGAGAGCTTCCAAAGGCGTAGTGTTGGACTTGAAAATTGGCTTGCCTAGCCCCTTCATTTCGGGTTTGCAAAGTGACTGAGAGGCCTTATGGTCCTCATTACTCTGACCTTGCATTTCCTAACACTATGCTTAGCTTAGGTAAGTTAGGGCAGCCTCTCGCGTCTTGGCCCTCTGTGACCTGGGGTCTTGCATGTGGTGGTCCCCCTCTCTTACATTTTTGGTGAACCCAATGTGAACCAACATCTGTTCATCTGTTTGTGTTGAAAGTTCCCTCAGGTATTTCATGATTGTTGTGCTCTTGAATGTTGTGAAGGTTTATGAGCATCACAACCCAATCCACAACTTCTGGGTATATTGCTAGGAGAAGTGCAAAACACCTTCCGATGGAATGGACGGAGATCTCTCTTGGGTTATCTACATGCATTTTCTCTAGTCTCGCTATTAGTGTAGGTGAAGTTGTCAAGGAATGAGATGGGATTCGTTGACGAAACTGATCACATTCCCACTCCCCCTGTGTCTCCTACACCATCATCGGTGGATGAGCATGAGGCCATTTAGATCCTTGCAGAATGTGTCCACCCTTGCTAGAGGATTGGACAACATAGAAAACCACTTGGAAATAAATCCGAAGATGGATAGAGCCGCTTGGGTCATTAGTGAATTAAAGCATATGATGGGTAAAGATCGAATAGGTATAGAGCTTCTAACTAGCCTCCTAGGTCTTGATGAAGCATGCACTCCTTTGAGAAACCCTAGTTTTGCACAAGGAGTCACTTTCGAAGAACGTGAAGGACAGTTAGGGGTATCAATGCCTCCCACTTCCGTTTACATGGCCGACGAAGTCCCCTCTATTAGTATCGCTTCTGCCTTTGAACAAACCGAAACTATCAAGGTGAATAGGGTCCCCTTGGGCTTTAACTTCACCCCTCCTATCACCTCTAGTGGTGGAGGCTTTGGTGGGTTTAGTGGTGGGGGATTTGGTAGTGGCAGTGGATTCAGCAATGAAGGTGGTGCTAGTGGAGGCAACTCTAGTGGAGGTCATGGAGGTGGTTCTGGCAGAGGCCCTATTGGCAGTGGTGGCTCTAGTAGTGGTTCTGGTGATAGTCACATCGGTGGCAGTTCTGGAGGTGGCCTTGGCCAAGGTTCTAGGGGAGGTTTCGTTGGCCCTCTATCTTCTAATGACCCTATTCTAAATACTCTTCTTTAGAATATGGGTAAGATGCAGAGCCAGTTGGTGAGTCTTTCCCAAGCCTCTACCCAACCTATTTTCTAGCCCTTCTTCTGACATAGCCCATTATCGGTTGCAATCTTGAACACTCCTTTCCCTCAAGGAATGGAGATCCCTAAATTTGAGAAGTATGGTGGTAAGGGAGATCCGCAGACACACATGTCTTCCTTTAATGCATTGTGCACTAATTTCTTCCATCACAATGCGTTGATGGCCAAATTGTCTCCCCGGGCTCTCAAGGACACAACACTCGAATGGTACTGTTCCTTGCCTGACAACTCTATTTTCTCATTTGACCAACTTGTTAATCAATTCCTTAGGCAATTTCAAGCGAACATCGAGCTGAAAATGACCTTTTCGGATCTCGTCCAATGTAAGCAAGGAGATAATGAAAATATCATTGATTTCATAGTGCGCTACCAATCACTCCTCTCACAAATATCATACCAACTACCTGATTCTAATGTATAGAAGGTATTCATAGGGAAATTACAGAGGCCCTGGTAAGAGAAGTTCACCCTAATGAAATACCCTTCTTTTGAGCATTTGTGTGCAGCTTTACAAGAATACCAGCAGATGGTTGTTCAGTTCAGGGATTGTCCTTGCACTCCTGTTCTTAGGGGAAGTCCATCATATCAATCTCTAGGAAAGTTAAAGCCATTGCGAATGTAGTAGCCACTACTGATGAAAATGACCTCAAACGCAACCAGAAGTTCACAAAGTTATCAGAATCTTATACTTCCATTTTACAAAAGTTGTTGAAGTATAAGATTGTAACTTTACCGACCCTAAGCTTGTTAAAGAACCCTAACCTAATTGGTATGATGGGAGCACTTATTGTTAGTACCATCATGTTAATGGACATGATACCAAACATTGTATGTGGTTGTGTCATGAGATACAAGACTGCATCGAGGACGGTACCATTCATCTCGATGGGAATAAACAAAACACTAAAAAATTAGTGGCAAAGGCTAATAGTGAACTGTAGATATACACAGACCCGTTTCTGTCACACTTTGCTAACATGATTGTTGATCTCGTTGATTTTGTTACCCAACATGAGGCCTATGTCAATATGGTGTTCCACCTACATCCGGTTCACTAGAAATTACATTCACATCACAGGATTTACCCTTAAACAACAAACCTTCGCCTCTCTGCAATCCCACTCGTGTCAATGGTAACATTGTAATAGGAGTCTTGATAGACCCCGCGAGTTGTGTGAATGTTATCACTGAGGAAACATTAGTGTTGAATTCATTACAAAAGGAAAATTATGAAGAAATGAAATCTACCATCCACACATATGATGGTATGAGTCTTAGACCTTACGGCTTGATAACCTTGTCCATTCTGGTTGGACCCAAAACCATTGGCATGGTTTTTGATGTTATCCCAGAGTCAGATCTATTCAAGGTGAAGTTAGGAATTCCTTGGCTAACTTCCATGAATGGGATCACCTCTGTTATTCACAAATGTTTAAATTTTTCCCATGAAGGTGTCATGCATGTAGTGCATGACACCGAATATCAACCCTTGCTATCCTACGGTGGATACTCGCTAGATCACTTTTGGCCCTCCCTAGTTGGTTTGCTTCCTCTAAGAACATACCTGATTTACAAGAATTATGTAAAGTATAAGACCGGGGACAAGGGATAGTCAAAACTGACCCTTCCTACAGTGTAGTAGTCGGTGGCCTCCTCCTCCCTAAGGGAGAAAGAGAAAGCTGCACTGACTGCTCCCTTGTCTCCAAAGAAAGAGGAGAAGCCCGTGCTAGCTCCCTCTCCTTCTCGCAAAGGAAAAGAGAAGGTGAATTTTCCTCGGACCACCTCATCCTCTCCCCCTTCCTAGGAAGAGTACTAGATGAGCAGGCCCGCTGGTTACCAGCTAAGTCTGATGATTCCTCCTTAGCGTAGACCCAAGCTTAGGATCACAAATCTTCCTAATGAATACCCTAGACCGTGGTACTATTTATACGGTAGAAAGAAAGGTTCTCATAGAGAATTTGACCCATGACCTCCTACTGCTCCTGCTCCTAAGGCAGTGAATGGAAAAAGGCCCGCCACCGAGGCTCTTGAGTCGACTCCTATCACTCAGCCCATCTCTCCTGCTCCCATTCGAGAATCCATTCATCCACTAGAAATGGCCATAGTGGATGTTCCTATGGTTGAGCAGGAGCCTTCTGCTCCTTCGCAGCCTCCAGCCCCTAGCTCCAAGAGCCGAAGAAACCACCTTGTGCACAAATGCAAGTACTGACGAAAGGCTCTCCGGGCTGAGTAGGCTGCCTCGCAAAGGAAGGAGGAAGAAATGACTAC
This sequence comes from Sequoia sempervirens, assembly GCA_007258455.2. Taxonomy (NCBI): domain Eukaryota; kingdom Viridiplantae; phylum Streptophyta; class Pinopsida; order Cupressales; family Cupressaceae; genus Sequoia; species Sequoia sempervirens. The sequence goes on from VDFB02047397.1 coordinate 117,617,645, forward strand.
CCTTGCTTCAGGGCCTCCTGCAACATCTTCTTCCTACCTTCCTTCTGCCTCCCTTCAGTCTAGTCCCGTACTGCTCCCTGCTTCTGTTGCAAGTATGAATGTGCCTAACCCCAAATGGGTAGAGGTGTTCATTGCTCCCTCAATAGAGTCGGCTTTGCTGATATCCATTCTGGATATCCAACCTTTCTTGAAGCCTATGGATATGGTTAATACCTCAGTTGTATCCACTATGATTCTTTCCTCCTCCTCTTCTGCACCTCTGGCCTCATTCGTGGGGAGTTCATCTCCTCTGATGAAACATGAGGCAAAGGGTGGTCCTTCTGACAACGAAGGATGTAAGAAAAATCCACCTTCTTTGCAAGGCGGCCTTGTGTTGAATTGTTTTGTCTTGGTGACAGAACCAGTCCTAGCTTCCCCTGAGTTTTTCACTACTCATGAGTCATTTGGAAAGCTTAGTGGTGAACCTCAGGCACAACCCATCCCATCCACCAAAGCTAGACATGGCGCTCCTGTGGGGTGCATGTTTAACTCTGTGGATGAAGTTTCGGCCTTGTCATCGATCTTCACTAAGTTGTTGACCTTGAATCCACAAGAGCTCGATGGAGAGGACCTCGAGGGGCCCTCTTCCTTGGCCCTTGTTGCGGGAGGGTCAGACGCTCCTATTCTTAACATCCCACTATTGCAGGCTCATCCTCCTTCCCCTTATGAGGATTTAGATTTGGAAGTTGACAACCTCTTGGCTGATCAATGTTAGGAGGAGGCCCCTTCTTGATCTTGTGTGTGTGTACATGTGTTTTTTGATGTGTTCCCCCATACCCATGCTATGTGTTCCTGGATGACCCATGTCACCCCTGTTGGTGCTTGGATATAGATGCGGTTTTTGTGTCGTAAACCTTCTTCTATTTGTGCCATCACTCTTCCATGCTTCTGATTGACTTTTGATAAATTGGGGACGATGCAAAGTGTTGGGGGAATTTAGGCTTCCCTTCTATGGTGACCCAATTTTTTATTTTTACTTTGTCTTCTCATGCATTCTTTTTGATCTGGTTGGGGATTGATGATCTTTCGCCTTGCACCGCAGTTACCTATTATTTATATGAGCTCAAACAAATCTAGCCCCGCTAAACCAAATCCTCCTATGCCCTTTGTTTGTATTTTTCTCTCTTTTTGTTTCCCTTTATCTCTCTCTTTTCTTTGCTTGAGTTGTCCCTCTCATGTGTGACAACTTTCTTTCTTTAAAACATCTTGACTTTTAGAAAATGCATTTGTTACCAACAAATATTTTCTCAAAAGTCCTCTCAAACCTTTTTTCAAAATCCCATTCTCCACTTGGAACCCTAATAGAATGTGTTTCCTTCATCACGGGTTCCTAAGGAAAGGATTTGAAAACCTTCCTCCGAAGTGGGAACAACTTTGATCTTCCCCTCGCGTGGGGAACAACTATTGATAGTCTATGCAATTGCTTGCTCACTTGCCTACGTGGCCGCTTCCTGACTTTGCGAAGTCCACTTTCTCAGGTTTCCTCATGTGAGAGATCTTGGGGGATACCTCCCTACAGGATGAAAACTTGTAGGGTGCTTTCCTTTGAGCTTCCTCCATGCGAGAGATCTTGGGGGTGGCTCCCCTGCAGGACTGAGAGCCTATAGGGTGCTTCTTTGGGTGTTCTTCATGCTTGACTTCATGGAGAATGCCTTACCTTGCAGGACTAAGATCCTGTAGGGAACTTGTTTGTGCGTTCTTCATGCTTGAGTTCGTGGATAATACCTTCCCTATAGGACTGAGAGCCTGTAGGGCACTTCCTTGGGTGTTCTTCATGCTTGAGTTTATGGAGAATACCTTCCTATAGGATTGAGAGCCTGTAGGGTGCTTCCTTTGGGTCTCCTCCATGCTAGAGTTTTTTGGGGAAACCTTCCTTGCAGGATTGAGAACCTGCAAGGCGCTTACTTCACGGGGTATCCTCCATGCTAGAGTTTTTGGGGGACACCTTCCTTACGGACTGAGAACCTGTAAGGTGCTTTCTTTCTTCAACTTCACAGTTTCGAGCAACTATGAAGCCCTTCATTTTCCCTGCACCTTCAGGTACGCCAGACCGAGCTTTACTTCCTCGATGGTTCAGGTATACATTTCTAACTCTACTCTTTCTTGATCTACTTTATCGAGCACTCATCAGTATTTGTGCTCACTAAAGTGGGGGAAAAATGTATAGGAGAAAATTTTCACCCCATGTGAAAATCCCCCTTTTTTCCCTTACCCACCTTAGAAAACCAAGTTCAAAGGCTTAATTCCACCTAACCCTACTGCTTCCATCCCACTTGGCGCTTGTTTTGAGTGTCGGTGGAGGAATTTCTATCGGGGACACCTGCGCAACATGCAGATGTCTGCATGATGCGCTTATGTCCCTAGAAAATTCCTATGGCTAAACCTGCAAAGGAATTACACTTCCCATTGGGGGTCAAGTTGTAATGCCCCCTTCAGCCAAGCGATCTGAATATGGTCATTTTATTTCATTCTTTCTTCAAATTCATTCTTCCAACTTACATTTCAACTCTTCACAACTTCAGGCTTCCATTCTCACACTCTCACATTCACTTTCAAGCTCTCAAGCAACATAATAGCACACCATTGCAGCAAAAACAACACTCCATCTCATTGGTAGAACAAGTTGGGAATGAAACGCCATTGCAAAAAAGGCTCGAGTACTCTCATTTTCTCCCCCAAGTTGCCTTGAGCACTCTTGGAGGAGGTGGTAAGCTTCCCTTCCTTTCCTTCTATTGTTGGGTTGAGTTATCACTTTACTATTTTGCAGTGCTTTTGTGCTCTTTATTATATTACTCTCTTTATCTCATTTTCCTTGGCTGTTCATGGAGGTGGAAACACCTAAACGAGGGTCTAACTGAGGTAGACCCCTATATAGCCACCCAACATTTTCCTCTCTTGTTGTGTGTAGGAGTGTGTGCTCCTCGAGGAATCAGTTGGCGAACGAATTCCTTGGTGAGATCCTTCTTATTCTTTTCACTCTTGTATTTTTGCTTTATAGTATTAGGAAATACTTCATTTATTTAATCACATCATCCTGGCCCTTTAGTTAGTTAGTTGGGCCATTAGCTAGTTTTTCTTTGTTTGACCATGCCTTTACTGTTGCTTGGCAGTACGTATGCCAACGCACTTTAGAGATGCCAACATGCTATGTTGTCGTCCAGAGACCGCACTTTCGCCCTTAGATAGAGAGCTTCTGGAGGTGTAGTGTTGGACTTGAAAACTGGCTCGCCTAGCCCCTTCCTTCATTTCGGGTCTACAGAGTGACTGAGAGGCCTTACGGTCCTTGTTACTCTGACCTCACATTTCCTAACACTGTTCTTAGCTAAGGTAAGTTAGGGCAGCCTCTCGCATCTTGGCCCTCCATGACCTAGGGTCCTACACACGGTGGTCCCCCTCTCTTACACAAACTCAAAGCATTACTTCACATTGCATAACTAATAACTAGATGCTAATAGATGAGAAAATGTAAAAAATTATAGAATAAGAGACAAACTATTTTTTTTAATTGAAAGGCATTTCCATAGCAATAGAGTTATAGAGAGCAAATAAAATAGAGAGTTTAACTAATGAATTGTAAAAAATATATTTTTGTAGTCTATATTCAAAATGTTGATTACATTGCATTGCACATATTTCAAACTCAAAGAATTACTTCACATTGCATAACTAATAACTAGATGCTGATAGATGACGAAATTTCAATTACAATATAGTTTTTACAAATTCAACCTAAGCAGTTATGCAATTACTTCACATTGCATAACTAATAACTAGGAGTAGCTGCCAATTGCATTTGCTTGTCATGGAATTCCATGAGACCACATTTCTTTGAGGAATTTTTTCAAATAGTTCACTACCTTGTTGCTATGGCTAAAAGCCTAAAACAAGTGCTTTCGAACAAGCTATTGATGCTTGGAAAAAATCTATGAAAGCATAATAGTAAGCAATAGCATAGACAAGGCAGTGAAATGGTTGAAAAAATACCTCAAAGAAATGTGGTCTCATGGTGATGGAATGCCATGAAAATCCATAACAATTCTCTTTTCATCGCATTCATCATGGAATTCCATCACCATGAAACCACATTTCTTTGAGGCATTTTTTCCAAAGTTCATTGCCTTGTCTATGCTACCACATTTTTCATACATGTCTACCAAAGCATTTTATCAAACAGTTCACATCCTTGCTAGTGTGGCTAAAATCTTAAAACAAGTGATTTCAAACGAGCTATGGATGCTTGGAAAAAATCTATCAAAGCATAATAGTAAGCAACAAGCTATGGTCTCATGATTTTTTTTGGCTCGAAAATCAACATGATTTTATTTACATTTTTTTGTAGGTTTTAAACATATTTTTTTGGCAATTTTGTTGTTTGAAATGAGGAAAAATCTTTGTGGTTAGTTTTGTGCATTTTTTAGTTGTAGGATTCTCACAGTTAGTGAAAAAGGTAGTTTTCATGAAGGAATTGAAAAGATGCATAGAGCTTTTGAATTATACATGTAAGTTGTGCAATGGCATTGAACCATTTAGCAAACCATTTTTTCTTCACAGGGCAACATTTTCTTGTGGAACAATTGACTGAGACAACTCTTGTTTCAACTAACCACCCTCTCATGAAATCTCATTCATATTATAATCTTGCACGATCTTATCATTGTAAAGGTGATTATGACACCATTGGCCGCTACTACATGGCATCAGTCAAGGAAATCTAGAGGCCATAGGATTTTGTGGTTAGGTTCAATTGAAGCTGGGAGATCTTAAGAGTTCTCTCTCAAATTTTGAAAAGGATTTGGAGGTCCACCTTGAGAATTGTGAGAGCTTAAAAGATGTAGGCCATATATATGCTCAGCAAGGGTAGGTAGAGAAGGCTTTGGAAATTTTAAGAAAGGAAACTTGCATAGATCCACATGATGCCCATGCATTTATCAAGATGGGTGAGTTACTAATATTGCCAGACCCCAATGCAACCTTAGATTCTCTTAAGATGCCAAAGTCTCTTCTGAAGAAGAGTAGAGAAGAAGTACCCATTGAATTGTTAAAAAACATTGGGGTTCTTCATTTTGAGTGTGATGAACTAGAGTTGGCTCAACAAACTTTTATGGAGGCATTAGGAAATGATGTTTTACCTCTACATAAATCTCTATGGTCAGTTTTGTGTATTTTTTACTTATAGGATTCTCACAGTTAGTGAAAAAGGTAGTGTTCATGAAGGAATGGAAAAGATGCATAGAGCCTTTGAATTATACCCATACTGTGTAATGACATTGAATCATTTAGCAAACCATTTTTTCTTCACAGGGCAACATTTTCTTGTGGAATAGTTGACTGAGATAGCTCTTGTTTCAACTAACCACCCTCTCATGAAATCTCATTCATATTATAGTATTGCACGATCTTATCATAGTAAAGGTGATTATGACACTAGTGGCTGCTACTACATGACATCCTTCAAAGAAAGCTAGAGGCCACATGATTTTGTGGATAGGTTCAATTGAAGCTAGGAAATCTTAAGAGTTCTCTCTCAAATTTTGAAAAGGTTCTGGAGGTCCACCCTGAGAACTGTGAGAGCTTAAAATATATAGGTGATATATATGCTCAGTAAGGGAAAGCAGAGAAGGCTTTCATAATTTTAATAAAGGAAACTCCCATAGATCCACGTGATGCCCATGCATTTATCAAGATCGGTGAGTTATTAATATCACCAGACCCTAGTGCAGCCTTAGATTCTCTTAAGACAACAAAGTCTCTTTTGAAGAAGAGCAGAGAAGAAGTACCCATTCAATTGTTAAACAACATTGGGGTTCTTCATTTTGAGCATGATGAACTAGAGTTGGATAAAAAAATCTTTTATGGAGACATTAGGAAATGACATTTGGGTTGAATTCATAAATAAAAGCCCCAGTGTCAATTATGTAGTTTCTCCTATTCTCTTTAAGGATATGGAATTCTTCCATCTTCTAGAAGAAGGTGTTGTTTCACTTGAGTTACCATGGGATAAAGTCACAACACTATTTAATCTTGCTAGGTTGTTTGAACAACTACATGATACTGAAAAAACAAATCTTTTATATAGGCTAATATTGTTCAAGTTTCCTGATTATGTGGATGCATATCTATGTCTTGCAGCCATGGCTCAGACTCAAAATGAGATCCAACTAAGCCTAGAATTGATTAGGGATGCACTTAGGGTGGATAAAAACTCATCAATTCCTTATCTATGCTTGAAAAAATAGAATTGAAAACAAATGACTGGCTTAAAGCAAAAGAAACAATTAAAGCTACACAAAGTGAATTAGATGCAAAGAATTATTATGTTGACATTTCACTTGGAAATTGGAATTATTTTGTAGATTTTTGCAATGAGAGGATGGATCCAAAGGTGGAGGCACAAAATATTGAGAAGGCTAGAGAATTGTATTGTAAAGTTTTGGCACAAAGACTAGGAAATTTTTATGTTGTAAATGGGGTAGCCATTGTGCTAGCTGAAAGGGGTCAATTTGATATTGTAAAGGAAATTTTTACACAAGTACAAGAAGTTGGAGTAGGAAACATCAATGTTCAGATGCTTGACGTGTGGGTAAATCTAGCACATGTTTACTTTGCACAAGGATAGTTTGTGCTTGTACTGAAAATGTATCAAAATTGTTTGAGGAAATTCTATTTTGGCACTGACACCCAAATTTTATTATATTTAGCTTGAACACATGAAGCAGAACAATGGCAAGATTGTAAAAGAACATTATTAAGAGCAATAGATTATAACTATTGTAACATATTTTGTGTTTAATGTAATGAGGGTTTTGAATTACCTCTGAATTCGCTACAGAGGGCGTCCCCAAATCCGAATTCGCTATAGAGGGCCTCATTGACTTCAAATTCATTGCAACAAACTCCAAATTCCTTTCCCACCTTTTTAGAAGTCTCCAGGTCCTCTCCAAACAATCTTTATTGCCCATGAAAGTAGTTGTTATAACACATAACACCTTAGTTTAGTTGTCAAATGCTAAGCTAAATGAATAATGAATAGTGTGCAATACACTCCCGCCAATCATTTCCCCAAATATTTTTAAAAATTTTGTCTAATTTATATTTACGTGACTAACTATTTAGTCATTTTTATTTGTGTGACTAAATAATTTTTTACCCTACGAACAAATTAGTTATTTATTTACTCACTTATAGACGTGTTGCACATAATTAGTATAATTTAGTCATTTTTAGTTGTTGTGACTAAAAGTTTTAGTCACCTAGTCATTTATTTACCAAATTCTACTAGTGAGCATAGATAGAGTAGTTTTTGTTTAAAGCTAAGGTTGAAATTTAGAGTTTCTCAATGAAAGTAAATCTATATGTATCCCCCTTAGGATCTTATGATTCCATTCTAGGGATAAATTGGTTATGGAGGCATAGGTCTAAGGTAGACTACTTTTCTAAAATGATAGAATGTCTAGATGACCTTGGAATAAAGTATATTTCCAAGGTACAACCAATGAAGTAAAGTTAAGGAAAATATCAACCGTTTAGTTGAAGAAGGCCAAGAAAAAGGGATGTCAAATATTTGTGATCAAAATGGAGAAAATGGATGATTACAAGGAGTTTATTTTCCAAGATGAGTTAATGTATTATGAATCCCAGAAACTCCAAGAAGTGGAAGAAGATGAATTTATGGAACAAGAAAGATCAGAGATGGAGAAGTATCCTATTCTAAGGGATTTTGAGGATGTATTTCTAGATGAATTACCTAGATTACCTCCTAAAAGAGATTTCAAATTCTCCATAGATATAGTTCTAAGATATGAACCTATATCTAAGGATCCTTATAGAATGACTACAACCGAGTTGATGGAGTTAAAGGCTCAACTATAGGAGTTGTTATCAAAAGAATTGATTAGACCTAATGTATCACCTTGGGAGCACCGATGATCTTTTTTAAGAAGGATGGTACATTGCACTTGTGTATAGATTATTGTATGCTTAACAAAGTAACTATAAAGAATAAGTATCCATTTCCACATATCAATGATCTCTTCAATCAAATGTCTAGGGCTATAGTGTTTTCAAAGATCGATCTATGATCAAGTTACCATTAGTTAAGGCTAAAGGATGAAGATATCCACAAAACAAACTTTAGAACAAGATATGAACATTATGAGTTCATGAACCTAATGAGCAACGTATTCAAAGACTATCTAGATAGTTTTTTTCTTGTGTTCCTAGAAGACATTCTAATATATTTTAAGAAAGAGGAAGAACATCTCCAACACTTGTGGATTGTTCTCCAATGTCTAAGAGAACATAAAAAATTTAGTAATATTTCAAAGTGTACCTTCTGAATAATTTTTGAAAAATAGATTTTCCCATTACTTCCTTGGAAAGGAAAGGAAAAAGGTTTGAATGGTTAGAAAAATGTCAGGAGGCGTTTGACTAATTAAAGGAGAAGTTAACTATGGATCTAGTTCTAAAGGTACCAAATCTAGAAGGTCATTTTGTGGTGATCACTGATGCCTCAGGAGAAGAATTAAGTGGGGTACTTATGCAAGATGGGAGAGTGATCACCGATGAGTCTAGGAAATTGAGGACTTATGAACAAAACTATACTCCACATGATCTCGAGCTAGCAACAGTTGTTCATGCATTGCAAATGTGGAGGCATTATTTTCTTGGGAAACATTTTGAGTTAAAGACAGACCATCATGGTCTAAAGTAATTGTTTACCCAACCAAATATAAATGATCACCAGAGGAGATGGCCAAAGCCAATATCCGACTATGATTTTGAAATCAATTATATAAAGGGAAAATAAAATTGAGTTGTAGATGCCCTAAGTCAAAGGAGGTATATCTCCTCAATGATATATATTCATTCTAAATCCAAGAATCAAGTGTTGTAGAAGTCCAAGGGAGATGAATACTATGAGAAATTCAAATAGTCTCTCATGGATGATCTTCAAGATTCGAGATATGATGGGTTTCATTTTGATCCAAATTAATTGCTAAGATTCAAAGGAAGGATGTATGTACTAGACTCTGAGGAGTTAAGGAATATAGTGCGGAAAAAAGTTCATTCTACATCATATTCAGGACATCTTGGAGTGACAAAACTTTTGATTGATGTGAAACCACTATATTTCTAGAAAGGATTTGAGAGAGGTGCTGCAAGGTTTGTAGCAAGTTGTCTAGAATGCTAGAGGGTGAAAGTAGAACATTATCACCTATCATAATTTTTATATCCTCATGAAATTCTAGAGAGGAAGTGGTAGATCATTATTATGGATTTTTTTCAAGGTCTTCCTATATCAAAGAATAGGTATAATGTTATTTTGGTAGTGGTGGATAGGCACACCAAGGTAGCCCATTTCATATAGGGAAATTTGATAGGTGGGGCACTAGTCATAGCCCTTGGCTAGGTATTATAGAAATTTTGTGACTAATTTTTGAAAAATAGATTTTCCCATTACTTCCTTGGAAAGGAAAGGAAAAAGGTTTGAATGGTTAGAAAAATGTTAGGAGGCGTTTGACCAATTAAAGGACAAGTTAACTATGGATCTAGTTCTAAAGGTACCAAATCTAGAAGGTCATTTTGTGGTGATCACCGATGCCTCAGGAGAAGGATTAAGTGGGGTACTTATGCAAGATGGGAGAGTGATCACCGATGAGTCTAGGAAATTGAGGACTTATGAACAAAACTATACTCCACATGATCTCGAGCTAGCAACAGTTGTTCATGCATTGCAAATGTGGAGGCATTATTTTCTTGGGAAACATTTTGAGTTAAAGACAGACCATCATGGTCTAAAGTAATTGTTTACCCAACCAAATATAAATGCTCACTAGAGGAGATGGCCAAAGCCAATATCCGACTATGATTTTGAAATCAATTATATAAAGGGAAAATAAAATTGAGTTGTAGATGCCCTAAGTCAAAGGAGGTATATCTCCTCAATGATATCTATTCATTCTAAATCCAAGAATCAAGTGTTGTAGAAGTCCAAGGGAGATGAATACTATGAGAAATTCAAATAATCTCTCATGGATGATCTTCAAGATTTGAGATATGATGGGTTTCATTTTGATCCAAATTAATTGTTAAGATTCAAAGGAAGGATGCATGTACTAGACTCTGAGGAGTTAAGGAATATAGTGTGGAAAGAAGTTCATTCTACATCATATTCAGGACATCTTGGAGTGACAAAACTTTTGATTGATGTGAAACCACTATATTTATAGAAAGGATTTAAGAGAGGTGTTGCAAGGTTATTAGCAAGTTGTCTAGAATGCTAGAGGGTGAAAGTAGAACATTATCACCTGTCATAACTTTTATATCCTCATGAATTTCTAGAGAGGAAGTGGTAGATCATTATTATGGATTTTTTACAAGGTCTTCCTATATCAAAGAATAGGTATAATGTTATTTTGGTAGTGGTGGATAGGCACACCAAGGTAGCCCATTTCATATAGGGAAATTTGATAGGTGGGGCACTAGTCATAGCCCAAAAATTTGTGTAGGAAGTGTTTAGGTTGCATAGTGTTCTTGGGAAGATTATCTCAGGTAGGGATGCTCGTGTAACATCAAGGTTTTGGAAAACTCAAACTCAATTGAACATAAGTTCATTATATCACCTTGAGATAGATGGTTAGATAAAAAGGGTAATCCAAGTGTTGGAATATCTTTTGAGAATGTATTGCATGGATCATTAATACAAGTGGGAAGATTACTTACCACTGGTAGAATTTTCTTATAACAAATCTTATCATTTTTCTATCAAGATGGCTCTATTTGAAGCATTATATGGAAGAAAGTGCTAAACTCCTATAAGTTGGGATAAACTAGAAGATATGATTAGCCTTGGTCTAGAAACACTAAGAGAAATGGAGGCACAAATCAAGTTGATCAAGAAAAGGTTAGTAGAAGGGAATGATAGGCAAAATATTTATGCTAATGCTAAGTGTGTACCAAGATGTTTCTCAGTAGGGGAAAATGTCTTACTGAGAGTCAAATCACAAAAGAGTTTAATTGAGTTTGGAAAGTAATCCAAACTAGCTCCTCATTATGTAGGCCCCTTTGAAGTTCTTGAAGAAGTCAACCCAATCACATACAAAATTGCTCTATTGCCAACTCTTGCCAGGGATGCATAATGTCTTTCATGTATCGTACCTTAAGAAATATATACCAAGTGGTAATCATATTATTGATTGGAATGCATTACAAGTACAAGACCTAGGAGTGGTAATGATCAAGCTTCTCAAAGTGCTCAAAATGTGCAGGCTCTACCTAGATAATAGAGAGGTTCCTTAGTGCAAGGTCCGATGGGATTAGTATGTAGAGGACACTGCTACCTAGGAGGATTACAATGATATTAAAAAAATATTTCCACATCTTGTTCATGCTTTTAAAAACTCTTAATAAACAACTTTGTTATTATTTTATATTTTGATACTTTGAATCATCGAGGACGATGATCCTTATGGGGGGGGATATCTTACACCTTGTAGTTGATTTACTAAATTACTTTAACCTTTATGTTTAAATACAATTTTAATGCATGATGACATCATTATGGTATTTAATGGTTAAACAAAATTTATGTAAATGAAATGTGATGAATTTCCTTTTAAATGATTATATTGATGTTTAAACAATATTGAGACTATGTTTTAAATGTAATCAACGAACTACGTAAATGTTGCTCTAAGTTGAATGTAGGGAAGTTTGATCCCTTTGATGGATCCTTCAAATTTTGCAAGTTTGAAGTGCTTATGTCCTTTCAAAGTGTTGACAAAAGTTAGGTCAACATACTGCTAAATTTACCCTGGATCCCATCTTTGTCGATTAAAATTTTGCAACTTAGGGGTCATCTTGCAAATCCGCATGGTAAAATGTTTCTTGGTACATATTTTCTAGTATGCTTGCTCAGTTTCGTGCTTCCTGGATGAGTTCTGATGGGCTATTTAATGCTTTCCTGATTGCGACTGGGCTAAATTTGGTGTTCTGAAAAGTTGCAAATTTCATAATTTTAAAGGCAACCCATCTCTTGTTTTGGTCTAAAACATCTTCAATTCCATTTTCATCCAAAATGGAGGCCATTGGATACATTATTTTAATGCATTTCGATTGCAGTGAACTCATATGATAGACCATTTTACAAAGGAGGTACCTAAATTTTGATTGTTGGATGAAATATGTTTTAGAACCCATGTTTTAAATAATTGATTATGGCTACTCACAAAAAATCTTGGCTCTAGGGATTCTCATTTGCACGTAGTGAATTTCCACCATTTGGTCGGCATGCAAAATTAAATTTCCACCTTTTTCCTAATGTATGAAATGCAAATATTTAAAATATTTAAAATTTATTAAATACTATTCAAAGAAAATGCACATGAATATGGGGTTTTTTAGGGAAAATTAAATATTTTTCAAGTTTTATAAAGTTTGACTAAGTTATAAACTTGTTTTCCCAACAAGGTAGTGTTTGCCTGGCCACTGGCAGGGAAGTAGGAAAGGGAAGCAAGAGCCTATGGGAGGAGATTAGAGTATTCTAAAACATTTTATTAAACATTAAACATTGCAAACAACTTATTAATTTTTGTTTCCCGCTATCCTTGCATCTCATTCTTCTTTAGTTGCAGGTAGAATGCACAAGTAGAAGGATTGCAAACCAACAGTTTGACAAAATGTCAAACTATTTGCAATATGAAATGAAACCTCCAGATCTCTAAAATGCATTATTAAAGGCTTTTTTTTTAATACCATTAGTGAATTTAACAATATATGGATAAAATTTTGACCTACAAAGCAAAGTTTTAACTGCTAATAAGTGGGTTTTTACCCAGAAGTAAATTTTTTCACTTACAAATGAAAATGGGGCTAGTAAATGGGTTTTTACAAGAAGGTTAAAGGTTTGCACATGAATGGAAAATAAAGACAAAAAATGAATAGGGAAAATGGAGAGTACATAGGAATTCTTTAAATGCAATTTGTTGTAGATCTAAAGGTTCAATTAGTGACAAGTGTCAGATAGGGATTCAATATGAGTTTATTATCTTCTTTATATTGTAATTTATGTCTCATATATAGGGGTTCCAAGTTTTCCAGGTCTTGGGATATTGTAATTTTGCATAGGGTTATCTCTAGATTAGGATTTCTTAAAATTTCAAGGTTCAATGCTATAATCCATCTCCTAATGGCAAGCAAATCAATTTGTAAATTATGATGAACTATGTCATATTATAATGTCTCTAAAATGTATGCATTATATTTTTAATCAAAATAATCAAGAGTTATGATGGTTTTTGTTGCACATTTGTTGTAATAGGTATTTGGATTGATGACTTTTATTCAAAGAGCAGGTTCAAGTGTGCTCTCATTTAAATGTTGAATATATTGTGTTGCATTCAAGATCTATAAGAATGTTGTAAATGTGTCCTAAAGGGACCTCATTATTGTAATGCATTAATGATTTAATGGTCAATGGTTATGTGTTAAGGCTATTACCAGATAGGTTACTTCATTTTGACTTTGTTATGGACAAGGCACTGGTCTACTGCATTTCTCTTATGCAAAACCTAGAAGGAATTACCATTTAAAAACATAAATAATCTTTCCCATTTTTAGGTTTCTTATTTCTAGTTTTCTATATCTTCATGGGGATTAAAGAACACAGAGGTTATTCCTGGAATAATTCTATTGTAATTTCTTTGTGTGTTTGAGATGAAGATTTCTCTTAATTTATTTGTTCTTAGTTTGGGTACAAGGTGCAAAGGGATCATGCCTAAGTGTAATGAAATGTATAAAACCCTTTATACATTCATCTGAGAACCATACACATGTTAGAAATCTGCAATGTATTGTTCAGTGCAAGTTCTATTATATGAGCAGATTTTTAAATAGAAACACCCTCTTGAGTCTTGTGGAGCTCAAAGTGCAGAAGGATGATTATAGCCTTGTTTGTTGGATTTTCTTGTCCCTGATGTGATGATAATGTTGAACCTTTGTCTTAACCTATTGATCCATTGGTTTTAGGCATTGTGATTTTCCTTAGGATTGGGGGTTGCAAGAAAAAACACCAACACCCTCCAAGGGGGGGAGAGTATCACCCAATATAGGAGTTGGTATATGGATTGTTTGGTATTGCTATCTGAGTAGACGTACACACTCACTCATTTAGGCTATTTGGAACCCTGTTAGGTTAGTTCATGTATCAAGTTGGTGAATTTTAAACCTAAGTTAATACGTTAAGGGTCTTAAGGAAAATAAGCCCCTATCATTAATGATCCTCTTTAAATGCCAAAATTATATTAATTACAAATATCTTTTGAATAATAAAAATAATGTATATATATACACACATTAATTATGAATTAATGCATATACATGCATGTATATATAAATATACATAGATGAGAAACTAAATAATATACATATATTCATATGTATATATTTATGTATTTGATGATAAAAGAATAATGGAAAATAATATATTAATATATATAAATTTATATATTATGTTTTTATTGATTTAAAAGCCATATTAATATGGCAGTTTTACCACTCATGAACCATGGAGCTTAAGCCGATTTATAAGGATTTTTGGAAGAGCATTTTAATGGTTATTATGGCACCCTGTTATAACGTTGGTTTTGGGAAGCATTAAGTTACTTGTAAAACCACGTAGGTGGCTGATTGTTTCGCATTATGAGTACAACTAAAATCCACATAAAGTGACGATAAGAAATAGTCTTCAGGTACCTATTCTTTTGGAATCCATGGCTTGGGCGATGAGTATTTACAACCACCTTCTCTCAATTTTGAGTTTGAGCTGTTGAGATAGAAGAAAGAAATAACAGTATCAAGTCAGGATAATCTTTTCTAGGCATGGCTAAAATTCTTCTTATTATTCTCTTCTTAAATCTGATAAAAGCTCATCTATATTTCTGAATTTATTTATGCCAGTGCAATATGCAAGTTTGTGGTTGTTTCTGGAACATATAAGGAAGAGTATATATATATAAATGCATATTTTGGTTCATTATGCATATTCATAGGAAAATATAAAAGATGATAAGAATTATTAATAACTAGTTGGTTAGGTTGAGTTATCACACTAGTAAAACGTTTAATTAAATCAAATTAGATATATTTGATGTTGAGTTAAATTATAAGAGAGATCTTAAGG
This sequence comes from Sequoia sempervirens, assembly GCA_007258455.2. NCBI lineage: Eukaryota > Viridiplantae > Streptophyta > Pinopsida > Cupressales > Cupressaceae > Sequoia > Sequoia sempervirens. Next base: position 117,632,862 of record VDFB02047397.1, read on the forward strand.
GAAAAGATTAATAAGTTCTATAAGCCAAGTTTTACCAAACAAACCAGCTTCAAAAATCAAATTAGCAAGACTAATAAAATACATGGAAATGACATTTCTTCCACTCAATAAGACAACGTCTTTATATATATTTATTAGCACAAGTTTATATTGTATTTTCAGTGATAAGGTTTGAAACATAATAGAGAAGATAAAGTCTTATTTATCATTTGAACTTTATAAGTATTCCAAGTTAGACCAAGAGTCATTATATTTATCCATTGATTTGAAATCATGTATCTTGAGTAGAGGACAATACGCTCTCATCATAAACCAAAGACCACAAAACTAGGAGAGTAGATTACTCCTTTGTGGCTATTTAAAGGATGCTAAGAGGCTATTGCAAAGACCTAGAATGTTGTGAGAATGTGACATGGGTATTCAAGTTAAAAGTGTTAAAACTACTTAGTCGAATAATTGACTTTAGTGAATTGATCACTATTGAAAGAGAATCTATTTGAGATAGTTAACCTTTGCGTCAAACCAATAGCTAGAGTTAACTATAGGTCAATAAGATTTCCATGTTGAGTTAGAGGTGGATGAGCTTATGACATCACTTCATAAGAAAGTGGATAAATATATATTTCAAAACTTTGGCCAAAGCAAGTGCAAAAGTCTCTGCTTGCACTTTTTGGTTCACTGTGCTCCAGGGTTACATAACTTGTTAGCAACATCATACTTAGTTAGATATTGTCTATAGTTTTATGAACATACTTGTTATGTAGGACACAATACTAGATACTCAAATGGAAATACTAGAGTTTCCTATACTATACTCTTCATCGAAGGGTAGGGCCACTCCCAATTGGAAGTTGTACAAGGACCACCAATCTGTGGTTGGAGGTAAAGTGCTTGGTGATTCTCCCCCTCTTGAAAACAATATGTCGAGACTTATGAAATTGAAGAGTTATCTAGCTAAGGACATCTTGACCTTTTTCTCATTAAAAAATTATGAAACTATTTATTTGATTATAAATATTATTGGAAAACTGTATTTGAAAAGATGTGTTTCATTTACACAATGTTTGGTTATGTTATTTCATTATGAAATGTTATATGGTTTCCTTTATGTATAATGCAAATTGTGATATTAGAAGAGGAAAATATTACCTTCCAGATTTGAAGGCATTGAAATATTTACTTTATGTATTCAAACCTAGGTGAAAACTAAAAGATTATGGTTAGAGATGTTACAACTTGTATGTGTAAGGAATGAGACTAACCATTATATTTATTATAAATTAGTTGATGTTAGTTCTTAGTCATTGTCTTATATGTTTATGATGTGCTTATTGAAACAAAAACCCGATATTATTAGAGAGATCAAAAGTTATATTTCTACTATCTTCAACATGAAGCATTTGTATGTTATAAAATATATCTTAGGTATGGATGTTAATATAAATTATGTTGAAAAAAATAGTTGGTAACTAAATGAAGTATGCTAACACTATTTGGTAGAAATTTTCTATGCAAGCATATAAGAGAGAGTATTTTTTACCTATCACTATAAGGTTATCTTTGGAACAATGTCTTAAGTTAGAAGATAGTTTTGAATTGATATATATATATATATAATATTTCATATATTCTAGTGTCATAGGTAGACTAATGTATGAACGTTTTTACTAGACTAAATATTTCCCAAGCAATGGAAGTTATTAGTGTGTTTATACTTAACCTTGGTAGAGAGCATTAGAATATGTGAAAATGGTGTTTGGATTTTTGTGTGGGATTTTCAATTGTTATATTTTTATAATGGGACTAATGATGTGCATAAGATGTTGGACACATATGGCTTAGTTGACAAAAATTAAGTAGAAGAATTAGATAGTAGAAGGTCAACTAGTGATTATGTATTCACTCTATTTGTAAGTACAATTAGCTAGATAAGTAAGGGGAAACCAAAGGTTGCATTGTCTACTTTAAATGTAGAGTACACGACTACTATACATACTTGTAAGGAGGTAATTTCATTAAAAATATTATGTTCAAACTTATTGGATTTAAGCATAAGAATATAAATATTGATTGTTATAGTTGGAGTATTATTTATTTAGTAAATAATTTGATATACCATGTCCCCATTAAGCATATAGATATTTATTATGACTATCCTTAAGATAGTTGAGAATGAGAAGGTTGTGATACAAAATTTTGACACTTGAGATAATGTTGTTGGTTCTCTCATTAAGCCAATGACAACAAATGAAGTCATATTGGTGTAGTGAAGCTATGGAAATTGCCTCTTATAATATTTATTTTATTTGTTTATGGTTCATCCTATGTATTTGAAATATAAATATCAAGTGGGATAATATTAGGATTAGGTATATTATTCAACTTGTGAATCCTATGCATTTATTGTAATATTTAATTATTTATAGATGGTCTAATATGTGTCTTTAGGAATCATGAAATGAGAAAAATGGGATGTCAATGTAAGGGTGGAAGATGTATTTAATTATTATTTATTCCTTGATGAATTGGAAATAAGGTTACAAAAAGATATTGAACAAGGAGATTACAAAAAAAGTAAAAGTTGAGAGTTACAAATCACCTTCCAAAACTAGCTCATAGAATGCAATTAGTGCCCTTATAGAGCACTTAGGACTATATTTGGCCAATTTATGATAGTTATAAAAAATATATATGATAGTTATAAAAAATATATATGATGTGCAAGGTGTATAATGGGTGTAAGAGGAGTTACTTTAATGAGATACTTGACCATTGATTATGAGAACTTGAGTGCCTAGTTTGGGCCAATAGTTTTGACTCTCATTTTAGAAAGTAATTTATGATTTTTTAGTTTCTAATGTATTATATATTGGAGAAACATGTGATAGAAGTGTTATGTTTATTTTAGACCCATTATTATGTTGTTGGATTACTATCATATTAAAGGGATAAATGGATTATATTAGTGTACTCTAATCTTTAAGACTAATTATACAAGTTCAAGGGTCTCTTTGGTGGTACAATTTTCCTTAAAAGTTTTTCTCTAGATAAATCTAGTATTATTCTTATGCGTTATTTTAATTTTTTGCTCCATATTTCCATCATGTAATCTATCACATGTATTTGATCATAATTGACTATAAAAAATTAGTGCTTCTCTAACACCATCTACTTGGTTTTCTAATATTATCTTATGTCACCCACCTATCAATAAAACACATTTTTATACCTTTACACCTCACACTATCCACATTGACACATGTTGATAAACATGTACCCTATATATACATTTATAAATACCTATACAAACAAAAAATTTCATCTACATATTATCAATGCTAATCTACCCATTTTATGCCCAAGGTCATGTTTGTGTTCATGGGGTTGATGTTACACCCCATTATGTTATTACCTATTTACTGTTACTATGATGAGTTAAAATGTTTTAATAAATGATTATATTTTTGTATATTTTGATAAAAAATACAATGAGTGAATGCATATTGCAATATGATTTCTTTAATGCTTTAATGATGAAAATAATATACAATGTATATGAATGTGATGTTATCAACTAACTTCTTTTGTGATGCACTAAGTTGGATACAGGAAAGAATTGAGCTCTCGAGTAAGAGAGGGGGGGTATCACTCAAGAGAGGAGATTGGTTTGGTAACGTCTAATGTGTATAATTAATCTATCACACTCTCACATCCTAGATTGGTCAAGTTGAGTCAAGTCAGTTTGGGATTCGATAAGTATGTTAAAAACACAAAATATTGAGTGAGGGATGAATCAGTATTCTATTAAACCATTCAGAAATTATCCATCCAATTACCATAACATATTCAACTACAATAATAAATTAAAATATGAAACATCCACAACATCACATAACACATGAACACCAAGATTTTTATGTGGAAAACCCAAATTACGAAAAACCACGGTGAGGGTTAGCTCACAATATATTATATTTAGATATAGTTTATTATAGAAAATTATCACTGTAGGTGGACTCATTTTCCATAGACAATAAGATAGAATATGGAAGGGGTGGCTTACATCCTATTGAGCTATTACAAATACATCTATAATGGTGCAGGGGCACCTAGTCAAATTTTGTAAATATGGTCAAATGTTGGATTTTTGGGTGTTTTGAGTCATGTTTGGTGTAATAAGGTCTATTTAGAAAATTTAATATGTAATAAGTTTCATGGGGTCGGTTTGAGTAAAATTTGTTAAGTTTTTGCAAATGTTGCAAAAGTTGCTATGCAACTTTGCAATTTTGTCATGTTTTGGAAGTGGAACAGTCACTAGTTCAAAAAGTGGTTATGAATTGTTGTGTTTGGGTTTTTTATGTTTAAATATGCCTCAAAAAATTTGAGGAAAGGTTATGGAGACAATTTTGGTGCACAAACAATAAGAAAGCTTCATTTTTCTATGTTTTCATGGAAATCTGCTGCTACAGGCTTTTGTACATTTCCGTACAGGTTGAAAATGTATTAATATTCATTGGAACTGATAGAGGGATGTGTTATCCATATTTTGGTTTTGGTTTGAGAGGTTTTCATTGAGAATTAAGCGAGTTTGAGCCAAAAATCTGAAAGTGGTCTGAAAACCCTAGGTTAAGAGGGTTTGGTAGAAAAAAATGGCATATTAAACCATTCCACCGGTGAAAACTTTTGTAAATCAGTGGAATGGATTTAGTTAGGATTTTTTTCAGTTTGGTAGTGATTGTATATGTAGGATATGGAGTTAGGGCCTTGTTTGTGCAAGCCCTAGCCTAATATCTTAATGTATTAGGCTAGAATTGATAGGTAGAAGTAGGGTTTTGTTGTTAGATGAGTTTGTGGATGTTTCAAGTGATAAAAAATATTGTTTAAGACCCCATGTGATCTTTCTAAGGTTATGGATTGAAGTTTGGTGATTTGGAGAAGGAATACCATATAGTTGCTTTTATAAAAGTCACCTAATTTGACCTAGTTGTTGTGTAGTAGTCAAATTTAGAGGATGTTGTTACAAAACAACCCTATCTTCAATTTGGATATGTCAAAGAAGGCCATAAAGGGTATCTAGAATGAAAATTATTTTGTGGGTTTGAAATATCCTTTAAAAAATATGAAGAAAATCCACTGTTTGATGTGCTACAAGGGAATATGAGGAAATTATGAGACAACACTAAGTTAGGGTTTCTAAAGTGGAAAGATTGTTCAAGATTGATTGAATTGTGATTTTTTTGAAGGCCTTCACCCTACTTTGCATCAAATTGGTATCATAGCATAGGTTTTGATCATTTGAAGGAAAGAGGTTGAGTTTGAAGAAGGAAAGTTGCAATTTGAAGGGATCAAGATGCCTCCAAAAGGTAGTGTAGTCATTGCTAGGGAAATCAAATTGATGGAGTCCCAAGAAGCTCTTTTATCCATACTTGCAGCATTAGAAATGAAACAAAGAAGAGGTAAGGCCATTGTAGATGAGAGTGACCAAGAGGAAGAGGGTGAGAGTGAAAACCCTCAAGGAGTCCATGGTGATGATGATGTTGAGTTGGACCTTGATGAAATAAGTATGGTTAAGATGTTGAAGGTTGTCAAGAGTGATTCTCTTGATGTGAAAATGGAACTTCCCATGTACAGTGGGAAAATGGATAGTGAAGAAGTGATGGACTGGATTGATGCACTAGACAATTACTTTTTATATGAGGTAGCAGAAGAACAAAAGGTAAAGTTTGCTAAAACCAAATTGAAAGGCCCTGCCCTAACTTGGTGGAACTATGTGCAGGAGGAGAGAGTGAAAAGGGAAAATAAAAAATTAATTCATGGGATAGGATGGTGTCTAAGGTTAAGAGTCAATTCTTGCCCGGTGACCAAGCAATTCAAACATTCAGGAAGTTGCAAAACCTCAAGGAAAAAGAAATGGATTTCATGGCCTACATAGAGGAGTTACATAAATTGAGCATTAAAGCAGGTCATGTTGAGGCTAAGACTAAAAGATGAATTGAGTCTTTCCACCCCTAGAATAGTGGAAGAGTGTTTTCAATTGGCTATTAGGGTAGAAGAGAAGTTAAAAAGAAGGAAAAAAAAAGTAGAGGAAAATGAAATAACTTTAGGGGAAAAGGATCCTTTGGTGGAAGATGACAATCACAACAAAAAAGGTGAGACAAGTGGGCAACAAGAACAAAGCTCAAAGTCAAGAGGTGGTTTTAGGGGTAGTAGATCAAATAGTAGAGGCAAATTTAGTGGACAAGGTAGAGGTTCAAATACATTCTCTGGAAGATGCTATCAGTGCAATCAATTTGGCCATCAAGCATGGAAGTTCCTAGAGAAACAAGCTTCTACAACACATGGTGGTGAAAGGAGAACACCGTTGGTGTGAGAGGAAGATTGTGAGAGTGTTAACTCACCTTCTTAGCATGTTGCTCTTGAGGTTGGATAATCTCTAATGATGAGGACTACTCAATGTTCCTATGGTGAAGGAACCTCCACAACTAAATTCATTGTTTAGGACTACTTGCAAATCTCAAGGCAAGGTATGTAAGGTTGTTGATTTTGGTTCAATTGATAATTTAGTTTCTTTGGAGATGGTTGAAAAGTTAAAGATGAAAAGGATTCCACACCCAAAACCTTATAAGGTTTCTTGGATGAATAGGGGTCAACAAGTCTTGGTCAATGAACAAACATGGGTTGAGTTTAACATTGGGGGGTATAAAGACAATATCTTGTGTGACATCATTCCAATGGATGTTTGTCACTTGCTGCTAGGAAGACCCTGGCAGTGTGACAAAAAAGTCAAACATGATGGGCATAAAAATACATATGTGATTGAAAAAGATGGTGTCTCATTTACCCTCACTCCTTTGCAAGATGATAATGTAGATACACAAGTTGGGTCAAGTGTCATGTTGGTTGGGAAGAAATAATTCTTGAAATCCATGAAGGAAGAAGGTGGACAGGGGTATGCAATCATAATTAAACCCAAATCTATTTTGACAACAGTAAAAATGGAAAATGTTCCCAAGGAAGTACAAACTTTGTTGAACAACTTCCTAGTTCTTTGCAACCTATAAGGGATGTGAGCCATCACATATACTTTATACTAGGTGCAAATTTACCCAATAAGGCTGCATACAAAATGACTCCTCAACAAAATGAAGAGATAGGGAAAAAAATACAAGAATTGTTTGATAAGGGTCTCATAAGGGAAATTTTAAGTCCATGTGTTGTCCCTACTGTGTTGGCACAAAAAAAGGTGGGGAATGGAGAATGTGCACTGATTGAAGGGAAATCAACAAGATAACCATAAGGTACAGGTTTCCAATACCTAGGATGGAAGATTTGATGGATTTTTTAGGAGGAGCTTGTTATTTTTCAAAGGTTTACCTTAAGAGTGGCTGTCATCAAATTAGCATAAGAGAAGGGGATGAGTGGAAAACTACCTTTAAAACCAATGGGGGGTTGTATGAATGGATGGTAATACCATTTGGATTGTCAAATGCACCAAGCACTTTTATGAGGTTAATGAATGAAGTTTTGAAGCCTTTCATAGGAAAGTTTGTAGTTGTATACTTGGATGACATTATTGTGTTTAGTAAGACCAAAGAAGAACACTTGCAACATTTGGACATGGTGTTGAAAAGGCTAAACGAAGAAAAGTTGAAGATTAACTTGAAAAAGTGTGAATTCATGAAAGAGGAACTGATCTATCTTGGTTTTGTGATTTCAAAAGGCACTTTGAAGATGGACCCCAACAAGGTAGAAGAAATTTTGAGTTGGCCTACTCCAAAATTAGTTAGTGAGGTAAGAAGCTTCCACGGTCTTGCTAGTTTCTATAGAAAATTTGTAAGAAATTCCAGTCATATTTGTTCACCCATCATTGATGCAATCAAGGGAGATAAAAGGAAAAAGGTTGATGTGGATTGATGAGGCAGAAAAGAACTTCCAAATTCTAAAACAAAAGATAGCACAACAACCCATCTTAGCATTACTTGATTTCAATAAGGTGTTCACCATAGATGTGATGCAAGTGGGTATGCAATTGGTGAATTTTTGAGTCAAGAGGGAAAACCTATACATTTTTCAGTGAAAATATTAATGAGGCCAAAAAGAAGTATTCTTCTTATGACTTAGAATTGTATGCCACGGTCCAAGCATTGAAAAAATGGAGACACTATCTCCTTCCCAAGGAATTTATTATTTTTACTAATAACCATACTTTGAGTTTCTTGAAAAACCAAGATAAACTAAGCCACATGCATGTGAAGTGGGTGGAGTGCCTCCAAATCTTTACCTTTACAATCAAGCACAAAAAAGGATAGTCAAACAAAGTGGCAGATGCTTTGAGCAGAAGACAAATGTTGGTGCAATAAATTCAACTCTAAAGTGTGGGTATAGATGCTTTGAAAGGTATGTATGAAGGAGATGATTATTTAAAGGATGTGTATGCTATTTGTAATTAGTTTGAAGGAATTTTCAATGAATAATTTCTTGATTTCTTGATTTCTTGATACAAGATGGATTGTTGTTTAAGGGTGCTCAGTTGTGTATTCTAAATTGTTCTATGAGGACTAATCTAATCAAAGAAAAAAATTATGGCAGTTTGAGTGGTAATTTTGGTGTAGATAAAACCTTGGAGTAGGTAAGAAGGTATTACTATCGGCCTAAAATGCAACATCAGAAAAATTATTGAAAAGTGTGTGATTTTCCAAAAAGAAAAAAGGTTCAAGCATAAATACAGATCTTTACCAACCTTTGCTAATTCCAAGCAGGCCATGAGAATCCATAAGCATGGATTTTATTTTGGGTTTACCCAAAACTCAAAGGAGAGTTGTCAGTGTATTTGTTTTTGTTGATAGGTTTAGTAAAATGGCTCATTTCATACCATGTAAGTGCACAAGTGATGTTTATTATATTGCAGGGTTATTTTTCAAAGAAGTAGTCAGAATTCATGGTCTACCATTGACAATTGTGTCTAGCAGAGATAGCAAGTTTGTAGGTCACTTCTGGAGGACTCTTTGGAAGAAGTTGGAAATAAATTTGATATTTATTTTTTCCTATCATCCACAAACAAATGGGAAAACTAAAGTTGTCAATAGAAGCCTTGGGAATCTTCTCAGATGTTTGACAAAAGAGTATGCACAAAAATGAGATTTCATTCTTCCACAAGCTGAGTTTGCTTATAATGATTCTATCAATAGAGGTGTTGGAAAGATCCCATTTGAGATATTTTATAGATTGAAGCCAAGGGGAGTGTTTGAGCTCAGGGATTTGAGTGGTATGGAAAGAAGAAGTGTTGAGGGTGAAGAATTTTTAGTTGCAATGAAGGATATACATCAACAAGTGAAGGAGAATCTTCAAAGGAATGTGGAAAAGTATAAGCAACATGAAGATTTGAAGAAGAGAGATGTTCAATTAAAGTGGGGGAATTGGTATTAGAACACTTGAGGAAAGAAAGGCTACCAAAGGGGAAGTATACAAAGCTACAAATGAAAAATATTGGGCCATGTAGGGTGGTCCACAAATTTAGTGAAAATTCCTATGAGATAGAACTCCCTCCTGGAGTTGCTATCTCTCCAATATTTAATGTTTCTTACCTTCATCCTTTCAAATCTATGATTGCAGGTACAAGTGTAGGTGCTTTAGAAGATCGAGATGAAGATTGGGTCAAGGACCTACCACCAAGTCAGCCTTTGAAGCTTGAAAGCATTTTGGACACAAAAGAAGTGAAGAGAACCAAGAACAAAGTGTATAATGAATATCTAGTGAAGTGGAAAGGTCTCCCTCATGAATATGCAACATGGATGACTGAAGAGGAAATTAAAATGCATGGCACAATAGTTCAAGAGCTGATCTCAGGTGGGGCCTGAGATTCTTTTCTCCTCGGGTGTATGGTGTAGGGACACCTAGTCAAATTTTGTAAATATGGTCCTAATGTTGGATTTTTGGGTGTTTTGAGTCATGTTTGGTGTAATAAGGTCTATTTAGACCATTTTATATGTAATAAGTCTCATGGGGTTGGTTTGAGTAAAATTTGTTAAGTTTTTGCAAATGTTGCAAAAGTTGCTATGCAACTTTGCAATTTTGTCATGTTTTGGAAGTGGAACAGTCACCAGTTCAAAAGGTGGTTATGAACCATTGTTTTTGGGTTTTTGATGTTTAAATATTCCTCATAAAATTTTAGGAAAGGTGTTGGAGACAATTTTGGTGCACAAGCAATAAGAAAGCTTCATTTTTTTGTGTGTTTTCATTGAAATATGCTGCTACAGGCTTTTGTACATTTCCATACAAGTTGCAAATGTATTATTCTTCATTGGAACTAATAAAGGGACGTGTTATCCATCTTTTAGTTTTGGTTTGAGAGGTTTTCTTTGAGAATTGAGCGAGTTTGAGCCAAAACTCTGAAAGTGGTCTAAAAACCCTAGGTTAAGAGGGTTTGGTAGAAAAAATGGCATATTAAACCATTCCACCAGTGAAAGCTTCGTCAAATACCTAGCCTAATATTGCTTTATTTAGGATGTTTTTTAGTTTGGTAGTGATTGTAGATGCAGGGGATGGAGTTAGGGCCCTATTTGTGCAAGCCCTAGCCTAATATCTCAATTTATTAGGCTAGAATTGATAGGTAGAAGTAGGGTTTTGTTGTTAGATGAGTTTGTGGATGTTTCAAGTGATAAAACCTATTGTTTCAAACCCCATGTGATCTTTATAAGGTTATGGAGTAAAGTTTGGTGATTTGGAGAAGGAATAGCATATAGTTGCTTTGTAAAAGTGACCTAATTTGACCTAGTTGTTGTGTAGCAGTCATTTTTAGAGGGTGTTGTTACAAAAAACCCTATCTTAAATTTGGATATGTCAAAGGACATAAAGGGTATCTATAATGACAATTATTTTGTTGGTTTAAAATCTCTTTTGAAAGATATGAAGAAAATTCACTATTTGATGTGCTACAAGGGAATATGAGGAAATTATCAGACAACACCAAGTTAGGGTTTCTAAAGTGGAAATATTGTTCAAGGTTGATTGAGTTGTTATTTGTTTTTAAGACCTCCACCTTTCTCTACATCATACAACATGCTAGTTTATAGTTCCAAGGAAGTACAAAATCAATCTTTGCACTGATATGGATCAATGCACTACTCTGCTCTATATTCACACACTTTTGATAAAATTGACATCACACATATGTAGGTGGAACACCATAAATTTCATAAATTTATCATTACTTTCACTACCTCAAAACACCAAAATCAATCTACTATATATCCACATCAAGTGTAACATCAATTAAGTCAACCTAATTGGATGTAACACACAAAATCAAACTTGTCGTCCTCAAAACATTTCATTTAACCTTCACACCTTAATTAAAAATATAAAAATCCACTTGATAGGTTAGGATGGATCTAATATAGGTCCATCATAAGATAAAATTACTTTTTCATCCCTTGCAAAACATCAAATGTGTTAGGTGGGCCCAAATAAGACCTAAACACAAAAACCTTCATTCATTTACCTAGTTCACCACACGTGAAACTCAAAACTTGATCCCATCTAGAATTACTATTTAATTGAAATCTGGAAGCATATCTTCAACCTCTCAATTCAAAATTTTCATCCGTAGAGGAACGCAAAATCTCCCATGTCAACACTCTATATGGGAAATAACTACAATATATAGAACTGAACTCTGTCATTCATATCTTCCAAGATAATTCACTAATCAAAAAATATCTTGGATTTGGATGCATCTGATGTTCTCCAAAATAATTTTAGAACCATAAAGTTATATCTCTAGTTTTAGTGGAGTGCGGACCCAAAAATTGACACACTAAACCATTGTACTAGCAGGTTTGATACTTAGGAAAGTTTTTGTGTAACCATACTTTTCAAACCAAGTTATCTTGTGCAAATGTCTTCAACAACACTTCTAAATCATGATAGGATGATCCACAAAAATATTGACATCAATGAAAAATTTGGATCATGCATTATGTACATACCATGCTCATGTTGCCAGCCTGCATCATCAATCACAATCTTCTCAATCTATCAACAATCTCCCCCTTTTTCATTGATGACAACATGCTCTCCAAAAAACTAAACATTCTCCAAAAAAATTCTCTCCTCCTTTCCAAAAACTCTCCAAGTATCTCTTCAAATGATTCTCCAAGTATCTCTCCCCCTTTGACATCCTTTGATGTCAAAGGGTGTACTGGTATCTACACTTTGTATACCCCCCCTTAGACATTTGTACAAACAAAAATAACTGAATGAATGTACTAACTCCCCCTTAGAAAGTTAACCAAAAAATATATATCATCTACATATTTACAAAAGAAACTGTAAACTTGAAAAAATGCATAAGAATAGAAATGGACAAACCAAAGATGTTGAGCCGTGAAGCATTTATAAAATGACTTGCCAAGCATATGTACCTTCTTCCCAATTTTTCTTTGCTACTACAAGCATTTTATTTTGGCATTCAAGCTCCATCAATGTTTCCTCTCCTTCTTTCAAAGTATTGGGAGTAAGATTTAGCTTTGAGATCTTATCTGTACTTGCAAGGTCACTAGAGATAGGTATGTGCTTCATTTTTTCCAAGTCCCTTAAATTCCCAAATTGCTTGATTATTTCTTCATTCTAACTCTATAGGGTAAATAATTTATCATGTAAATCTTCTATAGCAGTCTAGGTTTGATCATTTCTATCTTGTGTTGGATCATAGGAACTTGATGCATTACTTATTTGTGTCTTAATTGAATCCATTGAATCCTTTACGATTTTAATGGTATCTGACCACTTCATGCAATACAAAAAAAAAGTTTTTGCCTCTTCTTCACATGCTTCCACTTCCTTCAAGAATTCTTCAGCTTTGTTGTGTGAAAATGCACACTTATCTGTAATATCCAACAATTTCTTCTCTATAAGCCTTGTCTCAACTTTTGTTTCAACTTGTCATTTTAGACTGGGGGCATACTCCTTGAAGGAATCCATCAAGAACTTGAATTTTTAATTGGAGATAATCATGTATCAATGTTTGTTCTGGGGGTTAGATCTACAATACTTTTACAACTTCATCCATTAATTCACTACTCTTTTAATATGTTTCAATAATTTCTTTTTCTTGTTGATGTATGAAACACATCACCTAGCTGCAACTTATGAATGGGAGGTATTTTATCTAAGACTACACTTCCTTGTTGCATGGGAAACTATAATAATTGAGATAAAACTATTGGTTAAAATATTACTTTCTTAGTAAAAATAAATTTTAAAGGATTACTGGAGGAAGATTCACCAGAAGGCTTAGGTAACTTAGCTTCTTCATTCTTTTTGGACTCAATGTTCTCTTCTTCCTCAACCTTTTCTTTATCTTTGGAGGCCTTATCCTTGTCTTTGTTTTCATCTTCCTTTTCTCTTCTTCTCCTTTTTCCATGTCCTTCTCTTCTTGATTATTTTATTCATTTTTGTCTGCATCTCCTTCCTTCTCACCTTCATATTCTCTTTCCATGTTTTCTTGTTCTTTATCCTCAACATGCTTTTCACTTTCACTAGTGGCTTGTTAGGTGTCTTTAGGAGGAGAAAATTTCTCTAGATTTACTTGATCATTACTTACCAGTGCGAGAATGGACATATCCTCTATAGTATCATGAGTAACTAGAGGAGTAAATATATTTTCCTTTGTAGGTTCCTCTTTGATCATTGTCTCTTCTTCTACAACCATCTCATCTTTATCATTTCATTGCACTGGTTCTTCTGTATCCAAAGGAACATTGTCTAGATTTTACCTTGCATCAGTAGCTCCAGTTTCAACCTCATGCTCATGTTGATAATCACCTATGTGCATTTCTCCTTCCTCATTAAGTTCTAGGGCATTAGAGTCAACATTCAAATTTTCTTCTAATACCAAGAGCAAAGCTAGTTCTATACAAGTTCCTTGGCCTTGTTGTCACACTCTTTCTGAATCATATCATGATCTTTTTGATCCATTCCCATAAGTATGTTTACCTTTAGTTTTTTCCTTAGCTCCTTGTTGTAGATGGTAGCCAATGTGGTTTAGTTTGCATCAATCAAGGGAGCCAACTCTCTTTAGGGATTCATCTTTCATCTTTTCATATTCCATTATTACATTCTCTCTTCTTTTTGGCAAAAAATTCCAAACATCATCTGATATATCTTTCTAGATATTTTGCATATCTACCTCAGATACAACAATGTATTGAACTATAGCTTCAATTATGGTAGCCTTGTCTACCTCATTTACTTAAATACATTTTTGCAATTTCATTCAGCATTTCATTTTATACTATACTATTGAATAGTGCATCAAGCTTCATAGAAGTGTGAGGTTTCTTAGGTTGCTTTTGCTTCTTTTCTTTTACCGAAGGCTTCTTTTTCTATTTTTTCTTCTTCTTCAAAGAAGCCTTCTTGACTTCCTTCTCCTTTTCCATTTTTTGAATTTTGAACACTTCTTTCTCCTTTTCCACTTCCTCTTCACTCTTTGTATCTATTATATCAATTCTCTTTATTTTTGTGTTGGGTTCACCTTGTGAAGCATCACTTCTCCTTTTCCTAACCAGAGGGGCTTCATCATCTTCCAACTCTTCTTCATTAGTAACATTGATGCCAATTTCCTTTTTTCTTTTGGCCTTATGCTTCACTTTTCTTCTTGTAGGAGCAAAAGGGGGTACTGTGGTAATAGTTTTCTTTGTTTCTTCTCTGGTGGTGTGTATTATTGGAGGGAATTTCTCCCTTATTGGAGGACTATCTGTGGATTTCCTCTTCTCATCAGTTGTAAGTAGAGATGTGGTAGTGTTTCTTCCTGATCTCCTTGAGCTACCAGAGGATTCTACTACACTCATGTCAACTCTAGCTCTATCTCTAGCATACTTAACCTTTTCCTTTGAAAGACCACTTTCTTGTGTATATATGTCAAGAATCTTATCCACATTCTTTCTCATAACTAGTTTATTGAATTCTAGGTGAAATTCCATTGGTTTTTCTTCATAAGTCCCATAACTTGGCTTGTTGGGATATTTAGGACTATTCATTAACACCTCTACATAGCCAAAAAGTTCTTTTGAAACTTCATATCCTAGTTCTGGAACCCAAATGATCCTAGGTTCTACTACTTCCATTATGCAAAAATCTGTGGAAACTAGGAAAGTGATATCATCTTTGTATCTTTCCACAATATTCTTTGGTATCCTCTGTCTTTCATGTATACTTCTCTGAAACACTGCAAAGAAGGAGGTGAAGGTATCATCTTGTGCTTTAGGTTCTCCAAGGCTCCTTAGGTAGTCAAGAATTTGATGTGCCACATGCCTTGTAGTTGACCAATTAACTTTTCCAATAACTGGATCTTCCTTCAAAAAGTTGAACAAAAAACACATTACCAATGTTCCATATTTGAATACATATTTCTTCTTCTTGATTTCCCTCAGATTCTCCATCAGGTATTGCTAGAGCAACTCAAAAAGGTCATAATTAGCATTATTCTCGACTGTGTCTTGTGCCACATGAATTGTTGTGGCATAAACCAAATTGTCTCTATTGGTGTAATAAATTTTGTATCCAATAACCATAGCTGCATATTTAAGTACCAAGTTTCTGATAGGGTTTACTGTGAGGGCTCTTTGATCAAATTCCGCCCTTGTTCTCTCCATTACAACCTTGTTTTTGATAGATTTTAAGACTAGGACTAGTTCAATGGAGCATAAACAAGTGACCACCCTTATTACATCCTTGGTTATTATTTTCACCTAAAGTTGCACCCTGGCTAAGTTGTAGAACTTAGCACTCTAGAGAAACATTGAATCACTCCTAGGATGTGGGTCACCTAAAATTTGGAGTGAATATCCAAATAAGGTTGGATCCTAGCTGGTTATCACCTAAAAACTACTGATTTTGTAGAGGAAAAGGGAGAATGAATGCTTAAAATGAAAATTGAAAATTGAAAATGAAGGGTGATACACCAAACTAACAAGGGATTAGACTTGCATACACTTGGCCACTGATGATAGAACTAAAATGCACAACTTCTTTTTGTAGGCTTATACATAAATATTTCACAAAAAGGTTTGAATGCATTAACTTTCAAAAAGGAAGATAAATTTCACAATCTAAAAGCTATATGCAACTTTTAAAACACAATTTGCAACCTACATAAACATAATTTTGTAGAAAAGGCATGAAGACAATGAGACAAAGCTACAAGGAGATGAAAATACCTCACAAGTAACTTGATCAATCATTTGACAATACATAGTACTGCAAGAATAAGAAGGAAAAACTCGAATCAATAGTCTCCAAGGTGTTATATGTATTCCATATCTCAAAAGAGTTACAAAGCATGCTCAAGTTTGAGAAAGGATTGCAAAAATCACTAACTCCATAAATTGCATCATATGAACTAACTCACAAAATGAGTCAAAAGGTGTTGCCACAATACTGTGTCTCACTTTTGGGATGTGTTGATTTTTGCCTGAAATCACTATTTTTAGAAAAAATGATGATTTAAGTCTTGAGAGGCTCCATCTAAAGGGTTTTAATTGAAGAGGGAGAGATAAGACCCCCTTAGATCAAACGCCCTTGGATAGAACCCCTATAGTATTAAATCATACCCACAATGGAGTCTCCTTCATAGCTATCAAAATGTTGGCAAAAAACCACTTTTTCCTTACCTTTTGAGGGATTAAATAACATCATTTAAAAATTATATTTTTCAAGATTGTAGCCCTTAAAATTAGCTCTCCAACAAGTATAGGTTTGATATATTTTCATTTTATCATATATTTAATTTTCAATATTTACTAAACATAGGTTTTCCTCTGAACATCAAGCTCTTTGTTGTTGAGAGGTGGAAAAATAGTAAACCATTGTAAAAATAATTCAAAAAATACCCATTCCCTAGATATTGATTTCTTTCTTTCACCCAGAAAAAGAAAAAATGGATTTTAATATATACACAAAAAATTAGGTAGTACGACACCCACGTATGTCCAAATTATAGTTACAGTGACTTCATAAATTAATTTTAAAAAAATATGCAACAAAAAATTATGAAAAAATACCCTTTCCCTAGATATTGATGTTGAGAATCTATATTCCAAAAAATAGAATTTAATCCTTTATAGAAAAAAAATTATGTTGTATGACACAAACGTTACTTTCTGAAAATGTTATTTTCTGTCTAAAACTAGTTATTAAAGGAGATGTTGAAATATTCATGATCTATTTCAAAAAAATTGAAAAAAACATATATTTAGAATCTACACAAAAATTGCCACAAATCACTAGTTCACATCATCTTCAAATTCTTTATGGTTTAGTTGCTATATGTCTCATAAGATGAAGATTCAGTTAAAAATATTGATGTAAATTCCCATCTTGGGAAAAAAGTGAGACACAGTATTGTGATTGCACCTCATGAAATGAGAATATAACCATTAACCCGCAAGCAGTTGCACCAAAATGGGAACCATCAACTGACTTGGGTCGGATGCCTCAAAAAATCCTATAATCAAGCAACTCGATTCCCTCCAAAATGGGCTCCCATGTGTGGAAATGGTAGGTTTGACCATGCCAAGCATCTAGGAATGCAAAACCACCCCTATATTCCCTCCATATCTTCCAACAAGATGAATAAAGACCCCTTATATGCATGGGCACATATTCCCAAACTTTAACAACTGCCCCTAAATGCTTGGCATATGTTTGCAAACTCATTTTTACCCTCCCAATATGCTCTTCATTTGTTTACATGGCATAACTACTCCATTTTCATTTGAAATAACATTTTAAATTAAGTGATTTACAAACTATCACTTAATAAAAAATGCTTTACATTCAGAATCAAATGCAAACAAGCTAAATATTAAACTGACCTCTTTAATGTTTGAAAGAGGGAGCATAAATTTTGGAAGACTCCATGTTACTAAGGCATTTAAGAGGTTTTAAAAGAAACACAAGACATAAGACATTAAGTCTTAGCCCACAGGTCATATTAGTTTGTATTTCATTTTAAAAAAACATTGAAAAAAATGCTAATCTTGGACATGTCGACATATGGGAGATAACCCTAATCACAAAAGGCAAAAAAAGGTGGAAATAACATTTCATTTGCAAAAATGAAAGTTATGGAAAATGAGAGGTCACGACTAGGGTTTGAATGGAGAGCTTGATCATCAGTTATATGGTGATTGTTTGGGTCGAATATGGATTTGTGGATTTGAATAGGTTGTCTTCAACAAGTCAACTTCATTTTCTCTTCTGGGTAAGCACGAAAATGATCCTTTCTTTTTGATTTTCTATAGAAAAATCCTACATGTTGACTTGCTTTTCTTCAAAAAGGAAAATATTTTGATTTTCTGTAGCTTTCTGTAGCTTACTCTCTCTCAATGTAGTTGTAAAAAGTTTTGAATGTAGTTATTTTGCTCTATCGACTTGAGATCTTCAATACACAACTTTGCAGGTTCCAAATACTTTCATTTTCTATGTATAAAAATGGACTACTCTTCTTTATAGCCGCGACCTATGGCTTTGACAAGCTCTTGTTGACTTGATTTTTTTCTATTCTCTCAAACCCCAAGTGGGTTTTAATGTATGTGAAGAAAATTATGTTCTTAGGCTGCAACCATGAGAAACCATAACTCCATTTTTGGCATAAAATAGCTCCATTTATGCTTGACCCAGAATGAGAAAAATGATATTGTTTATGTAATGAAGAAACTCCTTTGTATTTTCCTAAATTTTAACTATTTTTTGGGTTTCAAAACCCTTCATGGCCGTAGTTCATTCCAACCCTTCTTAGAAATGTAGTTTTATGAATTAATTTATGAGATCTATGTACATACTTATGTACCTCTGTATATTGTAGATTGAAACAAAATAATCCCAAGGACTATGACATTATCTTTTCTCATACTTTGCATTAATAATAAAATGAAAGGCACTACCTCATCATTTTTTTGTTTCTTACTGCACTTGAATCCTTGAAAGGGTAAGATTTTACCTTTTAGCAGTGAGAAGAAGCACTGCACTGTATCCTCTATTTAGCACTCACTTGAAATAATGATAACGTCTATAGCAACAAGGGACCTTGTATTATACTTAATTGATTCATTTCGTGAGATCTTCCCAATTGAAACATTTACTTTCTCATGATCCTTCTTCATTCGATATGTATCAACCATCATGGGTTCAACCTTTATATACTCATTGTTTAAACTGGAAGCTTATCTTATGCATAAGATCATACTTATTTTCACAGTGTTGACTATCTCAGAAGATCAATCACTCTATATGCTCATTCAAGTTGGAGGACTGTCTTATATTGTTTGATCTAGAACTCTTGCATGTATCAATGTCACTAACTCTACATTTTCTGAAGATGGCTACTCACGGTGATTACTGTAAAAGGATCTACACTTTATACCTATAGCTTGTCATTGTTCTATCATTATTATCATTTAAGAATTTTGTCATTGAATACCACTATTCCATTTAGCTTCTGTGAACTTAATATGTATGCATGTCCACTATCATTCCATGACCATGTTGATATGATGACTTTTAACATTGCATTTCCCTCTTAAACAAGCTTGAATGAGCTCATTATTTGATAAAATTAGAATGTTGGGCTCAACCATTGTGGGAGCCACATTTTATCCCACATGTTGTAATTTGAGGAATAAAAACAACATTATTTTTCCTATAATTGTACAGGAAGCAAACATGTTAGAAAAATATGTGCATATGACAGATGTGTTTGATAATGCTCCTTGTTTTCTTGGATATCAATAGCAAGATGTTTCTTTTAATGCACATGATTGATCCATTTATATGTTTATATAGGTATGTGCATATAGTGACTGTAGACCTTTCATTGCTCTAACAACATTCTATCTGACAGATGTAGGCAACTAGGAGCAACAAGGAAGCAAAAACTAGAGGCAGAGCAAGCGCATGACTAAAGATGATGCGAGGAAACTCAACTAGAACCAATCATTCAGGAAATGACTGGTCTCCTTTCCCTATATGTGAATGCTTTTACTTCAATATCTATAAATGTATATTCTTTTCATTCATTTAGATTAAAAGAACCAGTCTCACAGATTGTGTGAGACAATACACATTTATATTATCAATAAAGACAATATTTTTTGAAAAGATTTGTGCAATCTTCTCCTATGCTATATGCATCTGCATATTGCAATATGGTAGAATAGTCTTCAGATTTATTTATGCACATGGAATGTAATATAGCATAAATAAAATGTACTTGCTTTTCATTTGCAATCACTTTAGCTCTACCTATTTGAGCTAGTAGCAAAAATAGGTAACACTTATTATATCAGTCATATCAGTCCAGATGAACTAATCATGAAATCTTCTTAGGGCCATCCTGATCCACTTGTTATCATAGAAATTTTTTTGAAACCATTGCCATACATCTAGTTTATTTTTTGCTAGGGCTTTGTACTTTGGTTTTAATACAAAGTCATCTCCAATTAATTCATTTATCCATACATCTGTTATCTTGGTGAGAGAATTCTCATCCATATTTCTATGAATGTATGCCCTAATGTCCTTGGTTGGTAAGACCCCATAAGGTATATGTGAGAATGTGCCTATAGTGTCATCTTCTATGGCTCTAGCAAGGTATCTTTTAAACTTAGGTTGTGGTTTCTATGAAACGTCTACTACCCTCGGTGTTTCCATTACAATGTGTATTAAAACTAATTTCAAACAATAATTTTTGAAAGTTAGGCACACAAGGATTGCTAAATACCTTTTTCTTTGTGCGTCGAATTAGGGTTTTGATGCTATGCAACAATGAATCGCCTTGAACTCTTCAAATTCACTTCTTGCTGCTCTATTCTCTTTCAAACATTTTTGATGAAATGAATTTCCCTTAGAAAATTTCATTTTAACTCTTTGATTTGACCTAATTCTACAATAAATGATTCAAACCATAAAGCTGGCAACCTTAAAAACTATATGTACAGTCAACTTCTCAAGCTTCACAAATCTCCACATTAGCACATTTTCTCATGCAATCTTCTTCAGTAGATCTAGTATTCCATTCTCCATCATATGTCCTTGAGTTGTGGCTTTAACACCTCTTCTTTGGTGGGGCATAAGATATCCATTAAAGCTCTCCCTAAGCCAATGGTTGCTTAGTTATCGAAGGAAACATATGCACCAGAGGATGCTACAAACTCTTAGTTTTAGTTTCTTCATTTTTTTCCAAATTTTGTTCATTTCCTTCTTTGTCTGTTCAAGATCAACCTTCTTAACTGGTTCATTCTTCTTTACTAGATTATCCTTCTATGTGTTTATCCTTCTGCAAAAATTAACAGTATGTCTAGGTCTATTGCAATTTTTGCATATGACATTTCTTTTAACAGTATTCCTTCCATTTATTTTGGATCTGCATTGGTTAGCTTTGTGTCCAAATCTGTAGCATAACAATAACCATTGAAAGGTTGGATCATTCTACCATTGTTATATGCATTCATCATTTGACTTTTGCATTCATTTTCCTTATGTCCAAATTTTTTACATGTAAAGCATTGACCAATAAAGGATGGAACATTTTGATTCATCATGTTTCTACATTCCATTGCTCTATGTGCATATTTATTTCAAGAATAATAAATACCATTGAAAGATGGGTACATTTGAGCTTTTGGTTGTCTGACCAAAAACCTTTTGGTGTCATTTCTTTGTTTATGGATCTTTCCATTGTTCTTCTTTGAATCATTGATCTTTTCTTCAGTCTTAGGTTTCTGATATGTCTTTGAACTCTCACCTTTTTAAAATCATAAGCCACCTTTGTCTTTAGATGATTTCTAACTTGAAATCAACTCATCAAGCATTATGGAACTTGTCTTGATTTTTTCTTCTTGACTTCTTTCTTTCTCTAGATCCAATCTCAGATTTACCACTTTTTGTTGAAGCCTCGTGCATTCATCAGATTTTCTTTTTAACATTGTGTTAAGAAATTCCTCAACTCTTTTCTTTTCATCCAAATGTACTTTTAGTTTGGTGATATCTTCATTGCTTGCTTCAATTTTTCATTGAATTCCTTGACTTTCTCTAAACTTCTTGATCTTCTCTCTCAATTTTTTGATTCATTCATTTGCTTCTTTAAGATTTTCCTTCAGATCTCTATTTTCACCTTCAACCTTTTCAAGATCTTCCACAACAACTTTGAGTTCTCCATCTTTTTCAAGTATGCAATCTTCTTCTATGTATTCAATAGAAGGAATATCTTCCAAAGGAATAGGAAACTTTCTTTTAGCCATGTGTTCAATCTCCTAGATCTTCCCAAAGCGATCAAGCTCCTTCCAAGGATCCAAGCTCTAATACCAATTGTTGAACACACGAAATACTAAGAGGTGGGTGAACCAATATTATATTAAACAATTAAAACATTAGCCATCCAATTACCATAATATATTCAACTACAATAGTAAATGAAAGCATGAAACATCCAAAACATCACATAACTCATGAACACCAAGATTTTTACGTGGAAAACTCAAATTGGGAAAAGTCCTGGTGAGGGTTAGCTCACAATATATTATATTTAGATATAGTATAATAAAAAAATTCTCACTACAGGTGGACTCACATCCACAGAGAATAAGATAGAAGATGGAAGGGGTGGCTTACAACCTATTGAAATATTACAAATACATCTACAACATGTTGGTTTACAATTCTAATGAAGTACAAAATCAATCTTTGCACTGATTTGGATCAATGCACTGCTTTGCTTTGTATTCAAACACTTATGATCAAATTCACATCACACATATGTAGGTGGAACACCATACATGTCATCAGTTTCTCATTACTCACACTACCTAAAGAAACCAAAATCAATCTACTATATATATCCACATAAAGTGTAACATCAATTAGGTCGACCTAATTGGATGTAACACACAAAATCAAACTTGTCATCCTCAAAATATTTCGTCTAACCTTCATGCCTTAATTAAAAATACAAAAATCCTCAAGATAGGTCAGGATGGATCTAATATAGGTCCATCATAAGATAAAATTACTTGTTCATCCTTTGCAAAACATCAATTTTGTTAGGTCGACCCCAAATAAAACCTAAACACAAAAGCATTCATTTGTTTACCCAATTCACCACATGTGGATATAAAAACTCGATCCCATCTAGAATTCCTATTCAACTGACATCTAGAAGCCCATCTCCAATATTTCAACTCAAAATATTTATACGTGAAGGAACATAGAATCTCCCATGCCAACACTTTGTACAAGAAATATTTGCAATAAACAAAACTAAACTCTGTCATTCATATCTTCCAAGATAATTTTCCAATAAAAAAAATCTCTTGGATTAGGATGCATGTAATGTTCTCCAAAATAATTTTAGAACCAAAATTTTATATCTCTATTTGTGATGGAGTGCGGACCAAAAAACTAACACATTGAACCACTGCAATGGCAGGTTTTATACTTAGGCAATTTTTTGTGTAACCATACTTTTTGAACCAACTTATCTTGTACAAATGTCTTCAAAAAAACACTTCTAAATCATGCTAGGATGATCCAAAATAATGTTGAAATCAATGACAACTCCGGATCATGCATTATGTACATACCATGCTCATGTTGCCAGACTGTATCATCAATAACAATCTTCTTAATCTTTCAACAAAGTAAACCCTTGGTTGTAGTCTTGGATAATTGAAATGATTGTGTGGTCATCTTTGATTGCTATAGTTGTTTCTTTGGTTTGAATTATGTGACTAAATCTCTATATTGAGTATATGTTCTTCTTTGTGTAATTATGTTTATATATTGATCAATACACGCATACATTAAATGTATATATATATATATATATATATATATATATATATATATACGATATCTCGTGCATAAGAGCATATGCATGTGTGCATCTACATAGGTAGAAATAATTTTGCATATTCATACATGGATATATCACATACACGGAAATCGATCGGATATATATATGTATGTATTCACTTTATGTATATACATATCAATGAATATATATGTATTTATGTATATATATATATATGTATATCTATATATATATATGTATATCTATATATATATATTGATTGATAATTAATGGTTTTAATAAACATATATATATATATAATGTTATATATTTGAAATGTTATAAGTGTTTCTGAACACATATATAAGATGTGCATTCATTGAATAAAGAGAGATTTGTATTATCTACGACTTAACCATGAGTATATATCATATGCTGCACATAAGGCACTATATGCAAAGGAAATAATACTGTTGTAATTAAAAGTGTGTAGCATAAGGGGCACATGGAAATAATATGCAAGGCACTTCAATAAGAGTTGCACCATGATATGAAGCATAAAGAAAATAGGATTCAATGAGTAAAAATCATGCATAGTAGAAATAAAACGTATGTCTTTGTCAAAAGCCATGAGTTGGCAGTTTTTGGAAGAGTTTGGTTTGTTGTGGCAGCCACAGTGAGAGGCTTTAACCTATAGGTAACCATTTATGTGTTTGACTCAATAAAAGAGATTTTGTTGGTAGTTAAAGATGGCGACTCAACCTTGTAAAAGAGGCTGAAGTTGTAGGGATTGTATATGTGTTTGCATTTCAACTAGTTGAGTAGCTACATTTCACTTCAATTGGCTTAGTCGACTCATTTAGAGGAGATATTGGTTTTTGCTATTAAGTGGTGGAAATTGGAAAGAAATGGTGGAGGATAGTAGAGATTGTTTGTAGCAATAAGTTACTCAATTTTTGGTTTAAGTAGAGGCAGCCTCTTAACCTTTTTGGTATTCATTCTATTCATTCAATCTTTTAGAGTTTGTTGTAGTTTTTCTGTGTAAATCATTGTTGAGTACAATAGTGAGAAAAGAGAGATTTCTTTGAGAGTTTATAATTTTTTGAGAGTTTAATAGATTGGATAGAGGCTAGGATTGGAGATAGGCTAATTATAGGAGTAGCAAGTGTGACTGTGAGAATTAAGCTTAGAAGGAAATTTCTTTGTTGGGATATATAATTATAGGCATGCTACTATTTTCTACTGAGTATTATGAATGTATATGTTTTCAAGTGTTTGAGAAAATGATGTTTGTATACTATAATGTACTTCCATTCATATTCAATAGTGAAATTATAATAATTGGTATACATTTAAATACTTTATGATTGGAATCATATGGTTGTGTTTGTAAAACAATATAACCATAAAGTATTAGTACAATACCTAGGTTGAACTATAGACCATATGTATGCTTACATGGATTATGAAATATGAGAAACAATATTATATGGAAGTACTATATTAAAATTACCAGTTTGCAATGCTACATATACATGTGGTTAATTTGGTTTTTCTTGGGGTTGGGATAAATCCTTGGATGGGAGTAACCTAGTTGGTCAATTAAATCACTTAGATGTACATCACCCTTTTGGGTTGGAATTATCTCATGTATAGTTTGAAAAGAGTAATTATGGTCATTTACCAAATCGAGCTAAGGTGTGGGTGAACATGTGACTACCACTTCTTAGAAGTGAGACTCCCTTTCTTAGGAAATGAGTTTGATATGTAAATATCAAATATTTGGCCAAAGTAGTGTAAGTATCACTGATTACACTTGTTGGTTCACTGTGAGACAGGTTTGCATAACTAGGTTGGGAATGCCATGCATGTAGGTGAGTATCCATTGTATGGTAGCTCTAGTTATGTAGCACACAACACCATGCTCAAGAAGGATATTATTATGAGGGTTACCCAACCAATATTTTTTTCGAAGGGAGGTCCATCTTAGGACAAGCACTTGAGTGATACTCTCCCTCATACAGTTGGAAACTAAAATTTGAGGAGGTATGCCAGCAAGGACATTTGAACCATTTGTACATTTTTTCATTGAGCTCAAGGAAGTTGTGTATATATTAATGTTTCTCTATATTTATGGAAATTGTATTTGGAAAATGCTATCATTGCATGGGATTATTTAATATGAAATCATTATTTGGAATTATATAATGCTTCTTTATAAATACAATGGAAATTTGAAATGGGTGATAGATCTAGATAATAGTTTATTTTCTATTGGTTTTATACAGACTTTAAGATACTTTTGAACATACTTCCTAACAATATTCCATACTATATTATCCATTTTGTATCCATTATACATACCTAAGAGCCAAAAGCATGGTGATGGAATTATGGTTTAATATATTAGCATTAAGTGGTTTATATGGATATGTGCATGAAAATGTTGATGGAAAGTTATGTTTAATTCTGATGGTTATCCTTGTGTATGTATTTTGTGAAACTAACTTTTTTGCAGAAAAAAGAGGAACCATGATGTGCAACCATTGTAGTATGAAGCCATAGCAAAAGGAGTGTTGAATACCAAAATGGAGGACACTGCAGAAAAAGTTGAATGTGGCAGTTATTGGTCAAAGGGATTTAATGAAGATAGAACACGTGTTATCATAGACAATTAATAAACACTGAATAAGAGGTCTTTTCTAATATGGAACTTTGACAGATGGATGTATAATTGAATATAATTTTTTTTGATAGAGTTCTAGTTTGATAGGGTTCTCTCTCTTTTCAATTATAGGTTGAATAATGCCAAATCTTGAAACCACGCTCTAGATATCTAGGAGTGGAATTAATGATTCCAGTTTAAGTTTTTTTTTTCAATAACGACTCCCTCAGTTTGTATATAACTATTGGTTGATTTTGTAGTTTAGTTAGTTGGTTTTTCACAAGTTATACTATTTGTTATTTCTAGTTGAAACATGAATTTACAAAATGGTTGGATCCAGTTTATGTAAGAGTGTTTTGTAATCTTTTCTCTTATGCAATAAATGAAGATCAATTCATGAGATGCATGAAATCTATTTGTTAGATTGACTTTCATTAAGTGGGAACAATTACTTGAGCAGGCCACTCAAGGTATTTTTCTTCACTTCATCTTTCAGTTATTTTATTTTTGTTGATAGTTAATATTAGTTTGTTGTTGCTCATGCATTGTATGCAAGTAAATGAAATTTCATTTCTTGCTTATTACAAGTGGATGCTTAGGAACATGCATGTAATCATTATTAGCAATACTTCAGAGGATAGTTTAGTCGCATCAGTAATCTTAATCAAGTTTTCATTTAACACAGTATCATTTCATCAGCAATAGTTCAGTTACAACCTTTACTGTAGGTACCTATAGCAACTGAGTTTTAGTTATACTTTTATCATCTAATAGATTTGTGAGTTTTCTGGAACTAGAATAACTTTAGGAGGATAGTTTAGGTAGTTTGAGTCCACAAAGGAATATGTAATGTTGCACCATCATAAGCTTATGCACCTTGGTTGATAATTTAATGTAGTCTTAAGCAATGTCAAGTGGACTCTTCATTTTATTAACCCTCTAAATTGAGTGACCTTCACCAAGTTTACAAACAATTAACTTAGACTCTACATTTTTGGTGCCATTACCGGGGATGGTGCTATCTTCATAGACTTATTTTTATATTTTTCATAGTTAAGTTTCCTTTCCAAGCATTAAGACTGTAAGAAACCACCTTTAAGCTAGTAACATTATGCAGGGTCATTTCCATACAAAGATAAACTTACCTTATGCGGAGGCACAAAGATAACCAAGGAAGATTATCCCTTTAGACACCCAAGATAGAGAAGATACTGGTGGTTTTGTTGAGTATACTACAGAGATTTTTGAAAGAGGTGACACAATCTTTCCATCTTCATCATCTTCATCATCATCATCATCTTCCACAACAACTGAAGGAACCTTCTGAACAATGGGGGATGAACCACCAAATAATCCAGAGCATGGTACCTTTGAGTTCCGTATTACTGATCAAGCCAAAGCTACTATGCTAAAGAATATTCCACCATCAACATTACCAATATTTTATGGCTTGGTCACTGAGGACCTAGATACCTTCCTCTTTGAGTTTGATGTTTTGTGCAAAAGTTATGATTACACTTATGATGCTCACCAACTCAAGCTCTTTCCAACTACTCTTAAGGATTATGCCCTTAGATGGTTTATGGGGCTTGGAAAAGATGTTCTAGATTGGGACACCATGAAGACAAACCTAGACAAGGACTATTGTAGAGGATTAGACTGAAGAAGAGATGAAATTTTCTCAATGTCTCAAAAGGAGGATGAGCCACTAGAAGATTATATTGAAAGGTTTCAGTTTTCCTTGTAGAAAAACCCCTAGCATAAATTGTCAGAGGAGTCCCTTAAGTTGGTATTTTTAAGAGGTATTAATGAAGAAAGTATAGACACCCTCAACCTTATTGGAGGAGGGGATATTTCTAAAGGACCATTTGAAGAAATTTTAAAAGTATGTAGGAATTATTCCAGGACTCTTTCGAGAAAACCAAGAGGGAAGAGGTCATCCATCTCAAATAAGTCCTCTAATGGGGTTTCTAAGGTTGAAATTAGTAATTTATTGTCCAAAATGAAGCTAGACATAATCAATCATCTAGCAACACAACTAGACACACTCCATATCAAGAAGAACTAGGAGGAAGCAGAAGCCATGCCCACTGAGTACTGCCCTAGTTGTAGGCAGAGGAAAGCCAATTGTAAATGCAAGAGAGTGGCTACTATCCAACAAAAAGGGTTGAGAAGCCAGATTTCTAGGAAATGGAAGGTGATGATGGAATAATTTTCTACATAGCACAAAGGAGGCCTTGGCAGAAAAGACAAGGTATGCCACCAGACCCCCTTAATTTTAATCCATATTCTCCTATAAACAATCAAAACTTTTCTGCTTGGACCCAACCTTGGAAAAAAATTTAGAACCAGTGGCATAATTATCAAACATGGCCACAAGCCTAGCCAAATTGGAACCAATATCCAAACCCATGGCCACAACAAAACTTTTAGGGTTGTAACTACAATCCACAATGGCCAACCCAACAGAATCAATGGTAGCCTCAGTGGAAAAAAGGCCAACAATGGCAGAAAAATATGAATTACCAGTAGCCTATGCTACCTCCTCCTCCACCTTAGTAGTAAGCTCTAATTCCTCCATCAAATCCTCAATCTCAACCACCTAAACCATCAAAAACACTTGCCCAACCTACACCTAACCCTAACACTAAGCTTGTTCAACAAGCTTATACTAACAAAATTATGCAATACCCCACTTATGGTGTAGAGGTGAGTGATGTCCAACTAAGATTAGGTAAACAATTTGCTGGTCCTTCATCCCCCCAAATTATAGAAATGGAGGATGAGGAACCTATAGTTGAGGCTTTTGATAAATCACCTTTGGTGCCTGAGCAAAATATGGTACACCAAACTGCTCCAATTCCCAAGTCACCTTTTCCTGAATGCCTAGCTCTACAAAAGCATCACACATAAGTTGAGACTAACCTTTTAATACAGTTGAAAGATGTTAACATCAAAATACCACTCATCCAAGATATCAAATATATTCCCATCTACACTAAGACAGTTAGAGATCTTTGTCTTAAGAAGCTAGGCAGAAAGAGGAAAGATACACAAATAGTACATGTTTTGGGGAATCTTGTAGACATCATGTTCGGAAACATTATAGTACCTAAGTATACTCACCCTGGTAGTCCAATTGTGGAAACTAAGATTAATGGGACTCTCATTAAAAACACTTTGATAGAGTTGGTGGAAGCCATGAATGTCATGACAAAAGAAACAATGCAATTGCTTCAATTGATCAACCTTAAGCCCACACAAACTTTCTTGCAATTAGTTGATAGATCCACAATTAAACCTAAGGGGATTATTGAGGACATAGTTATTGCATTGGATTCATGGGAATACCTTGTAGACTTCATAGTATTGCAACCTAAAGTTAATCTAGCAAGTTACCCACTCATATTAAGAAGTCCTTGGTTAGCAATAGTCGATGCCTTCATAGGATGCAGATCTGGTAAAATGATAATCTCCAATGGGACAATCACAAAGAACTTGGTTCTTTAACCCCTTGCCCAGCCATATGCAAATCTGGAGTACTCCATTTGGCCCAATTTGGGTGAAGAGGAGGAAGATAGCTACTCTCTTCAGACCTTGATGACTATTGAGTGTAGTCCTTTATTGGATGACCAAGATGAAGATGAGCTTATCACTCATATCATCCAAAATGACTATGGTAAGAGTCCTTAACAATAGGTTTTTCTAATATGCTTACAATACCCCTTGCAAAGTATTGTACCTACTGATTCTATAGAAGAGATATCACAATTATTTCACTCACTACTCCCTCAACAATGTTTGCCTATCTTACCAATCCTTGATCTCTCATTGGTTCAAGAGTTATCAAAGGAGTTAGAAATTGTGCCAGGGAGGATGTTAAATATTAATAATTCCCTGACTGAGGAACAACAAAACTCTTTGCAATCAGTGTTACAAGCACACTTAGCTGCATATGCATGGGATTGCCATGATATGAGGGGCATTGATCTTGGTCTCTGCACGCACAAGATTTATATTAATGAAGGCTATAGACCTATCAGATAGCCACAAAGACACATGAATCCAACTCTAAGGGATATAGTAAAATATGAATTGCAAAAGATTTTAGATGTCAATTTTATATACCCCATTTATGATAGTGAATGGGTTTCCCCATTGGTTATAGTTCCCAAGAAAGGAGGGAAATGGAGAGTATGTGTTGATTACCAAGAATTGAATACTGCCATAAGAAAATATCACTTTCCACTGCCATTTATTGACTAAGTCCTGGACTCTTTGGCTGGAAAGAATTACTTTTCATTTCTTGATGGTTTCACTGGTTATAACCAGATCAAGATTGCACTAGGAGATCAAGATAAGACCAAATTTACCTACCCCTGGGGAACTTATGCATATTGTGTTTTATCTTTTGGCTTGTGCAATGCTCCAACTACCTTTCAAAGAGCAGTCCTTAGCATATTTTCTAATTTTGCAAATAATTGTATGGAGATATACATGGACAATTTCACTACTTATGGTGAAACTTGTGATGAAGCTCTTAGCAACCTAGAGAAAGTGTTAAAAATATGCAAGGAAAAAATCTATCCATTAGCAATGAGAAGTGTTTCATGATGATGACACAATGCATTGTATTAGGACACTTTATATCCAGTGAAGGCATACAGGTTGATTCAAAGAAGATTGAGATTATATCTAACCTACCTATACCACAAAAACAAAAACATCTAAGAAGCTTCTTGGGACATGCAAGTTACTATAGGAAATTCATTCAAGATTTCAGTAAGATTGTTGCACCTCTGTTTACTTTGTTGACAAAGGATTCTAAATTTCATTGGACTGAAGGCTATCAAAGTTCATTTGAAAAATTAAAAGAAGCTTTAATTCATGCCCTAGTTCTCAAAGGTCCAAATTGGACATTTCCATTTCACATCCACATTGATGCATATGAATTTTCCATTGGAGTAATCCTAGGACAAAAAGAAGAAAATAAGGAATATGCAATATATTATATCAGCAAAAACCTCCAAGGAGTAGAGTTGAACTACATTGTGACAGACAAAGAAATACTTGCAGTTGTCTATGCTATTAACAAGTTCAGACATTATATAATTGGTAATCAAGTGTTCATACATACAAATCACACAACCATTAGGTACTTGATGAACAAACTAGTGGTAGGTGGAAGACTTGTCAAATGATTATTGTTGCAATAATTTGACATAACAATAGTTGAAAAACTTGGCAAGGCTAATGTGGTTGCTAATTTCTTGTCTTGATTGCCTACCCAATCATCCAAAGGAGTAGTTAATGATTCTTTCCCTAATGAGCACCTATTTATCTAAATGTACACACACCATGGTTTGATGACATAGAAAACTATTTGGTGTCAGGATAGATTCTAATTCACTTCTTTCCAAGAGAGAAAAGGTAGTTGGTTCATAAATGCTTTCCTTATTCATGGATTTCTAGCTTTTTGTTTTACACTGACCTAGATAACATTATGAGAAGGTGCATTAGGGAGATTGAAGTGTTTGCAATATTGAAAGTGTGCCATGATGAACCTTGTGGTGGACATTTTTCATCCAAAAGGATTGCTTTCAAGATTCTAACAACAGGATATTATTGGCCAACCTTACATAAGAACTTTGTTAAATATACTAGAAGTTGTGACTGCTTCTAGAGGATGGGAAGACCCACAATAAGTGATGAAATTCCTTTACAACCCTAGCTAGTCTTGGCTCCTTTTGACAAGTGGGGGATAGATTTCATTGGACCCATCTATCCTAGCTCAAATAGTAAATAATACATATTGGTATGCACTGATTACTTAATCAAGTGGGTTGAAGTAAAAGCATTGCATTTTGCTAGAGATGACAATGTTGCAAAGTTCTTAGATGAGGAAATCTTCACTAGATATGGTGTTCCAAAAGAAATAGTGACTGATTAAGGACCACAATTCACTTATGATCTAATTGCAAAGTTGGTAGAAGAATATTAGATCAGGCATAATAAATCTACCCCATATCATCTTCAAGCTAATGGAAAAGTTGAGGTTACCAATAGGGAGATTGAAAATATCTTGAAAAAAAAATACAACTCCATAGATGAGATTGGGTATCTAGATTACCATAAGTTGTTTGGGTATACAAGACCAGATGGAAGACAACAAGAAGTTTTACTCCTTATGAGTTGGTTTATGGAAAAATAACAATATTTATGATAGAATTTGAATACAAAAATCTCAGGAAAACAATGGAGTTAGGCATGGATTTAACATAGGCACAAAAATAAATATTTCACTCTTTGAATGGGTTGGATGAAATCCGCATGGAAGCAGTCCATCATACAAAGGTGATGCAACAACAACGAATGGAATGGCATGATCAATACATCAAGACAAAATAATTTAATGAAGTAGATTGGGCTCTGCCATATGACTCAAGGTATAAGGATTTCAAGGGGAAATTCTAGTCCAAGTGACTAGGCCCTTATGAAATTAGTAAGGTTTTCCCAAATGGAGTAGTACAACTGCAAACCATTAATGCAACCCGCTTCTCCCTTATTGTCATTGGACACAAATTCAAGTTATATAAGAAGCCAATGCAGCATGATGAATTCATCTTTTCACTCATACAACAATATAGTGCTCACAATGAGCCTAAAAAAAAATCTGAAACACAAAGTCCTACATCTGTACCAAGGGACATACTAAGCACATCTGGCAACCTAGCAGTTGAGTTACACAACTCAACTACTAGGGGTGCCCAAACCTAATTTTCCATGCTTTCCCACATGCACACACAACATATTATTTATGCACACACTGCACACTTATGATAATACTTAGGCTATCTTTACACAAGACTTGTTCTTCATATTCATATAGGACTTGATGTTGTAGGGCCTTGTAGTTTCACATTACCTAAATTCTGATAGGGACCTAACAATGCATGTTCCCGTAGCAACATTTGATGGATGAAAAATAATATTTTATTCATTTGGCACCACATTTCATGCAAGGATATCCACATTCATTTTCATTATACCTTCCTATTCATCCTCAATCTCATGACATAATTATTTTATTGCTTGTGTACATTTCCATTCTTTCACATGTCACATCATCTGCTTCCATCTATCACCATCTCCGCTCGCCATCCAAGATACTTATTACCTTGATTTTAATATTTGTTCCATCAAATCCCTAACCAAATATATTCTTTCAATTCTCATGCACCACCGATGGTCATTTTTGCATGACGGTACTTAAGGTAAACTATTATGAATATGCAAAGCTTTATTTATACTTTTCTACACTTTTATTTCATTTCCACATATGTGAATTATTAAATTCTTTAATTCCATCAACTCACGTTTCTACCACCTCCAAATCCTCAACGTGAAGTGAGGTCACTTCACCCATTAAGTTGGAGGGGTACACTTAATCAATCTTTTCACCACACTTTTCAAAATTTCCACCCTAAATTGAATTAACATAATCATGACATGCAAAGCCTAGAGTTATGTTTTTATTGCTATTTCTACCTACTACCATTTTTGCTATCCTAAAAACCTTGAAATCTTGTAGAATTTGTAAGAGCCTTAGTT
This sequence comes from Sequoia sempervirens, assembly GCA_007258455.2. NCBI lineage: Eukaryota > Viridiplantae > Streptophyta > Pinopsida > Cupressales > Cupressaceae > Sequoia > Sequoia sempervirens. The sequence continues at coordinate 117,666,983 of VDFB02047397.1, forward strand.
TGGTTTCTATCAGAGCTAAAATTGATAAGGAATTTGTAGCTATAGTCTGGTATAGTAATAGGATACATTTGGAAACTAAGGTTTTTAAGTCATAAGAGATTTGAAAGTGGTGTGTAGTGATCAAGTTGAAATTTTAAGTTGATTTGGTATACTAAGCAATAAAAACAACTAAGATGGGTGGAGATATCATAAGGAGAGAGCCAACAACTCATCAACAGATTTTGGAGGATGCAACTGTCCTTCCTATATTCACAAGGGTTGGATAGATCAATTATTTCCTAAAATTGATAGAGTATAGTGATGATTTAATGAGGAGATTTGTAGGAACTCTTTAGTATGATGAAGCTATGGTAAAAGGACTTTCTGTGGATGCTTCGGAAACTGCCATTGCTCAAGTAACCAAATTGTCAAGGATGGGAGAAAAATTTCTAGCTAGGTCTGATGCTATCACTACTCAAGAGGAATTTTGCATAAGAGGGGATGAATTGGATTCCTCATTACAAGGTACGAAAAGAATGTCTCTCCAGTGGTTATGGGCAAGGTGTGATTTTTATATTGTCAGATATATTGCATGCGATGGAAGACAAAATCTGTTGTATATTGTTCATTTCAAGTTATTAAGTCATCTTAGGCATAACAAGATAGTCAATGTACCCAATTTCCTATACCATATGTTGAAAAGGACGGATTCAGAGTATCAGAGAATACAATATGATACTTCTCTTTCTCACCATTTTTGGTTACCCTACTGATAAAAGGAAGCCCAAGGATTTAGTATCCACAAGTAAGGTTGGAGGATTTTATGGCTAAGGATTGTAATGACATCAATAGTTTGTTGGTAATGCCTAGAAATATAGGAATTCAAGATGAACCCCAAAATGAGCCTAAGAGAGCAAACCCTCATAATTCACCTGTGGCCTCACCTACCTGCAACCAAAGTGAACATGCAGAACCTGAAGAACTAGAATCTGGGTTGTGTAAAAATGAAGAGTTACCTTCTTCTTCAAATCCATGAAAGTATAAACGTAGGAGAAGTAGTGTGTCCACTACTTCCACACCCTCTAAACTAGAGGAAGAGGATCCAAAAGGAAAGAAGGTTCTTGAGGAAAAAGGAAAGGGTGTAAGAAAGGAGAAGAAGAAAGTTGAAGCAGAGATACTTACACTCAAACATTTTGGTAGGATCAGGCAACAAAATATTAAAAAGGAAGGTACATGGAAACCTAAGGGAGAAGAGGTAAATATAGAACAATTCTAGGAAAATCTACACTAGCAAGAACATCAACAAGAACAAGAACAAGAACAAGAAAATGTCACAATTATGGAGACTGATTCTGAATAAGGAGGGAATGTGCCTAGTAATATGAATGCACCTGTGAAAAAGAGAAGGAATATGATAATTACTTCCGATTTTGAGTTGGAAGATCCATTTATTGCAAAGAAATTGAGGATAGAAGCTCCAGATAGTCCCATATATGGAGAATATGAAGGAGGAAGTGAACAGTTTGAAGGTAGAGAAGAAGCTTATCTTGAAGAAAGGAATGTGAGGCAAGAACTCCAAGAAGCAATGGAAATAATTAAAAACCTAGAGGACTTGGTGAAAAAGTAAGTAGAAGGACAAATAAAGGGAAGTTAAAATGAAGGAGATGGAGGAAAAATTGCAGTTTTATGGTCATGGTGCTAAGATGGATATACTAGCACAATTAGTTGATACCAAGATAGGGGATAAGGAACTTGTTATACCAAGTGAGAAACCCCCTCCTCTTAAGACTCTAGGTTATCACACAAATTTCTTTCTAGGTTACCAATTGTGGATTGTAACTAATAAGTTTGAAAGAGAAAGAAAAATGGAAGAAGGAAAAGGAGAGATATACACAAGAATTGGAAAAGAAAGAAATGGAATTGAATAAGTCAGCAGTCTGATTGGGAGAAGTTGCAGATAAAGTTGCACAAATTGTTAAATGTAGGCCTCTACCCAAAAATTATGCATTATTTCTACAAGAGAGGTACTTGTGTTTTTAGTTCAATAGATTGATTAGTAAACAATCAACTACTATAAGTCAACCAAATGAGTTTCTTAAAATATTAAAAACTTCCACATTAGAGGACCAAGATCAGTTGTGTGAATTTTATCTACACAATTATGTGATTCCTAATGAAACAAAATGGAATCCCTTAATGTTTGTGGGAAATCTTCAGGTCAGATCCCTTGCCTCTTATTACATAAATGAACAGGTTAGAGGAGAAATTATGGATGAATATGATGAAAAAGAGAAATCTATTGCACTTCCAGTGAGAAAGGAGGCAAAGGATTCAAAGGTAATTATTGATGAATGGATGAGACTTCTTGGGCATAAAGGAGTTGGCAAGAAAATAATGAAACTCAAGAAGGAAGACTATGAGAGGATGAAAATGCTAGCTGTAGGAATTGTACAATAGTGTTTAAGTAATGTTTAAAACCGATGGAATGAACTAACCCTTGAATTGCAGAAGGAGCCACATTATGTGTACAACTTTATTGCTATGCTCTGGAGAGTGAAGAAGTGGATGGAAATCAATATTAATATTTAGGAGTTCATTGGATACCCCTTACACTCCAACCACCTATTCTTCTTTGTCCAATTCCACATTGGACTGGGAATAAAGGTGATGAATGTGAAAGGGAAGAAGCTATTAGAATGAGGCGACTTTCAACATATCAAGTTTTTATCTACATCAGGATTAGGGTGCTAGTATAGTCATGGACCTAAGGTAATTTTATATGTAGTTTAATCAAGTTCCTTATTATTTTTCTTAGGGACAAGCAAAAATTTAAGTTGGGGGGAAATGATAGGTCTAGAAAATAGTTTATTTTCTGTTGGATTTATACAGACTTTAAGATACTTTTGAACATACTTCCTAACAATATTCCATATTATATTATCCCTTTTGTATCCATTATACAGACCTAAGACCCAAAATCATGGCGATGGAATTATGGTTTAATATATTAGCATTAAATGGTTTATATGGATATGTGCATGAAAATGTTGATGGAAAGTTGTGTCTAATTCTGATGGCTATCCTTGTGTATGTATTTTGTGAAACTAACTTGTTTGCAACAAAAAGAGGAACCATGATGTGTAGCCATTGTGGTATGAAACCATAGCAAAAGGAGTGTTGAATACCAAAACAGAGGATGTTGTAGAAACAATTGAATGTGGTGGTTATTGGTCAAAGGAATTTAATGAAGATAGAATGCATGCTATCATAGACAGTTAATAAACGCTAAAGAAGAGGCCTTTTCTGATATGGAACTTTGACATATGGATGTATAATTGAATGTAATATGTTTTGATAAAGTTCTAGTTTGATAGGGTTCTCTTTCTCTTTTTAGTTATAGGTTGAATAATTCCAAATCTTGAAACCATGCTCTAGATATCTCAGAGTGAAATTAATGATTTCGGTTTAAGTTGTTGCTTTCAATAACGACTCCCTCAGTTTGTATATAACTATTGGTAAAGTCTATAGTTTAGTTAGTTGGATGTTCACAAGTTATACTATTTTTTATTTCCAGTTGAAACATGAATTTAGAATTGGTCCAAACTCCAAATTCTAGTAAGTATATAAGGTTCAATTTTAACCAACTTGAAAAAGCTTGAGCTGTAGGTTAATTTTAAGCCCAAATTGATCTTAGTTGGTCCTAGAACAAAAAATAAACTACATAAATTGAATCCCTACATTATTACAAAGAGCTTTAAAAAATGCTTTTAAGTCTCAAACTTGATTTTCCCCTATTTCCAACATATGTGACACTTTACTGCAAAGGAAATACTCTACAACTTTTAAATGCAGTGCTGAAAAGTGAAAGCGACGCTCTATAGCAAATAGAGAGCACAAATGTGACATGATTTTGAAAGAGGCGCTTTGTGAGAAGAAAGTTAGACAGAATACAGAGAGGTTGAATGCGACAGTGAAGTGGCAGCGGTGTGATAGAAGTGAACATATGTGGTGTGACATGGTGATAGCGATGTATGACAAAAGCGACACTCTACGGGATCGCAATTGCACGAAGGCGGTGTTGCATTCTTGTGTCTACAAAAAATGGAAAAATCAAGTTAAATTCAACATGTTAGGATGGTCTATCCTCCTTCTAGCTCCAAAATGTGAACACAAATCCTACACAAACTAACAATAGATCAAAAATCAAGTGTAAAACATGTTAGAGAGATCAATCTAGTGTTCCCTATGAAATTATTTAGCCAAATTCACTAGAAAACATAAATATAACAAGAAACCAACAAAATAAAGCATGTAATCTAAATAAAACTAGCTAAACCTCCATCCCATAGGGGGAGTGGTGCTCCTTGGATGTGGAAAGAAGCCCTTTCTCAATCCCTTTTATAAGCTTGATGATTTATTGATGATCCAAGTGCAAAAAAGACTATAATCTAGCTAAAAACGCTTGAAAATGATGAAGGGTGATGATAGCTATGAAATAGAATGCCTATAGTGATAATACTCTAAGTTGTGGATCCATATTGTGAAAAGGATGCCTCTATTTATAGAAGCCAAGGGTTGAAGAATGGAGGAAATTGGTGAATGTGGGATAAAATGAGAGCCAATGAGAATGTGCCAAATGTCACAATTCTATTGGAGGAAGTTGGAGCACATTTTTGAAAATGTGTGAGCGGAGAAGGATGGATGAGAAGTAAATGTTGATGGTTGAGAATTTGAAAATGGTGTAAGAGGAATTGAATGAGATTTGAGAGGATGTTAGAAGATTTGAAAGGTTGTAAGAGAATTTATTGTAGATGTGAAAGGATTTTGAAAACCTTTGGAGGGAAATTGAATGAGAGGTTGTTGAGAGGAATATTCCTTGGAATATGACTTGGTGAGGGAAAATAGATGAATTAAATAATTAATTGAAATTATTTTCATGTACAACCTAGTTAGTTGACCATGGGTTGATTTAACTCTTGAGGAGTTAAAAGCTGGAGGAATTGATAATGATGATTAGAAAGTTGATTTAGGATTAATTAATCTAGAATTAATTAATTAGAGTGAATTAGGAGATTGTGACATTTGATTTGATTGATTTTTAATCAAATAAGAGGATTAAGAGAAGATTTATTTAAATGATTTGATTTAATTAAATAAGATGAATAATTAGTTAGAAGAAGGATGAATTAATCAATAAATTTAATTATTTGATTAATAGTTGATTTTAATGAATTTAATTAAATAATGTTGATTATTCAATTAATTGATGAATTTGAAATGATTTAGGAAGAAACGATGTTAGTTAATTAGAATCAGATGCATAGTATCAATTAGGACTTTTTTAGTGTCTACATTTTGCCCCTCTTTGAAGCGAGGTACCTGCTTTGTCAGTTCAAAGAATATCACTGCCATGATCAAAATTAATTTTATTTTTATTTTTTCGGATGGCCCATTACTACCCCAATGGAAGGAATTATGTTGCTACACTGCCCCCTCGAGAGATTGGGCAAAAATTGCAAAATTTGGTTGAGCTCGCAAAAAGACTCAACAATGATTTAGGAGTGAAAAACAACCCAGGATGGGAATTTAGGCTTACGATGACAAAAATGGGTCAAAATGGGCTTTATTTAGGAAAAAATGGATTAAATGGGTTCAAAAACCCTAAAAAATACCCAAAAAACCCTAAAAAATGCATAAATAGGGTTAAGAGGGTCATTTTCAAATCATTTGCACAGTTCACCTCTAGAAATTATAGCAATTTTGCTCTTAGGTGTTGATGGAATGGCGGCTCATGTGCTCCCCAGACATTGGATGGATCGGGTTCAAGAGTTCCAGCAGCCATAGGATGCAAGACCCCCAGTATGCCTTTCAAAACTTTTCTCATTTTCTGTTATTTTGATGCATTTATTAGGGGTTATTTAGGTTGATCAAAAGTGATCCCCTAGGGCACTACATTTGCTTTGGTCGATGTCACTTTTGAGAATGTCGACTCACATTTGTGATAGAGCACTGTGTAATGCTAGAGGGTCCTAGGGTCATCGAAGAGATGTCGATTCACCTTTGCAAGATAGCATCACACGACCCAAAAAGGAAATGGTGTCACCCCAAAATGTGACTCACCTTTGTGGTGGAGCACCACATTTGATTTTGGCATCACTTTTGCAAACGAAAGAGTGTTGCCTTTGCAAAAGCCGCATTGCCTTTGCTTCTTAAGGATTTTTAATTTTTGAAAAGGTGACTATTTGGTGAATTTTTGATGTTGTGGGAATTTTGGTTGTAGGAGGTCTTTCCAGTGCTCCATTCAAAGGAGCACAGGAGCTAGGTTCTATGCAGGGTGAAACATTTTATCAGATGAGGCCCTCTTCTTTCTTGGCGTGATCAAATTCAACCACATTGCCTAGATGCCCAAGTTGCAAATGCACCTTGCAATGATGATAGCCTTGGTGTTGAGATGGCGAAGCGAGACCTCCTCATTCCATTTACTGACCAATGAGGCCATCGTCACCTTAGAGGATGTATGGCATATTCTATGAATCCCCATTCATGGTGAGCAAATCATTTACGATGATGAGGCTAATGGTATTTTCCAGCTATTTAGCATTGACTAGTATGAGGTGGACAATGGTCAGATTGACCTTCACCAATATGAGGGGATTGCCCTTGATTTGATATTTTTTATCGGCATGTTGATCTCAAGAGTCCTTGTTCCTTACTAGAGAGCAAGGGGATGCAACATTGGATGGGGGATTGTTTGGTCCTAGATGATGGAGGATATGACCATCTATGCTTGGCAGCCAGTTGTCCTAGCATCCTTGTATCATGATATGCACCAGGTCGTGTATAGTGGGGCTCACAACATTGGAGTGGGTGTTACATTGCTTCATGTGTGGGCATACGAGCACATAGTCATTATGAGACCCATGATTGCAAATGTGCAGATAGACTGTGATGATCCTATTGTTTATAAGTATAGGGGGATGACCACCCCCCACTACATAGGCATTACAAGGATCCTGCACTAGAGGCAGGTCATTGATGAGATGATATTATTTTGGTGGAGGCCTTGGCTCCACTTTCATAGGTGGCATGATGATGATGCCCAAATTTTCTACTGTCGGTAGTCTAGGTATATGTAGGGGAGAAAACATTATATGATTGAGAAGTACCTCTTGGATAGGGTTGTTCGCTAGTTCAAGGAGGTACAAGATGCCCTAGATGATAGGAAAAGAGCCATTTTTTCTTGGAGGACCAGAGAGGCAATGTGGGGGTAGAGGATCCCTCCCCAATAGGCCATCAATGATTTCAGGCAGCTTGTGATGTTGCCATGGGTTTACTTTTATGGTCTTGCAGATGCGGGGACCACACCAGCTTATGATGCTTACTTTCGAGCCCATACTCTGATTAGGTTGACATTACTAGTAGTGCTAGTAGTGGGTAGAGGACGATGGGTCAGAGGAACCCAGATTGGTCAGGCCCCCCAGTAGCTAGGACACCATCCACAAGATGGTCATGATGGAGGCGATGGGCATGATGGGAACAATGGATAGCTCCCACCACTAGTGCCACCCATTGGATAATGGACACCAAAACAACCACATCAACACGTACCACCACCACCACCACCTTGTCTTGATCCTTGAGATGGAAAGATAGTGGCCCTGTAGGCACATGTACAGGCATTGATAGGACAACTGCAGCAAGCACAAGTACAGATTCAGACCCTGATCTAGGAGAGGGATCAAGCACAACAAGAGGTGGCACAAGAGTGCCAGATGAGATAGGATGCGGACCTTGGGCTGGCCTTAGAGTAAGGATAGAGGCAACAGTTAGAGGTAGCAGTGTAGTAGGTGCAAGGACAGTCTACATTCCCAACCGAGATGTACAACTAAGCCATGTAGGAGGCCTCTTATTCAAGACTTTGTATTATAGGGTTGTGGTACAAGATTGATGGGAGCCAAATTTATCCCATATTAGTCAGGTTGCACCCATCGGGACCCCTCACACAGGGATATTAGGGGGACCATCAAGGTCTCATCATCAGAGTCGAGGCAGCCATCATGGGGATAGATAGAGCAAGGGTAGCTCAGGGTTTTGATAGTGCACTGAGCACATTTTTTTGATTTGTACAACCTAATTTTATGATGTGTATACATTCATTGGATGCGTTTTGATTAGCCTCTTGTATATTCGACAATGATACTATATATACGATTTTGATGTACCATGACATTCAACTTTTTTGATATATATATGAGATGACTTGAGATGTGTTTATATGATGCGATGGTTATTTTATTTTATGTGATGGATATATATATGAATGGATGGAATGTATGTGATGCTTATATTATGATGCTTTATGTTATGATGTTTTATGATGTGATGGATATATGTTATGAATGCATATGAATCTACATGAATGTACTTTATGCAAATCTATATTTATGCGATGATATGTGATGGATGCATATTTTTATCTTTTGTTTCAATGTCTTTTCTATATGTGATGTATGTATGCAAGATGCAAAATGCGATGATTATGATAATGTTTATGCAATGGATGCTTTATACAAATGTATGGTTCATGAGATGCTTAGAATAACCAATCTATATTATGATGGATAATGAATGATAATGAATGATGTTTCCTATTATGATGATATGTGTAATATGCTGATGGTTTGTGGATGTAGGATGGATGTATATATATTTTTGTTTCTGAATGTCATGATACTGTGTTAGTATTAGTATATGGATAGGATAGAAGAAAGAGAAATCAACCCTTGAGTTCAAGATGATGCAAAAAACATGATGATAATAATGATGATGATTGCTTATTAGAGATCGGGGACATAAAGAGATTACTTTCCTTATTTTTGATAACACAGATAGATACAATGCATCAAGGTATAAAGAACCAGGATGGCGTTGTACCTAGTGCGATGGAATTTGACTTGACAATCAGATAGGAGTATTCTTGTTCACACCTGACATACGAAACCCAATTTAGGATGCAGTTTAGATATTTCAAACATATCAAACCAAAACATAGAAAGGGAAAACCTTCCCATGTAATAGTCAACAAGGTACTTAAAACACCCCCCTTACAAGCAAAACAAAGTAAGCATGATCAAGTTTATATTACAAGAATATCCCACATGCACAATAGATAAAAGATAATGATCAATTCCCATTCCTTTCTCTCTAAATTGTTTTGATTAGACATCATTGAGAGGTCATTGGAATGAGCGCAATAAGATAAATCAACAAGACAAAGATCAAGTACACAAACAAGCCAATGTTCTTCATACTTCTAGCCAAGACTAAACTATGGTGATGCTTCATGCTGATGTCCATTGTAGGAAGGATGCATCCTAGGACATGATGTTATCAGATGATTTTGAGACTAACTAGATGATGGGATATTAATACCAAGAGTTAACCAACTTGTTTACCTACTGACCTAGACTTTGAGACTTTGACGTTTGAGTTTTCACTTTTGATTTTCCAAACTTTCTTCCAATTGTTTTACCAAAGGTTGAGGATGACGATAATTCATTATGAGTAGTTGTTTATTGCAAGTGGACGTGAAATGAGATGGATGGAATTTTTCAAATATTTGGATGTGTTTGAATTTTTTTTTGGAAATGTTTTGAGGTTGTTTTGGTATTTTCAATATGGTTTATAAATGTTTTCATTTTCAAAATTTCCAATGTTTTGGTGTTTTTTGAGATTTTGACCAAGAACCTAACCTAAAGACCTATCCTAGGGGCCTCAGGGGCTAATCAAAGATTAGCCTTGCCTACATTATACACATAGAGACCACATAGTTTGACTAACATAGACTCATTTATTGATGAGATATGAACAAATGGATTGCCATTTTGTTGTGACAGACTCCTAAAGGACTAACCTAATGTGTCTCAGGGGCACATTGATGATGGCCTTGCCTACGTTCAGAGCTCGGAGACCCGTAGTTTGATTGACACATACTCGTTTATTGATGAGATATGAATAAATGGATTGCCAATTTATTATGAAAGACTCCTAAAGGAATGACCTAATGTGTCTCAGGGGCACATCGATGATGGCCTTGCCTACATTTAGAGCTCAAAGACCCGTAGTTTAACTTGACGACTCTATTTTTGAATTTTTCTAACTTTTTGACCTGTTTTTGGATTTTCTGATTTTATGATGTTTTTGGATTTTCTGATTTTTTGAATGTTTTTGGTTTTTTCTGATTTTTTGAATATTTTTGGTTTTTTTTTCCGACTTTCTGAATGTTTTTGGTTTTTTCTAACTTTTTGAATGTTTTTGGTTTTTTTAACTTTCTGGAAGACTTTAAGAATATACACAAATATGATCCAATGTAGGTATAAGAACATGACCCCAGCTTGGTGCGATAGAATTCTCCAATATAGGCAAGACAAAATGACCTTAGGAATGTGCCAAGTAGTACTAGGAGGGATTATGATACAAAAACAGGATCAAGCTATGATGCAGATGTAGATGGGTGTCAGAAGGATCAATGGAATACGATGGATGAATGATGCAAAACAATCTGTAGAGATCATAGTGGATGGAAAGTACTTTATTTACACAAGGCACTTGATTGCCAGGTTTTCACCAAGGTACTTGCCCAAAGTGCCACCAAAGTGGTTTTCACTAGAGGACAATTTTTTTCTTTACTCCTTTCAATCCTTTTTCTAATATTTTTTTTTGATTTTATATTTTTTTGTATTTTTGATTTACACCTTGTAAGCTTAAGGATAAAACTTTTTGAGATGGGAGCTATTGATTGACTCCTACAGAGGCTCACCTTCGGGTGTAAATAGATGATATGCTCTTGATTTGTAACTTGTCATGATGATGAAGGGTCCCAACTAGTTGGGTTCAAAGTTTCCCTTGTTGTCTCGATTTGGCACATTTTTCTGATTCTCCTTTAATACAAGCTCCTTGACTTGAAAGTTATGACTCCTGATCTTCTTGATTTAGCTCCTTTTGAGATGGTTCTGATAGACCTGTAGATGGTTTAGGGAATCCATGCACCAATCATCCAATAGTTCTAGCTCATTTAACTGTGCCACCTGATATTCTTCATTAGTAATGAGATTCTATTGTGATATTCTTAAGGATGGGAGCTCAATCTAAATAGGGAGGATGGATTTTGATTTGTAGACTAGGGAGAAGGGAATCTATGTGCCAATCATCCAATAGTTCTAGCTCATTTAACCATGCCACCTGATATTCTTCTTTAGTATTTTCAAGATGGTTTTATTAGAAGCCTTTGCTTGGTCGTTTCCCTGGGAGTAGTATAGAGTGGAGAAGCGATGTTGGATATTGATTTTTTGGCATAGTTCTCGAACATCCTAGTTCTTGAAAGGTGTCTCATTATTTGAGATAAGGGCTTGTAAAACACTATAACGACAAATGAGATAGTTTAGGATGAACTTTGAAATCTACTTCCCTATGATGTAGGTCATCAGAATGGATTCTACCCACTTTGTAAAGTACTCTATTATGGTGATAATGAACTTGTGTCCATTGGATGAGGTGGGAGTTATTTTTCCAATGAGATCAAGCCCCCATTGTGAAAAGGGCCAAGGTGTTATAATTGGTTGGAGCTCCTGAGTTGGTGCATGAATGAGGTCCCCATGCTATTAGCATTGCAAACACCTTTAGACATAGCCATGAGATTCATTCTCCATGATAGGCCAGTAGTACCCAATCCTTAGCAATTTCTTGGACAAGGTCATACCACTCAAATGAGATCCACAAATGCCCTTGTGTACCTCGGTTAAAGCAATCAAAGCTTCCTCAAGGTTAAGGTATCGTAAAAGGGGCTCCTTCGATACTCCTACAGTATAGGGTGTATCCTAAGATAATGAAATGGGATAAATTCTTGACAAATGTTATTTTTAGGTTCAGGGTGATATCAGCAAGGAGGACTCCTATCTTTAGGTATGTGTATATGTCATGGTGCCAAGGATCACCAGGACCAACGATTTCAAACATGAACTTAGACTTCAGTACCTTGAAAGCTGGTACTAGAAGCTTCTCTACCAATAATTCATGTTTATGGACATTGCATGGGATATCTAGTAGTGATCCATTTTTTGCCATATCATCAACTGCTCTGTTGTTTTCCCTTGGTATTTGCTCAAATGTGATGTCAATAAAGAATTCCTTGAGACTCTCTACCAGTTTCTTGTATGGGGTCAATTTTTCAGCCTTTGTTTGGTATTCATCATTGACCTGGTTGATGATTATATGTGAGTCCCTGTAGACATTTAGTGCCACAATCTACCATTGTATTGCAATTATGAGTCCTACGATGAGAGCCTCATACTCTCCAATGTTGTTTGTGCAAGGAAAAGACAACTTATATGATTTTTGTATGTAATCCCCTTATGGTGTAATGAAGAAGACACCTACTCCCGACCCATGTTGTGTGTAGGACCCATCAAAATATACTTTCCAATGATATGCTACACTTAGACTAAAGGTTGACTCATCAGGAAACTCTGATACCAATGGGTTCTCTGAATATATCGGTGCCTCTGCTAGTCTACAATTGCTTTTCTTTTGATGGCTTTTCGTTCTACATACTCAATGTCATATTCTGTTAGGATCATGACCCATTTAGCCATTCACCTTGTGAGTGTTGCTTTAGAAAGTACATACTTAAGAGGATCTATCTTGGCAATGAGTTTTATCTGATGAGCCAACATATAGTGCCTGAATTTTTGTGCAATCCTTCTCAATAAATGTGTAATTCAGCTCGTGTCCCATCATGGTTCTATTGATATAGTAAATAGATCTCTCTTTCCCATTTTTATCATGTTGAGCTAAGAGAGCCCCAAGGGTTGCTACTGTTTCCAATGTATACATGATTAATGGCTTGTTCATAATCTGTGGCATAAGGACTAGTGGTGTTAGCAAATAATCCTTGATTTTATTGAATGCCTGATCACATTTCTCATCCCATTTGTATGCTACCCCCTTGTGGAGTAGATGAGAATATGGGATATATTTATCTGCTAGTTGTGCTATGAATTGATGAATGTATTGGAGCCTTCCCTGTAAACCCCTTAACAGGGTCTATCTCAATTCCCCCCATAGACACAATATACCCTAGAAGCTTTCTTGATTGTACACCGAAGACACACTTCTTAGGATTGAGCCTAACCTTGTATTCTTCTAGCCTGTCAAAGATGGAGCTTAGTGCCACTATGTGATCTTGACACTTTTTTGATTTGGCTAATATATCATCCACATAAGCTTCCACAATTTTTTGAATCATGTCATGAAAGATTAGTGTCATAGCTCTTTGGTATGTAGCCCCAACATTCTTTAGCCCAAACAACATCATGTTCTAGCAGTAGGTCCCCCATGGGTAGGTGAAAGTTATTTTATGTTGATCATCCTTAGCTATCATAATCTGATTGTACCCTAAAAACCTGTCCATTAGTGATAGCATTTCATGTCTTACCATCATATCCACAATCATGTCTATATTTGGAAGAGGAAAGTCATCTTTAGGGCATGCTTTATTTAGGTCCCTAAAGTTAGTGCAGATGCAAATTCCCCCAATGGGATTAGAGATAGGTACAAGGTTTGAAACCCATTTAGGATAATCAATTGGCTATATGAAGCTAACATCAAGGAGTTCTTGTAATTCAAGTTTGACTAGTAATGCAATCTATGGATGTATCTTTCTCAATTTTTGTTTCATTGGTTTCACCTCTAGATAGATGGCTAGATGATGAACCACAACCTCTAGATCAAGACCGGGAATGTCAGCATAGTTCCACACAAAGTTTACCTTTCGTTCTCTAAAAAATGTAGCTAGAATTTCTCATTCCTCAGTCAAAATTAATTCTGTATAGAAGGTGATGTGTGGTGTCTCTTTGGTTCCTAGATTGACCAGATTACATTTCTCTACCAAGACTGCTAATTTTTACTAATGAATAGTACTAAGGGGAAGCTTAAATCCCTCATACTTTGGCACCTTAGAGAGGTTTTTACCATTGGATATACCCTTTTTTTTTACTATTTTTAGGTCAAAAAGTGCCACAGTGTAGTTTTCACTTAAAGACCTAGATATTACTCTTAAATTTTCTATTTTATGATGGAGGGATTCAATCATTCCCCAATAGTATGCATGTGTGTCTAGCTCAATATCAAACCCTACTTTATGATCTCCACATGGTAGAGCATCCCGCAGTCCCATGAATTCCAAGAGAGCCTCATCATTTTTGAATGTGTCTAGGATTGGTGGTCCTTGTTGGTCATAATCAATGAGTTGGGGGTAGACAAGTTTTAATTCATTGGTTTGGTTACTTGGATCAAAGGATAGGGTATTGATCATGAAGAGGGAGGAATCCTCAAATAACATGGGTAGGTCAGTGATGGGGTCCTTGTTACACAAATTGGTTATATCAAAGGAATAGTTATCTAAAGGTAAAACTATGGATATAAGTAATCGAGGAGGAGCTTTGACTTGTTTAACCAGGGCACCTTTGCCACGAATGGTTATCTTTGGATGGGTACACCCAAGGCCAAGATTCTTAAAGAATTTATCAGCAATGATAGGTTCTAGCAGGCCGTTGTCATTTTTACCAAGTTTTTTGTTCTTGTTGTAGCCCATGCCAAGAATTAACTATAGTCCTTTGTTGGCATCATCCATGGGAAGATCAAGTATGGGCCTTTCATCTTGGTATAATAGACTTGATATATCCTTTTCGTCTACAACTTCCCAGCTTAGGTCCCCCCAACTTTTGAATTTGGAGGGGTCTACTTTGAAGGTTTGGGATGGTGTGTCAATCGGTTGGGGTTGCCCATGAGATCTAGGATATTGAGGTAACTCTCTTATTTTTAAATGCACTCTTTTTCATTTTATAGTCCCCACACCCATTATCTTGGATAATAACCTTTATATCAGAGATGTTTGGAATGGAGGGTGTATTTTTCTCAAAAGTGGAGGCTAGGGTAGATGGGTCTATATATGGAGATGTGGGTCCCTCATCATTCTTCGAGACTTGAGGGATCTTGTAGTACTTGGCCTTGATATTCTTGCAATAATAGAATGGCTCAGGATCTCCATGGAATGTGACCTCTTGATTTTGATAAGGAAACTTTACACATTAATTGAAGGTGGATGTGATAGCTTACATCCCATGGATCCATGGGTGCCCCAGGAGGATATTGTAAGGTATCTCAAGATCAAGAACTTGGCATGTTGTTTCCATGATTGCCAACCCACTTGAATAGGGAGTTGAATGGTTCCTTGAGACACCCATTCTTGATCATCATATGCCGTGATAGTGATACCCTTACCTTTTTCAATGACATCTTCAGAGAATCCAAAATTCTTTATTATCTTGAGAGTATAGATATTTAACCCTGCACCTCCATCCACCAAGAATCATTTGACCTTATTCTTATGGACTAGGACTTCAAGATGGAGTGCATGGTTATGAGATGGTTGAGTTGGGAAGTCATGTTTAGAGAATGTTAGGAGATGTGGTGTGGTGATGTGTCTGAACATAGCTTGGAACTGATCTGCATCAAGATATGTGGGGACAGTGGATGCAACCAATTCTTTTTCAAGGATTTCTCTATGTGCCGATGAGATTTTTAGTAACTCCATGATGGAGATCTGGGTGAGGGTGTATTTCAATTGATCTAGGACATTATAACCATTGGGGATTGACTTTGGATTGGTGGTGGATTCCTTTAGTGGTTCAGATGG
The DNA here is from genome assembly GCA_007258455.2 of Sequoia sempervirens. Taxonomy (NCBI): domain Eukaryota; kingdom Viridiplantae; phylum Streptophyta; class Pinopsida; order Cupressales; family Cupressaceae; genus Sequoia; species Sequoia sempervirens. The sequence continues at coordinate 117,682,716 of VDFB02047397.1, forward strand.
TCTTGAAATGGTAATTTTTCCACCGTGTGTGGTGACTCCATAGTCGGCTTTAGATCCTTTGATGTTGACAATAGTGACCCACTCATCTAAGGATGCAACAATATGGTTGTAAACATGGTTCACATTATTATACTTTTCCTTACTGTCGTTGTTTCCTTTATTGTGATCTGGTATTGGATTCGCGTATATTTTGAGATCTTGATTCCCTATGGGTTGTTCAATGGTTATGGTTTTGTCATCGATGAGGTCCTAAATTAGATTTTTAAGTCACATGCAGCTGGCTATCATGTGTCCCTTAATTTTTTCAAAATCATAGATTTATTTCTCATTATACCATGGTGGTTTAACTTGGGGCTCTTGATAATTGTCATAAACAAGGATCTTGATGAGATTAGCTTGTATTAGCTGTTGCATGATAGACTCAATCGGTTCCCCAAGTGGTGTGTATTTTTGTTTAGGGGATACTTGTTGCTTGGGGTGGTCCCCCTTGAGTATTCAGGTTGTTGACTGCTTGATTGTTGGATTGTTGTGATGATGTGTTGGCTTGTGTGTTGTTTTGGTTATTGACTTACAGTTGTTGATATGATTGTGTGTTTTTCCTTGGGGCATTGATCATAACTTTGGTGTCAACCACACCATCATTAGTAACATTCTTGTTTTTTGCCCATGTGCAAGGTTTTTCATTGTAGCTAGTTCATGGATGGTTGTCTTGATACGTAGGTGTCCCCTCTTGTGCAATAAGGGCTCTTTCTATGTTGAGTACCTTAGGGATCAACTAGTCATATGTTATGATGCATTGCATTTTCAGATTTAAGGACAAGGTTCCTTCAAGATTGGCAATGCTACTACTAATTTTTTGTTCTTCGAGCATAGCCCACTTGCTCTTGTTGGCCTTGGATCACCATTGTTGCAAAAAGGATGCAAATGTTTCCCCCTTGGCTTGTTTTAGAGCGGATAGTTCTTCTAGACTCACGTCCATGCCTATGTTGAATGAATAGTTCTATATGAATAAGTCCACAATTTCTTGGAACTCTTTAATTCTGGGAGGAAGGTGGGAGAACCATTCCATTGCCAGTTCAACCAAACTTTGAAGGAATAGTCACATTAAATAAGATTTGTCGTATGCAACTTCCATACAGTGGACATGAAATTCTCTGATGTGATCTTCAGGGTTGCCAGTCCCATGATATTTTTCAAATTTAGTTATCTCAAACCCTTGTGGGAATGGAACCATCGCAATGCTTTTGTCGAATGGATACGGGCACAAATTCCCTTGTGTTTTTGTTTTTTTTCCTGATTGTAGGTCTAGCACTTGTTGTGAGAGCAATTTGATTTGTACAGACACATCATTTTATAGATTCGGTGGTGGGATGACTGTGTTTTGGGGTGGTTTGATTGTTTGAGTGACAGGTGGGTTGTTTTGTGTGTTCATGGGAGGCTGCTACAAGTTTTTTTGTGCCACCAATGCTTGTTGGTATGCCTGTAGTTCTTGTTGTACAAACAATGCTTGTTGTTGGTCTTGCTATTGTTGTGCCAACAAAGCTTGTTGTTGGGCTTGTAAATGATCTGCTAGTGCTTGGTATTGTTGCAAAGCTTGTTGATAACCCTATTGCTATAACAAAGCTTGTGCTTGAGATTGCTGTGCTTGATACTGATCTTGTTCCTGAGCTTGAGATTGTTGGGCGGCTTGTGCAGGTTGGGCAACTTGTGCAGTTTGTGCTACTTATGCAGCTTGGGTGGATTGTTGTTGTTGCAATAAAGCATGTGCTTGTGCTTGGACAACCTATTGTTATTGTTGTGTGGCTTGTTGTGCATGTTCTTGTTGCACAACTTGCGTGGCTTGTTGAGCTTGAAATTGTTGGAATGCTTTTTGATAGGCTTGTTGGGTAGCTTGTAGTGTGATTCTATATTGATTCACCACATTTGAATTTGGTGGTGGAGGTGGAGGATTCAAAATGTTGTGAGATGGTGTGATGAGATTTTATTGAGGTGGTTGCAGAGGTGTTGTTTGAGTAACGATAAAGGGTTGTGTGGTGGATGGTGCAGTTGATATCCTAGGTCCTTGGGAAATTTCATTTTGAGATATATGAGGTGTTGTAAATGGTGTAGCGATTGATTGTGTTATTGGGATTGGTACCACCTAGTGTTGTGATATCGGTGGCATGCTTGGGTAATTTGGTACCTTGATTTGATTCACGATCGGAGTATTGTTTTGATTTGGTTGATTGAGGATTAGTAAAGGGGGTTGCCCTAAATTGAGGATTGGTGTGGACGTTGATGTTAGAGGGGGAAATGGTGGGAAGATGGGTGATGTGTTTCCTTGAGAAAGTGATGATGAGGGATCAAAGGTTCCCGCTTGTCCAAATAGACCCACTTGTCCTTGTGAAGTCATGGGGAGAGAGACTTGTGTATCAAGAGAATATGTTGGTGGTGCGACAAAAGTGGAAGGATTGTTAGTGTCATAAGAAATGAGTGGAACATATGGATGCTTTAGGTCTTGAAGAACGGTATTTGGTAGACCGAAGATGGTGTATGCATCCAAGTCTTGTTTATTTACAAGGGGATGTGTTTGAAGAGTGTGAAGCAATGAACATCCCTTGGTAACCATAGGTTGACTTGGAGCATGAGAGGATGTTGGTTGTATGATGTGTTGGATGATGTTTTGGAAAGAAGGTGTGAATGATACTAGTGGCATAATCCCAAGAGGTTTTTCCACAATAGTGCTTACATCATAATCAGAAGGGAGTTTAGCCCCTTCCTTTGCTAATGCTAGCATGTATTGTGAAGGATTGATTCTCATCATTGTGTTGACAATCTTGTGATTTTCAGGATTTTGGACTATTTCCATGATATCATCTTGAGTCATTCCTAGGACATTGTTGGTAACATCCTCCACTTGAAAACCTTCCTCTTGAAGATCCTATGGTAATTGAGGAAAGTTGAGTGGGGGGTTGTTAGATCTGATGGGGTTGAATTCAGGTGCAGTTTGACTTAAGTCACTTAAAGTGGATGTTTCTTTGTTTTCCTCCATGTTTTCCTTGTGTTGAAATGTAGTTTGGACCATAAAATAAGGATCAAATTTCAAGAATATGGAGGTAAATCTCTAACTCCTTAGGTTGGTCTAAACTTTAGGTACAAAAAAAAGAAAAAATAGGATTTTTTAAGGATCAAATAGTGATGATGGGATAAAAGAAAGATGGATGATGTGAATGATTGAACTCTTAAGAAACCTTGGAGGTATACTAGACTTTAGGACTTTTGGATTTTCTATTTTGGATTTGATTTGATTTTGACTTGGATTTTGGATAATGAACTTGTAAACCCCAAGATGTTGGATGTTATCTTGGAATAAACTTGTCCACAAGATGATAATTTAACTAAGTGTATGGAGAAGGATTCATGCACACACACTTAGCCAAACAAGATGATTTTTGATTTAAAGGATTACCCAAAAGTCTAGTATAAATGATTTTTCCAAGATTCTAAGAGTTTTTTGTGAGATGGGATTTGATTGATGTTTTGGGATGGATGAAAGCATTGATTTTGATCCTAGATGAACCTAGAGAAAATTTTGTTTACAAGACCTAGGTATTCAAGAACATGCTATACTTCCAAGAACTTTTCAACCCTACAAAGTGAGATACTCAAAACATTGGAAGAGGGTTGGATTTTGACAATAATATAATGAGTACAAGTTTGGGTTGTCCTTTGATGCACATTTGTAAAAGTTATAGAGCAATCTATCTCTAACTTGGTAAAGAATAGAATGACGTTTCTTGAGATCTTTTGGACTAATATGCTTGTGATGATTGATAGGCTTCAGTTTTTGGATTTTGATCTTGTAGGAAATAATTTGAACAAACACATGTGTGGGGTTCAATTTGTATTTTATCTTTATTTAATGGATTCTTTTTACCACATCAACACTTTCTTGCTTAGCTTTTCAAAATAAATGTCTATGTCTCAACTCCTTTTCATCCCACAAGGTCCATCATGTGGAAATCAAGGAATCAAAAGCACAGTTTTCCTATATTGACTTTAGAGAGAGAAAATTGAGACGTAGGCCCAATTATTTAGAAGCCTCTAAGGATAGAATCCCTAGGGACAAGCAGTAATATGTGGAATTTTCAAAGGTATTTTCTCTTTCCAAAGGGTTTGAAATTTGATGACATCTTTGAATGTTTGTTTCCAAGTTTTGAGATTTCAAGCAACGTGTTTAACTGACTCAAAGATTGCACAACCCTAGGATAGAAATGACTATACTTGTTGAGTCTACACTCAGATTTCTCCAAACACTAGACAATGCAAATAGCTTGAGATTTCGTGACACTGGCTCCCCTCCATGACACACACTTCTTGGGACCACCAAATCACAAAATCCTTAAAATCTAGAGATTAAAATGATTTATTATGTTTCCACAATTGAATAGTATAGATGTGAAGCGGCTTCAAAACGACCGTTCTTGCACCAACAAGTATTTTAGGATTTGGGCTTCTATACATGTTGGTTCTTAGTTAGGGTAATTGGGGACATGACACCTTGCGAGCATCAAACAAGCCACTAAAGGCTTTAACCAATCCTACTAGGGGCTCTTATACTTTTTATAGTAGTACCCCGTTCTAAAAGACACTGTATGGCTAAGGCCTACATACCATGAGGACTTGACAGTTTAGTCTTATCCATTTGTATACCAACTCAAGCGAAAATTGGTTGGATTCACCTTCGAATTGGTCTTAGGCAAGCCCCTCTAAAGGTAACAAAAGTGAGGGAGTACACTTGTAGTTCAACCTCCCAATTCATGTAAAGCATAAGGAAGGAGCACATAGTGTCTCTTTCTCACACTAGCATGATTTGTTCAATTTTTAAAAACCCAAATTTGAAATGTGTAGGTAATATTTTAGGCAACCAATGCCACCAAAATGCTTTTGATTCTCAAGATCGTTGTGAAGCACGAGAGAAGTGCATATGCATTTTAAATGACACAAGTTGCAAAAAAGATTACAAGACAAAGCAAACACAAGTTCTTTTTAAATCCTCAAAAGTAGTAATGAGTTCTTTTTAGAGCACCAAATTTGAGTGTGAAGTTGATTGTTCAATTTTAGTCCAAACTCCAAATTCTAGTAATTATCTAAGGTTCAATTTTAACCAACTTGATAAAGCTTGAGTTGTAGGTTAATTTTAATCCCAAATTGATCTTAGTTGGTCCTAGAATAGAAAATAAATTATAGAAATTGAAGCCCTACATCATTACAAAGAGCATTAAAAAATGCTTTTAAGTCTCAAACTTGATTTTCCCTTGTTTCTAGCAAAGGCGATGCTCTACAAATTTCCAATGCAGAGCTGAAAAGTGAAAGAAACACTCTAGAAAAAGCAAAATCGGTGCTCTAGAATAGACAAAGAGCACAAATGCGTCACGATTTTGAAAGCGTCGCTCTACGAGAAGAAAGTTATATAGAAGATAGAGAGTTCAAATGTGATGGTGAAGTAGTAGCAGCACGATAGAAGAAAAAATATGTGGCACGACACACCGATAGCAAAAATGTAGGAAAAAAATGATGCTCTACAGGCTTGCAATTGCATGAAGGCAGCATCACATTCTTGTGTTTGCAAAAAATGGAAAAATCAAGTGAAATTCAACATGTTGGGATGGTCTGCACTCCTTCTAGAGCCAAAAAGTGAACACCAAACCTACAAAAACTAACAATAGATCAACAATCAAGTTTCAAACATGTTAGAGAGATCAATCTAGTGTTCCCTATGAAATTCTTTAGCCAAATTCACTAGAAAACATGAAAATAACAAGAAACCAACAAAATAAAGCATGTAATCTAAATAAAACTAGCTAAACCTCCATCCCATAGGGGAGTGGTGCTCAATTAGGACTTTTTCAGTGTCTACAAATAGTATCATTTCATCAACAATAGTTCAGTTACAACCTTTACTATAGGTACCCGTAGAAATTGAGTTTTAGTTATACTTTTACTGTCTTATAGTTTTGTGAATTTCCTGCAACTAGAATAACTTTAGAAGAATAGTTTAGGTAGTTTGAGTCCATGAAGGAATATATAATGCTACACCATCATAAGCTTATGCACCTTGATCGATAATTTAATGTAGTCTTAAGCAGTGTCAAGTGGACCGTTCAATTTATGAACCCTTTGAATTGAGTGACCTTCACCAAGTTTAGAAAACATTAAGTTAGACTCTACAATGTGTTTATTTTGAATGTGCATCTTATTATTGAAATAGAAATAATTTTTTTATTGCTATAAGCTGGTAAACATGTGAGTGAAAACATAGCTAAAACATTGGGCTTGTTATAGCTAACCCTACAATTATTGATTAAGGAGGGTTAGGGCCTTGATCCCATACAAAGAAGGATGGAAAAACAAACTTAAGCAAATAAAAACGAGTCAAGCACAACTAAGAACCATAGAAACAACAAACAAGATACAGATTTAGAGAAACTTACATTTTGCTCATACCCCTTAGCATAATAAAAAAAAACTATCAGCATCCACTAAACACCACAATAAAATAGCATTTAGCCCAATACAACAAATAGGATAAAGTTTACCCTATAGTTGTAGACTTGACCTTCTCAAATTTAATTTTTAAATTCAATTTTGACTAACTCCCACTTATACCCTTCCTACCTAGAGTTGTCTAAACATAAATTTATATGATATATTGCTATCTATCCTTGTATTTAAATGCATGATTACTATATTTTTAAATCATCCACATCTTTCATGATATATTTGTCTATCATTCATGTTCCCACACTTCAATTGGCACACTAAAAATATAGATATACACAATTATTTTTGGAGCATATATGCATGTTTGAAGGGAGTAGAAGCAAAATAGTAAGTCTCATTTCCAAGCAAAAATTAAAAAATACAATTAAAAAACATGCCCCAAATTGTGAACGCAAAATTTAAGGAGGCTTCAATTGAATCATGCTAGATTGAATCTAATTAATAGCCACAAGGCTTTGCATGTCACCCAATGGTAGGAGGAGGTTGAACCCCCTTAGATCAAACTCTTCTTAATTTTTTTTATAGAGGAAAAAGTTGTAGCATTTTAAATGTACAAAGAGAGTTAGACTAAAGGGGTTCAAACAAACCCTCTTAGATTAAACCTTCTTATGTAGAGCGCATATGGTATCCTTTTCCCCTATCTACATGTTATAATTTTAGAGGACAAAACTTGACAATTTTCCTTATGTTACAAGAGTCAAATAAAGTTATTCAAAGATCAAAATTCACAAGTGCATAACCCTTTAAATTAGATTTTTAAAAGAATAATACATAACATAATTTTTAATATTATATTTTTATTTATTTTATAAGTATGATAGGCATGTTACAAAAATAAATACCTATAGTTGAGCTAATAGAAAAATGATGTAAAGTAGGGAAAAATATCTATAATTTATTTGATATAATGGACAAAATATATTGAAAGTTGATTTTTGTAACTCAATAATGTTGAAGAGTGAGACATAATATTGTACAAAATATCTAAGAGTATTATTTCAATTTATGCATACATTATTGTGAGTTGACCTTAAGAAACACATTCCAATGTGATATAATGGTAACCCCTCAAAATAATTTTTAAATACTTTTAGCCTTCAAATAAATAAATAAAAGGAAATAGGAGCAAAGACATAATTAAGATGAACACTTACTCTTGTAGACTCAAATCTATATAGAACAAAAAGAACATTTTAATGTAGACAATAGTCTGTCATTTAAAATTCACAAATTTCAATCTTATAACAAGATAACAAGATGTATTAGGTGGAGATAAAGATTATAAAATAGTAATTGTTTTTGAAAACAACAATAGATTTGTTAGAATACACTCATTTGTAAACTTAAATAGCTCCAAATTAAAGTCATGACAATATAATTTTTGGATCGGTAATGTGCTTGGCCACATTGTATTTGGTTCATATGAGTGATTTCATCGTTAAGATTGTAGTTGGAGTGAAGGTTAGTGGCTATTAGATTGCACAAATAATGCATTATTGTGGTAATTATTAGTCATTAAGTGTAGATGAATTAAATTCTTGCTCTAGTCATTTTTTGCATTGAAGCAATAAAATGATATTAGATTATAGGATGCACTACTTCAATAAGTGTAAATATTTTTTTGCATTTATATAATTAAATATGTTTAGTGCATGTAATAATATTTAGTGTAAGTCTTTGTTTCAAAGAAAAAATTAGAAATCAAGAATTTAATTTTATAGAACAAGATATCATTGAAAGAATAATTCATTTTCATATTAATTTACCCTAGTTACCACCTCACAATAGAGGATTATTATGATGGCTATAGTAGTGTCCAATAGTATTCAAACAACAACAAAACATTAATAGAGTTAAAAGTTAAGCCTCAAATTAACATTTGGTTAAGACTTACATTATTGATATAGTTCAAATTTGAGCCTCAAATTAATGTTTGAATAAGATTAACTATTGATATAGTTAAAATTTTATTACAAGAATTTAATGGATTGAAAATGTAATTAAATAAAATAATAATTTCATTTATACACTAAATGTTCCCAACATGAATTGATAAAAAAATAGATAAATGATATTTTCAAAATTATTAAATAAGAATTTTTTTTTTACAGACTATAGAATAGTTGCTTGATTATTATTATTCTATGAGAACAACTAGATTATATTGATGTTGGAATTTATATCTCTATATAGTGTATTAAAACAACATGAATAAGTATACTTCTAAACTAGAAGTCATCCTTCAACGATCATGTCCATTAAAGTTAATCAGAGGTTGAAATTGATCCAAATATGTCTTGAGAGATTTAAACTTTTATGAATGACTTTTTAGTCACATGCCATCATCCTTGCCAAGTGCATGTAATTGTATTTAGTGTAAGTCTTTTCTCAAAAAATAATAATTTAGAAGTCAAGAGTATAGTTTTATAGAAAAAGATATCATTGAAAGCATAGTTTACTTTTATATCAATTTATCCTACCAACTTACAATAGAATATTATTATAATGGCTATAGTAGTGTCCAATAGTATTCAAACAACAACAAAACATTAATAGAGTTGAAATTTAAGCCTCAAATTAACATTTGATTAAGACTTACATTATTGATATAGTTCAAATTTGAGCCTCAAATTAATGTTTGAATAAGACTCACCATATTGATATTGTTAAAATTTTATTACAAGAATTTAATGGATTGAAAATATAATAAAATTTAAATAATAATTTCATTTATACTATAACATCCCCAGTGTTTAACCCAAAGAATTTACAATTTTAACCCCACATGTGAATAACATATTCTTGTAAAATATAGCAATTGAATTTTTCTTTTCTAATTTAATAATAATATGCACATTTGGAATAATCCCATTCCAAACTCCCACGACATTGCAATAATAAAATATGAATATTCAAAATTAATCCCATTGCATTTTCTTAAAGTGCATTACATAATTCCAAGTAATGATTATCTATTACATAATCCCATTTAATGATAACATTTTTCCAATTACAATTCTCAATAAGAATAGAGATACATGTCTATATACATAGCTTCCATGAGCTTAATGAAATAGAGATACAAATGGTCCATATGTCCCTACTCGAGCATACATCCTAGATGTCTCCAGCATTGGTGCATACATTCTAGATGTCCCCATTACTAGTGCATACATTCTAGTTGTCCCCAATATTGGTGTGTACATCCTCAAATCCCAGTTGCCAATTGTATGAGGGAGAGCATTACTCAAGAAATTTTCTGCCAACCACAGACTTATTGTGGTCCCCTGCACATCTACCTAATTGACCATAAGATGGCCATATCCTTCAATGAAGAGATTGGTTTGGTAACCCCATAATCCTAGCCTTTCTGAGCATAGTGTTATGTCCTACATATCTAGAGCTACCATATATTGGCTAGAACCTACATGTATGACTTCCCTTCCTAGAATTCTATTATGGATCACAACGAACTAATAGTGTAAATAGTGCCTACTTACACTACTTTTCCCAAAGAATTCAACACCCAATACTTTAAGTGCAAGTCATCCGTTCACCCACTCTTTAGCTTGATTTGGTATTGACCATAAACATAACATACATTCACTCTAAGGTGATGTCATAATAAAGTATCCAACAAGGTTAATCCATTTCTCATGGATTACCCTAACCCCAGGAATAACCAAGACTTGAAAAACTAGATAACTAGGTTACTCCCTTTCCCATGGATTATTCTAACCCCAAGAATAACCATATTATAATAAACTAACTACCTAGGTTACACCCTTTCCCATGAATTATTTCAACCCCGGGTATAACCAAACTAGAACCATACGTTAACAAATAATAAGTGACCAATTAGGTTACTCCCCCATGGATTATCATATGGGTATTCATAACATCACAACATTTAATGACTCCGTTTTAAAATTATAGTCACAACATTAAGTGTCTTCATTTCAAAAGTATGATCTCATCAATAAATGACCTCAATCAAAAGTATAATCTTATCAATAAATGACTCCATTCAAGAGGAAAATATCATCAATAAATAACTCCATTCAAGAGTATAATCAATAGTCAAGTGATCATAATCAATCTTAAAACCTCTACATTCAATATTACTCAAATATTCTCATATTTACAATGTTCACTACATTTGTATATAATCTGGAGGACATTATCAACTTGTGAGGAGTTTGTGCTTCTGCACCCATGATCCTCTTCACAATATGGCTTTGGGTTGTCGAAACGTGAGTCCTCTCTCAGAATTCCATAAATAGGAATAAACAAGCTTAATCAAGAAATAAGAAAATAACATAATTCAAAAATACCTCTTTCAACACTAATGTTGAATATTGATATAGCAACCAATTATACACCCTAATCCTAGGGAAAAGACTATCTTCCTACTTCAAGGAGATATGAGTAATCAATCAAGTATAGACTATCCACATGTGGTTTGCATAATATTACAACCTATCAATGATGACATGTTTATCATGCCATCATTCTCATTGTATTACTAACCTTCTTATCCAAAAAGGTTTACCTAGCTTCATAAGCTATCAAATCAAGATAGCAATATATTTCACATTTCACTTTTCACACAACATCCACATAGTCTTGTCAACACTCAATCAAGAATCACACAAGATTATCCCAAACTAGGAAATAAATCAAGTTCATGAAAACAAGCTTATCAAGCATTCAAATTCCATCTTTCCCAAACAAGGAAATTATAAACAATTAACCTTTCAAACATAAAATAATGGAGGAATAGAAATCAGCATGCCTGGATTTAAAGTTCCAACTCATAATATTGCTTCCCAAATCTAGCCTTCACAATCATGATAGTTATTCCTTCTAATTCCAACTGATTTCCAAACTCTAGCCTCTTCTAAATGAACTCTCAACAAACGTAAACTCACAAAGACAACTCTCTTTCTCACCAAAAACTCTCAAATTATGCTTGCACAAAAAACTACAACAAAATAGCAATGAATAATTATGAATGGAAAAGTATCCCAAATGGTAGAGAGAGCACCTCTATTTATACTAAAATATGAGCATATTAATGCTATAAAAAAGCTATTGAATCCACCACCACTCTAACAACAAACCAAAAATGCATTGACTCGACATATATGTGGCTAATTTAAACTTTCAAATTTCAACACATAACAATCTTGTTATTTCCAATTTCATAAAATGGATGAGTTGACTCTCTTTTTATGACAACATGACTCCTTTTACTAAGTCAAGGCACAACGACACTTTACTCTGTAAATTTCCTATTTGGTTTGCAAGTTAACTACCCTTACAAATTTCTGCCATCTTTGCATTGACTAAGTCTTCATGCTTATCACATGGCTTTACCTAGATATGATGCCAATATTAGACTTCTATTGGTTTCCACTTTCTATAGATTTTGGCGCAATCTTTCATACTTTAGCACCCTTTATTCATGCATGGGTAACCTAAGTCAATAGTGCTTAAAATTATATTTGTTTTCACTTGCAACATTTGAATAGTATTTACTTTCACTTATGCATTGTGCATAAGTCTCTTGAATTATTCTCCTCATGTGCTTTATGTGCAGCATTGCCTCCTTTATATTTGTGATTAACAAACTACATTCAGTATTGTTTATTGTTTACTTAGCATATGGTTTACACTATTAACTTGAGCTCTAACCTAATCTTACCTCATGCACTTTACATAATACATTACTTTCCTTGTAGCACTACTCAAGCGCTTAAATACAAATAATTTATATTGCATAAAACAATAGACTTCTAACTTATGCGTAGGTTTTAACTTTCTTTCATGCGCTTTACATGTGCTGCCTTCACATATTATTATGTTGCTGGTTTGTAATGCAAGTCTCTCTCCATCATATGGTCCACGCCATAGTCAATTGCTGCACATACTTTCAAATATATAAAATAGCCATTGTTTACATATATGTATATTTGTATATATTTATATATATTATAATATATATTAATATATATACTATATATAATTATCATTTTATATATATATATATATCGATTGCTCACACATATATTGTATTTATGTGTAGGTCGTCGACTATATACATACATGTATATTCAATACACATATATATACATACCTATATACTTATTCACAACCTTCAAGTATCTCAAAACTATCAAAGACATTTAACTTCAAACATCGAGACGAATAAAAGGAATCAAAAGCAATTAACCCAAACTTCCTATCAACTGAAAAGAACAACAACATGGTTTAACACATGCCACCATTAGTTCATCATAGAAACTATGACCAAGGATTACTTACTCGATTCACAAACTAACTCGACTCAATTTGACCAAACTAGGGAGTGAGTGTATGTATGCTCAATTAGGCTCATTAAGGGTTACCAAACCAAGGTATTCTCTTGAGTGATACCCCCCCTCTCTTACCCGAGGGCTTGACTCCTTCCTACATCCAACTTAGTGTATCCCAAAGGTAGTTAGTCGTTCACATGAAATTCATTTGCAACATAAATCATTGGCATCATCAAAGCATTAAAGTATTCACATTGCATTGTTCATTCATTCATCATATTTTTCATAATCATGTATATTAAAAACATAATCATACCTTAAAAAGCAATAATATATTAATGCATATTTAAGTATTTGATTCACATATCAAAGTCATGATTTACATTTATCACCATTTTTACTCATGAAGGTAAAAGTAACTTGGTAACTAAGAGACGTGGTGTAACTAAATGTTCCCAACATGAATTAATAGAAAATTAGATAAATGACATTTTCAAAATTATTAAATAAGAAAAAATAATTTACGGACTATAGAATAATTGCTTGATTATCATTATTATTCTACGAGAATAACTAGATTATATAGATGTTGGAATTTATATCTTTGTATAGTGTATCAAAACAACATGAATATGTATACTTCCAAATTAGAAGTCATCCTTCAACGATCTTGTCCATGAAAGTTAATCAAAGGTCAAAACTTATCCAAACATGACTTGGGAGATTTAAACCTTTATGAATGACTTTTTAATCACATGTCATCATCCTCACCAAGTGCATAATTATATTTAGTGCAAGTCTTTTCTTCAAAAAATCAATAATTTAGAAGTCAAGAGTGTAGTTTTATAGAAAAAGATATCATTGAAAGCATAGTTTATTTTTATATTAATTTATCCTACCACCTCACAATAGAAGATTATTATGGTGGCTATATTAGTGTCCAATAGCACTCAAAGAACAACAAAACATTAATAGAGTTGAAATTTAAGCTTCAAATTAACATTTGATTAAGACCAACATTATTGATATAGTTGAAATTTGAGTCTCAAATTAATATTTGAATAAGACTTACCATATTGATATAGTTAAACTTTTAAAATAGATGAATGACATTTTTAAAATTATTAAATAAAAAATTAATTATAGAATATAAAATAGTTGTTTAGTTATTATTATTATTCTATGAGAACAACTAGATTAGTAGGTTAAAACAATATGAATAAGTATACATCTAGCGGGAACGGCCAGTTTCCCACCCACCCAACGCTTTGCGACCACCCAGGGCTCCTTTCTGAGGTGAATAGGTCGGTCTCAACCCCATCGACCTATATGTTAGTTGTGAAGGGTAAATTTAGCTTCAAGTGGGAGAATAGTAGTTGTGAAGACTAAATTTTTCGAATTAAGAAACTTCTATTCCGAATAGATGTTTCTACTTCAAATTAAGAAACATCTAATTCGAATAGATGTTTCTTAATTCGAAAAATTTAGCCTTCACAACTAACACTATATTCCTTAAGGCGTATCTATATCCTCCCACAAATTAATCTACTGACTACCATAGAATTTTAGGGACCTGACCTGAGGAATCTAAACTACAAGTCATCCTTCAGCTACCATGATAGTTAATCAAAAATTGAAACACACCTTGAAAGGTTTAAACCTTAATGAATGAATTTTAATCATCTATCATGATCCTCACCAATTTCATCCAATAAAATAATTAATTTTCTATTTCTATTAGATTGACTGACTTAGATTCCTTGCTTGCATGAAAATATTCAAGGAATTTGTGAACGGAGTGGTTAGATCATAGGCTGTGAATTTGGAAGATTTCTGTTAAAAGTCCCATTTACCAGTAGTTTTTAGGTCGCGTGTACTTCTACTATTTCGTGAAAGTAGATGCAGTCATTGTCAGCAAGGAGTAGTTTTACCCACTCTATGATCATACGGCGAAACTAAATAATCTTCAACACTGCACCACCAATACCTTTGGAAAAGCGAAAAACTAATGTTGGTACAAGTGTTGAATATAATAAGTAGAACAATTACATCTCAATTTTGGCCGTGTTTATGCCGTTGAGTGGCATGTCAGAATCCCTCAACTGCTCCCTCACCCGTGTTTGGACGGTAGCGGTGACAGAAGCTCAAAAATATAAATGTATTTACAGAGCTACATAAATAAACAATGGCGCCTTTATTATTAATTTCATTTCAGAGACTTCATCCCAGTTGGAATGCCATGGCATGGAAAATGATGATTCACTTGCTGCAGGCTATTATTATCTTAGTTGCATGGAATAGCATTCATATTTTGTAGCAAAAGATTTTAGTTTGAGCAATGTCATGGGCATGTCAATGGGTGAATTCAAAAAGGTGCAGCAGATTGTAGCAAATAACAGAGTAACATCTCTGCTAATAGTAGCCACTGCTTTCTCTCTCATCATTTTCTGCTCTTTTCTGCCCTCCTCTGATCATGATGATGATTATGGACAGAATTCAAGAGTCAATTTTGGCTTGAGCTTGCCTCCCGCCTCCTACCACCATGATACCTTGAATCAAAATTGCTCTGTTTTAACAGGGGAGAGCAGCAATAGTAACAGAAATATTTCAGTGGAGGTTCATGATGGATCTAAAAATGGAAGCAGTTCCCAAGAGTCTGAGAAAGTGACAGAGTTTGTTAATACCACCCAAAATTTGTCCCAACCGGTGATACAGATAAAAGAAGAAGCTGCTCTGGAAAGTAATTTTCCAAAGGAAGAAAGAGAGGATGGACTGGCATTAACAAGGGAGAGCAGCACTATTAACAGAAATGTTTCAGTGGAGGTTCATGATGGATCCAAAAATGGAAGCAGTTCCCAAGTGTCTGAGAAAGTGACAGAGTTTGTTAATACCACCCAGATTTTTTCCCCACCGGTGATACAGATAAAAGAAGAAGAAGCTGCTCTGGAAAGTAATCTTCCAAAGGAAGAAACAGAGGGCGGAGTGGCAGTTATAGAAACGAAAAGGGCACAAATGACAGAATTTTCCCAGTGTGACTTGTATTCGGGCAAATGGGTGTATGATGAATCGTACCCTCTTTACCCTGCTGGAGAATGCCCATATATGAGTGCAGATTTTAACTGTCAAGCCAATGGGCGTCAGGACTCGGACTATACAAAATGGAGATGGCAGCCTTCACACTGTCACCTTCCAAGGTTTGATATTTGATATGAATTGTCTTGATTTTAGTATTGTGCAGTTGGTTTAATCTTGTTAAAATGTGACATATATTAGGTTGAATGCCTTGGACTTGCTGGAGAGAGTGAGGGGAAAGAGAGTGATGTTCGTTGGGGACTCCATTAATCGCAACCAGTGGGAATCCATGCTCTGCATTCTCAGGACTGTGGTGCCTCAAAACAGAAAATCTTTCGGTCCTTCAAAAGATGGCGGCACCACTTCTTTCGTAGCTCAGGCGTGTATTCTTTTAATTTCTTTGATAAATTAAATTTGTGTATGGCTTACATAAAACCAGCTTTTTCAGTTACTCCCTCCCAGTGTTTTAATAGAAGATTTATAAAGCAGTCATGGCGGTTAATCTATGCAGGATTACAACTGTTCGTTTGAATTTTTCTGGGCACCCTTTTTGGTGGAACAAGGCACCATCAACAGGGGCAACAGCAGCAAGGAGATACTAAAACTGGATGCTATTGAAAAGCATGCAACTTATTGGAGAGGTGTCGATATCCTGGTCTTCAATTCAGCTCACTGGTGGACACATGGAAATAAAGTGGAATTGTAAGTTTAAGTTTCAACTAATCATCTTAACCAAATTATATTTTCATGCGAGGAAGTCTTTGTTGTTAATGATATAAGGTTTTTACAATTTATAATGATATCTGTTGTGTCAGAAGCTTTTTCCATCGATCTCAGTGATCCATTATGAGGATAATAAAGAGTTAAAAAGATGAAAAATCTCTAATACAGTTGAATCCAAAAAACAATAGATAAGTCAGTTCAAAAGAATACTTTTTGACTTTTTTTCATATTTTTTATTTAAAATATTAAAATATGTTATAATTCATGAGAATTAGTTGTAGAAGAATTAGTTAAAAAAAGTAGAAGGGATTAAATAATTTGGTAGTTATAACCAACACATCAATTATTTACATCGAAGTTATACAATGAATTTATGGTAATTGCAGAATTTTAAGTGAGAGAGTTAAAGTGGAAAGGATTAAACAATCTGATAGTTGTAATCAACACATCAATTATTTACGTAACATCAAATTCTATATAAATAATTTATAGTAGTTGTAGAATTTGAAGTGGGGGGAGTTTAAACGGTTTGGTAGTTATAATTAATATGTCAATTAACTTTAAGCGGGAGATAAAACAATTTGGTAGTTATAATCAACACATCAATTATTTATGTAAGATCAATTTCACATAAATGATTTATAGTAGTTTTAGAATTTGAAGTGGGAGGGTTTGAACAATTTGGTAGTTGTAATCAATACATCAATTATTTACCTAAAGTTGATTTCATATAAATAATTTATATTAATTGTAGAATTTTAAGTAGAATGGTTTAAACAATTTGATATTTATAATCAACACATCAAATATTTATGTAATCGTCAATTTTATATAAATACTTTGTACACTGATTATAACCCACAATTAAATTTAAATAATTTCAACATTGACTATATAACATACATATTCATTGTCTATGTCTTAAAGTATTTTTCAACAACTTATATTTAATAAATAATTTATTTTGTAATTATGAATTGACTTATATGACTCATAGTTGGTATGAGTTTTCCACAGTCAATGAAATTGCAATGTTTACCTTTTAGATTCAACTGTATATATTTTTTTGATCCATGATCTATTGTCAAAAAAATCATTTAATAAATTATAACATAAATTGATAGACTAAGAAAACAATATTTTATATTAAAATATAAATAAACTTCTAACAATTTTTTGACTTTATATGCAACAGGAAAGATTTCTACATGGAGAACAACCACCTTCACCCAGAATTGGATCCAATGGTTGCCTTCAAAAGAGGGTTGACTACATGGGCCAATTGGATAGATCATAATATTGACCCAGCTAACACCAAAGTGTTCTTCAGAGGATTTTCTCCCATGCATTTCAGGTAAACCAGCCAAAGCTTTCTCTCCCCACTTTAGACAAGATTTATTGAGTATTGATTACAACTAGTTGTATAAAAGAAGTAATTGAGTGTCGCCATTGTTTGAGTTACAGTTCAAGACAATGGAATAACCCAAAGGGTCATAAGTGTAATTTTGAAAGGGACCCAATTCTTGAAGAGTCATACGTGAATCCATATCCTGAAAGAATGAAAATAGTGGATGAGGTGCTGGAAAAGATGAAATATCCTGTATCTCTCATTAATATAACAAGGCTATCAGATTTCCGCAAAGATGCACATCCAGCAGAGTATAGGTTAAGAGGAGGGAAGAAGTTGACGCCAGAGCAGCGGAAGAATCCAGACAATTTTGGTGATTGCAGCCATTGGTGTTTGCCAGGATTGCCTGATATTTGGAACGAGTTATTCTATGGGAAACTGCTCATGCTCACTTAGATCGTCCTATTTTCCATAACATTTCTTATTATTTTAGTATTTTTTTTCTATAAACTGCAGTGTATCTGGTGGTGATGGGTGATGTTGGCGTTATACGTCCTCCTCTCTTCTATATCAGAAAGTCGATGGAGACTGATCACATGATCAATTATTATTAGTCGATAGACTACATATAGTGTGGGATTTGAGTCTAAAACAAGTCTCATGCCTTCAAACCTCTATTGAGTCATCAGAAAAAAGTTTTAGTTGCCATTTAATTGTAAATCAGCTGCCATTTAAAATGTAAAAGCCTCCAAAATCTCACTTATTACATGAAAGCTAGATAAACATTGATTTTCCAATGGATAGAAACATTCCATTTTCATTTCCAGTCAATTTGATGACAAGTTTCTTTTTTCATTTGCATTGTTTTATGTTTTAAATGTGTATGCAAATATTTCAAAATAAGATAATACTTAATTTCTTTAAGAAATAAATATAGATTTGTCTAAGTTTATTTCATTTCATTATTTAGTTCACTTATTATTAATTGTTTAATCCAACAACATACACTAGAATTTGCAGTACATAACATTTATACACACACAAACACATGCTCTCTAACATATTAACATACACATAGTTTTTTATCAAAATAATCTTTGAACATCCTTAAATACAATTGCTAATTGTAGTATTTATGAATAGATTATATCTGAAGGTTTTTCTTTTACTAATTGAAATTGCTAATTAAAAATATTTTTAATAAATCTCGTTGATTATTATGTTTGACTTTCTATTTTAACCTAGACAATCGGAGAAGGGAAAAATTTATTATTACAGTACTCCTTGTTTAAGCCGGAGCGCTAGGACAGTACAAATACCCGACAGGCCTCGAACTTGATGTTCTCTGGGCCGACATGAAAAACCTGTTTGTTTCAGCCAGCGCACGGAACTCATACTTTTTACTGCACTGTTAAATTTCAGGGGCCACGTTTTTTCTTTGATGTAAGAAATGACAAGTAATAAAAAATAGTACTACGACTGAAAGGTCAGATATAAATATATATTTTCTTTATCTAGCATTTAAAATGACAGTCTGTCTGTGAACCTTTTACCGCTTCACACCGCTTACTTATTTATTTTATCTGTATGAAATAAACTTAAATAAATTTAGATTTTTTTCTTAAAGAAATTAAGTAGTATTTGATTATGAAATATTTGCATATAGATTTAAAACAATTCAATTGAAAAAACACTGCAAATAGAAATAGAATGTTCCAATGAATTGTCAAATCAATACTTATCTTGCTTTGATGTGATAATGAGATTTTGGAGGCTTTTACCTCATATTTTGGAGGTTTTTACCATTAAACAGCAGCTGGTTTATCATTAAATGGTAGTGAAACTTGTTTTCCAACGACTCAATAGTGGTTTGCAGATGTGAAACTTGTTTTAGACTCAAATCTCACACTATATGTAGCCTATTGACTAATTAAAACAAAGAATTTTAATTAATCAAAAATTATTTTTTAATATTTTTATAAAATATAAATAAAATTCTTAATAATAAAATGATTTCAATTGTTCTTAAGATTTAAGACATATTTACTATTTTTAAAAATTCCATATTCATTATTTAATATATTATAACTTGTATATATTTTAATCCTTAAACTCTTACTAATATGCATTAAAATTTTTGTATTTTTTCCTTTCATAAAAATTAGAAATACAATATACTTTTACAATCTTTGCTATTTTCCATAGAGTGTCTACGTGCTGATTATATTGACCTCATTTTGTCTATCATGATATGATAAAAGTTTTAAATCGGTCTCCCTTGATCAAATAAATCGAGGATGATCTTTTGAATCCTGAACTGCCTTCCAATTAGTTGTAATTTCAAATTGTTTATAACTTAACTAAAGGGTTCTACAGAACTGTATTTTTCAGATTTTCAAAGCAACAACCACGTTTATTATTAGTTTAGAAAAGCTTACGTAAGATCAACCGGTGCCATTGTAAAATTTATCTCTGTTTGACCAAGATTCAAACCTGCGATTCTGCATACAAATTTATGGAGTAATAAATTAATTTTTAACCTGGCATGTCTTTAATATAAGAGATACTTTTTCAGACTTTGAAAGCTTAACTTATAAATAACTGACATACACATCATATCCGAAAAGAAAAAACATATGATTCCAGTCAGAGCAAAGGACTTTAAGACTCCCTATGTTGGTTTAATTTCTTGACTCTTCAAGAGACCCAGTTACCATTAAGGCTCTACAGAGAAGCCTTACAGTTTCTTTTATTCTTTGAAAAAGGTGTACGGAGAAGCTTCTAGTTGCCATTACAATTGCTCTTGCTCTGAACAACTATGAATTGACTATAGCTAAAACAAAGAATCAGCTAGCCACTTAGAGAGATCTGACATGGAGAATTTGACATGAAAAATTCATGTTATGTGCCAGGATTTGAATGATGGGATGTTCAAACTATTAGCCTCCTGGCTGGCTGCAATGTTAAGGAGGAAACACTAATGAAGAGTGGTGTAAGCAATGCTGCCATGCAAGATGAAAGTGCTGAGAGATTCATGGTACAATCTGGGAGTGTTAGAAACTATTGTTTATTTAGTTTTGAGAATGCATCTTTGATCGTATTTATTAATTAATTAAAATTCATAATACAACATATTTTTTATTTTCGATTAATTAATAAATACGGTCAAATATGCATTCTCAAGTCTAGTTTTCAAATATGTAATTTATTTCAATACTCACATGCCACAAATTGATTTTTAATAGGCGTCTTTGTTTTTTACCAAACTATGCACGTATACGTCATCCATATTTTGACCTAAAAACACGTTTTCTATATGTTTTTGTAATTTTTTATTGAATATTGTTTTGGTTAAATTTTTACTAGCCATATTTGTCGTTTTGAAAAATCGTGTACGTCACGCATAAGATGACCTAAACTTATCATTTTTTTTTATTTTTTTTAAATTGAAAAGAATTGTATAAAGTACGTTTTTGTGCAATTCATTTTACAAAAATATATTTTAATAAAAAATTATTAAAATAGTAAAAAACCCTGATATTTCAAGTTTAATAAAAAATTATTAAAATAGTAAAAAACCCTGATATTTCCAGTTTAATAAAAAATTAATTGAAAATTAGAAAAAATCCAATTGTAAAAAAATTTATATATTTAGAATTTGCACTCTCATTTACAATGGGTTTTAATTTCATTGAATTTTTTTTGCGAAATAAGTCGTCAGCCATATGTCTAAAGTCACCTTTTTTTGTAACATTGTCAAAACCTTCAACTTGTAGGTCAAACCAAGTTGAAGCCCTAGGTTCGGATCCCCAATGCTTTTCCCACACCAGAAAACAAAGCACAAACCCGACCAAAAATTCATATTTTAAAAAAATGGGATCCTGTTTCATAAAGAAATAAATTTTTATGCTTTTATGAAACGAGATCCCATTTTGAAAATTGCCAAAAATGGAAATTCCATTTTTAGAAAATTTTCAAAACAAAATTGTTTAGCCTTGGGACCTCGAACCTAAACGGGATCCCATTTTCATGAAGCCGATTTCGAGTTTTTTCTAAGGTAAAAACTTTCATGTTTCGTGGATTCATCTTCTTGCATTTTCCCATGTAGATTCATAAGCATATTCAATAACATCCATTCCAAATAAAGTCTTGGGTGTGGATTCATAGTCATGCTAACATATGAAGACAAGTAGACGTGAGGAAAACATAAATATTTGTCTATATTGATTTCTTCTTCATTGGAGAATAGAAACATGTCCCATTATTTTTTTATAAATCTTTGTTCAAGATGGTAGATAATATTATCTCTAATATTTCAAATAAGGGTCGAGAACAAAAGAGTAATTGATATGCATGATTGTTTGAGAGATGTGAGATAGATTATTGTTGAGAACAAAGTAGGTACCTGATTGTGGGGGTTGTCCATTTAAACATTGTACCAACAACAATTTCTTTGCTCCCATGATTTGTAAATAGTTTTAAATGCTTGAAAAAAATTAAGCATTTAACTAATTCATCAAGTGGAAAATGCATACGGGTGATCCCACAATACTGGTTTACAATTTTTGGCCAAACTAGACACTAAAATATTTTTTTCTAACTAAATCTTCACTTTCAGGCACCTATAGCAGCTAAACTATGAGGAATTTGAACATGATGCAAACTAATGATTTGTGACATTTTGTCTATGGATTCTAAATATTATTTTTTCAAAATTTTTGGAATTAGATTGCACTTATTTTTTTATCTCCTTCAAAAACTAGTTATTTTCAATAAACAACATTTTTAAGGAGTGACGCTCACTGTATAATGCATAACTTTTTTTCCATGAAGGATAAAATTCTAATTTTTTCGAATTTAGATTTGTAACTTTGATATCTAGTGTCTCCAATTGGTTTCATAGTGTTTTATTAAATATTTTTTTCCTTAATCGAATTTTGAAGTCAAACCAATTACAATTCAAACATAGGCAAACCGTATAACGCATATTTTTTCTGTATGTATTGAAATTCTTTTTTTTTTATTAGATCAAGGGCTTCAATATCTAATGTACTCATATTTTTCATTTTTTTTTGATAATTTGCTATTTTTCCACATGTGCAAAACATAGAGTTTGGTTTTCGGTGAAAAACCTACATTCACAAGAAATTAAAAATAAATATAATAATAAAATTAAATTTATTTAAAATTATACTTTTTGAGAAGCTTATAATAAGGACTATATACTTACAAAAAATAATTTTAAATGAATTCATTTGATCCCCCAAAAAGTAAATCAAAAGTGTTTTTTTTACCAGTATTTTGATAGGTGTAAAGGAGACTCTGTTATAGGTATGGTTTAAAACTAGTGGGGTTCTATCTAAGGGGGTTTGATCTAAGGTGGTTCGATAAAACCCTCTTCAATTGGAATCCTTTAAATGGAACTTTTCAAGGCTTAAATCATTATATTTTCTAAAAATATGTGATTTCAGCAAAAATCAGGATCTCCCAAAAATTGTAAACCAGCTTTGTGGGATCACCCATACATACATACCACAGTGAAGATATTGACCTCTAGATAATGAATGTGTTGATGTAACAACCTTTTTTTTTAGATTTAGGAATTTATAGGCTAATAGAGCCTTCTTTGTGGGTAAACATTATACACGTTAAAACAAATAATATATATATAATCTAATAAATATTTGTCTCTACATGACATAGACCCTATAGAACCCAAAAAATCAAGAGGAAAGCATTCAATAATCTTCTCTACATTAAATATATTATGGAGCCCAAATTAGTACAATCCTTCCTCTACTCTATTCAAATCTTGACATATGTAAAATATAATATGGACACAAAGGCAATTGGAGCAAAGAAATTATCTTTAAAAAAAAATTACTATCATAACTAACACAAATATTTGAAGCATCTTGGATAAATGCTCAAAGTTGGGTTCACTTCTTGTGGAAGTTTTAGACAAGCAAAAATGCCTAAGCAGGTAGAGCAAAATAGGATCCCATTTTTAGGAAATAGGATCACGTTTCGCTCTGGGATCCGAAGCTGAAATTTAAAACGAGATCCTGTTTCGTGGTGGGATCTTGAGCCAAGGACCACGAAATGGGATATCGTTTAGTATGAATAGGATCCCATTTATTAGTAAACAGGATCCCGTTATCTACAAAATGATATTTCATTTCAAAAAATTATTTAGTTTTTTAAAAAATTACTCAAGTATTAATGTTTAAGTGATTCATCTTTTTTTTGGTTTCACAAAAATGCCTAACTTTTTCATTACTTAAATTCCCATTTTCCACATGAACATCAATTGCATCATGAGTTGAAATTGAAATGATAGTTTATTTTGATAAAAAATTGTTTGTATAATCTATTAGCATATATTCTTATTTATCTCCAATAAATTTTACTAGAAAGATTATCCAAAACAATACTTTCAATTTTCAAAAACATATTTTCATTTGCAAAAACATAATGATTTTCATTTTCAATGGCAAAAGGATTTTCATTTTCACCAACAGAAGGATTTTCATTTTCAACAACAAAAGGATTTTCATTTTGACCAACACAAGGGATTTCATTTTCAATATCCATTTCTACAACTTGTCTAGGAATAGAATTGATCTAAACATCGATACATATCCAACTTCTTGTAAATCACCAATACAAATATCATCTATCATCTACAATCACAATACTTTAATTTTTAAAAAATATTTTTGTTTTCAACAACACAAGGATTTTCATTTTCAACAACAAAAGGATTTTCATTTTCACCAATAGAAGGATTTTTATTTTCAACAACAAAAGGATTTTCATTTTGACCAACACAAGGGATTTCATTTTCAATATCCATTTCTACAACTTGTCTAGGAATAGAATTGATTTCAACATCAATACATATCCAAATTCTTGTAAATCACTAATACAAATATCATCTACCATATATAATCACAATACTTTCAATTTTCAAAAAAGTATTTTCATTTTCAACAATACAAGGATTTTCATTTTCACCAATAGAAGGATTTTCGTTTTCAACTATTGTAGAAAAAAGAACCCTTTGCTTGACATGGGATTAATTCATGATAAATTGAACTTGATGAGGCCTTGATTAAGGTGTTGTGAGGCATTTTATGCATCCACACTAGGTCTTGGACCCTTGCAAATCGAATAACATGCTTTTATCGATGTCTTGTAAAGGCATTGTAAAGTGTTGTAAGATACTTTCATGGTTTTGTAGAATTAATGAACCCATTTCTCCTTAATTCAACATTATAAAATGTGTTCAATAACATTATCACATCAATCTAGAAGGCTTATAACTTAAACTTAATGTTAAACTAGTGTTGTAATGTGTCTCACACATTCACATTGGTTCTTATGCCTTCCTAAGCTATGTGGACCTCATTTTAGTGTTGTAAAGTGTATTAAAACACACTTTCACATTGAATTTTGTGTCCCAAGCCCTAATTAACCTTTACATTATCACTAATAGGCCTCTATTAACCCATATTATGCATCCTGAGGTTTAAATTGATCAAATACCCAAACAAGTTGTAATTTAAACTTTATTTCCTTATCCCCTAGCATCTTAGCTGTTAGAATGGCTCCCATGGGATTCATTCACCATGCATGGTGAATTAGTCCCATCTAGGTGGGACCCATTCACCATGTGTGGCGAATTAGTCTCATTTGGCCTAATTTTGACCTTTGTGCGTGAATAAAGTGAAATCTAAGTTTAATATTACTTCATGTCAGCCTGTGATGAGGTATTAACAGGTAAAATAGGTGAAATTCCTATAAATATAAGTCTTTTAACTCTAAATCACATTTTTTTCTTCATTTTTTATCCTCCAATCTTCCATCTCAAGTCAAAAAACTTAGGGTTTTATCATTTCAAGTCACCAAGATATCAATTTTGAGACATTTAAGGGAAGATCCTCCATGTTTTGTTGCAGAATTTCAAGATCAAACATCATGGAAAGGTAATCAACTCCATTATTGCATGTTTCATCTCATTCCTTCATCATTTTGGTTTAATTACCTAAAAGGGGTTTGACCAAGGCAAACCCCCATGCCCTAACATCCAACATTTCTTCTTCTCTTTTTGTGTGTTTGCAGATTTAGGTCTTTTGGAAGCTTAGAAATAATTGAAGATCAAGTTGAAAATTTTCTCAAGTCTTATCTTCATTCAAAAAGTCAAAATATCAACAAAAACTCACCTTCAGGCCCATAAATCAAAGTTTCAGAAGTGGACACCTATAGGAAGTCAAAGTGCAGACCGAGAGCTCCAGAATCCACTTTTGAATAATAAAAAATTCAAAAATGGACTCATTTTACATGAGGGGAAAATGAGTCCCACTTCTAGGTCAATTTTTTGTTTCTACATTTTTAGATACCCTTTTGTTAGAACCAGGTTCCAGCTCAGTTTTGCAGAACTAGGACTGATTTGCCTAGAATGGCAAATGAGTCCCTCCAGGCCTGAAAATCAGCATCAACGACATTTCAAATGTCATTTCCAACCTTCATCCACATTCCAAAGTACATACTTTCACTTTGATTAGTTTTTGTTAAGTTTTGCATTCATTTCTAGTGCACTTCTGCATAACACAATGTGTTTTCAAACAATTCACATTTCTTAGATTTTGCATACTTAATCAATCAATATTATTAATTTAGACGTCCAATTTTGATCACTTCCACATGATCAAACGCGTCTCCCTATTCATCCGGTTGCTCATCCCCTTTGTCAATATTAATTAAACCAGGGGTTTAATTAATACCCTACATCTTGCACAAAGGTCATAAAGTATTCAATTTAATAATTTTCCCCTCTTCCTCCCCTAAATTAAATAAATATGCCCTTTTATTTAATTTAGTCATATTCCCCTTTTAAATTAAAATTCATTTTTTAATTCATCTTTTCTCTCTCATGGTCACATCCTCCAACTTTTGCAAGTTGGTCCCTAATCCATTTTAATTACTTCATCTTCTTCTAATTAACCAGGGTTAGCATGTGCACACCCTTAATCATCATTAAGGTCACATCCTCCATAATTTCCCACTTGCCTCTAATCAGTCATTAGTCCATCTAACTGAGTACTTGCACAACCTTAATCATTTGATTAGCCTAACCTAATCCTCATCCTATTTATGGCACATGTCCTTGAGTCAACCTTATTAAAGGCTTTCTCCTTTTGGACAAGGCATCCCCCTTCCCCATGTGAATTTTTAATTCACCTTTTAATCCCCCAAGGCACCTAAAAGGAATTTTTAATTCCTTCACTTCTCCCCACATGTCCTCTATTCATTCTTTATTCTTTCTCTCATCCCCATATGATATTTGAGGAATTTTTAATTCCTCACATGTCCTCTCTCCTCACATGGGACAAGGACCTCCTTTATGAGGAGATCTTGTCCAATCCCCAAGGTACTTCCCTCTCCATGTCATGTCCTTCTCCTTCCACCTCATGTCCACTTCACCTTTTAGGGCTATCTCACATGCCACATGTCAAGATGTGAGGGCTTGTGAGTTCTCAACTCACCTTAGCCCTACATCTTGATATTTGGTGGATCAATCTCAACCGTCCATTTCCCCTAGGATTTCCCAAAAATCCTATAAATACCCCCTCTTTTCTCTCATTTTGGGGAGATCATTTGTGTAGCCAAACTCTTGCAGCTTTGTTTCTCAACCAACACTTAGTTATTTTCTTATGTTTCCAAGCATCATTTGTCTCACACATCTTGTGCCATCCAAGGAGCATACACATCAAAGATCGAAGGGCCAACCAAAGGATCGACTTCAACGTAAGGTATAAAGTTCCATTTTGTGGCTTTGTCTTGTTTTGTTTCCAACTTAGGCTAATCTTGAGGTGTAGGTTGTTTTAAGTGTTTATTTGCACTCTTTGACTTGTTGCTTGTTTTCTAACACCTTTATTCGACCTATCACATTTCTGGCATGACCGGTGGCACCCACAAACGGGTCTATTTTCTTCATGTTTGCTATTTTTGCATTTTTCAAGGTCCAGGTTGCAGGGTGGCGGACCGGTCCTCAAAGTGGCGGATCTGTCCACGGTGGTGGACGGGCCTAATGAGTGGCGGATTTGTTCTCCGTGGCGGACCTGTCCTGCACTGTCCCCGCAATGGCGGACTGTCCGACAGAGTGGCGGACTTGTTCCGACAGAGTGGTGGATCTGTCCTCAGAGTGGCGGACTGTCCTACAGAGTGGCGGACCTGTCCTCCGAAGGTAAAATTTTGGTTTTCCGAATTGTCTTTTGGTAAAATAGGAACATAGTTTAATTAAAAATGGGTGTCAATAAACCTTGCTTTGGCATGTTTGGGAAGGCTACTTGACGTATCCAATCCCCTTGCGCCATTTGGCGATCCTGGGTGACGAGAAATCGTAGCTTTCCAAGTCCTTTTGAGTCACCCTTTTTCACTTTCTTAGTGGGACCTGCTTGGGGATTTCATCACCCCAAGGGACAATTCCAACCATGCGTACTAGCGGGGTATATAAAGGGGGGAGAGCGAAAGCTGTACCCCAATCCAACCATGTTGTAATTGGCGAAGCGTCGGGATGACGTGAAGAGTTGGTCCGAGCCTCTAGTATCTCGCTAAGGTTCCCGACTCACGCTTGTAACAGGTTGGTGTTCATGGTTTGGGCCTCACGTACCGGGTGTATATCGAGGACTCCCTAGAAACCATGTGCATCCTAGAGTAGAAGACTTTGTCGACCATACCCGTTTCTACTAATCTTAGGGTTGTGTTGTTTGAATTGTCTTTCTTGTGCAAAAACTAGTGATTATCAATTTGGCCAAGCCTTTTTATGATTGCTACAATTTGGGTCCTTTGCCTTTGCCATCCATCAAAAAATCAAGCTTAAGCTTATCCTTTGGCAGAC
Source organism: Sequoia sempervirens (assembly GCA_007258455.2). Classification (NCBI taxonomy): domain Eukaryota; kingdom Viridiplantae; phylum Streptophyta; class Pinopsida; order Cupressales; family Cupressaceae; genus Sequoia; species Sequoia sempervirens. Next base: position 117,711,622 of record VDFB02047397.1, read on the forward strand.
TTGACCTTATCCTTTAGCAAACCTGTCCTCGTGCAGTGGCGGATCTGTCCTAGTGCAGTGGAAGATCTGTCCTAGTGCAGTGGTGGATCTGTCCTAATTCAGTGGCGGATCTGTCCTAGTGCAGTGGCGGATCTATCCCAGTACAGTGGCGGATCTATCCTAGTTCAGTGGCGGATCTATCCTAGTGCAGTGGCGGACCTGTCCTAATGCAGTGGCGGATCTGTCCCAGTGCAGTGGCGGACCTGTCCAAGTGCAGTGGCAGATCTGTCCAAGTACAATGGTGGACCTGTCCTTTTGCAGTGGCGGACCTGTCCCTGTGACCAGCCTATACCATCATTTGGTATTCATTGTCCCTCTGTTTTGAACACTGAAACGATCATTTAGCGTCCAAAACAAACATCTGAATGTCCGTTCCGAGCCCCCATCCCTTCGTTCTAAGGGTCATTTGTCCTGAATAGTCTTTTGCTTGTTTCGAGAGCCATTCATCTATCTTGAGACACTCCCCATCCGTCCTAAACACGCTTTCATCTCTGATCTCCGTTATTCTATATAAACCCCATTGGAGTTGTCATCCAAGTTGACCTAGGTATTCATCCCTAATCACAATCATCATAGCTGGCTTAGGATCGCTATCCATCTTAGGTCAGTTATCCTTTTCGACCCAATCAATCCGCTTCTATCTCAAGTTGGATTCGGTGTCGTTATCATACATCCACCTTTTAATCAATACCTAGTGTTACCAAGGATCCTTCTTAAACTCGGTTGTGGATCTCGGTCTTCATCGTATCTATCATCACATCGATCCTAATCATCAGATCAGTCTGATCCCCACATCATCAAACCTATTTGGATCAAAACCCAGAATCTAGGTTAATCAAGTATCTACCAATCAATCCAATCCAATCCCATCAAGCCAATCCACGTTGACCTAATCAATCATCGTCAACTAATCTTTCATCAAAATCAAATCAATCTCTCATCATCAAGGTGTTTCTAATATCTTGATCTACATCATCTTGCATGCCCGTTCAAACTCAATCACAAGCAAAGAAAATGGCTAAGCAACAAGCCCTAAATGCCCAATCGAACAACCCTCAGAACCCCACCAACACAGTCAACATCACGTCAGATCCGAACTATGGTGCTAATATCCCTCACAACCCCCACAACGGCACCTCATCGCAATCCAATGTCGATGGTCAAAACATGTCACCACCTGGGGAGGAAAACATGGCCAATCAACCTGAGCTCACATCCGAGGAGCACTTTAGCAACCCAGTTAATGCACAAATGACGAAGCGCCTTCTCGAAAGACATGGTGACCAAATCTTGGCTCACTTGATTGACAAAGGTGTCAAGTTGTCGTCAGGTGTCGACTTATCCAAGTATGGCACCTCCACATCTAATGTACCCCAAGGTGCACATGACATCCCCAGTAGCTCGTATGTCCCCAACGTTCCTTCTATAGGAGGCTGGCCTCAACCTGAATTCGGCAACGCTATCCTATATCCCGTTGGAAATCCCACACATCCCACCATCTCAGTAATGGGAGCCCCCCAAACTATTGATCCCAATGATCCTTTTGCCTATGGCATGCCACAAAACGTCCCGCAACCGCAACCATTAATGCTACCGGCACCACCCCCTCGAACCCGCTTCCTGCCAACACTGGGGGCAACCCTTTCACTTCCTTACCCCCACCTCTTGGGGCTACAAATCCTCCACCATCATCATTCCTGTCTCAACAGCTGCCCCAATCCAACATCCCTCCTCCATCATCATTCAACCCTCCACCATCGTCCCAATCCAACATCCCTCCTCCATCGTCATTCAATCCTCCACCATCGTCCCAATCCAATATTCCTCCACCATTAGCATTCGTACCTCAACAGTCGCCCCAATCTAACATCCCTCCACCATCATCATTCGTATCCCAACAACCTCCCCAAGCCTACGCTCCCACTAGCGTTCAACAACCTCCCTCACACAACATCTCAATCGCACCCCCACCTCAACAACAACCATTGGTCAATCCCCTATTTTCAACACAACCATCACAACATCAACCGCAAGGAAACCAACCTCGGCCTTCAGCCCTGACCATATCTCTGTTCCTTGCATCCATTTTACGCCTACAAGCGCAACCACAACATAGCATCCCATCTCACCCATCACAGCCACCACCTATGCATCAACAACAATATCAACAACCACCTCATCACTACAACTATTACAACCAGCAACAACATCAACAACAACCCTCCTATGGGGCATCACAACAGTCGTATCAACACCCCCAATATCCGCAAGCTAATCATCAACATTTTCTCCATACTTCCCAACAGTACGCCACCCACAACTACCCAACTAATCAATATCCCACCTCACAACAGCAACCTTTTTATCAACAAGGTCCCTTGGCGTATCAGCAGGAGGTACCACCTCCTCATTATCCATACACCCATCCCCAAACATCCTCTCAGAATCCACAATCGTCCTATCATCAATATCCATCTAACACATCGGCCAATGCGAACATACTAGAAATCAAAGCCGCACTGAAGGATCTCCAGGCAGGGACTAGCAAGCAATCGTTCAAGTTTGAAGATATATGCCCCTATCCGTATGATCCCTCTATCTCATTGATTCCCTTCCCCAAACATTTTGAGATGCCAAAATTTGACAAATATAAGGGGAACAAAGATCCTAAGGCCCACCTACGAGAGTTTTACTCCCAGTGTCAAGAAGTGATCCACAATGACAACTATCTCTTGCGTCTGTTCCCCCGAAGTTTGGGAAGCGATGCACTAGGGTGGTTCATGACCCTCGACAAGGGATCTATAAAATCTTTTGCGGACTTGTCAGAAAGGTTTGTCTCCTACTTCTCCTTCAACCTGGAGAAGGATACTGATACCCTGGATCTCCTCAAAGAGAAACAACGTGAAGGGGAAACCTTTACTAGCTACCTCCAAAGGTGGCATGCCCTAGCAAGCCGAATGAAAACCCCTTTGAAAGAGAAGGACATGGTCACCCTTTTTGTGGAGAACTCTCATCCTGACATGGCCCACAACTTCTGATTACATTGTGTCACCACTTTCACGGAAGTAGTGGAGAAAGGACCCATCCTTGAGTGTGCCCTTGTTGCCAAGGGGCACATCAAAATATATAACCAAGATAGGGAAAGGACATTCAACGACAAGCCACGTTTTTGGAACAAGAACAAAAATGCAGTAAATGATGGTGTCACTGACACTAAACATGTCCATGTGGCCAACACATCTCAGAAACAACAGCACTCCATGCCTAATGCCATATCTGTACCGCAAGGGACGCCTCGTCCTCCCCAATAGTGCAATCAAAATAATCAAGGGAACACTAAACGCCAGTATGCTCAACTAGGAGAACCCTTGAGTGTCGTCTTCAACAAACTATTGCAGATCAGTTATCCGATCACGTACCCCGTCACTAAGCCACTAGACAAATCCAAACCCTAGCCTGCATGGTTTAGGGAAAATGAATACTGTGAGTTCCACAAAATTAAAGGGCACTCTTTGAATAAGTGTCAGGGTCTGAAAAACTACGTCCAGGATCTCATAGATCGAGGTGACATCAAGGTTGATCCTAACCAAGCTTCGTCGTCCAATGCTCAGTTGCAGATTTATCAAAACGCCTTCCCAAACCATAACCAAGGCCCGAGCACTTCCAACAGTAATCCTCAAAACAACAGCACAAATAACGTGAGTTACAAGAATGTACCCCTCAATTACGAGGGTATTATTCATTACATTGAGCAGGTAGAACCTCGTGTATCCATGATACATGTCAAAGCTAAAGACTCTCAATGTGTTGTTACCACACGACGAGCCCGCATCACCATTCCTGTAGCCTCTACACCTGCCCAACCGACTCCTGTAACTTCCCAGTACAATATCCTTGATCACTTGGGAAAGAACCCTGCACATATCTCCATCTTGGATTTACTCAAGTCTTCCCCCGTGTATCAAGAAATCCTTAATAGAGCCCTACAGGAAACCCATGTGCCTAATAATATGGATCCTACACAGTTCCAAGCCTTGGTAGGACACCTAGCTTCATCTCACCAACTACACTTCAGCCACGATGATATGCCAAACATTGATGCTAATCACAATCGCCCCTTACATATTGAAGTCGTGGTCACTCGGCATAAAATAAAAAGGGTCTTGGTAGATAATGGCTCTGCCCTCAACTTGTGCACTTTAAAATTCATAAAGCAAGTGGGGTATACCCAAGCGGACTTAAGCAATCAGATTATCACAATCAAGGCTTATGACAATGCAGAAAGAAATTCAGAAGGGATCATCAATCTTCCTGTCCAAGTGGGACCGGTAGTTCAGTACATCACCTACCATGTCCTTGATCTGGACTTACCATATAATCTCCTCCTCAGCCGTCCATGGATCCATGCTATGCAAGCCGTGCCCTCCACCTTCCATCAATGCCTCAAATTCCCCGTCAACGGACAAGAGGTCACCATCTATGCCGACCCCCAACCATTCGAATATTGCCGTGCTCTAGAGGCATCATTTCCCCATTTACATTATTGTCCTGGGGTCAAAATGGGGGCATCTCAGTCATCACCTGTCAATCCACCATCCACCATAAAAACCATGCCATCCTCCACTGATCCTACCATCACAAAAGTCCAGATCATTGACAAAGGGTGTGGCGAGTATGAAATGCATACTGCTCTTAATGTAGCAACCATGCCACCATCGCCACACGAGTATGGTCAACCTTCCCATGCTACCCCAAAAGAGGACAAGACTGTCACCTTCCGTGGCAAAAACATCCCTACTACCACTTTTGTATCCCCAAGTATCAAGACAGATGCGCCCGAAGAAGACATAAGCCAATGGGTTTACCGAGAAGAGCCTTAGCCGGAAACTCCTCTCAAAGAATACTTCCAAGAAAAGTACCCCTGGCCGACAAAGTTTGTGGAAAAGCATAACTATCAAGGCAGAGGCTTGGGAAAGCAAGAACAAGGGCGGTTACAACCCATTGATACATCTCCGCTACCAAAAAATGTGGGCATTGGGTATGAAAGAAAGCAAAAAGGCCCTGAAACATCGTCTAATGCTTCCAATAGTGTAGTTGTGGACAATGGCTCATTAGAAGACATACTCGAGGAAGAATCCATCATACGTGCATACAATGACGTCGATCACACCGACCTATCTTCCATGTTCGAATGCCTATCCGTCTGCACTATTAGCCTATCCCTCCGCCATCCTGAACTCATTGATTGGGACCTACAAACTAGGACACCTATCAGTATGTCTGCGGATACCTATGTTAACCTCATGGGATTGGGGGAGGATGAACACTCCAGTCGCAAAAGTAAGAATAAGAAAAATAACAAACGGTCATCTAGTGAAAACCTCCCTGAGCCACTTCGTGACCTTGAAAAAGTCAAAATAAAGGATGCATCTGATGGCGAAAACCTCGAAGAGGTGCTAGAAGATGGAGATTTTCATCTTCCCCTTATGGGAACTCAGCTATCTGCCAGATCATCTATTCTGATTGAAGAGACACAAGAGATTAATTTGGGAACTGCTGAAAATCCTAAGATCACCTATGTAGCCAAGTCACTCTCCAAACAAGAGTTTCTGATCTTTGCACAGTTACTCTAGGAGGGAGTTGTTAACTTTGCTTGGTCATACTCAGACATGCCAGGCTTAGATCCTGACTTGGTGGTTCATCACCTGGACATCTGCCCAGACACTAAACCTGTCAAGCAAAAACTCTGCAAGATGCATCCGCAAGTTGCATTGTTAGTCAAGAAGGAATTAGAGAAGTTACTGGAGGCAGGATTTATCAGACCAATTGACTACTCCGAATGGATCTCTAACATAGTGCCAGTAGCTAAACCAAATGGTGACATTCGGATATGTACGGACTTCAGGGATCTCAACAAAGCTTGCCCTAAAGACGACTTCCCCCTACCCAATATTGACATGTTGGTCGACTTAACAGCAAGACATGAGATGTTGTCCCTTATGGATGGCTTCTCTGGGTATAACCAGATTCGAATTGCACCAGAAGACCAACACAAAACTGCCTTCACCACTCCTTGGGGCACTTTCTGCTACAATGTTATGCCCTTCGGTCTCAAAAATGCGGGGGTGACATATCAGAGGGCAATGACGGTCATCTTCCATGACCTCATACATATCATCATGGAAGACTATGTTGATGACCTATTAGGAAAATCCATAACACGAGCAGAACATCCTGCCATCCTGAAGAAGATATTTGAGCGGTTAGAGCATTATAAGTTGCGGCTGAATCCAAAAAAGTGTGTCTTTGGGGTCACTTCCGGAAAGTTACTAGGTTTCATAGTCTCTCGCAGGGGCATTGAGGTTGATCCCGCTAAGGTGAAGGCTATCTTAGACATGCCCCCTCCACGCAATCTCAAACAGTTAAGAAGCCTTCAGGGAAAAATGTAGTCCATCCGTCGGTTCATTGCCCAGCTGGTAGACAAGTGTCAACCATTCACTCATCTTCTGAAAAGATGCCACCTTCCGATGGAACCAACAGTGTCAGATGGGATTT